>BSBM01001445.1:0-1200000 GCA_027924585.1 Larix kaempferi | reverse complement strand
CTTGTACGATCCAACAAGTGTGAATAAGTGGACTTGAAGTCGAACACTTGAGGAACCTGTTGAATAAGAGACATTGATGTATTCTCATTATTCAACAACAAGGGAAACTGCCACTGATGACTGCAATCCCCAAGGTACTAACCGAAACTCTAAACTTTATTCCCATAGCATAATGAGCTGAAGTCGATGGGAAGAAGTCCATTGGAAGGGAGGATTTAATGCATCCGCCATCATCCAACATGAGGAACACTGAGAAGGTATGAGCTGATGTGGAGTAGGACATGTAACAAGATGAAACAAACTGACACCAGGATGGCTAACACATGAAGTCAAGGTAAACTACAGAATGGCCAACACAAGCTGTATCCTTGAATAGTGAGCACGAAACAAAGTGACTTAGGCATTTTTCAACATGAAGGTGAAATGATGTAAGCCTGCAATGTAGGAGACATTAACAGACCCTCCATATGGTTGGAAGAATAACCAAATGGGGGAGTAAAAAATCGGAGATCAGGTTCATCCTAAGGTTGAAAACTAAAAATCCAACTGACATGAAAGACTCAAGTAGGTGTTATGTTCAAGGACATGACTTATTTAACTGCCTTTGAAATTGAAAGATGTGATATACCCTTCTCATCCTGTTTGACCTAGGTTTAATACCTTACTTGCTAGGATGATGTGATACCTTTAAACTTTTGCAAAACCTTGGTTTTATTCTTTTTCCCTTTATTCTAAAGTTTTTGGCTTAGTTTTTTATTTCATGCTTTAAAATTTCTAAGTATTTACAATGGTTAGATTTTAGCTTATGCTCCTATAGGGTGTTGATTGATTTTCATTAAAAAGGTTCAAGTTTACATATGTGCCATATGAGCTGACAGTATGTGTTAGGTATTTGAAAATATTGGTATGCTGCTAGCTTGCTGAAACATTATGGTTTTGCAGGTGCCATCATTTCGTTTAATGGTTTTGGGAATTGATGCTTGTTTCGAATGAAGACATCTAGTTTTATCAGTTCCATGAAGATAACATGTGTTTGGAACCACTATGTGATATGATTTTATGTTACCATCTGCATTTGATAAGAAACTCCAACACTGTGAATGAATTATGATTTGGAGGAGTGAGGGTACTGGATAGTACTGTAACAAAAGCCTCATTTCCTTCTCATGATTGCTGGAGATTGATAAGTAGGTTTTTGATTAGAAAGTGAGACATTATGGTGCAAGAAAACTCTCCTAAGAGTTATGTTTCCAGTATTTCTTCCTCAGTTACATTTACAGTCGTGAAGAAGTCACGGCTGAGTGGGAATTTGCTCAGATTTGAACCCCGAGATGTAGAATGGACGAAGGAACTTCCTGTGGATGCATAAAAATTAAAAGAGAGAGGGTGGTTTTCCATGTTCGAAAGGATGGGTGAACATCATGAACAAGTTACTAGGGCTTTCTGCCAAAATTTCAATGGATCTATAGTTAAAATGGGTATGCTGAAGTTTTCAGTAACAGAGAGGTCTATTTCTCAAGCTATTGGTGTGAACCCTGTGGGAGAGAGATGGTATAAGCAGCAAACAATTCATGAGGATTTTAGCCAATACCTTCTGCCAACTCATCAAGATCCAGACTGGAGTCAAGGAATACCTAGGTTTTTCTTACAGACACAGTGGCAGGACATTCTATACATCATACAGAGGTATATTACTTGCGAAGGGAGATTCACAACTGTCTACAGGTACCAGATGAGGCTTCTGCAACATGTTTCAAGTATCAAAGATCTTAATCTTCCGTTTTTATTGCTCAAAAGTCTGGAAATAATGTCTTCTAGGGTTCCACAACATCCAAATTCTAATAGCCACAACATTTACCATCATGGTTTAGTTAAATTGCTGATTGAACAAGAATTGAAAAAAGAGGAAAAGTCCTAGTCCTATTTTCTGTTTTGGTCAGGTTTTAGAGGAAAAATGGTAGAGGTTAAAGGAAAGAAAAAGTCTAAACTGATTAAGAAGAAATCTAAAGAATGTTTGGAAAGTGAAAAGAAGGATTCTCAGCCTGAAAATAATGGAGAACAAGAAGAAATTAATAAGATAAAAATGCCCAAAAATGATGATTCTGTCATTAGTCCAATGGCTGCAACAAGGGATAAAGAACCCGATGGAGTTCATTCATTTAAGGAATTATCAGAGCAACATACAGAGAAGATACTTGAACCTGATAGGGTCTGTGATAGACCTAAAACCAGTCTGTTAATAAACTCAGAATGAACATGAAGGCCATTTTGAATCCACATTTCAAAAAAGACCAAGTCATTAATTTACAAGATTCATCTACAGAAGATGAAGAAGACGAAAAATCTAAGAAATTAGAGTTTTCTGTGCGTCGGGTTTTGGATAATATTGAAGAAATCCTCAATGAAGTCCTAGATATTATTCCTAGAGGTCATACCCAAGCATTTAGAAGTGAAAGCTGTATCGAGAATACTAATCCAGTCTTTTCAAGTTTAGAAGTTGGAGAATCATGTAAGAAGAAGTCAGATTATGTTGAAAATTTTGCTCCAGTGTTAAATGATGAAGAAATGACCTGTGAAGAACCCGAGGACAACCTGGAAAAGTTAGTAGAAATAAAAAATAAGACAGAGATAAATCATGTCAAACAACAAAATGAGCATATTAGCGCGATAAACAATGGTTTAATGAAAGCCAATGCAATGCTGAAGCAAGATTTACAGGAGCTAAATCAAAATTATGCAGAGGTGATTCAAGTAGCAGATAAAGCTGTTAAGAGAAGGAAGATGGTTCAGGAGCAAAATGAATAGTTAGAGAAAAATCAAGAAGAGCTTGAGCTGAAGGTAAAACTTATGCAACAGGAATTGGATAAGCTACGAAGGAAATCAGAGGCCCTAGATGGACTGGCCACCCTGGCAGAAGCAACAAGAAGACTTTGAGAAGGTTCCTATATTTGACATGTGTCAAGTAAATTTTAGACAACTATGTCTTTTCTGATTTTCCTTTTTGCTATATTTAGAAGATATAGCCTTAAAAAGTGGATCTTAGAAACAAACTCGAAGAATCCTACTTTTTGTTTAATGCTATATATTATGTAATATTTTGAAAACAAAAGGGGAGACACACATGGGAGTCGAATTACTGGGAGACTATGGAGATTACTAATGGTTACCTGTGTAAGAACTTCTCTTGCAATTTTTTATGACAACTAATATATCTATATGGAGCTAGGCCTTTAATCTATCATTGTTATTGATGTTCTCTGGTTCAGTTAAAACTCTTTCATGTATTGGATGATATATAGATGTTTTCTATGTTTCATGTTATGTATGAATGTGAATGTTAAATGCTTATTGAATGTTTGAAAAGTGTTTTCAAAGACTCATACCTTTTACATATGTGATTCAGATATGAACTATTTGTTTATTATTTGCAGTCATATATGTGTTGAATGTTTATCTCCTATGCCTTAATACTCTGTCATCTATCATTGCAAGAATCTTCTCTTTTTACATCTGTATTGCTGAAGTATTCAGACCATTACATTTCTGCCTTGTTATCTTTATTCGTTTGATTTAATTTGTTATCCACACAAAACCCCTAAAAACAAACTTTTATTGAGGTGCCTGAACACTGCTGCTCACGTAGTCTAGGAAGTAGACTTTAGGACAAACATCTTTTGGCGACCATACTGGGGAGGGAGCATATAGTTTCTTTCTTTGTTTTAAATTGACTAAGAGATGAATTGTTGGGTGAACCATATCAGTGAATGGTTGTTAGAATGCAAAGTTTCACCTGGTTTTTAATAAAAGGGAGCAGTTGTGGCTCCGAAAAAGGTTGGGACAAGGGACAACCCTTCATCGCCTCTATTTCCGGGAGTACCAGATCCCAAAAAAATACTCAGAGATGCTAGGCAGAAATTAAGTTCTACTGTAACAGGTATATCTTTGAATCCTTCATCCTTAGAGATCCTAGATCTTTCACATTTTGATTTTCCCGCTGAAGATTCACGTACTGAAAAAAGTGAACAAGACTTGTCTTTTCCTACCACTCAGATTGATGATTTCCAAGTTTTTACAAACCCTTTATTATCTGAAGAAGAATTCAAAGCTGAGTTCTTAGTTTCACCTTACATTCCTCTTACAAGTAGAATCCCAATCCCTCAATCTAGGTTTAAGACTTCCCCTTCTGCATCAAATCAATCCAGTTCAAGTTCAATTAAGACAAATCGCACTAGCTAAAAAATGGCTGGTCAACCTCCCAACTACATGGAACGAATAATAACTGCTAGGTATGCCCCACTGGTTATGCCTCAACCTCTTCATGCTCTACCTGGGGGAGACTATCAGAAATATCTCCCTAAATTTAATGGTCAAGGGGAGGTAACAACAGAAGAGCATTGGAATGATTTCTTTAGTTATGCTGATAATTTGAATATTGAAGCTCAGGATGTATGAATGAGAATGTTCGTTCAGAGATTAGATGGTGAAGTTAGAAAGTGGTTCAGGGAATTTCCTGAGGGATCAATAGATGGCATAGAAGCATTAGAGGAAACATTCATGAAGCGATGGGGTGATACAAAATATCTTCTGTACTACATTACTGAATTTGGGGCTCTTAAAAGAAAGAAGGATGAACCAGTTGCTGAATTCTCAAAAAGGTTTAATAAAATGTACAGCAAAATACCAGCAGAAATTAAACCTACAGAAACCTCTGCTAAAATTACCTATGCAAACTTGTTCGATTCTAAGTTTTCATTGCATCTGAGAGAAAGAAGGGAAATGACTCTATTTAACATGCAAGAAGCTGCATTAAAGGTAGAATCCAACATGTTGTCATCAAAGAAGCTTAAAGAACAATCAAAATACTTTAACCAAGATAAAAAAGGAAAGAAAGAGATGCCATCATCTTCAATGGGTAAGACACCAGACAAAGTGGAGGAGATGAATAAGGTAATAAAGAATTTGTCTGCCAAAGTCAACAGATTAGAAATGGAAAATAAAAATCTAAGCAGACCTGTGCCAGAAGGAAATCTTGATCAGAACAGACGACCTTTTGTACCAAGATTTGTGCCCAGGGAAAGGAGGAACAATGATATTCAAAGAGAAAGAAATAATAATGAAGACCAAAGGGTTTAGCCTCCTTTTTAGAATAATCTAGTTGAAGAAGAAGAGATTCAGGAATTAGAATATGAAGAAGTGGATCAAAGTGTTAACCATCTCGAAGAAGAGTCATATGAAATTTGCCTCACCAAAGACCAATATCAAAATTCTGAAATTATGTATTATACTTCTCCAGTTGATATCTATCAAACAGATCCGAAAAAGTCATATAATCTGAGATCTGGAGTTAAAAAATTTACTCAAATTCCTAAAAAGAAAGTTTCTTTTCCTGATAAGAAATATCCAGATCCATCATCAGAGAAAAAGAAGAATTACAAGTTTGATAAAGCTAAGATTACAGAAGTGGAAGAAGTTAATATAAGTAATCAGGGTTTTAACTTTGAAAATGAGCTGAGTAAGGTGAAGATTCCTATTCTCTTGACATAACTCATGAAGATCCCATCATTTAGAGACCCTACTTGTAGGATGCTGAAAAAACGGGTTAATTAAATTCCTTCTGATGTCATAAATTTACATGATGAGCATCCTACTATTTTAGTTGGTTCTGCCTTACCGGATAAAGTTGAAAAGAAAACAGATTCCTTTCCTCCTTTCTATGTCACCTTAACAGTTCATGATCAATTACTTCATAACTGTTTATTGGATTCTGGAGCTTCGCATAACTTAATGCCTAAATCTGTGATGGAAGCTCTTGGTTTGAGTGTCACTAGACCTTATCATGATTTATTTTCCTTTGACTCAAGAGCAGTTAAGTGTTTAGGAGTGATAAAAGACCTGGTTGTAAATTTGACACAATTACCTATGAAAAGCATTATGATGGATGTGGTTGTTTCCGATATTACACCCAAGTTTGGTATGTGGATTTCTAGATCATGGGAAAAAAGAGTGGGGGGTACTTTACAAATGGATTTGTCTTATGCCACTATTCCAATTTTTGGAGGAGAACAAAGGAGGCTTTACAGAGAAGTACATTTAGCCTACTTAGTAAGTAATAGAAATAACCCAGAAAATCATCCAGTATATGTTGTAGAGGAAGACTTGGGATCATGTATTTTGCATTTGAATGAAGAAACATCTGGTGTTCTGAGGGTTGAAAAAGAAAAATCAGTTCATATTACAAGAAAAGATCAATTGTGGGAAACGTATTTTGACGGTTCTTCATCTAAGGAAGGAGCAGGAGCAGGAATTGTTCTCATCTCTCCTGAAGGAGAAAATATTTGTTTGATGTATAAATTAGAATTCCAAACAACTAATAATATAGCAGAATCTGAAGCATTAGTGTTGGGATTAAGAGCTGCAAAGGATTTAGGAATTAAATAGTTGGCTATTTTTGGTGACTCTGAATTGGTTGTTCAGCAGGTCAAAAATGCATATCAGGTAAAGCAGGCACTCTTAAAAGTCTAGAGAAATGAATTTTGGGACTTAATGGAGAATTTATTTTCAGGATTTAATATCTCTTTTGTTCCTAGAGATCATAATCAAATTGCAGACTCTTGGGCTTTAGCAGCAACATTTTTTAAAGTCCCACAAAACACTCAGCTCAAGTATCCAATTGAAGTCAGGCATAGGCCTTCAATTCCTAACAACATAAAGCATTGGAGGGTCTTTCAAGATGATTTAGAAATTAAAAGACTCTTGGAATTAACAGGTGAGTTCTCAAATTCTCAGATTGATGAAGAACAGGATGATAATACAGACGAATTGCCTTATTTTTCTGAATAATCAATTGCTGATCACAAAATAATTGAACTAAAAGGGAATTTCATCCCAAAAGGTTTAGTTCCACTTGAAAGGTTGTTTCATAAAGATGATACATTGGCAAAACCTACTGTAAAATATTCTGAAGAAAATACTATTGATTATAACATTGGAACTAAAGATCAAACTAGGTATATTAAACGATAAAAACTGCTGACAAAAGAGTACAGAAAGAAGTTTATTAGTTTGCTTAGAATATTTATGGATATATTTGCTTGGTCATATGGAGATCTCAAAACATATGACATTAGCATTATTCAACTTAAAATCCCCTAAATCCAGATACTAAACCTTTCTGGCAAAAACTTAGAAGAATAAATCCTGCATTATTACCAGTTATTGAAAAGGAAGTAAAGAAATTATTGGATGCACAGATCATAGTACCTCTTCGGTATTCAACATGGGTTGCAAATTTGGTTCCTGTCCGAAATAAAAATGGTGAGATTAGATTATGTGTTGATTTTCGTAATCTAAATAGATCCTCTTTAAAAGACAATTATCCTGTGCCAAAGATAGATCAGATTTTGCAGAGGGTAGTGGGAGCTCAAAGGATATCAATGATAGATGGGTTCTCAGGGTATAACCAAATTGTTGTTCATCCAGAAGATAGGGAAAAAACCGCTTTTACTACCCCCCTAGGGAACCTTTATGTACGATAAGATGCCATTTGGTTTAATGAATGCAGGAGCAACTTTTCAGAGGGCTATGGATATAGCATTTGTTGGTGAAAGAGAGAAGTTTGTGGTGATTTATCTTGATGACATAATAGTTTTCTCAGATTCAGATGAGAGTCATCTTAAGCACCTTGAACAGACCTTTGAAAAATGCAGGAAGTTTGGTTTATCCCTCAACCCAAAAAAGTCCCATTTTGCCATGCAGGAAGGAAATCTCCTTGGTCATATTGTCTCTGCAGATGGTATTAAAATTGATCCAGAATGTGTGAAAGCAATTTTAAAAATCACAATCCCCAGGAACAAAAAAGAAATACAATCATTTATTGGAAAAATCAATTTCCTTAGATGGTTTATTCCTAACTTTGCAGAGATTGTCAAGCAAATAACTAAGATGTTAAGGAAGGATCAAGAGGTAAAATGGACTCTAGAAGCAAACCTATCTTTTGAGAAAATAAAACAAGCACTTACAGAAGCACCATTTCTGGTAAGCCCTGACTTTTCTAAAGACTTTATCACTTTTTCTTTTGCCTTTGAAGACAGTATAGCAACTATATTATTACAAAAGAATGCTGAAGGTTTGGAACAACCCATTTCATTTTTTAAGGGACTCAGAACTGAAGTATAGCATTTTGGAGAAACAAGCTTATGCATTGGTTAAAGCTTTAAATTTTTTTAGGATTTACTTACTCCATTCAAAAATCACAGGCTATGTCCCAAATGCAGCAGTAAAAGAGATATTAACCCAGCCTGATTCTAAAGGAAAGAGAGGTTGTTGGATTGCAAAATAATGGAGTATGATATTGATATCAATCCAACTAAACTTGTTAAGGGCCAAGGTTTGGCAAAATTGCTTACAGATTCTAATTTCCAAGAATTAGGATTGAAAGCCATTTGTAATGAAGTATTTGAAGAAGAAAGTGACCATCATGAAAAGGAAAAAGAGTAGATTTTTCAGAAATATATGGATTCAATTTGGTATGGTGATATAGTATATTTTCTCTTATTCCTACAATCTCCACCAGATTTGGACAAGGGAAAATTTAGATCTTTGAAGTTAAAAGCCATAAGTTATTGTATTTTTGAGAATAATCTATTCTGGAAAGATCCTGCAGGTGTTTTAATTAGATGTGTTGATAAAGAAAAAGATGAGGTTGTTACAAATGAAATGCACAAAGGAGTGTGTGGTGGGCACCGTTACTGGAAAGCCACAACCTTTAAAATTCTGCAGGTAGGCTATTATTGGCCCAAAGTCTTCTCAGATGTTTTTTCCTATGTAAGAGCTTGTGAAGAATGCCAGAAATGTGTAGGTAAGCAGAAATTGATTTCCTTACTCCTCAAACCTATTTCAACTGAAGCTCCTTTTAGTCAATGGGGGATGGATTTTATAGGAGAAATAAATCCACATTCCAGTGGGAAACACATATATATATTAACAGCAACATATTTCTTTACAAAATGGGTAGAAGCCATTCCTACCAGAAAGGCTACTGATCAAGTTATAATTAATTTCCTGGAAGAAAACATTTTAAGCCGATTTGGTTGCCCTAGGAAATTAATTACAAACAATGCCCCCGCCTTTAAATCAAAGAAGATGATCCAGTTCTGTGAAAAATATGGGATTTTGTTGAAGCATTCCACTCCTTATTACCCACAAGGTAATGGGTTAGCAGAGTCTACAAACAAGAACATTGTCAATAGCATCAAGAAGTTACTCTCAGAAAATAAAAAGGCATGGGACAGTAAGTTAAAGTATGCACTATGGGATGATCGTATTACTACAAAAAAGGCTATTGGGACTTCCCCTTTCCAGCATGTTTATGGAACTGAAGCAGTTTTTCCTGTACAATTGGGTCTCCCTGTCATGAAATTTATGCAAAACAATCTTGAAGAGCCAAATCAGATACAGCGTAGAAATCTCCAAATGATTGAACTCCAGCAAGAAAGAGAACTGCTTGTTGAAAAGGCAATTTTGTATAAAGACAAGGTAAAAAAAAGCTTTGATAAAAGGGTCAAAGAAAAAAATTTATTTCTAGATGATTTAGTACTCAGATGGGATGTAAGGAGAGAGGAAAAATCAAAACATGGTAAGTTTGATCACTTATGACTAGGTCCTTTCAGAATTGTTAGAAGTTTGGAAAATAATACATTTGTCCTTCAGACTTTGGAAGGTGATGAGCTTGCGGGACCTATCAATGGACGGTTCCTAAAGCATTTTTATACACAATAAAACAATAGTGGTTTTCTTCGAATAAGACTCCATGGCCCAATGGATTAGTAGACTTTGTGACAGAGAATAATACACTAGAACTACAGTTCTTGGCAAATCACAGGGAAATGCCATCCCCCAGTTGGAGCCAATGTTTGACCTAGGTTTAATACCTTACTTGCTAGGATGATGTGATACCTTTAAACTTTTGCAAAACCTTGGTTTTATTCTTTTTCCCTTTATTCTAACGTTTTTTGCTTATTTTTTTATTTCATGCTTTAAAATTTCTAAGTATTTACAATGGTTAGATTTTAGCTTATGCTCCTATAGGGTGTTGATTGATTTTCATTAAAAAGGTTCAAGTTTACATATGAGATGACAATATGTGTTAGGTATTTGAAAAGATTGGTACACTGCCAGCTTGCCAAAACATTATGGTTTTGCAAGTGCCATCATTTCAATTAATTGTTTTGGGAATTGATGCTTGTTTCGAATGAAGACATTTGGTTTTATCAGTTCCGTGAATGTAACATGTGTTTGGAACCACTATGTGATATGATTTTATGTTACCATCTGCATTTGATAAGAAACTCCAACACTGTGAATGAATTATGATTTGGAGGATCAAGGGTCCTGGATAGTACTGTAACAAAAGCCTCATTTCCTTCTCATGATTGTTGGAGATTGATAAGTAGGTTTTTGCTTCGAAAGTGAGACATTATGGTGCAAGAAAACTCTCCTCAGAGTTCTGTTTCAAGTATTGCTTCCTCAGTTACATTTACAGTCATGAAGAAGTCTTTCCCGAGTGGGAATTTGCTCAGATTTGAACCCCGAGATGTAGAATGGATGAAGGAACTTCCTATGGTTGCAGAAAAATTAAAAGAGAGAGGGTGGTTTTCCATGTTCGAAAGGATGGGTGAACATCACGAACAAGTTACTAGGGCTTTTTGCCGAAATTTCAATGGATCTATAGTTAAAATGGGCAGGTTGAAGTTTTTAGTAACAGAGAGGTCTATTTATCAAGCTATTGGTGTGAACCTTGTGGGAGAGAGATGGTATAAGCGCCAAACAATTCATGAGGATTTTAGCCAATACCTTTTGCCAGCTCATCAAGATCCATATTGGAGTCAAGGCATACCTAGGGTTTTCTTATAGACACAGTGGCAGGACATTCTATACATCATACAAAGGTATATTACTTGTGAAGGGAGATTCGCAACAGTCTACAGCTACCATATGAGGCTTCTGCAACATGTTTCAGGTATCAAAGATCTTAATCTTCCGTTTTTATTGCTCAAAAGTCTGGAAATAATGTCTTCTAGGGTTCGACAGCATCCAAATTCTGATAGCCACAACATTTACCATCATGGTTTAGTTAAATTGCTGATTGAACAAGAATTGAAAAAAGAGGAAAAGTACTGGTCCTAATTTCTATTTTGGTCGGGTTTTAGAGGAGAAATGGTAGAGGTTAAAGGATAGAAAAAGTCTAAATTGATTAAGAAGAAATCTAAAGAATGTTTGGAAAGTGAAAAGAAGGATTCTCAGCCTGAAAATAATGGAGAACAAGAAGAAATTAATAACATAAAAACGCCCGAAAATGATGATTCTGTCATTAGTCCAATGGCTACAATAGGGGATAAAGAACCCGATGGAGTTCATTCATTTAAGGAATTATCGAAGCAGCATACAGAGAAGATACTTGAACCTAATAGGGTCTGTGGTAGACCTAAAACCCGGTCTGTTAATAAACTCAGAATGATCATGAAGGCCATTTTGAATCCACATTTCAAAAAATACCAAGTCATTAATTTACAGGATTCATCTACAGAAGATGAAGAAGATGAAAAATCTAAGAAATTGGAGTTTGCTGTGCGTCAGGTTCTGGATAATATTGAAGAAATCCTCAAGAAAGCCCCAGATATAATTCCTAGAGGTCATACCCAAGCATTTAGAAGTGAAAGCTGTATCGAGAATACTAATCTAGTCTTCTCAAGTTTAGAAGTTGGAGAATCATCTAAGAAGAAGTCATATTATGTTGAAAATTCTGCTCCAGTGTTAAATGATGAAGAAATGACCTGTGAAGAACCTGAGGACAACCTGGAAAAGTTAGTAGAAATAAAAAATAAGACAGAGATAAATCATGTCAAACAGCAAAATGAGCATATTAGCGTGATAAACGATGGTTTAATGAAATCCAATGCAATGCTGAAGCAATATTTACATGACCTGAATCAAAATTATGCAGAGGCGATTCAAGTAGCAGATAAAGGTGTTAAGAGAAGGAAGATGGTTCAAGAGGAAAATGAATAGCTAGAGAAAAATCAAGAAGAGCTCAAGCTGAAGGTAAAACTTATGCAACAGGAATTGGATACGATACGAAGGAAATCAGAGGCCCTAGATGGACTGGCCACCCTGGTAGAAGAAGCAAGAAGACTCTGAGAAGGTTCCTATATTTGACATGTGTCAAGTAAATTTTAGACAACTATATCTTTTCTGATTTTCCTTTTTTCTATATTTAGAAGATCTAGCCTTAAAAAGTGGATCTTAGAAATAGACTTGAAGAATCCTACTTTTTGTTTAATGCTATATATTATGTAATATTTTGAAAACAAAAGGGGAGACACACATGGGAGTTGAATTATTGGGAGACTGTGGAGATTACTAATGGTTACCTGTGTAAGAACTTCTCTTGCAATTTTTTATGACAGTTAATATATCTATATGGAGCTAGGCCTTTAATCTATCATTGTTATTGATGTTCTCTGGTTCAGTTTGAACTCTTTCATTTATTGGATGATATATAGATGTTTTCTATGTTTCATGTTATGTATGAATGTGAATTTTAAATGCTTATTGAATGTTTGAAAAGTGTTTTCAAAGACTCATACCTTTTACATATGTGTTTCAGATATGAACTATTTGTTTATTATTTGCATTCATATATGTGTTGAATGTTTATCTCCTATGCCTTAATACTCCGTCATCTATCATTGCAAGAATCTTCTCTTTTTACATCTGTATTACTTAAGTATTCAGACCATTACATTTCTTCCTTGTTATCTTTATTCGTTTTATTTACATTGTTATCCACACAAAACCCCTAAAAACAAACTTTTATTGAGGTGCCTGAACACTACTGCTCCCGTAGTCTAGGTAGCAGACTTTAGGACAAACACATCCCTTATTCTTTTTGGTAAAAGAATGTCCTTCTTGTTGTTTTAATGAGTCCAAGAAAGAAAACTCAATAAGTCCAACCATGTAAAAATTTTAACGATCCCATGGGAGAAAGGCTTAGGAATTTCTTCATTGTTTACAAAGTTCGAAGAAGAGATATAAGAATACTCTATAATACTGATCTATGGATTTTAATATCGAGCCGAGATCTATTCTTGCTTGCCGGTGTTTTCAACTTTAAGGAGTCTTAAAAACTTAAACTATAACTCTAGACACCTACCGGTGGATTTTAATATCGATCTCGGGTTGGTATATGCTCGCCGATGTTTTCCTATTTATAGAGTCTAAAAAACTTAAAGAATCCTCTATATACCCTCTCGTGGATTTCACATTCAGCTCGAGGAGGTGAGTGCTCGCTTGGTGTTTTCATGTTTCGAGACGCTGAAAACCCTAAAAAAGGCTCCAAAAGAACTTTTTCGTATAGTTAGTCTCCTCCCCAGAAAAAAGTATAAAACGATGAGAGAAGAACTTTTCTAGTCACGTATGACTAGAGTATTTATTTTTCGTAAATAATCCACAAAAGTCTGGAAAAGGGTTAAACTTATACTTAAGCAGATGTTGCTTCAAATCCTTTAACGAGTCTGAAAATACAACCATACTCAACAATATTGTCATATTTAAAGAGTCAAACAAGAGCGTGAAAGAACTTTATAAAGATTTTTTTCGTAAAGTTTTAACGAGCCCAAAAAAGTAAACTAGTGACCTCCTTACTATTTTTAACAAGCTCAAAGGAGAGATGGAAGAATGCTCATAGCCTCCTTACTATTTTTAACGGGCTAGAAGAAAGGTGGAAGAATGCTCATAGCCTCCTCATTGTTTTTAACGAGCTCGAAGTGAAGGTAGAAGAATGGTCGTAGGTTGATCAATGTACAAATGAATGGCAGACTGCATTATAGACTCTAGGAAAACTTAATCAGAGGGTAGTATTGTTGATGCCCCGAAGATCGCAGCATCAAGCAGAACGGGATCCTCCCCGGTAGACTATCCCAATTAGATTGTCCACCGTTTGGTATGGGGAATCCGTCCGGTTAGCGGTTTCGGCAACCGTTAGATTTGGAGATTTGCTTCAATTATATCGGTTATGGCCCGATCCACCGTTCTTTTTTGATTTTATAGTTTGAAATGATATGCAAGTGCCTAAGCTATCTTAATCTAAATGAAAAACTCGAAACAAATCTGTATCTAAAACTGAAATAAATCTAAACTATCCCTTCAAGGAGCAAATTATAAGTATGAGTAATGTGCTGGAAGAGTTATCTAAAGATCAACAGACAACCATTAAACCATAAAGATAGATCTACAACAAGAAAGCCAGAGATATTAGAAGATAGCTTCCAATTCATATATAACACATTCCATCACTCATTTAGGAGAAAATTTATTTGCACAAGAAACAGTAAGATCATTCAATACAGAGAAATAATTCAAGACGACAAATAAAGATCTCACAGTAGAATATGAAAGTCATAAGAATAATCCAGCATGCATCCAACATCCATTTCCATGCAAAAGACGTCCTCTCTAGGCTCTTATTAGGTAGATTTCATTTTCTTGAAACAAGTGCAAGATAGCTCGTACAAGTTCAGAAATATTATTTCCCTACCAAAAGTCCTTTACACTGTTTCCTAAACTTCCATTTATATCATTACAAAATGCCTCTTGGGCTGCCACCTGGCTCTTTATACCTGTCCTCTACAGACTTTTCCCTTTTAATAAACAAAAATCGTGCCCCTTTTCTTAAAACAGAAAATTCCTCAAAAAGAAAAGGACAGCTGTCCAATGGTTCTTCGCTTTAGACATAGGAAGGCCAAAAATACAAAAAATAGGAACAACGCCTTAGGATTAGTGTGTTCACTATTGGGAAGGTGCTCCTGCTAGGAGAGAAGTGCTTGGACTGGCTGATACGGCTGCTGCTACTGGGAGAGAAGCACTTGGACTCGCTGCCACTGCTGCTGCTTTCTTTTCTTCCTCTACTATGTAACTGAACCAGATACTAGTGTCTCTGATAACTACATTTGCTGAGGAAAGGAGCAAGATCTTCCGGGAAGTCACATCTTTACCAAGCTCTGCTCCAATACCCTGAATTTCTGCAACTGCTGCTTGGTGGATTTCTTTAAGCAAATGACTATATATTGATGACAGCCCAATATAGTGATGGAGATCATCAATGGCTAAGACATCGATCTTCTTTACATATTCTATTTGAATGCCTAGCTCTTCCTTCAAGTCTGATAAACGTTGCTCTTTGCTCGGGAACTCATCAAGGGACTGAGGGAAACTCAACTTGCACTTATCATGCACTTCATGGATTTTTTGATAAACACTGTTACTTTTATCCATTGTTCCTTGGATCTTAGCCATTAGCTTAAGGCCACAGTTCCTGCAGAATTCCATACGGGCTATATCTTCATTAAAACCATCTATAGATTTGAATGGGAGATGCTTGGGGAAATCAACCTTCCCTTCTCTCCATTCCAACTGGCTCAGGATGTTTGCTTTAACTCGAGTATATTTACCCTTAAGCCTATTGGCCTCTGCATTAACTTCTTTCAATCTAACCATCATGGATTTGAGCCTGCACACTTCTTCAGTAAGCAGCTCCTGTGTGGCATGCATTTGTCTCAGGATGTCACAGGACAGCTCATGAAAGGGAGACATATCTATTGTCCTACTCTCTGCCTGCTCTAATTGCTCACCCATTGATTGCTTATCTGCTTGCAGCTGAGACACTCTAGCTTCCGAATCGTTCTTTTCTGCTTCTAAAACCATCATCTGGACTGCCAGGTGCTATTTTTCTTCTTCTAATTGGCGATACTTATCTGACAATTCCTTGTGCTCAACAAACAGGCGATTATACTTATTTACTACAAGATCCCTGTAATCCTGTTCATTAGCCATAGTATGTTGTAACATGCATACTCTCCTCTTTGTTGACTCAAATTCGCTAACCATATCGATCACATTGTCCTGCGTTGCTTTTGCTGCTTCTACAGCGGCGGATGCCATGGCTATGAGAGCCTTATGTGTATTTTGCATCACTGTGGTCTCCCGCCGGATAACAATATCTTCTTGGAAGAGTCTCTTTATCCTCTCTTCCAATTTTAGGACCACTACCTTTCTCTTCTTGTCATACACAAATTCATCCCATCGGGACATAGTATGCTCTTCTGATGGAGTGTAAGGGACGATTGGGAGGTATATTACATTTATTTATGCTTCTATGGGTGGGGTCTGGACTACTTGAGAAGTGCCTGTTCCCACATTTTGGGTGCCGGGAACACCTTCTTGAGATGTACCTGCCTCCACATTTTGGGTGCCGAGAACACCCGCTTGAGGTATGTCTGTTTCCATATCTTAGGTGCCGGAGCCACCTTCCTGGGCATCTTCATCAGTCTTAAGTTCTTATTCCGCCTTTTGTTCTTCTTCATCCTTTTGTTTTCTATCTTCTTCTTCTGCTTGCTGCTGATTTTCATTTTCTTCCATCTGCTTTGCATCTTCAGCTTCTTTCTGCAGCCTTGCATCTTCTGCTTCTTGTTGCAGCTTGGTTTCCTCAGCTTCTTTCTGCAATCTTGCATCTTCAGCTTCTTTCTGCAGCCTTGCTTCCTCTTTCAATCTTTGTTCTTCTTGGGCTCAGGCATCAGCTGCTTCTCTCTCTTTCTGCAGGTTGGATTTTCAGGTTGGGGTAGAGCTAGAGCTTGCTCCACTGCCTAGACGAAAAATCTGCAACTCAGTCATGTTGCTGATGGCTCTGAATGCCTCTTCCTCGACATCATAGTAATGAGCATAAATTTCTTTGCAATGCTCGACAACCTTTCCTCGGCTATCATTTCTATGGAAGATCATTTCACCGAAGTGGAAAGCTTTCAGCTCTTGAACAAATTCCTTAGCTGATGCAACCCCTGAGAATTTGTAGGCTCCTATGCAGAAGGGTAAAGGAGGGAAAGAAGCCTTATGTTGCTTCTTAAGCATCCCTCCTATTCCATCAAGAAAAATTTGTCTGACTGCATCCTTGAGGACTACATAATCAGTATCGTACTTTGGCAAAATGTAGGGCGCTTTGGTCCCTCCAAACATCCTGATGTAGGTGCCCTGCTCTAAGAAATAAAAGTCTCCATAGTTTTCCAGGATCTCCATGGCATTTTCTGACAGACAGTTGGGCTCTTCCTTGAATATCTGCTCATATAGAGGCATGATGAACTCTTTGCAGATGAGCTTGTAGCTTGCTCTATAATTTTGAGCCCACATTATTTTATAAGCAGTGTATACTGGGGTGTTGGCTTTATCCCATGTGCAACCTAGGAAGGGGAAAGATAGTTTGGCAAAAATACAGTCAATGAGATAAGAAGACATGTAAAATTCTGACTTTTTTAAGGCCAGACCTTCTCTTGCAGCAACCACTGTGGATGCCAAACTGTCCGAAAGGATAGTAGCCCAGTCAAACACAGTCCCTTTGAATTCTACGAAGTAGATGATGGGGGCCCACTGTATCCTATATACAGTGCCATTGGGCATGCCGAAAATTTTGCATAGCATCAGGGCGATTAACCTAAAAGGAGGTCTTAGGTTCTGAACATCATATTCATTATTACCTCTCTTTCTCAAGTGCTTGCCTGCGACCAATAATTTTTTGGCCATCTCAATATTGTTCATCTTGCCCAACCATTCATCACTTAGAGCTTGCTAGGGACGTGAGAATTTGTAGGCTGCAGCAATATATGCTGGATGGAATGAAGCGAAAGCCTCTCCCCTGCTGTCATGTAATACTCTTGTCTCTGAGTCGGCATGTTCCAGTATCCACTCGATCACTTCAGAGCATGGGAACAATTCAGGGCGGGTAGAAACCCTAGCTATGCCGGAATCTCTGATGTTGAGGTAGATTTGTTCTTCTTCCAATAATACATCTGGGATATCCTGGTCCCTGATCATCCTGTAAACATCTCCCCAACGGACCTCGGGAGGAATGCCGGTGGTACACTTAGTATCTTGGAACATAGTTTCAGTCCTTAGTGGCACTGGCTCTGGTTCCATCACTTTAGCTTTCTTTCTACCACCTTTTGGCATCCTGGCTTATCCCTGCTAGCAACCAAATGCGAATCATTATAAAAAATTGCAACATGTTATGAGAGTGTAACAAAGAGAAGGAACAATTCAACATGCTAATGAGAAATATAGACAAATTATGAAGCTACATGCTGGGGAAGCAGAAATAAATCACTCCAAAAAAGAAATATGGTTCTGAGACTTGATTATCCTAGGGAGACAAAGTCTAGTAAGGAGCTTTTGGAATGCTTCCGAAAAGGTAAGCATATGACGTGGAAACAACCTGCTTCCCACCTAGCCCTTGGAGAGAGGGTATCCTTCATCGTTGCACTTCTAATGGTCAATGGCAGGTGAGCCTGGAGTGAAACAATCCTATGAATAAATGATGAAACAAGGGACTGTTTTCCACATTCATTAACTGAGCCTAACAAGGTGAGTGGTCGAGTATCTCAACCGACCACAACTGCCATTAATAACACTTGCGAAACAGTCTGTGGCCAGTACGAAGCTTGAATCAGGGTCAGAAACGATCGAAATGCAGTCAGTGAAGAACTTGGATGGTCATGGCTACGGATTTTAGCTAGTGGGGATGAGGAACCTAAGGGGCCACGACGGCCTTAAAAACAAAAAATGACATATGCTACCAATGTCTATCGGCCACATTATGGACGGGAAAAACCCAAAAGTAACTTGACATGGAGATGAGACAAAAATGGCAGTTAAAAAGCCTACCTGGAGACGAGATAGTGGTTGAGTGAGGTGGACGCGGTCGTGGATGCGCTGAGCTGGAGTGGTCCGGCACGGTCTTCCCAACGACATTTTTTTTGAACGATAAACTGACAATGCGATCAACCAAACCCCCACCGTCCTTTTAAAAGGTTAGACACGTGAGGCATTAAACGGGTTGGTGGTGTCATTAAAACGGTGTTTTAATGCCTTGTACGGTGTGGTCATTTCAAGCCGTCTCGGCATTTTTGCATGACCATCGCTTGCGGGGAGGACTTACGAGTTTCATCCACAATTGCGGAACGATATGGTGAACTGCCTCGGCGTTTCGGGAGAGATTGGCGTATCTTTTCGAAATACAACCTCTAGGAAACTTATCACGAGCGGTTTTGCCGAGTCGTCCCGCAGTTTCGGGAGAGCCTTCTAAATTTCTTTCCGCAATTTCGATGGAGATTTGCAAATTGCTTCCGTAATTGGGGAACAATATCGTGAATGCTTCCGCCGTTTCGGGAGCCTTTCGTGAATGGTCCCGTCGTTTTGGGAGAGTTTCACCAATTGCTCCCACAATTTCGAGAGGGAAACTTAAGTTTTTTCCAAAATCTTTCCACGGTTTCGGGAGAGAAACTTGAATGCTTCCGCAGTTTCGGAAGAGATTGGAAAATAGCTTCCATAGTTTCGGAAGGGAATTGTGAATGCTTCCACTGTTTCAAGAGACTTTCTCAAATAGATTCCGCAGCTTCAATAAAAACTCTGAGTCTTTCCGTGGTTTCGGGAGAGAACTGCGAATGGATTCCGCAGTTTCGAAAGAGTTCGCCGAATGCTTCCATAGTTTCGGAAGGGAATCGTGAATGCTTCCTCCATTTCGAGAGACTTTCTCAAATAGCTTCCGCAACTTCAATAAAAACTCTAAGTCTTTTCGTGGTTTCGGGAGAGAACTACGAATGCTTCCGCAGTTTCGAAAGAGTTCGCCGAATGCTTCCGTAGTTTCGATAGGGAATCGTGAATACTTCCGCAATTTTGAGAGAGATAGGAAAATAGCTTCTGCAGTTTCGGGAGACTTTTGTGAATTTTAACTTAGAAGAAAAACTTCAATCTTTTTAAAGCAGACCCTCAGTTGAAAACAAAAACTAAGTTAAAAGCATAATTAACTTCCTTGGGTAGTCTTTCTAGAAAAAATCAAAAGGAGGGGCCCCAATATGTACAAAATGTTTGGGGGGGATGTTTCTCCAACAACAATTAGCAAGTCGCCGGCGAACACAGATCTCTGAAAAAATTCCTCTCGATGATCCAAAAACTTCTTAAAAGATATCCATTTTATATGCAATATTCAGCTGATCACTTGAATCTTGGTGAAGGAAAAGTCACTTTCTCTGCTAGCCATTGGGGAAAGGGGAGCTTTGATAGAGACATCTTTAAAAATTTCAAAGGGCAGACATATGGGGTTCATTTTTAGAAGATTCATCTTTTAGATGGCTACTACTATCGGATTCCACAGGATTTGCAACATTTTCTCATGGAAATTATTGCTCTTGTTCCTCATTCCCATGCCGCTTGCATCCTTTTGGATGTTTATACTTTTGACAGCTTTGCTGTTTGAGCCTTCTAGAGACATGATCTTTGATTTTGGCTCCTCAATCCATAATGTCCTTTTGTGTGAGCAAGATATTTTATTGATTTGATCAAACCTCACGGACGGAGAGGAGCCTAATTTGAGCTGAGTCTTTTGGACATCTTTCTTGACTTACATGCTTTGCTTTTGTCTCGACCATGCTTCAATTGAGGTGAGAATCTCTGGAAAACAAACCCTTGATCATAAGCCATTTTGGCTGTTTAAATTTGCAGCATGGAGTCATTTCAATACCCTATGCTCTCGGGATGTGCTACTTTCCATGGGTCCAATTTCAATGACCTTCTTGAGATGCCTTTAAGTGTGAGAGTGGATGGAGCCCAAAGATAGTAATAAAGATAGTAATAGATCTCTGCTATTTAAATAGGGTTAGTGTGACTAGCAGAGTAGGATTCCTTCCTTCTGAAGAAAGTTCAGCAAGAGCACAATTCATAGATAAACTTTCATTCGTGCGTAGTTTCAGGTTCATAAGTTGTGAGACTTCTTCAAGAGATCTATCTTGATGAGAAACCCAACCGCAGGAGCTTTCAGAAAGCAAAATTTGTACAAAAGGTTCAAAAGACGAGAACAGAAACAAAATGGCTGACAACAATGAAAACAAAGGGGTAAAGCAACATAAAGAATTTTTTTATTTATGTACAGAAAGTCTCAGTGAGACTACACAAAGTATTGTTTCAGGGAGAGGCCATTGAGAGGAAGGGTTACTTCTTCTCCCTCGAGGTCTGTCAACTTATAAGTGGATGGGCCTATCTTTGCCGAAATTTGGTAAGGGCCTATCCATAAATGTTGGAATTTTGTGTGCATCCCTTTGCCTTCATGATTGTGATCCCATTTCAGGACTAAATCCCCAACTTCAAAACTTCTTTTATCGGACTTCCTCCTATCGAACCATCTCTTGACTATGTCTTGGTGCTGATGGAATTAGTCTTTAGCTTTCTGTCGGGCTTCTTCAAGTTGAAGCAGGGTATTGATCCTAGATTGTAAGGCTTGGCTACTAGACCCTCGAGAGGCTTGGGACAACTGCAAGGATGGGAGCAAGATGTTGGGGGGAAGGATGGCGTCCTTTCCATAGACAAGAGTGAAAGGGGAAAACCCTAATGCGTTCTTTGGAGTCACCCTATCTGCCCATAAGGCATTTGGGAGAGCTATATGCCAACTTCGCTGATTTTCTATCACAGTTTTCTTGAGAATTTGAATGAGGTTTTTGTTTGAATATTCAGCGAATCCATTTCCTTGAGGGTAATAATTGGCTGAATAGTGCAACTTAATCCCCCATTCATAAACAGGTTCATTTATCTTAAAAGACGAAAAATAGGGAGCATTTAAAAAACAATGGAAGCTGGAACCCCAAATCTGGTTATGATGTTTTCCTTCAAGAAACTGATGACCACATCTTCATTGATCTTGCGCAACGGGATAGCCTCCGTCCATTTAGTGAAGTAGTCGGTAGCCGTCGGGATGTACCGATGTTACAAAGAAGAATTTGGATGTATCTCTCCTTAACATCTATACCTCACTGCTCAAAAGGTTCAGAGATAATAACCAGCTGCAAGGGTCCTGCTGCCTTAGGTAATTTCCCCGGCACTTCTTAGGCATATATCATAATTTCGTGTGTACGCATGGGAATCTCGGAATAGAGTGGGCCAATAATATCCAGCTCTAAGTATCTTGTGGGCTGTTGTCTCCCCTAAATAAAGTCCACCAGTGGGGCAATCGTGTAATTCTTTAACAACTTTATTTGCATCTTCCTTTTCTAAACATATAAGAAAAATTCCATCATAATTCTTTCTGAAAAGTATCCCATCAATGATTTGATAAGATTCTGAATTCAAACAGAGTGCTTTCCTTTGCTTAGATCTCCAGTGCTCAGGTAGGTGTCCTTGCTACAAATAATGCACTAGATATCGATACCATGACTGAGGAGTTGTGAAGATAGGACATACTTCAACTGAGTTTAGCTCAGCTTCATTCTTCCAATGTTGTTCTTCATCAGTCAAGTTTCCTGTAAGCAATTTGCACAAGCCTTGTCCTTTGATGATAGTGGCCAGTTTAAATTCCAAGTCATATTCTTGAAGAGCTGTAACCCAGTTTCCCCTCCTTTCTCCTAGTTCCTTTTGAACAAAGAGGGATCTAACAGCTGGGTGGGGAACTATAACTTTAGTTATGTTCTTAAGAATATATGGCCTGAACTGCTTGACTGCTTTGAAGACAGCATATGCATGCTTGTCAACCATGGGATAGTTCAGCTCAGCCCCTTGTAGACCAGTGCTCATAAATGAGATTGGGTATTCGTCTCCTAGCTCCACCTTTTGCGTGACTACAATCGTGAGGGAGTCATCCGAAGACAAGGTATACAGGATAAAATCCTTATCAAAATCCGGGATTCTTAAGGAAGGAGTTTTAGCTATAGCTTCCTTAATATTTCTAAACGCGTCCTTTTCTAAATCTGTCCACTTGAACTGTATGCTTTGTTTAACCATTTGTTGCAACGGTTTAACAATTTGTGCGAAATCTAGAACAAATCTTCGGACGAAATTGATAGCACCCATAAAGGACTACATAGATTTTTTGTTATAAGGCATTGGAATTTTATTGATAGCTTGTACTCTTTCCTGATCTATTGACACTCCTCCTTTGGAAATGATATGGCCTAAGAGTTTACCTTCGGGAACAACGAACACACTCTTCTTGGGATTCAATGAAATACCATATTTTCGACAGCGATAAAAAATATGCTTCAAATGGACAGCATGATCTTCCCTTTTCTTTGAAAAAACTGTCACATCATCTAGGTAGACAACAACACATTGCCCACCCAATCCTCGGAAGGCAATATCCATTGCTCGTTGGAATGTATCTCTTGCGTTTATCAGGTCGAATGGCATCCTTCTATATGCAAAAGTTCCCCACTTAGTGCGGAAAGTAGTCTTAAGACGATCTTCTTCGGCTACTAATACTTTATTGTAGCTAGAGAAACCATCGAGAAGAGAAAATAGCTCAGATCCCGACACCATTTGAAGAATTTGTTCCATTGAAGGGATGGGATAATTGTCTTTATCTGAAGCTCTGTTTAAATTTCTGAAGTCTACACATAGTCTTATCTCTCCTGACTTCTTTCTTATGGGGACTAAGTTAGCAACCCACTCAGAATGCCTGACCTTAAAGATTATTTTAGCATCCAGGAGTTTCTTTAATTCCTTTTGAATCATAGGTTCCAAAGTAGGATGCATCCTTCTCAATTGCTACTGAAATGGCTTGACACCTGCTTTCATTGGTATAACATGCTGAATAATGTGGACATCATACGTTTTCAGATCCTCATAGGTCCATGCAAAAACATCCTTATATTGTTTAAACAGTTTGATGAACCTATCTCTTTCTCTCGGTGAACAACATTTGCCAAGGTTGGCAAATTTTGGTTCAGCCTCGGTACCTAAATTAACTAACTCATGCTGCATCGATGAACTGTTAGTTTTGGTATTAGCTGGCCTTTTGAACTTACTTTGAAGATCAAACAGCATTTCGAGTGACCTTACCCCTTTGGGGATGAAGTTTCCTTTATCTGCATCCTTCTTTAGCAAATCGGAATCGTGTTCTTCTTCATCTATCACAGCTCCTTGGAAGCTGTCTTCGTTCGTTAGAAAACTGATAATCTGTTTGTCATCATCGAAAACCATGAAATTTGTGACATTGTCGGGAACAGAGGACCTAAAAATTAATTCAATTGAGCATTTGTTATTAGACGACACCAATCTAGAAGCGGATGTCACTAAGAAATCAGCTGCAGAATTTTGCAATCTAGGAATAGACTTTATATTGAAAGCATCAAAATGCATAATTAAATCCCATACCTCAGCCTGATAACCCTTCAAATGAGGTGAGAGACAGTGAATGGTATCTCTTACCTGTCTCACAACTATTTCCGAGTCACCAAAAACCTTCAGGTATTTAACATTTAAATTGATGGCCTTCTTTAATCCGTGTACCAAAGCTTCATATTCCGCAGTGTTGTTAGTACAATCAAATTCTAACCTACAGGACAAAAAATACTTATTTCTTTGCGGATCCATCAGAACACAACCAGCTCCGGATCCTTCCAGAGTTTTAGAACCGTCAAAGTATAATGTCCAAAACAAATCTTTTGACTTGGCTAAGTTAGTATCTTTATGGTCTAAGTCAGTGACTAAACTAACTATATTACAGTCAATATCATGAGTCTGAGAGAAATGAAGGAGATCGGACTGTTCATCTGATTCATGGTTGATAGTTTCAGACTGATAATTACCCGGATCAATTTCTAAAAAATAATTCCCCATAACCGAGGATGAGAAGGTTACAGCCTCATTCTTTCCCTCTAGTTGAGTTACATTTTGTTTCATGCGTGGTTCTCTCAGGACTTTGATCTGATTCTGTCTATTTTGATAAGGCAACCACAGATGAGACCAATCAGTTGCAAAGTAACCATCCAGCTTTGTGGACCAGTCCCTACTTAAGATCAAACCATAGGCCTTAGGAATATCAACTACCATTATGTCAATAAACTGACAGACTCTAGGGTCGACTAATAATCTAATTAGGACATCTTTCATTTCCCCAATAACCCTGACAACAGTCCTATCTAACTGAATAATTTGGGTCGGGGATGGAACAGGCTACCCGTTAATTTTTTTACAAATTGACAGTGGCATGACATTTGAAGATGCTCCAGAATCTACCAGACAATTGTGAACATTATGATTGAAAATTTCAAAGGTCAATAGGAATGGCAACGTCTGAGATTTAGATTTCCCGCCGATACTAGCCTCATTAATTTCGGGATCTTCTTGAGTATCCGTTAATGGAGTGCTGGGCTGGGGTTACAGAGCATGCAGCAGCTTATCTCGTTGCTGAGGAAAACTGCACATATCAAATATTGACACATTTTCTTTGACTTTCTTTATATCTTCAATAATGTCATATCCTATATCAGAATCGTTCCCAATTCTGTTCGGATTGTCTGTGTTGCTCATTGTGACCTTTGGTTGTTGAACTATGGGGTCAATGTTTGGCTGTTTGGCCACTGTTCAGCTAGCTTTAGGTTGCATTGGAATGATTGCTATATGTCTCTTAGGTAGTTCTTTTGAAACTTTAGGCTTGGGAGGATTTGAGTCTGGCACAGGATCCGTGATAGGACCTTTACTGCGAGTATTAATGTTCACAGTAGAGAGAGAGCTTTCTATGGGATCTTCTTCTACTAATTCAGTTAAAGGTACCCAATCCCATAGCACCATAGTGGTGTCCGGAGGTGGTTCTTCTAATTCAGGGTTCGATTCCTCTGGAGGATCGTCTTGATCTGGAATATGTGAATCCAGCATTTGGTTCATGACTAAACTCATAGAGTTAATCCATTGTGGGAAGCTCTTCTCCGAATGCGGTTCTTGATGAAAGGTGTAGAAGTTTTCCATCCCTATTTCATTGAGGTTTAAAACCGGGGAAGTATTCATGGGTGGATGAGATTGATCACTGTCTTCCCTCTTTTTATAAAATGGCTTGAAAGGTTTCCTAGATGTACTAGCAGCCTTATCTTTCTCGAGATCTACAATTTTATTGGACAACTTCTGCATCATCTTAACTACATTCTCCATGTCTGTTGATGACTCTTCTTTACCTCTAGTGAGCAGAAAGGTTTTCTTACTGACCGCTGGTTTTGTTTCTACATCTAAGGCATGTTTAGCAATGATATATGCTTCTTCCTCCACCTTTCTAGCTTCTTTGAAATTCTCTATCAGGGTGGTTTTCTTAGATCTTTTAACAAACATTGCTATGGGTCCTTCAAGAGCTGTTGTATAATATTCAACCAAAGATTCCTCTGCTGGTTTATTTGCTTCACTGAAATTATTTAAGAGTGTTGTGAACCTTTGGTTAAAGTCTTGAACCTTTTCTTTCTTTTCCATTCTCATGGACAAGAGTTCTTTCATAAGTGTAGCTACGGTTTTTTGGTTTCCATATTTCTTTAAGAAACACTTTTCAAATTCATCCCAACTTGAGATCGAACTAGGTTGTAGGCTAAAATACCAGGATGATACTTTCGGCTCAAATGTGTATGGAAAAATCCTACAGACTACATCTTCATGCTGCACATCTAAAAGATTCAGAGCTAAATAAAAACTCTTGAGATGATCTTTGGCTGAAATGGATTTCCCTGGGTCGAATTTAGGCAAGACTTTCTCTGGATTTTTTGGAAGATTGTGGAATGGGCCAACTAGATTCTACGCTCCCCTTGCTCTCCAAGAAGGTACGGCCATGTCTCTATGTGGAGAATCTGGTGGAGAATTGTAAGGTGAGTTCAGTAGAGTGTTCTTTGGAGTAATGAGTTCTCCAAGACTTTCTTGATCTGAAATATTTTCTGGGTTTTCAAGATCGACCTTGTTCAGAGGTTCTGTAATTTCTTCTAAAGTTAAATTCACAAGCTCTTCAAAATTTTGCACAAGAATCGAATCACGGGTGTACTGTCACTCTTTTCTAGGAGAAGTTTTTCTAGGGAAGAAATTTACTACATTTAAACCACCTAGCTGTTTAACATAAGATCACGTATGCCTCCTCAAATCTTCTATTTCTGCAAAAGGCACAGCATACAATGCTTCTTGAGGTTCAGAGATGAGGTTTTCTTGGTTTGCTACTTCAAGATTTGGGCTGTCTGAAATTCCTTTTTTAAGCAGGTTTTCAGTAACATTTTTGACAGTGGGAGATTTTCCTTTATCAGCCATGCACTTTCAGCCCTCCTTCTAGCGCCAAAAAATGTTGATGCCCCGAATATCGTAGCATCAAGCAGAAAGGGATCCTCCTCGATAGACTATCCCAATTAGATTGTCCACCGTTTGGTATGGGGAATTCGTCCGGTTAGCAGTTCCGACAACCGTTAGATTTGGAGATTTGCTTCAATTATATCAGTTATGGCCCGATCCACCGTTCTTTTTTGATTTTATAGTTTGAAATGATATGCAAGTGCCTAATCTATCTTAATCTAAATGAAAAACTCGAAACAAATCTGTATCTAAAACTGAAATAAATCTAAACTATCCCTGCAAGGAGCAAATTATAAGTATGAGTAATGTGCTGGAAGAGTTATCTAAAGATCAACAGACAACCATTAAACCATAAAAATAGATCTACAGCAAGAAAGCAAGAGATATTAGATGATAGCTTCCAATTCATATATAACACATTCCATCACTCATGTAGGAGAAAATTTATTTGCACAAGAAACAGTAAGATCATTCAATACAGAGAAATAATTCAAGATAGCAAAGAAAGATCTCACAGTAGAATATGAAAGTCACAAGAATAATCCAGCATGCATCCAACATCCATTTCCATGCAAAAGACGTCCTCTCCAGGCTCTTATTAGGTAGATTTCATTTTCTTGAAACAAGTGCAAGATAACTCGTACAAGTTCAGAAAAATTATTTTCCTGCCAAAAGTCCTTTACACTGTTTCCTAAACTTATATTTATATCATTACAAAATGTCTCTTGGGCTGCCACCTGGCTCTTTACACCTGTCCTCTATAGACTTTTCCCTTTTAATAAACAAAAATCGTGCCCCTTTTCTTAAAACAGAAAATTCCTCAAAAAGAAAAGGACAGTTGTCCAATGGTTCTACGCTTTATACATAGGAAGGCCAAAAATAAAAAAAAATAGGAACAATGCCTTAGGATCAGCGTGTTCACTCTTGGGAAGGAGCTCCTGCTGGGAGAGAAGCGCTTGGACTGCTGATACTGCTGCTATTGCTGGGAGAGAAGCACTTGGACTGGCTGCCACTACTGCTGCTTTCTTTTCCTCCTCTGCTATGTAACTGAACCAGATACCAGTGTCTCTGATAACTGCATTTGCTGAGGAAGGGATCAAGATCTTCTGGGAAGTCACATCTTTACCAAGCTCTGCTCCAATACCTTGAATTTCTGCAACTGCTGCTTGGTGGATTTCTTTAAGCAAATGACTGTATATTGATGACAGCCCAATATAGTGATGGAGATCATCAATGGCTAAGACATCGATCTTCTTTACATATTCTATTTGAATGCCTAGCTCTTCCTTCAAGTCTGATAAACGTTGCTCTTTGCTCGGGAACTCATCAAGGGACTGAGGGAAACTCAACTTGCACTTATCATGCACTTCATGGATTTTTTGATAAAGACTGTTACTTTTATCCATTGTTCCTTGGATCTTAGCCATTAGCTTAAGGACACAGTTCCTGCATAATTCCATAAGGGCTATATCTTCATTAAAACCATTTACAGATTTGAATGGGAGATGCTTGGGAAAATCAACCTTCCCTTCTCTCCATTCCAATTGGCTTAGGATGTTTTCTTTAACCCGAGTATATTTACCCTTAAGCCTATTGGTCTCTGCATTAACTTCTTTCAATCTAACCATCATGGCTTTGAGCCTGCACACTTCTTCCGTAATCAGCTCCTGTGTGGCATGAATTTGTCTCAGGATGTCACAAGACAACTCATGAAAGGGAGACATATCTATTGTCCTGCTCTCTTGTAATGTCCCCATTTTGACCCCCTTTGTATTAAATCGTAAATGAGGTAAATATTGTAATTTGATCATGGTGAGGAGCTCAAGGCCAAGGACCCACCATTGATTTAGCGTTTTATGTATCGGCAATTAAAAATAGATGCCTATGGTTCTTGTGCTAGATAGGCACAATGTAAATGAGACATCATGTAAATACAAATTTTAATGAAAAATACCCACAACTAGCTATGCAATGCGACAAAGAGATGGGGGCATGATTCTACAAGGAATAGGGAGGGAAATTTATTCAAACCTTGAGCCAATGGTTTTAATCCATGTGTCAATGAGAAAACCCATAAACCACCAACTACCCATTTGGGTTAGGGACCCAATCATTTAATTCTTCCAAGAACTTGGTTGAGGTAGTTAATGCCTTGGGAATGAAGAGGTATGGCAGCCAATTTTATGTATGGGAATGCCATCAACTTGGAAAATCGTGTTTTGTCTCCTTGGGCAAGAAAACACCCACGAAATGGTGCCCAAAGCCATTCTAAACCCACAGTCTTTCCTCTCTCACGCAGTCTGAACTACTGGGTCTTTCCTCATCAAGTTTTTATCGTTTTCCCTACATTTTCCATGGCTGGGAGCTCATTTTTGTGTTACACAATGGTTGGGAGAAGAGGACCACGATTTGGGACTATTATGGAGGCCGTTTTTGCCCCAGAATGTCTATGGACGTTTTTCTAAAAACGGATTTGGCTTCCCAGGGATATTCCCCATCTTCCAGTTTCGATTTTAGGTTTCCCACATTTTTCTAAAGCTAATGAAAACCCCATCTTTGGGAATCTCACTGTAAAAAAATTTCTTCATGCCCAACACTTATACTTTTGTTGTTATGTGCATCCTTGTTTTGGTTTGAATCTGTGAGCAAGAGACTTCGAGTGGTAGTGGATAGAATTGGCTTGATAAACCTAGTGGGGAGAATAACCTCTCAAGAAGATCAAGAGGGCTTCGGCTACTTTTCTATGCACACCCTGAGAGCACTAGAAGGGAAGGTATGGCTTGAGGGATTGTGTGGCAGTGAAGAGAATACTTTCTTGTGCTGGGTGTGTAGGCATTGTGAGTGCCAAGCTGAATAGATCTGGGAGGGGTATCCCTGTCTCTGTGCTTGAGCGCACTAGCTTAGCAACTCTTCCTTTCCATTTCCTAGCAGCCTGATAAACCCAATTGTAGATTGGATTGGCTCATCTTGGTGTATGCTTGGCTATGTGTGAGTCTGCTATTCCCTGATTCCTTGTAGAGATCATGCCTAGCTCGGGGGTGGCAGTTGAATCAAGAGGTTGATAAGCACAACTGGCCTATGGCTGGGTGGAACGTTGCAGATGCATAGTTGGTTTCTTGGGACTACTTTGTTAAGATAAGTATTCTCTTGTGTTAACTTTGCAATTATTATTTGATGAATATCTTGAATATATGATGGATTTGTTATTGAAATTACTTCCGCTGTGTTTTCAAATATTTATGCAATTGCATATGTCCATCTTCATTTTAAATGGAATGTTTGTTTACTAAGTATGGGACTAGTTGTCCGGATCTAGTGTCACGTCCTCTCTATCATGCTGGGATGATGGGAGGGGACCTTACATTTTGGTATCAGAGCCGCTGGTGCAGCATTGGGCCTTTATGGGGCTACCTATCATAGGTGCAGAGGTAACATCACCTCCTGCTGAGCAGCAGTCATCACTGAAAGAAGGGAAGATTTCAAAAAATTTCTTAAGAGTTTTTGAAATTTTTTGTTTAAGTCTGTTTCGGGAAAAGTTTGAGAAATCGTTCCGAAATTTGCGGAAGAGTTCCGCGAATCGCCCCGAAACTGCGGAAGGAATTCTCTTCCGAAATTGCGGAAGGAATTCTCTTCCGAAACTGCAGAAGGATTCCGCGAGTTGTTCCGCAACGCGGAAGAATTCGGTGAACTGCTCCAAAATAGCGGAAATTTTTTCTAAGTGTTCGGCGTCGAAAGAAAATTTTCGGAAGGAATTCTGTTCCGAAATTGTGGAAGGAATTCTCTTTCGAAACTGCGGAAGAGTTCCACGAATCTTCCCGCAACTGTGGAAGAGTTCCGCGAATCTTCCCGCAATTGCGGAAGAGTTCAACGAATCTTCCCGCAACTGCGGAAGAGTTCCGTGAATCTTCTCGCAATTGCGGAAGAGTTTGGCGAATCTTCTCGCAACTGCGGAAGAGTTCCACGAATCTTCCTGCAACTGCGGAAGAGTTCCGTGAATCTTCCCGCAATTGCGGAAGAGTTCAAAAAATGTTCCCACAACTGTGGAAGAGTTCCGCGAACCTTCCCGCAATTGCGGAAGAGTTCGGCGAATCTTCCTGCAACTACGGAAGAGGTCCACGAATCTTCCCGCAATTGCGGTAGAGTTCGGCGAATCTTCCCGCAACTGCGGAAGAGTTCCGCGAATCTTCCCGCAATTGCGGAAGAGTTCCGTGAACCACTCTAAAACTGTAGAAAGAATTTTTCAGTGTCTTCCGAAACTGTGGAAGCATTCTGCGAATTGCTCCACAACTGCGGAAGCATTCGGCGAATTGCTCCGCAACTGCGGAAGCATTCAGTGAATCACTCCGCAACTGCGGAAGTATTCGGGGAATTGCTCCGCAACTGCGGAATCATTCGGCGAACTGCCCCGCAAGGGGGCAAGCCCCCTTGACCCCCTTTTGTTCCCCCCCCCCTCATATGTTGTTGATTGTGAGAAAATTCAATGATTTGACAATTGTCAATATAACATTTTCCCACGTGCATGAAGGCAATTTATGAATTTATGAGAATATGATGCAGCTAACAATTGTGTTGATGAACACATTTTGCAGAATCATAGTTACATCAGGGTAGCACTCTAGATAGTACAGTTGGAAAGTTTTGGATTTTGGTTGGGCCAAGAAAATCAACATCATGGATGATGCACAGGACCCCTATGAGCCTGAGACAGATGCCATGGGGGAGAACATACATGTTGAAAATGCTGAAACATAATCTAATGGGAGAAGAAATCAAGAGACCCCTCCAGGTATTGCAGCCACCATGAGAAGCCTAAGGGTGGAGTTGCAAAGCTGTAGGGAAGATAATGAAAGGATGATTAAATCTCAGGAAGAACAAAATCAGTTGAATGCAGCCATGCTACAGAGTTTGACAGACATCCAAAGGCAAATAAACTCTGGGCATTAGACATCAAATCCAGAAAGGGGTGGGAGTAGTTCTAGAAGGAATTCTCGTAAGAGGGCCAGTAGCTCAAGAAGAGTTTATATAGACAGAACATATACTCCAGAAATCTCTTCTAATGAATCATCTGACTCTGAAGAATCCATTGAGGGTTCAAGCTTTTCATCGCACAGGAGTAAGAGGAAGCAGCACTACAAGAACAATTCACATGGGGAATTTGACAAGGCAAAATCTCCTACATTCGATGGAGAGATAAAGTCCGATCAAGAAGCTGAAGCTTGGCTTCTTGGGATGAGAAAGTATTTCCAAGTCCAAGACTACTTGGGAAATATGAAGGAAAGGGTAGCCATCTTCAACTTGAATGGAAGAGCATCTATATGGTGGGAACACATCAGGCAAGTAAAGAAGATCAATGAAAGGAAGATTGTGTGGAAGTAGTTCAAGAAATACTTCAAGCAGAAGTACCTCTCTGATAGGTACTATGATGATAAGATCAAAGAGTTCTATGAGCTGAGATTGGGACAATTGACCATGAAAGAATATGTAAACAAATTCTTGGAGCTGCTAAGATATGTCAGGTACATTCGAGAAGATAAGGTGAAAATTCAGCGTTTCCTAAGTGGACTTCCCCAGTCATATAAAGATAGAATTGAGTTTGATGAACCTCGAACTCTAGAGGAGGCCATAAGAAATGCCAAGTATTGCTTTGATCAAAACAGAAGCAAACCAAAACTCCATAAGGCATGGAAGGATAAGAAAAATGAAAAGTTTGACCAAAGGAAGAAGGGGTTCAAGCCTCCTCAATTCCGGAATTAGCAAAGGAAACCATCACAGGTTGTGACTAAGCCAACTAGGATGATGGGAGACAAGCCAAGAGATCCAAAGGAGCCAAGAGAACCACTTCAATGTTGGGGTTGTGGAGGAGACCACATGCTTAGGAACTGTCCACATCGGAATGGGAATGAAAATCAAGTCCACAACATCCAGGGAGCTAAAACTGTGGGTCAAGTGGCAAGGACAATCCCTAGAATATATGCAGCACTAGACGACCTCCAAGCAGATCATCAGTCAACTGTTGTTGAAGTTGAAGGTAAGATTGCTAAGCAATCTGTTTCTATTTTGATTGATCCTGGATCTACTCACAGTTATGTCACTCCTAGAATTGTTGAGATTTGTTCTTTCAAGAAATTAAAGCATAGTAAATCATGGTTAGTTCAACTAGCCACTGGAACCAAGAGAAAAGTTAGTGAAATAGTAGAGAAATGTCCATTAGAGATGGATGGGATATTCACTTATGCAGATTTGAATATTTTACCACTGGGTTCCTATGATATTCTCATTGGAATGGATTGGTTAGAAGCACACAGGGTTAAACTTGACTGCTACAATAAGACATTTGAATGCATGGACGAAGAAGGAAACCCGAGGGTGGTAAAAGGCATTCCAAAGGTGACTTCTGTTAGACAGGTTTCAGCCATGTAGTTGAAGAAGTTCTGTAGGAAGGGATGTCAACTGTATGTAGCCCACATTTTAGAGGCAGCAGAGAAGGAAACTCTGAAATTGGAGGACTATCATGTATTGCAAGAATTTAGGGATGTTTTTCCTAATGAGATTCCAGGACTCCCTCCAAAGAGAGACATTGACTTTACAATTGAACTTGTTCCAGGAGCGGCACCAGTGTCTAAGACACCCTACAATATGAGTACAACGGAATTGCTAGAATTGAAAATGCAATTACAAGAGTTGCTAGAAAAGAAATATATTAGGCCAAGTGTGTCCCCGTGGGGAGCACCGGTTCTATTTGTGAAAAAGAAAGATGGAACACTCAGGTTATGTATTGACTACAGGTAGTTGAACAAAGTCACTGTGAAGAACAAATACCCATTGCCCCAAATTGATGACCTTTTTGACCAAATGAGAGGAGCAAAGGTATTTTCAAAAATTGACTTGAGGTCTGGTTACCACTAGGTAAGAATCAAAGAAGAAGATATTCATAAGACAACCTTTAGAACAAGGTATGGACACTAAGAGTTTGTAGTGGTACCATTCGGTCTCACAAATGCACCAGCTACATTCATGTGTCTCATGTTTTTAGCAAATATTTGGACAAGTTTGTTCTTGTATTCGTTGACGACATTCTCATCTATTCTAAGAATGAAGAAGAGCATGAAGAACATTTGAGAATGACAATGCAATTGCTAAGGGAGCATAAGTTGTATGCAAAGTTGAGCAAATGTGACTTTTATAAAGATAGAATTCATTATTTGGGTCACATCATCTCCGATGAAGGAATATCTGTAGACCCTGAGAAGATTGAAGCCGTTATGAATTGGCCAACTCCAAGGAATGTGACTGATGTGAGATCTCTTATGGGCCTTGCTGGTTACTACAAGAGGTTTATCGAAGGATTCTCCAAGGTTGCAAACCCGATCACTTCTTTGCAAAAGAAGGGGATAAAGTTTGAATGGTCACCAAGATGTGAGGAAAGTTTTCAACGGTTGAAGAATCTTCTTGCAAGTGCACCAATTTTGAAAATTGCAGACCCAGAAAAAGACTTTGTGGTATGTACCGATGCATGCAATCAAGGACTTGGAGGAGTTCTTATGCAAGACAACCACGTGATATGCTACGAGTCAAGAAAGTTGAAGGAGCATGAGAAGAACTATGCTACTCATGATATAGAACTTGCAGCCATAGTACATGCCTTAAGGATGTGGAGGCATTACTTAATGGGAAGAAAATTTGAGTTAAGGACAGACCATTGTGGTCTGAAATACCTGTTTGATCAGCCAACTTTAAATGCTAGGCAAGCTAGATGGTTGGAATTTTTGTGTGAATTTGATTTTGAAATCAAACACATAAAAGGGAAAGAAAACAAGGTGGCTGATGCACTCAGTAGGAAGGTACGTGAAATGCATGTGGCAGTGCTTAGTACTTGCCAACCAGATTTGAGACAGCAGATTGTCAACCACATTGTTGAGGATGAAGTGTATGTGCAGATAAAGGACAAATTGCAGCAGCAAAACCTTGAAAAGAAATATGAAGGCTATCATTTGGAAGGAGAAATAATTCTTACTTATAAGAATAGAGTCTATATTCCAAATGCGACAGATTTGAGGAGAATTATTATGGATGAAATCCATAAAGCTCCATACTCTAGTCACCCAGGATATCAGAAAACAATTACTACAACAAGAAAATATTATTTCTGGCCAGGCATGAAGGAGGATGTCGCTGAATACATTTCTAAGTGCATGGAATGTCAGCAGGTGAAGAGTGAACACCAACATCCAACAGGTTTATTGCTTCCAGTGCCAATCCTAGAATGGAAATGGGAAGTAATATCCATGGACTTTATTATAGGATTGCCAATGACTGTGAAGCAACATGATTCCATCATGGTTGTGGTGGACAAGTTAACAAAGGCAACACATTTTATACCGGTTAAGTCCACACATAAAGCCGATGCCATTGCAAATATTTTCATGAAGGAAATTTTCAGATTACATGGGGTGCCTAAGGCAATAATTTCTGACAGGGATACCAAGTTCACTTCCAATTTTTGGAAAGGTCTCTTTGTAGATTTGGGTACACAGCTGAGCTTTAGTACTGCATACCATCCTCAAATAGATGGGAAAACCGAAAGAGTAAATCGGGTGCTTGAAGACATGCATGTAATGGACAAACCATCCAAGTGGGAGGATTATCTACACTTGGTAGAATTTGCATATAACAATGGGCAACAAGCATCGTTGGGAATGAGTCCTTATGAGGCTTTGTATGGAAGAAGGTGTAGGACACCAGTGACTTGGGACAATCCAGTAAACATAATTGTACTTGGGATAGAATTGCTTAAGGAAATGGAACAAGAGGTTGCAAAGATCAGACAAAATTTAAAAACAGGCCAGGATAGACAGAAGAGCTATGCAGATAAGCATAGGATCCATAGGGAATTCAATGTTAGGGATCATGTGTATCTTAGAGTGAAATCAAGGAAGAGTTCCTTGAAACTTGGGAGTTATACCAAGCTATCACCTAGATATTGTGGGACATTTGAAGTGCTTGAAAGAATAGGACCAGTTGCATATAGACTTGCATTGCCTGCTAGCACTAAAGCTCATAATGTTTTTCATGTCTCTTTGCTTAAGAAATATGTACATGATCCTAACCATGTGATTAATTGGGATGTGATCCAGGTGGAACCCGAGGTAGATTTCCAAACCGATCCATTACACATCCTAGACAAGAAGGTAACATTGCTCCGGAACCGAGCCATCAGACAGGTAAAGGTGCAATGGAAGCACTACGGTCCCAATGAGGCTACATGGGAGCTGGGGGATGCCATGAGGGTGGCATATCCATTTTTGTTCAATTTTGATGAGCACCGAGGACAGTGCTAATGTAAGGGGAGGGGAATGTAATGTCCCCATTTTGACCCCCTTTGTATTAAATCATAAATGATGTAAGTATTGTAATTTGATCATGGTGAGGAGCTCAAGGCTAAGGCCCCACCATTGATTTAGCGTTTTATGTATCGGCAATTAAAAATAGATGCCTATGGTTCTTGTGCTAGATAGGCACAATGTAAATGAGACATCATGTAAATACGAATTTTAATGAAAAATACCCACAACTAGCTATGCAATGCGACAAAGAGATGGGGGCATGATTCTACAAGGAATAGGGAGGGAAATTTATTCAAACCTTGAGCCAATGGTGTTAATCCATGTGTCAATGAGAAAACCCATAAACCACCAACTACCCATTTTGGGTTAGGGACCCAATCATTTAATTCTTCCAAGAACTTGGTTGAGGTAGTTAATGCCTCAGGAATGAAGAGATATGGCATCGAATTTCGTGTATGGGCAAGCCATCAACCTGGAAAATCGTGTTTTGTCTCCTTGGGCAAGAAAACACCCACGAAATGGTGCCTAAAGTCATTCTAAACCCACAGTCTTTCCTCTCTCACGCAGTCTGAACTACTGGGTCTTTCCTCATCACGTTTTTACCATTTTCCCTACATTTTCCATGGCTGGGAGCTCGTTTTTGTGTTACACAATGGTTGGGAGAAAAGGACAACGATTTGGAACTATTATGGAGGCCGTTTTTTTCCCCAGAATGTCCATGGACGTTTTTCTAAAAATGGATTTGGCTTCCCAGGGATATTCCCCATCTTCCAGTTTCGTTTTTAGGTTTCCCATGTTTTTCTGAAGCTAATGAAAACCCCATCTTTGGGCATCTCACTGTAAAAATGTTTCTTCATGCCCAACACTTATACTTTTGTTGTTATGTGCATCCTTGTTCTGGTTTGAATCTGTGAGCAAGAGACTTGGAGTGGTAGTGGATAGAATTGGCTTGATAAGCCTAGTGGGGAGAATAACCTCTCAAGAAGATCAAGAGGGCTTTGGCTACTTTTCTATGCACACCCTGAGAGCACTAGAAAGGAAGGTATGGATTGAGGGACTATGTGGCAGTGAAGAGAATACTTCCTTGTGCTGGGTGTGTAGGCATTGTGAGTGCCAAGATGAATAGATTTGGGAGGGGTATCCCTAGCTCTGTGCTTGAGCGCACTAGCTTAGCAACTCTTCCTTTCCATTTCCTAGCAGCCTGATAAACCCAATTGTAGATTGGCTTGGCTCATCTTGGTGTATGCTTGGCTATGTGTGAGTCTGCTGTTCCCTGATTCCTTGTAGAGATCATGCCCAGCTCGGGGGTGGCAGTTGCATCAAGAGGTTGATAAGCACAACTGGCCTATGGTTGGGTGGAACGTTGCAGATGCATAGCTGGTTGCTTGGGACTACTTTGTTAAGATAAGTATACTCTTGTGTTAACTTTGCAATTATTATTTGATGAATATCTTGAATATATGATGGATGTGTTATTGAAATTACTTCCGCTGTGTTTTCAAATATTTATGCAATTGCATATGTCCATCTTCATTTTAAATGGAATGTTTGTTTACTAAGTATGGGACTAGTTGTTCGGATCTAGTGTCACGTCCTCTCTATCATGCTGGGATGATGGGAGGGGACGTTACATCTCTGCCTACTCTAATTGCTCACCCATTGCTTGCTTATCTGGTTGTAGCTGAGACACTCTAGCTTTCGAATCATTCTTTTCTTCTTTTAAAACTATCATCTGGACTGCCAGGTGCTCTTTTTCTTCTTCTAACTGGTGATACTTATCTGACAATTCTTTGTGGTCAACAGACATGCAATTATACTTATTTACTACAAGATCCCTGTAAGCCTGTTCATTAGCCACAGTATGTTGTAACATGCGGACTCTCCTCTTTGTTGACTCAAATTCTCTAACCATATCGACCACATTGTCCTCCGTTGCTTTTGCTTCTTCTACAGCGACGGATGCCATGGCTATGGGAGCCTTATGTGTATTTTCCATCACTGTGGTCTCCCGCCGGGTAACAATATCTTCTTGGAAGAGTCTCTTTATCGTCTCTTCCGATTTTAGGACCACTGCCTTTCTCTTCTTTTCATACACAAATTCATCCCATCGGGACACAGTATGCTCTTCTGATGGAGTGTAAGGGACGATTGGGAGGTCGATTACATTTATTTATGCTTCTATGGGTGGGGTCTGGACTACTTGAGAAGTGCCTGTTCCCACATTTTGGGTGCTGAGAACCGCTGCTTGAGATGTACCTGCCTCCACATTTTGGGTGCTGGGAACACCTGCTTGAGGTATGTCTGTTTCCATATCTTGGGTGCTGGAGCCACCTGCCTGGGCATCTTCATCGGTCTTAAGTTCTTCTTCCGCCTTTTGTTCTTCTTCAGCCTTTTGTTTTCTTTCTTCTTTAGCTTGCCGCTGATTTTCATTTTCTTCCATCTGCTTTGCATCTTCAGATTCTTTCTGTAATCTTGCATCTTCAGCTTCTTTCTGCAGCCTTGCTTCCTCTTTCAATCTTTGTTCTTCTTGGGCTCGGGCATCAACTACTTCTCTCTCTTTCTGAAGGCTGGATTTTCGAGCTGGGTTAGAGCTAGAGCTTGCTCCACTGCCTTGACGACAAATCTGCAACTCAGTCATGTTTCTGATGCCTCTGAATGCCTCTTCCTCGCCATCATAGTAATGAGCATAAATTTCTTCGCAATGCTCGGCAACCTTCCCCCGCCTATCATTTCTATGGAAGATCATTTCACCGAAGTGGAAAGCTTTCATCTCTTGAACAAATTCCTCAGCTGATGCAACCCCTGAGAATTTGTAGGCTCCTATGCAGAAGGGTAAAGGAGGGAAAGAAGCCTTATGTTGCTTGTTAAGCACCCCTCCTATTCCATCTAGGAAAATTTGTCTGACTGCTTCCTTGAGGACTACATAATCAGTAGCGTACTTTGGAAAAATGTAGGGCTCTTTCATCCCTCCAAACATCCTGATGTAGGTGCCCAGCTCTGAGAAATAAAAGTCTCCATAGTTTTCCAGGATCTCCATGGCATTTTCTGACAGACAGTTGGGCTCTTCCTTGAATATTTGCTCATATAGAGGCATGATGAACTCTTCGCAGATGAGCTTGTAGCTTGCTTTGTAATTTTGAGCCCACATTATTTTATAAGCAGTGTAGACCGGGGTGTTGGCTTTATCCCATGTGCAACCTAGGTTGGGGAAAGATAGTTTGGCCAAAATACAGTCAATGAGATAAGAAGACATGTAAAATTCTGACTTTTTTAAGGCCAGACCTTCTCTTGCAGCAGCCACTGTGGATGCCAAACTGTCCGAAAGGATAGTAGCCCACTCAAACACAGTGCCTTTGAATGCTATGAAGTGGATGATGGGGGCCCACTGTATCCTATATACAGTGCCATCGGGCATGCCGAAAATTCTGCATAGCATCAGGGCGATTAACCTAAAATGAGGTCTTAGGTTCTGAACATCATATTCATCATTACCTCTCTTTCTCAAGTGCTTTCCTGGGACCAATAATTTTTTGGCCATCTCAATATTGTTCATCTTGCCCAACCATTCAGCACTTAGAGCTTGCTGGGGATGTGAGAATTTGTAGGCTGCAGCAATATATGATGGATGGAATGAAGCGAAAGCCTCTCCCCTGCTGTCATGTAATACTCTTGTCTCTGAGTCGGCATGTTCCAGTATCCACTCGATCACTTCAGAGCATGGGAACAATTCAGGGTGGGTAGAATCCCTAGCTATGCCAGAAGCTCTGATGTTGAGGTAGATTTGTTCTTCTTCCAATAATACATCTGGGATATCCTGGTCCCTGATCATCCTGTAAACATCTCCCCAACGGACGTCGGGAGGAATGCCGGTGGTACACTTAGTATCTTGGAACATAGTTTCAGTCCTTAGTGGCACTGGCTCTGGTTCCATCACTTTAGCTTTCTTTCTACCACCTTTTGACATCCTGGCTTATCCCTGCTAGCAACCAAATGCGAATCATTATAAAAAATTGCAACATGTTATGAGAGTGTAACAAAGAGAAGGACCAATTCAACATGCTAATGAGAAATATAGACAAATTATGAAGATGCATGCTGGGGAAGCAGAAACAAATCACTCCAAAAAATAAATATGGTTCTAAGACTTGATTATCCTAAGGAGACAAAGTCTAGTCAGGAGCTTTTGGAATGCTTCCGAAAAGGTAAGCATATGACGTGGAAACAACCTGTTTCCCGCCTAGCCCTTGGAGAGAGGGTATCCTTCATCGTTGCACTTCTAATGGTCAATGGCGAGTGAGCCTGGAGTGAAACAATCCTATGAATAAACGATGAAACAAGGGACTGTTTTCCACATTCATTAACTGAGCCTAACAAGGTGAGTGTTCGAGTATCTCAACCGACCACAACTGCCATTAATAACACTTGCGAAACGGTCTGTGGCTGGTACGAAGCTTGAATAAGGGTAGGAAACGATCGAAATGCGGTCAATGAAGAACTTGGATGGTCATGGCTACGGCTTTCAGCTGGTGGGGATGAGGAACGTAAGGGGCCATAGCGGCCTTAAAAACAAAAAATGACATATGCTACCAATGTCTATCGGCCACGTTATGTACGGGAAAACCCCAAAAGTAACTTGACGCGGATATGAGACAAAAATGGCAGTTAAAAAGCCTACCTGGAGACAAGATAGTGGTTGAGTGAGGTGGACGCGGTCGTGGATGCGCTGAGCTGGAGCAGTCTGATGCGGTCTTCCCAACGGTGTTTTTTTGAATGATAAAATAAGAATGCGATCAACCAAACCCCCACCATCCTTTTAAAAGGTTAGACACGTGAGGCATTAAACGGGTTGGTGGTGTCATTGAAACGGTGTTTTAATGCCTTGTACGGTGTGGTCATTTCAAGCCGTCTCAGCATTTGTGCGCGACCGTCGCTTGCGGGGCGGACTTACGAGTTTTATCCGCAATTACGGAACAATATGGAAAACTTCCTCGGCGTTTCGAGAGAGATTGGTGTATCTTTTCAAAATACAACCTCTTGGAAACTTATCACGAGCAATTTTGTCGAGTCGTCCCACAATTTCGGGAGAGCCTTCTGAATTTCTTTCCGCAATTTCGATGGAGATATGCAAATTGCTTCCGTAATTGCGGAACAATATCGTGAATGCTTCTGCCATTTCGGGAGCCTTTCGTAAATGGTCCCACCATTTCGGGAGAGTTTCACCAATTGCTCCCACAATTTCGAGAGGGAAATTTAAGTTTTTTCCAAAAGCTTTCCGCGGTTTCGGGAGAGAAACTTGAACGCTTCCGCAGTTTCGGAAGAGATTGGAAAATAGCTTCCGTAGTTTCGGAAGGGAATCATGAATGTTTCCGCCGTTTCGAGAGACTTTCGCAAATAGCTTCTGCAGCTTCAATAAAAACTCTAAGTCTTTCCATGGTTTCGGGAGAGAACTGCAAATGGATTCCGCAGTTTTGAAAGAGTTCGCCGAATGCTTCCATAGTTTCGGAAGGGAATCATGAATGCTTCCGGCGTTTCGAGAGAATTTTTCAAATAGCTTCCGCAGCTTCAATAAAAACTCTAAGGTTTTCCCCGGTTTCGGGACAGAACTGCGAATGCTTCCTCAGTTTCGAAAGAGTTTTCCGAATGCTTCCGTAGTTTCGGAAGGGAATCGTGAATGCTTCCGCAGTTTCGGGAGACTTTCATGAATTTTAACATAGAAGAAAAACTTCAATTTTTTTAAAGCAGACCCTCAATTGAAAACAAAAACTAAGTTAAAAGCAGAATTAACTTCCTTGGGCAGTCTTTCTTGAAAAAATTAAAAGGAGGGGCCCCAATATGTACAAAATGTTTTGGGGGGATGTTGCTCCAACAACAAGTATATTATCTCATATGGAACACATATCTAAACATTCAGATGGAGTCATCACCTGTTCAATTGTCGGGACCCAGTCCCGAGAAGGTAAGCATGAATTTAGAGGCTTCTTCTCAGTAGAAATTGGACTCAAAGGACAATATGCCACATAATTTTATTGTGACATGGTAGTGCCTACCGGCGAGGGATATACTTGGTCTATAGTTGCGTAATACGAGGGATCAACAAATGTAAGCTGATCGATAGTCACAATGCTTTCGTTGTGAGGAAAATGCATCACACGAAAGAGCGTAGACACCACAGCCTGCATAAAATATATGTAATCACACCCTAGGATCATATAAAAGTCCATAGGTCCCTTTAAAACCATAAAATAAACTAAGACTGTTTTTCGACCCAAATTAATAGGTACTTGAGGGAGGAATCCCACCGGTTCACTAGGTCTTTTATCAAAAGTCTACGGCCAATTAACAACTGGAACAAGGTTAGGAAAACCTAAATCTCTCCAAGAATAAGGGGATAAGATACTAACAGAGGCTCCTTCATCTACAATACATCGTTGAACCGGATGGTTTCCGATATCAACCTTTATCTGAAAAAGTGTAGCAGAAGGAAGGCGAGGCCCAGTTAGACTATTCCAATCAAAGGAAATGATCCCAGAGCTTGGTAGGGCTTCACTCGACACATATGAAGTGCCCCCCATTTTAGAAACATATGAACTGGTAATGCAGAAGAATTCAGGGACAGGTACATCAGTCTCCGAAGGACTGATGGGATCGTTCAAGGATTGCATCGATTCGATCGCTTCACTCTCCGAAGAAAGAGTGGGGTTGACCAAAGATTGCATTGATTCAACAACTTTATCAACCAAAGGTTGATCAGGCTCTTGGGAATCTATAGGCAATTTAGGAGCAGAGGATCCTTCTGACATGGACCACACTCTCCGCACCTCTGGAATAGCAGGGCATAGGTGAGTAAGGTGATCTCCCTTACATAGTTTACAATGGAAATTTGGCTTGCATCCTATAAGCTTAGACTCCTTTACAACAACAATACTTTCAACATGACTAGCATTGGTTGATAGCGTGCCCCCAGTGTGACTTGCAGTGGCTGGTTGCTCAGAAGCAGAAGACTTTTGAAATAAGGACCACACTCTTTGAACTTCTGGAAGTACAGGGCACAAATAGGTCAGGTGGTCTCCCTCGCAATATTTACAAGGGAAATTAAGCTTCTGTTTATTAGGTTTGTCGACAATTTCAACTTTCTAAGCATGAATTGCAGTGGCTGATTCAGTGTCTCCAGTATGACTCATAGTAACTGGTGACTTTCCATTAATATGACCAGTAGTGATCAATGACGTGTCCTCAACATGAGAAACAGTGGTTGAAGATATGCTTTCAGTATGATTTGCAGTTCCTGAAAGTTTGCTCCTAGCATGAGCTATAGAGGCTAGGTAGGTTCCCCCATCATGACATTCAGAGGCTGGGTGGGTACGTTCAGTATGATCTACAGTGACTGAGTGAGTTCTCCCAACATGACCACTAGAGGTTGGGAGGTTCCCATAGCATGACCTCCAGAGGCTGGCTACATAGGTTCAGTATGATTTACAGTGACTAAAAGAGTTCCCCCAACATGACCGCTAGAGGTTGGGTGGGTGCCCCCAACATGACCTCCAGAGGCTGTGTGGCTACTCCCTTGCTTTGGCATCTTCTTCCTATTCTTCCCCCATGTATTCCTTTTAGACTGCTGCTTACTAGTATTACTACTTGCACCACATGAGGTAGAAGGAGGAGGAGAAGATGTTACTAGCGAAGCAGGCATAGGGTTCTGATGCTCTTGATGTGAGGTGCTTACTTGAGAAGCATTAGGAGCATGCAAGGAGTTCAGAGTGGAAAAAAACCAAACCAATAGCCCTATAGTGAATCCTAGAAGATTCAAGGTAGCCATTAAGGGAGTATCAATGTTCCCAATGAATGGAAAAGCATAAGGAGCCCCTTGAATAGGGGTCCCTTGATTGGTGCTCACCGGGATGCTATCCATGGTTTCTGACTCAACGGGCCAGAAATCTCTAAGGCCAACTAAAAACAAGCAGCACAAAGAGCACACCACTAAAAAGGTCCTAAGTAATCCAAACCAGGAAAATAGATGCCTTCTGGAGGGAAGTTTGGGATGGTTAGGGCCCATAACTAACCAACGCAGGATGAAGAACAGTTACCCAGGGTCCACATACAGGTCCTCTGAGTGCAAGCGTTTGAATCACCAAACTGCCTTCCCAAATTTCTGTAGAGGGTTTCCTCCCACATTTGTCCTAGGTACAACAGAAATAGCCTTCTATCCTCACCTTTGTAGAGCCCTAGAGTTTGGCTACTAAGGTTACCACCAATACGAAATAGCATGGGGGGACAGTCGTCAGCTTAGTCGAAACACACGGGGAGGGTAGCAAAGCCTGAAATCCAAAAGCACTTTAAAAAGTACTAGTGGGAACCCGTACGTGAGTCAACTATGGTTTATTGTTGAGAGGAAAGTGAGGGGGTATCCTCAACAGTTCCAGTCGCCCATGGCCTCGTGCTTAACTCTAGTTTGAGTAGAGCGTTCCCAGGACAATTTGATAGAGGCGGATTTACCTAATAGATAGTTTTGACTATGATTGTTGAGTAATGAAGCCAATTTCGGGTGGTTTAAGGTGATTTAAACCCGAAATCCTAGCCTAAGCTAGTTGATGATGTGTATACCTAAAAAGAAAAATGTTGCTAGTTAATTTGATTAAGATTTCTTTTTAAGGGCTACTTTTTACTCAAAGGTTGTAGTGAAGTGTGTGGCGTGGTTGTGACTGAAATGGAGAGTGCATAAAAGTAAACAACTTTCTCAAAATTTTTTCATTTATTGTTTTCCAAAACTAAGGATAAGCAAACCTAAAGATATTTTTGATTTTTTTTTCTTTTAAAATTTCAAAGCAAAACAAAATTTATGCTACTTCGAAAAGAAATGATAAACCTTATAGTTATGCTACCAATTTTCAATTTTTAACTTTTCTCTTTTTCAAAGAAACTGAAATCAGAAAATGGAACAAGTAAGATCTAAAAGCAGTGTTGGTAAAGATAAGAGACTAATGGCTTAAACAATCAAAGCAGAAACTGAGAAAGACTCGACCTGCCAAGTTGTTTTGAAACGAAAAAACTCTAGACTTGGCACTGAATGTTAAAAGAAAAGGGAAAAAGATGCATTTAGCGGAAAGGCAGACCGATAAGGCTGCTCCTAACCATCAAAACCTAGTAAAACACTAGCCAAGTAAACAGAGTAGGAAAGAAAACCAAAAATCACTTTACCACTACACAAACTGAAAAGAAAAGCTAAGAAGGCTTCAAGCAAATCAAACTGATCTGAACAGAAGTTCAGAAGGCATCAAATCATCAAAACTTTCCAAAAGCACCCAACTGTGGTCAAACCCTAGCATAACAGTCAAGTAGGTTCAGAAAGGCTTAAACAAGTAGAAGGACACCTAAATAGTACTTGAAGCAAACTAAAAGGACTCTCGAGAGGTTACACAAGACCCATAAAAGACACAAGGGTGTCTGAACATCAGCAGAGAGGCAAAGCAAAAAAAGGTTCAAACTTACAGGAATGTGCGCTACTGTATACACTAACAACCCGCACACACATCAGAAAATGTTATGCTTTATACACTAGAAACACGTGCTCACATCAGAAAATGCTCTACTTTATACACTAGAAACCTGCACAGACATCAGAAAGTATGCAGGTTAAGTGCGCTACTGTGTCATATAGAAGCTAACGCACACTAGGAAATATGCGCTACTATGTAGTGGAAAAAGTAGCGTACATGACATAAAATGCCCTACTGTGAGTATAGTAAACCAGCGCATAGGGTCTGAAATCAGAAAAAAAGGCTTTGCAACAGTAGGCTGAGATGAACCAAAACAGAAAGAACAATCAACAATGACCTATAATACCTCTCAGAGAACATAAAGACTGAAATAGATTGGAAGAAAAACTAACAAGGCCTCCTAGAGCAGAAAAACACACGGTTACTCCCCAGTATGGTTTCGAGTCTGTTGTTTAGGATTTATACCTTATAGTGAGGAGAGACACTACCAACTTGGGCTGGGTGGTAGGTAAATACATTCATTTCATTGCCTTTAGTTCCTATAAATGAAAGAGATCAAGATATTGAAAGATGTATTTTTTATCGACGGCTGGTCCTAGCTTTCGCTTGGTCTTGTTGATGTATATGTAACTTCAGAATGTATTTCATATATATTTATTGTACCCTTATAAGAGATGTGTTATTCCTCTATAAGGAAGTGTCATCATGTGGATTGACAAGTGTCGCAAGTGTGTGTACTTGCCAATGGGTTATTAGACCACCATGTGTGGGGTTGGCCCTAAAATATATATTATATTGTGGATGTATCTAGATAGACAAGTCGGCCCCATAAGGTCACTGGGAAAACAGGTTAAGTATAAATAGAGATCAGGAGATCTCTATTTGGATCATTCGGAAAGACACACTTCTCTCACTCAGAAAGTGGTGCACTAGCGAGGAGGAGGATCATATACTCTAGGAGACTATCTCAAGTGTATTTTGGTTGTACTTTGGTTGAGCCATTGCTCTCTCTATCTCTGAGGAAGTTGTGGGGTTTTTCACCTTAGGGTTTTCCCCATGAAAAATCTGTGTCTCTTGTCTCTCATGGTTTTGATTCTTGTGATGCTTGTCATGCTTATTGTGATTGTTATGCATTGATATACTGTATATGTTATTCTCTCAGTAAAGATCCAAGAGTATTGTGAATTAATGCTCAAAATTTAACATGGTATCAGAGCTAACCTGAGAAGAAGACATTTTGCAGTGATGGAAATTTGAGTTTCTTGTTTATTGGGTTTGTCTCCATAGTCTTTGGAAAAGAGGTATAGTAGATTGACTCTACTCATCAAGGAGCATCTATCTGTCCAATCAGAATTCAATTCTGAGCATTTTCAGATTTGGCCCTAAAAATTAGGGTTTCCACAAAAAGAGAAATTTCTGAAATCTGAAGCCATAGCTGGAAGCTCCTTGCAAAAATCGAAGTTTAGAGCTTTGGATCTATATTTTTGGCTGGGTAGATCTCTAGGAAACTCAAACCCTAATTCAGGGCTCTCCCTAGTGAACCCGGGAGGACAAAAAGTCAAATCTGAAGGATAAAAATTTGTTGATCTCAAATTCTGAATGCACCAGGCTGATCAACTCATCAAGGCGCATCTTTCTATCCTTTCAGAAAGTTGAAATTCACATTTTGAATTTTTAGGGTTTTTCCGACAAACCCTAATCCGGGACTAGATCCAGTTTTCAGCATTTCAAGTGGTAAGACCTAAATCTTCTCTATTTCCATTTGAAGTACTCTTTAATATGTCTCACCACACCAAGATTGAGGATAAGCTTGAAGGGGCTGATAACTTCCAAGCTTGGAAGTATAGGATTGGGTTAATCCTGGAAGAGAATGTGTTGGACTCATATATAAAAGAAGACATCCCTATCCCAGAGGATGAAGAGGCCAAGGTATTGCATAAGAAGAACTTGGCCAAGGAAAAAAAATCATTGCTGATTCTATTAAAGACCATCTCATACCCCATGTGTCTTTTCTAAAGACACCCAAGGAGATGTTTGACTCTTTGACCAAGCTATTTGAAGGGAAGAACATAAATCAGAAGATGACCCTGCGGAACCAATTGAAAGGAGTAAAGTTTCAAAATGGAGAAACCATTCAATCTTATTTTTCTAGGGTCTCCCAGATTAAGGAACAACTGGAAGCAGTAGATGAAATGGTGGAGAATGGTGAAGTTGTCATGACCACACTGAATGGCCTACCTAGGTCACGGGACTCCTTTATTCAAGGAATTTGTGCAAGAAAGAAGTTGGTATCCTTCAACAGACTACGGGAAGAACGCTCACAAGAAGAAGCAAGGCTTGTGGCACGAGAAGAAAAGATGGGGAATGAAGATCAAGCTCTTGCAGCTCACACCAAAATAAGCAAGCCCAAGAAGGATCACTCTCGCTACAAGAGATCATATCAAAAGAATAAGAAGGATCTAAGATGCTTCACATGCAATGAGAAGGGTCACTTTGCTTCAGATTGTCCCAACAACAAAAGGGATAATAACAACAAATCCAGCAAGAAGAAGAAGGGTAGCAAAAGAAAGTTCCATGCTCATGCTGCCGAGGATGATGAACCTCCAAAGAAGAAGGCTAGGGTAGAAAGTGATGATAGTGATGATGACTCATCAAGTGAAGAAGAGTATGTACTAATCTCTGCTCTTACAGGTACTATCTCCCATGGTTGTAATGATTGGTTGATTGACAGTGGGGCTTCCAAACACATGACTAGGTTTAAGGAATCTTTTGTGAATCTATCTGAACATGAATCACCCCATAAGGTGAAACTTGGGGATGATTATCAATACCCAATAAAAGGAAGTGGTGAAGCCTCCTACAACCTAGATTCTGGAATATCTTTGAAGATGAACAAAGTCCTTTATGTACCTGGGCTCAAGAAGAACTTACTCTCCATCTCTGCATTGGATGCAAAAGGTATGAGGGTTGCATTTGTGGATGGCCAAGTCCTAATGTGGCCAAAGGGTAAAACAATCGATGATGCAGTAGTGATTGGAGAGCAAGAGGGAGGTTTGTATAAATTGAAGGGTCAACCTAAACATGCCATGATACATGAATCCATGGAGCCAAGTGAACTTTGGCATAGAAGACTTGCTCATATGCATTATAGGGCACTTCCAATTGCAAGCAAGGCTGTAGAGGGTCTTCCTGAAATCAAGACCAAACATGAAGGTGTTTGCAAAGGATGTGCAAAAGGTAAGAACATTAAGAAGGCTTTCCCAAGCAATGAAAGCAAGGAAAAAGATATCCTGGAAATCATCCACTTAGATGTATGTGGTCCTATGTCATCCAGTTCTTTGAGTGGGTATGTTTACTATGTCTCATTTATTGATGACTTCTCCAGGAAGACTTGAGTATACTTCTTGAATAATAAAGATGAGGTTCTTGATAAGTTCAAGGAATTCAAAACCTTGATGGAGAATCAAACTGACAAGAAAATCAAAACATTCAGATCCGACAATGGTGGAGAATTCACCTCAGGTGACTTCAAGAAGCTTTGTAGTGATTCAGGGATTAAGAGGGAGTTGACTGCTCCTTATAATCCTCAACAGAATGGAGTTGCAGAAAGGAAGAACAGAACTATCATGGAAGCAGCAAGGGCAATGCTGCATGACCAGGATCTACCTATGCATCTATGGGCAGAAGCAGCTAGAACAGCTGTATATGTGCAGAAGAGAACACCCCACAAGATATTGGACAACAAGACACCAGAAGAGGTCTTTTATGGTAAGAAACCTGAAGTCAGCCATCTCAGAATATTTGGTTGTCCAGTATACACTCATGTCCCAAAGGAAAATAGGACTAAACTAGATCCTTCAGGAAAGAAGGGTATCTTTGTGGGTTACAGTGAAAGCTCGAAGGCTTACAGAATATACTTTCCAGGGTTCAAGAAGATTGATGTCAGTAGGGATGTAACATTTGATGAAAACTCAGCATTCATCAAATCAAGGAAGGCACCTGTCAAAGTTTATGAAGAACCTAAGGAAAATAGATTTCAAGACACTACCATGACTGAAGCAGTTCCAGAAGTTGTTCGTGAGTTAGAAGATCCGCAAGAACCTGTAGATCCACTTCGTGAGGATAACTCTCACAAGAGGAAACCTACATGGGCTAGAGAGCTCATTCAAGATGCAGAAATATTTGGCATTTCAGAAGAAGAATACAGAGCAAAGAAGAGAACCAGATCACATACTAGCTATGTTGCTTTACTCTGTGACATTATGGACAAAGAACCTTCCAGTTATGAAGAAGCAGCGGAAAAGAAAGAATAGAAGGATGCCATGGTTGAGGAATACCAATCATTAATGAAGAATGATGTTTGGGATGTTGTCCCAAGACCTAAAGAGAAGTCTGTTGTGAGTTCCAAATGGATGTACAAAATCAAGCATGCTACAGATGGCAGTGTAGAGAAATACCAAGCAAGATTCGTAGCTCATGGCTTCTCTCAGAAAGAGGGAATAGATTATGAAAAAACTTTTGCACCTGTAGCCAGGTATACTTCCATCAGAACAGTACTTGCCCTGGCTGCAACAATGAAATGGAAAATACACCCGATGGATGTCAAGACTGCTTTCTTGAATGGTGTAGTTGAAGAGGAAGCATATGTGGAGCAGCCACTCGGTTTTGAAATACATGACAGGGATTCATATGTGTACAGATTGAAGAAAGCCTTGTATGGCTTGAAACAAGCTCCCAGAACCTGGTATGGTAGGATGGACAGTTTCCTATCTAGTTTGGGCTTTTCCAAGATTAAAGCGGATTCCAACCTTTACTACAAGGTTGAGGAAGGGAATCCTGTGATTCTACTCCTGCATGTGGATGACTTATTTGTAACAAGAGATAACAAATTGATTTGATATATTAAGAGGAAACTTGCTGCCGAGTTAGATATGAAAGATTTGGGAATGATGCATTATTTCCTAGGTATGGAGGTGTGGCAGAGTGCAGGTGGGATCTTCCTTGGTCAAGGAAAGTACACAGTAGATATCCTCAAGATATTCGGGATGATGGATTGCAAGGCCATGGCCACACCTATGGCATCGAATCTGAAGCTTCTATGTGATGCTTCATCTGAGCCGGTTGATGTCTCTATGTATCGTCAGATGATTGGGTCCTTGATGTACCTGACGAACACGAGACCAGATATTTGCTTTGCTGTGAACACATTGAGCCAGTTCCTGACGGGTCCGAGGAGTGTTCACCTGGTTGTTGTAAAGCATGGTCTGAGGTACCTGAAGGGTACAGTGGATTATGGGCTCAAGTATGAAGCGAATCAAAAGTTTAACCTGCAGGGTTATGTTGATTCAGATTGGGCTGGAAGTACTGCAGATACGAAGAGCACATCTGGATGCTTCTTCAGTATGGGATTAGGTGTGATCTCTTGGTTTAGCAGGAAGCAGTCCTGCATAGCACTAAGTACAGCTGCGGCAGAGTAACATGCAGCCTGTTCAGCTAGTTGTGAGACAGTATGGCTACGGAAGCTACTGTCTGATTTATTTGATCTCCCGTTGGATGCTACTGGTATATTTTGTGATAACCAGAGTTGTGTGAAGCTATATGAGAACCCAGTGTTTCATGACAGGTCGAAACACATAGATATCAAATATCACTATATCAGGGATATGGTGCAGAGAGGAGCTGTGAAGCTCTTGTACATTGCGACGGACGAGCAGATTGCAAATGTGCTGACAAAGACACTAGCCAGGGTGAAGTTCGAGTACTTAAGGGAGAGGCTTGGCGTTCTTCAGATTGATGACACTTCAAGGAAGAAGTGATGGACACATTTTCTAAAGCCATTCCAAGCATGTTGGAAGGAGGATCCTTCACATGGCTGTGGATGTAAGCACTAGATGATGAGCATCAGGATGATGTTCTGGTTTTTGCTTTGTATGATCAGTTGGATCATTTTTATATGTATGTATGCATCATGTTGGATGCTGGATATGATCAGTTGGATCATTTATATGTATGTACGCATCATGTTGGATGCTAGATATGATCAGTTGGATCATTTATATGTATGTATGCATCATGTTGGATGTTGGATATGATCAGTTGGATCATTTATATGTATGTACGCATCATGTTGGATGCTGGATATGATTAGTAGGATCATTTGTATGTATTTTGTATATGCATCATGTTGGATGCTTGGACCATGTATCTGTATATGTATCAGGTGGATACATTGTATGATCTGATGGATCATGTATGGTGATATGTATCATGTATTTGTATTTGTATCAGGTGGATACACTGTATCATCAAGTGGATCATGTATGATGATATGCATCAGGTAGATGCATTGTATGATTAGGATGATCATGGATGACGAGCTTCAGGATGTTTCTCTAGATGACATGCAGTAGGATGTTGTAGTGATGATGATAAGGATGATCATGTGTACATCAGGATGATGTATGGTGAGTATCAGGTTGACACTCTATGGCCATGGATCAGGCTATGCAGATGAGCATATAATTTGGCCCTGGGAGATTTGGAGATAGTCTTTCAAGGTTTTTCCTATGGCATATAATTTGGCCCTGGGATATCTGGAAAATGCTCTTTCGAGGTTTTGCTCTGGGAGGACATATAGTTTGGCCCTGGGAGATCTGTAGATAGTCTTTCAAGGTTTTTACTATGGCATATAATCTGGCCCTGGGATATCTGGCAGATGCTCTTTCGAGGTTTTGTCCTATGGCATATAATATGTCCCTGGGAGATCCGATAGGTTGAGTTGTGTGCTCGTAATAAGTCCTGGGATGCTCTTGCGAGGTCTTGCCATGACCACATATAATATGTCCCTGTGAGATCCTATAGGTAGAGCTGTGTGCTTGTAATAGCCTGGGATGCTCTTGCGAGGTTTTGTGGTGACCACATATAATCTGTCCCTAGGAGATCCTATAGGTAGAGTTGTGTGCTCGTAATAGCCTGGGATGCTCTTGCGAGGTTTTGTGGTGAGGTCACATATAATATGGCCCTGGGAGATCCTATAGGTAGAGTCGTGTGCTCGTAACAGCCTGGGATGCTCTTTCGAGGTTTTGTGACCCACGTAATAAGTCCTAAGGTTTCCACAGTATGGCCAGTGATGATGAAGACTTGCAGGTGGTGGGCCTACATCCAGTATGAAAAAGGACTGGCTCTGTAGAACTTCCTATGACGAGTAGAGTCAGAGATTGGTTGAGATAGCAGCAACACTGACAATGATGATGACGATGCATCGATGATGATGATCCCGAGATCAAGACTTGTCTAGCAGAACTGTGTCGAGAAATACCTTCCTAGTTAAGAGGGAGTGTTGATGTATATGTAACTTCGGAATGTATTTCATCTATGTATTTCATATATATTTATTGTACCCTTATAAGAGATGTGTTATTCCTCTATAAGGAAGTGTCGTCATGTGGATTGAAAAGTGTCGCAAGTGTGTGTACTTGCTGATGGGTTATTAGACCACCATGTGTGGGGTCAGCCCTAAAATATATATTATATTGTGGATGTATCTAGATAGACAAGTCGGCCCCATAAGGTGACTGGGAAAACAGGTTAAGTATAAATATAGATCGGGAGATCTCTATTTGGATCATTTGGAAAGACACACTTATCTCACTCAGAAAGTGGCACACTAGTGAGGAGGAGGATCATCTTCTCTAGGAGACTATCTCAAGTGTATTTTGGTTGTACTTTGGTTGAGCCATTGCTCTCTCTATCTCTAAGCAAGTTGTGGGGTTTTTCACCTTAGGGTTTTCCCCACGGAAACTCTGTGTCTCTTGTCTCTCATGCTTTTGATTCTTCTGATGCTTGTCATGCTTATTGTGATTGTTATGCATTGATATACTGTATATGTTATTCTCTCAGTAAAGATCCAAGAGTATTGTGAATTAATGCTCAAAATTTAACAGGTCTTCCACTTGATCCTTCGCTATGATGAACCTGTAACACAAAGGAAACCTTCCTTAGCGTATCTTGACTGTAATAAATATGATGAATATTGAAAGCAATCAAACATCAACTATAATCAGATACTAAACCAAATGAACATACAATCCAATAGACATTCAATTTGGGATAGGAAGGGTATTTCCACCTTTTTATTGTCAAAGAAACATGAATAAGTACAAATATACCTAATCGGAAAAGATGCTTCTGCAACCGAGTCCTGGGATCCTGCTCTTCACAATAACTTGGGAATTCCTCCAGCATAACAACACTTAAGGCCTTTCTTCTAGGTTCCTCTCTCATGAATCCTCCTTGTATTTATGGGACAAGGTAGGTAGTTAGAATTGAGAGGTGGTTGAATTGGGAGGTTGGGGAAGTTGTAGAACCAACTTCAACTAATCCCAATCCGTAATCTTAATATATTTTTTGATTTCATGTTAAGATGTGCGATGGTTTCATACAACAAGAGTAGCGCATAGAGAGCAACTTTTATGCCTTGCAACAAGCATTAGAAACTTTTCCTAAGGTGTGCGCTGGTTTTCCTTGAGAAAAGCAACACATATTTTGAGATGTGTGCTGGTTTACTAGAGCAAGGGTAGCGCACATGTGGTGAAATCAGGAGAATCAGTAAAATTATCAGCTGAGGAAAGTAGTTCCAACCATAACTCATCTAGGTCAACCTAGCTCTTCAATCCATTATGTCCTTTTGTGTGATCGCCAGAGCAATGTGATCACGGAAGGAGAAGTGCAGATTTGACCTATAACACCAGGGTTCACAAGAATTAGATACTTCTACTCAAGTTAGTCAAATTTAAAATGGCGTACCTTTTTCAACCCTAATTGGAAGACTGTTTTAGGTCCAAATTAAGATTGAGTTAAAATTCAAATTTCGACTCCTCTGGGTATGAAACTGCATCCTATTGTATCCTTATGTTTCCTATTTCTGATTCCACAGGTCTGACCTAATTCTGATCCGCCAATAGAAGGTTATTGTGAATCTCCCACCACTTCTTATTTTGTGTCCTTTCAGAATATTGAACTTGTATGGAATTCCACGTGTCCAATATTTTGGATACAAGTGTGAAAATTCTGCCAAATATATTGTGTTCTATAACCTTTTTGATGCAACTAGTCTAACTCAATTTGGATCTCTGATGCCCGTGATATGACCTTTTTCCATAGAACACATGTTTTAGACTAGTTTTTGGACTCGTAAAAAACCCTAACTTTTGAGGCCAATATCTTTGAAACTTGTGATGTCTCAAGACTTGAATTTCAGACCACAGATAGCTTGTCCCGTGTTTGAGGTGGGTTTTTAATCTCACTGTCTGAATCTTTGTAGAAAAAACATTATAGTGAAATTTACAAGATGACTCGTTTTGAAGAAGCCAGACCCGAGGAAAGAGCTCTGATACCAAATGTTATGCAACGAAGTCCCAAATATAGCATAAAAATAGAAGAAATAGACAAAATCAAAGTAATTAATGCCTTAATAATGAAGAATTGAGATGAATAACAATCCTCTTCGAGGGAGGAACCTTCTTACACAATGTACATAAGACAAGACAAGATACAATGATAACAAAAATGAAAAGGTACCCTTCCTATATATAGGAGACAAAGGGGTATAGTAAAAACTAATAGACCCACCAATAAACCCAAGCCGACATCAATAATATGTAATTCATCATAATAAACGGAATAATGTGCCACTACAAAGGGGGTAATGTGCCAAGATTTAGGGATTAACGTCATCTTGCATATTTATTAGAGTTACAAATATCCTTTCTCTGAGTATTATTGAAAATTCAGGTTCAAAATACCCTACATGGGTGACCTTTACAGCTTGTGAGGGTTTTATGTCTTAGGGAATCTTGCTATATATTTTATTAAATATTTTATTGAACTCTCCAGTTGTTTCTCCATTCGTTTTATTTAATGCAACAAACTCTGTCAAATAATAGAGATGATCATTTTTATCACCCCATTGCCTCATAAATGTGGTCTCAAGGACAAGCCAAGTTTTTATAGAGGGTTATGGGAGGGCCCTAAACCATTTTCCGACTTATCCCTATAAATTCTGAAAAAAGAGTCTCATAAAGACATGTTGTGGCTTCATCGAATCCCATACATTTTTTTATCACAATGAAGGGTCCCCACTCTAAATTTTCAAAATAAATAATCACCCTTATTTAGTTTGATGGATATTGGTTCAATGTATTATGAATTCATTTTTCATCGACCATCATATGACATATTTTTCACCTCATCTATGGCTTGATTTTTTTGGAAGTCAATGTCCATCTAATCATTTCATTCCTTGATCCACTATGTTTATTTCACCATATTGGGATCATGGTTTCATCTTGATTGTTTTAGGCGTATTTCGATTCCTATATTGGGTTGAAGATTTGTTTTATTCATACCTTACGATCATGACTTTAGGATGAGCACTGGGGGAAAGTTTGCTTGTTTAATTTTTTTCCCAACATTTGGTTCTCTATATTATGATTCCGGTGTTGAATTCCCCTTTCTCATAAACCTTGGAAGTTGGATATCAAAATCAAATTTGTTTCTGGAACTAATCTTTGAAATGTTGATCCCAAATTTGACAGTGGCGACATGTTGATCCCAACTTTGACAGTTCCAACATGCCGATCCCAACTTTGACATAGATGATGTTGTGAACCCATAACCTTTCTTTTCTCCTACTTAATATCTTTCTTATGTTAATTTTTCATATTGATTTGGTGTGATTTATCTGAGTATTTAATTTTGATTGAATCTATGGTTTGATATGTAGGAACACGAGTCCATTTATATATATCTTGTTTCAATTAGTTGCATCATTCAATTGATCCTTTGTTTCATCTCTGGCAACATTTTCATTCTTGTTGTTCTTTGATAATTTTGTCACGGTTGCATTTTCTCTTGGGATTTGCTTGAGTTGGTTTTATGCACTGGGTAGGCTATCATGTTACTCTTGACATCTTTCATCTAGTTTTGGTATTCATTACATAAGTTGATTATTTGAGATGATGGATGGTTATTACCTTCATTTTCAGTATTTTGATTGATTATTTGATTTTTCATCTCATAATTCTAGATCTTGCGTTAGATCGATATTTGAGTTTGATTGAGTCTTATTTTTACTTTTGCATTTCTATAGAATCATGATATTTTGTAAATAATAATATTCTTTTTAAAGTTTGTTTGCTTAGATTAGCTAAATATTTTTTATGTTTAATTTAAGCTTATTCAAATCATTTTTAATATTGAGTTGATGATAGGGCTCCAAGAAAAGACTATTTTTAACGGTTGATTTCTTCTGCTGTGATATCTTTGCGAGGGTCGTGTGTGGCATTGAAGTTCCTGTTAGGGAAACATCGCGATGGTTCAATCACAGGGGAGGGGTCTCTCCCCTCCTCTGCAACAAGGAAAAGCTCCATTGAGTGAGGGTTCACCATTTAAAGTGCAGGAGACCGGGAAAGGAGGAGAGGGTCTAAGTCCGCGGTTGGAGAAGCAGGAGACAGTAGGAGGTGAGATGGGACAAAGGGTCTTCATCCCCAAATTGACCAGCATCCCGACCATCACTGTTAACCCCATCCGGGTGAAGGAAAGAATACAACATATGATGGATCATGCACTGATCGGGAAATTTATGGGTATATGGCCTAGGGAGAAAGCACTGACGTGGTGGATTCACTCGACCTAGAAACCTAAAGGACACTTTGACCTCCTGTTAGGATCCAATGGTTTCTTCACTATTGTTTTCCTCAATGTTCAAGAATAAGGCTCGGATATTTGAGGGAGGACCCTATTTTTATTACTCTGTTGGGATATTCTTGAGGATATGGAAGGATCATTTCAACCCGGACAAGGACGACCTTTCAATCGCCCCGGTGTGGATTCGTCTTTGCTAGATTCCTACGGAATACAGGGATCTGGACATTCTAATAGCCATTGGAGGAAATCTGGGACATTTTTTCAAGATATCTGGTCAAACTAAGCAAGGAAGGTATGTCTCATATGCTCGCATCTGTGTCTATATGAATATTTCCAAAACCCTCCCTGAGGAGATCACTCTAAACTGGGAAGATTCTGAGTGGTTTCAAACCTTGAATTATGAACACATTCCCTTTCATTGTCGGTGATGTCATACCCATGGACATCTGGCCAGGGACTGTCACCTTAACCTCCCCATGGATATCCCTGGAAGTAGTACACAGTAGTAGCAGGATACGGATGGTTTTGTCAAAGTCACTAACAAAAAACGAACGGGGAGATGACATAATGGCTTGGATCTGGGGAAAAAGGTTGTTCATTCTAATATATTTGTAGCCTTGGAGCCTGTTCTGGTATAAAAACCTCCTCCTGGAAGCGATCAAGAACCCTCACAGTTTTCAGAAGTCCCTCCGGAGGAGGCGGCTGTGATTGATAAACCTATGAAATCTGGTGGAAAGAACCGACTAGAAACAGACTGTATGGATGAGGATCTGGATGAAATGGAACTTGGGGACCTAAATCTTGATAGTATTGAAGAAGCATGCAAAAATATTGAGGTTCATTCTATCACTGATAATCAACTTTAGTTGCTGAAGGAAGCTATCCTGAAAACAAAGCCGACCCCTAGCTTGGGATTCGACTCTCTAAAACTGAACGAAAATAAAAGGAAGTTGAAAGATTGTGGTTCTAAGAGGGGAAGGCGGTCGAATAGGGATAGGATTGGGGAAATTGAGGCAAGAATGGTAGATTCTGGACAATATTCGACCATCTAGGAGGCTCTTCTCTCAGTTAGATACAGTGCTTGATGAAACTTTTAGTATGGAATATTCGAGGTACCAATGGTCCTCATAAAATTAAGACCCTCAAGACTAAAATTATGAAGGAACAACCTACTGTGGTGTTGCTGCAAGAAAATAAATGTCGAGGAACCCAATTAGAGGCCAATGCTCAAAATCTCTGGAAACACTGTAAAAGTATGGCACTAGACGCGACTAGTCATTCAGGAGGACTGGCAGTGCTGTGGGATCCTAGGAAATTTTCTCTTTATAATTTTCTGTCTACTAAGTCTAGTCTTTCAGCAGAATTCCATGTCATCGGTTCGAATATAAGAGGCATTTTGACCAATGTTTATGGACCTAGTAGTTACCTCGATAAATGGAAATTCCTGATTAGCATGACCAAGCTGAGGAGAATGTTCGAAGGAACCCATTGGATTGTAGGTGGAGATTTTAACATGATCAGGTCGTTATCCGAGAAAAGAGGTGGCATAAGATATCTCACTACTGAAAATACTTTGTTTGATGAATTCATTGAGGCTAATAACCTGATTGATGTGGATCTTAGGAGCATGGTATGTACCTGGAACAACAGAAGGGGAGGGGATCATCTGGTGGCAGCCAGACTCGACATATTTCTTCTATCTGAAAACATCATGCTTCTGGGATGAACTTTGACTTCCCAACCGATTGTCTCTTCTAGATCTGATCATTGGCCGGTGTCCCTGATGTGGAGCAACATAGGAACTAAAATGACTAGGCCTTTTAGGTTTGAGAAATTTTGGTTAACACATGAATATTTTGCATCTCGTGTGGAAGAATGGTGGCAGACGTTTACTACACCCTCGGGCACGAAAATGTATTGCTTTCAACAAAAATTGAAGATGCTCAAACATCACATCAAATGATGGAATAAAGATGTCTTTGGGAACATACAGGTTGAAAAACCAAAACTAGATGTAAAGCTGGAGCAAATCCAGGAGTGTATCATGCAGATAGGCATGACTCCCGCACTTGCTTTGAAGGAAAAGCAACTTGCTGAGCAACTCTTTCAAAGACAGAGGCAAGAGGAGATCTTGTAGAAGCAAAAATCCCGTAACCTGTGGTTGAAATATGGGGATTAGAATACTAAGTTTTTTCATCACGCTACCATTCAACATAGACAATACAACTAGATTTGTAACCTGCAGAATGATGAGAGGGTGGTAGTTGAATCTCATGAGGGAATTGAACATGAATTGGTCAATTATTTCAAGGAGGTGGTAACCGAAACTCTTATTGATCGTACCAAGGCCTGTAGGGTGATCAAAGTGGTCATTCCCCACCTTATTACGAAAGAGCATAATGAAATCCTGATCCATCCTATTGATTTCCTGGAAGTTGAGAAAGCTATGAATCAAATGGAGGATGGGAAATCCCCTGGACCGGATGGTTTCACTGCGAATTTTTTTCATTCTTTCTGGGATTTAATCAAATAGGAAATATGGAAGGTGGTGGAAGAATCCTGGAGAATGAGAGGGGTTATCCCGGCTTTGAACTCCACCTTTTTAACCTTGATTCCTAAAACCCTGATGGCAGAGAAAGCTGATCTGTTTAGGCCGATTTCCCTTTGCAACATCATTTATAAACTCATCACGAAAGTCATTGCAAATCGGTTTAAACCCCTTCTTCCTTCTTTGATCTCCCTAGAATAGTCGGGGTTTGTGGAAGGTCATTAGATTATGGATGGTATTATTCTGGTTCATGAAGTTCTTCATTATCTGAGGAGTACTAAAAAAGCTGATATGTTGCTTAAATTGGATCTATACAAAGCCTATGATAAACTCAATTGGTCATACATGAAAGAAATTATGAGTTCCTTCGGTTTCAGTGATATTTGGATCAGATGGATAGCTAATCTTACCTCCTAGGCTTTCTTCTCTATTCTAGTCAATGGGAATCCATCTACTGTGTTCAAACCCTCTTGAGGTATTCAGCAAGGTGATCCCCTTTCCCCTTTCCTCTTTGAGTTCATGACGGAAGGTCTTGGGAGACTCATCTCTCATTTAGTTGAACATGGTTGCATCAAAGGTCTTAAGTTTTTGCCTTATGAGAAGGCCATCACTAATCAGCGGTTTGTAGATGACACACTGCTTATGGGCCACTCTTCTGTATAGGAAGCCAAACAAATCAAACAGGCTCTGAACATTTTCTTACGAGCTTCGGGGCTTACGATCAATATGGATAAGTCCCTGGTTTTTTTCTTTAATATTGCTCCCATTAGTCAGAGGAACATCTTAAGAATTTTAGGTTTCAAAAAGAGCTCCCTTCCAACCAAATACCATGGGGATCCATTATCTGAGGGTATTCTTAAAAAGGTCTCCTGGGAAGATATTTTAAATAGAATGAAGGAAAGACTCTCAAATTCGACACTTCGTTCTTTAAATATCCTGGGAAGAGTGGTTCTCATGAAATATGTTCTGCAAGCTATGTCCCTGTACATGTTCTCTATTCTAGTGGCCCCCAAATCGGTTATGAAGGAAATCAGGAATCTCCAACACACCTTCTTGTGGAGAGGCACGGTGGAACATAGGAAGTGGCCTCTGGTTGATTGGAAAACTCTATGTAAACCTAAGCAGGCGGGGGGTTTAGGTCTTAGGGATCCGAAGGAGCTCAGTATTGTGTGTGGAGCCAAGATTTGTTGGCATTGGCTTACTCACTTTAATGAGCAATGGGCCAGTTTTTGGGAAAAAAGTACACTCCAAATACAGAACAGCAGGACTGGAGTCAGGAGGTGGGACCTAAGAAAGGATCTCATATCTATAATATGGCACAGGCTGGCAGTGAAATCATTAGGAAACACAGTTTTTGGGAAATATGGGACGAAGATTCAACTAATATTTGGCTAGATGCCTGGAAACAAGAACCCCCTCTTGAAGCACTGGTGAATGTTATTCCTGATGCTGCCCCCATTATGCATCAAAATTGGATGATGGTGAATAGATACTGGCAAGTGGACTATGGTGAGAGAGGCTTTCATATTTGGAAACCTAGGGAATGGTGGATAGCCAACTATGGGGATGATACTGGTAGGCATGTCTATGAAATTGTGAGTAACAGGAAGATATAAACACAGATAGGGAGGGATATTATTCGATGGGGTCATCGCCCCAAAGGCATGTTCGCTGTTAAAGAAGCTTATATTCTTCAAACCAACTCTGTGATTCCTGTGGCAGACCATACTTGGAAACATTTGTGGGGAGCCAATATCTGGCCCAAAATAACCCTATTCCTTTGGTTGGTTTTAAGAGGCAGAATTTTAACCTGGCACAATATTGTGAAAAGAGGGTTCGAGGGACCTTCCCTCTGTGTCCTTTGTGGACAACATGGTGAAACAATAGCACACCTATTAGACGAATGCATTTTTTCATCTTCCCTTTGGGATGAAGGTGCCAGGACTTTCCGTCAGTCTGATTGTGTTAGGACAACTCCAAGGGAAACTATTAAACAATGGAGGGACGACCCTTTCCAAGGGAGAATTCTTAACCGTGTCTGGCAACTCTTTCCTTATTTTACCCTATGGGAGGTGTGGAAGGAACGAAACAAGCATCTTTTCACCAGCAAAAGTAGTATGTAGAAGATGGTCTGGGGGCACATACAGCATGGGATTACTGAGATGCTTAAATTAAATTTATCGACTGAATAAGATCTGAACATACCGGATAACGAGCTACGAATTCTTCATACCTAGGGGATCATGGTGCTTCCTCCTTTTGTCGGGCACAACAATACTTGTTTTAAAGCACAGGATAGTCCAAGGATGTGGTCTCCGCCATTAAAGGGGTGGCTGAAGCTGAACTTCAATGGGGCTTCTAAAGGAAACCCTAGAAATGCTGGGTATGGTGGTGTTCTGCGCAATGATTAGGGCGAGGTTTTATTCAGCTACTATGGTCACCTGGGTTGTGAAACCAACAATGTCACTGAATGTGAAGCATTGATGCAGGGAATTAGCATGGTGGCACGTCGTGGCTTCAGTTGTGCTATTGTGGAAGGTGATTCAAATATGCTGATTCAGATTGTAATGAAACTTAACAGTGGGACCCGGGATGCTAAGCTGGAAACTTCGTGGCATCTGGCATGGCGTTTGATGTGTTTGGGAAACCTTATTGCTTCTTTCAACTCTGTTACTTTCCAGCACATCAGGAGGAGTGCTAAATTCCTGGCTGACACGCTAGAAAACTAGGGAATCAACAAATTTAATGAAAGATGGGATGGGGAGGCTTTGGAATTACCGTCAGGTACGTGTTGGCTTCAATGTATGAGGATTTCTGAGTGTGACCACGAAGGTAAGTTGCTTCCAGCTGACGACAACATTACTTCGAACTCTGATGGTATTTAACAGTTGGTACCCTACTATGGCTGATCATGACAGATGGCGTTCTGGTAAACATGATAGATGGGAAACTGTGCCGCTTTTCGTAGATTTCCCATCGTCTAGGGCAACTGTGCATGAGAAGGTCATGGGGGATTGACCTCACACATTTCTTATGGATCATTCTGATCAGTGGGGTGTTTATATGATGAAAGCACAGGACAGGCTTAATCACTACCGAGTCGAGCTCATGATGATGGATTTAATGGATACATGGGGCGAATTTCCTTTAAATTCCGTGTTCAGGGGTGGCAATAGTCATTGTTGTTATTGTTTGTATTACGCTAGTGGCTGGCGTAGTTCCTTTGAGTCCAGTTGGGGTGTGCTAAGTGATAGGAAGAGTGCTGGTATCATGCCACCGAGAGGGAGGAATGTTAGGAGAGGTAGAAGAGCTCATGGTGAGCCTAACAATGCCAGAGGAGGTACTCCGATTCATGCTAGCCCTAGTCGGGAGCAATGGAATGCTGCCGCTATGACTATGTTCTTTCGTTGTTTCTTTCTACTAGAAGTGCAACAGGAAGTGGAGGAGGTGGAAGCAGACTTATGGCTCCTATTGGGTGAGTAGGAGATGCCCGAGGAGGCAGTTTCTATGGCTGAATGGATCCACGACCCGGGAAATACAATGGGACGTATGGCTCTGTACAACTGGAACATTGTGACTCTGTGGGTAACTAAGACTCTGATTGCTCAGTTCATGAAAACTCGGGGTGATATTCTGTCTGGTTCTCCGTGGCTGAAAACGCTTGAGGAACTCTGTAAGGACCATGCTGAGGAGTCGCACTGGATCCATATGAAGCTCAATGTGCTAGTTGGTGACTTAGGGATTTATTTCCTTAATCACCCAAAAAAAGTGGAGAATCCACGTGTGATCAATCTGTGTGGTAAGGAGGAAGCTGTGGAAGAGCCTCCGACTGTGATAGTTAATGACGAGGCTGGTATGTATGGATAATTTCTTTCATTTGGTGACTGGTTTCTGCCTGGGCTAGTACTGTTTCTACTTGGTGTTTATAGGCATGGTGATTATCGGCTTACTACTGCTTAACTTTTGTCCCTTTTGTTAGGATATCTCATCATTCAGTATGTACTTTGCATGCACTTTGCATGCATGCATTCATCTGCATGCACATGCTGCCTAGTCACCAGTTTGATTCCTCCAGCACCTAGTCCCTAGTCTTCCAGCACTCGAGAGCTTCCTTACACTCAGTTTTATCCCTTCTAGTGCTTAGTGTGCCCAACATGCACCTACCACCTGAGAGGGGCGCCTTTTCTCAACTACCAGTCCAGTTCACTTCAGTTAGCTAGTTGTCTTTCCTTGATTTGAGGCTAGACTGACTCCTAACTGCTGTTATCACTCCGATGGACCTCTGATGAGACTTGACTACCTATTGTGAGTCCAATTAACTCCTCGTGCACCCTCCAGTAAGCCTCCTTCCCTACATTAGTAACATTACCATAAGTTACACTTATTACCCTCAGTTAGACTCAGTTAGACTTAGTTTGACACCCATATGACAGTTACTTGTGCATTGATGAGCACCACTCATTGATGATGAGGACTCCTAGTTGGAGCCAAGCTATGCTATGCAGTATATTCGAATGACCTCCTTGGCTAATTCAAATTTCTCACTCATTGTGACAATATTGTATTGTAATTCTACTATTCTAGATTATAGAGCATTGATGCATCTCTCTTGCACAGTTTTTACTCCAATTTGTTTTACATCAGTGTGATTGATTTACTTGTTCAATAGACTTGTTGTGACTAATTTTACATGGTATCAGATCCATGGTGGGGACAAGATCTCTCTTCTATAGGTGTTCTACATGAAGAATTGAGTGAATTTGCTCAAAATTCCTGAAGTTTTGGCATGCAAAATCTCATGTGCATTCGCTCATGTGCATGCAAAGCTGAAAAATACTCTCCAATCCGCTCCAAAAGCTTGAGTTTTCCACAGAATTCCTGGATTTAATACATTAGATCTTCAAGCTTGCTTGATCTCCAATCCCAGGTGTGATGCAACTCTAAAAGGGTGGATTGTTCGACCTTACTGTTCTTGTTTTGATAGTGATTTTCAGGCCCTAATCATCTCCATCAAGTGCATTCACTATCATTGAGATAGATTCTTCTTCTTCAAAGCTACTCACTCCCTTCAATTATTTTGAATGGAAGAATGACATGGAGATTATGTTGGGCTCAAAAGGGTACTACAGAGTCACCATGGGCCTCGAAGTTGAGCCCAATACTCTCATTGAAAAATCTAAGCACTTCAACAAATTGGATGAAGCATATGGTCTTCTTTGCCTAAATATTTCCAAGGATCTTCACTTTCACCTCAGTGGACTGACTACTCCAAAGGCAGCATGGGAGAAACTCGAGAATATTTTTGGAAATCAAGATGACATGTGGTCTTCTCAATTGGAAAATTAATTGATTGCCTTGAATCCTAAGAATTTTGAGACCATCAATGATTTTTTCACAAGATTCAAGCATTTGTCTTTGCAATTGAAGAACAGTGAAGTCATCAAAGAGGATAAGCAATTGATCCTCTACATTATTTCAAAACTTGGTAAATATTTCTCGGTATTTGTCTCTACTTTCAATTCCGGTCAGCTAACTACCCTGAATTGGAAGATGCCTACCTTGAATGCCTTCATTGAGTCCATTACCAAAGAGCATGATAAGCTAATTCAAATGGGGTCCATAAGCTCCAAATATTAAGCCCTCTTTGTTCAAGCATCCAAGGATTCGAATGGCAAAGGGAAGCAAAAGAAAGAGAAGCGCAAATTTGAACCTACCAAGCAACGAGAGCAAAGCAAACCATCGGATGCACCATCCGGTTCAAGGAACAAGCAAAAGGGTAAAGAGGGTAAAGAAAAGTCTAAATGTTCATATTGCAACCGTGGATTTCATCCTGAAAGTTCATGCACGAAGAAAACAATAGATCAAACGGCCCTAGTTTTGGAAAAGAATAACGTAACTCTTCCTGACGGTGCACATAAGAAGGATAGAAATGATGATCATGAAAGAGGTCAAGCACTCATGGAAACTGTTTCGAAACCCACCACTCTACTGATAGATTTCGGTGCCTCGAATCATATGGCTGCAAATATTGACTCATTTTCTTCATTTGATACAAACAGCTCCATCCCCATCCATTTGATGACTCAAAAATTTCATTAAAGGGTAAAGGTACCATCCATTTAGAGCATGGAAGTTTTCAAAATGTTCTTTATGTGGCTTCCTTGGATTCGAATCTACTTTCTGTGTATCAAATGACACACACTGGTGCACTGAAGAAAGTTACATTCAGCGCTAACAAAATTGAAATTTATGATATTGAAAGTGGAAGACTTATTGCAGTCGGAAAGGCAAACCATACTGCAAAATACTATGAGTTTTCACACTTTGTGCCGCTTGAAAAGCCCACTGCTCTTCTCACTCATAGAAATGAGGTTACTTCGCTTTGGCATGAAAGGTTTGGATAGCTTAATTACAAGTATTTGCTTCTATTATAAAAAAAATCCATGGTTGATGGTCTTCTGCACCTTCATTCCTTGAAAGGCATTTGCCCAAGTTGCATCATTGGGAAGCACCCCGAGCACAAGTTTGACTGCGACAAAGCTAGCAGAGCTTCTACTATTTTGGGTCTCATACATTTTGATATCAGTGTTCCGCTACCAAATATTTCCATGAATGGTTCAAGGTATGTTTTGACATTCATCGATGACTTCTCCCACATTACTTGGGTCTTTTTTCTCAAAAACAAGTCAGAAGTGCTTGGAAAATTCAAGGATTTTGTTGAGACCGCCATTGAGAGCAAGATCAAAGCCCTTATATCTGATAATGGCGGAGAATATATCTTGACTTAGTTTCTACAACTTTGTTCTGAAAGTGCAATTCAGATCCAACATACAGTTCCCTACACACCCCAGTAGAAAGGTGTAGCAGAAAGGAAGAATCGGTCACTGAAAGAGATGGCTACCTGTATGCCTGAGTCAAAAGGTTTGGATGCAAATATTTGGGCTGAAGCCATGAATGTTGCTGCGTACATTCAGAATAAATATCCACATTCATCTGTGAAAGGTAAACCTCCTTTCGAAGCATTCACTGGTCATAAACCGAATGTGTCCAATTTGAGGGTTTTTGGCTCCATTGCATGGGCTAGAATTCCTTCTGAAAAGAGAAAATATTTGGATCCACAAAGTACTGAATGCATCGTAATAGGATATGGAGAAGAATAAAAAGCATATAAACTCATGAATATCATATCCAAAAAGATATTCATAGAGTGAAGTGTGAAGTTTGAAGAATCGCTTCCAGATCTAAAACTAGTCGAGGAAAACAGTACTGATCTGCAGTCTCTACAAGAAGAAGTTTCGAAAGAAGATGGAGAAAGAATTGGATCTGATATTTCTGATATTTTATCAGAATTTTATGGCCATGACATATCAGGTTCAAAATCCGACCATAATGATCCTCCTTAGTTACAAAAGTGGGCCCAAAACACTCTACAATCTGCTGCTCCAAACATTGGAAATCGTGCTGATCCAAGGAGAACAAGAGCAGACTTTCAAAGAGAAGGTATGGATCTTTCATTTTCTGATCCATTATTATCCGAGAAATGTTATTTGATGATTGGTTCAGATCCCAAATCATACTATCATTCCCACCGAGATCCAAGATGGCAAACTGCCATGGATGAAGAGTACAGTTCTCTTCAAAAGAACAATACATGGGAGCTAGTTTATCTTCCACCTGGAAGAAAATTGGTCCAATGTAAGTGGGTCTACTGCATGAAGGTTGCTACTAATGGTTTTATCAGCAAATAAAAATCTAGGCTGGTGGAAAAAGGTTTCTCCCAAGTCCAAGGAGTGGACTACACTGAGACCTTTGCACCGGTTGCAAAGATGGAATCCATCTGCCTAGTTTTGGCCATTTCCGCATCCAAGCACTGGGAAGTGCACCATATGGATGTGAAGAGTGCTTTTATACATGGAGATATTTATGAAGAAGTATATATAAATCATCCATAAGGATACATATCAGATCCATCATTAGTTTGCAGATTGAAGAAATCTTTGTATGGATTGAAACAGGGCCCAAGAGCTTGGTACGCAAAGATGGATTCCTTCCTTCTTTCTAATAATTTTAAAAGATGCAAATCTGATCCAAATGTGTACCTACAGCAAGTTAAAGGTAATTTTCTTATTGTTGTTCTTTATGTTGATGATCTTCTCATTAATGGTAACACTCTCCTTACAATCAACAAGCTAAAAACTGCCTTAAATCTAGCTTTTGACATGAGCGATTTGGGCTTGCTTAAGCAATTTTTCGGCTTGGAGATAGCTCAAAAAATTGATGGGATCACATTATCTCAGAAAAAGTATGCTTCATACCTGCTATTAAAGTTTAATATGGCAGAATGTAAGGCTACTCCGTTTCTATTCCTCTCAGGAATCATTCTTGAGGAGGGAAATTCTACACCGCTTACAGATTGCACTATGTATCGACAGTTGATTGGTTCACTACTCTACTTGACACACTCAAGGCCTGATATTTATTATGCCATGAGTCCCATGAGATTCATTGGTGGGAAGCCAAGCGGATCTTGCAGTATGTGCAAGGTACGAGACATTTTGGCATACATTATGCTATAGATTTTGAGCTAGATCTCATTGGTTTTACTGTTTCAAATTGGGTAGGCGATAGCATTGATCGCAAGTCCACTTCCAGTTATGTTTTCATGATTATAAATTTCCCTATTTGCTGGTCAAGCAAAAAGCAGGCAGCCATTGCACTTTCTTCAGCAGAGGCAGAGTATCGAGGGGCAGTCAATGCCTGCAATCAGGCAGTTTGGTTGCAGGGTATTCTTTCCGAGTTTGATTTTGGTAGCACTACTTCGATTGTCATATTTTGTGACAATCAAAGTGCTATTAAGATCTCCACATATCCAGTTCAGCGGCAGAAGACCAAGCACATTGAGATTCATATGCACTACATCCGAGAGTTGGTACATGATCGTACCATCATTCTGCAATATTTCCCTATTGATGAGAAAATTGCAGACATATTCACCAAGAGCTTCACTGAGAAGAAGTTCTCTTACCTCCATTCATTGTTGGGGGTGAGTTCCATCATGGTGGAGACATATTAGATCCATTTTATGTTTATCTTAAGGGGGGGCTTTCTTCTCACTGGGTTTTCCCTCTTTCCTCACTTAGCTTATTTTCAACATTTTTGGATTATTGTATTGGGGTGACCCTTGGTCTCGGTAACCAGGGCCCTACATTTTATTTTTTACATCATAGTATAGCTTGAGGGGGGATGTTAGGATATCTCAGCATTTAGTATGTACTTTTCATGCATCTGCATGCATTGCATGCTGCCCAATCACCAGTTTGATGCCTCCAGTACCTAGTCCCTAGTCTGCCAACACCCGGGAGATTCCTTCCATTCAGTTTTAGCGCTCCTAGGGCTTAGCGCGCCCAACATGCACCTACCACCTGAGAGGGGTGCCTTTTCTCACCTACCAGTCCAGTTCACTTCAGTTAGCTAGTTGTCCTTCCTTGATTTGAGGCTAGACTAACTCCTAACTACTGTTATCACTCCGATGGACCTCCAATGAGACTTGACTACCTATTTTGAGTCTAGTTAACTCCTCATGCTCCCTCCAATGAGCCTCCTTCCCTAAATTAGTGCCATTACCATCAGTTACACTTATTACATTCACTTAGACTCAGTTCGACACCTGGCTAACAGTTGTGCATTAATGACCACCACTGATTGATGATGAGGACTCCTAGTTGGAGCCAAGATATGCCATGCAGTATATTCGAATGACCTCCTTGGCTAATTCGAATTGCTCACTCATTGTGACAGTATTGTATTGTAATTCTACTATTCTAGATTATAGAGCACTGATGCATATCTCTTGCACAATTTTTAGTCCAATTTGTTTTACATCATTGTGATTGATTTACTTGTTCAATAGATCTGCTGTGACTAATTTTACACCTTTTTCGGAACTATGGTGGAGGGTTTGTTCTCTGGGTGCTATCTGTATGCTTGGCATCTTCTATTGTAAATGGGGTTTGGCATCTGGTTGGTCTGGGGGTTTGGGAAAGTATCTGTAGTTAACTTATATCTCTATGTTCCCTGTTCGGTTTCCTTTTAGTGGTTCGGCCGCTGTAGCACTGTTTACTATTTTGAAGTTGATATGTCATGACTCTAGGCTTTGGGTTCTAGGTTTTATGGGAAAGATTGAGCTCTATGATGGCTCCTTTAACATCCAGATGTTCGTTTTGATGAAGAATGTAATTTTGGTCCTACCTTAATAGAATGTGAGTTTTTTTTGCTTAAAAAAAAATATCATTTTTAATATTCGTGATCATGATTTGGTTTTGATTAAATTACTTTGTGAATTTGAAAAAATGCCTTTTATTAAACCTATATGACAAAATCACACAATATACTTTTTTTAAATCAACAATTTTAATAAAAAAACACATATATTTTAGATCATTTAGATTTTAACGTAAAAGCATTTGTTATTGTAAGACATACATTTTAAGGAATATGTATTTTGATTTTTATGTTTGAATTTTTTATTTGTTTTTCTTTATTTAATTTTGGTTTTATTCATTTGGAAAAATATTTAGTGTGGGCCCTATGGTCTATGTCTTCCCTATATTTTTCTACAAACCGCTATGTGAGGAAAATAAAATATAAACACTTCAAATTTATTTTTCCCAATGTATGTGGGATAATAAACTCAGCATTCAAATAAACCGTCACAATTCACCCAAAAATCAAAACGGTTGCTAAGTGTTAACTTCTGAGAGCTATATATTGAGTTCTAGAGGTCCAAACTGAACCTGAGATAGCTCGTTGGAAATATGGGGTGATGAGGAACAATTTGGGAAGGTACTTTTTCCAAATGGATAGTTTAACCACCCTAAAAATATTCTTGAAAAATCAATTTCGAATTTGACTTAGATTTTCTTATTTTGGTTATGATTTGATTTGTAAAAAGAATTTAATTGATTTGGATTTGTTTTATTAGCTTTCGAAGGATGTTTATTTCTTTTAAAATCTTGTTTTAAGTGTAAAAGCGTGGATTTGGGTTGGAAGAAACCAATTAACATTTCAGATAATGAGGAATTAAAGCTACGCCATGTTGAAGGAGCAATAATTTTGGGATGCGATTTCTGGAGCGATGAAGATGAATCGACAAAATTTGAGACATGGTTTTGTGTAAAATGAGCCCAATTAGTTTAACTACAAGAATAATCCCCAGAAAATGTGTTATTCGAGAGATCCGATTGGTTTTCAAAAAAATAATTTCCCAAATTTTTCTAATGGATGAATTTGCTAAATGGAACAACTGAACCAGTTAGCTCATGGATTAGGGGAAATGATATAATATTCTCTATCATTCATTTTGTATAAATACCTATCTGATATGCATAGAGGGGGGGGATCTCCAGAGAAAATGGTGTTTCTTCTCTGCAATATAAACTTATCAAGCATTTTTATGTTGATGGTTTACTGTTCGAATCTATAGATGACACACTATAATGTCTCTCAGAGCTAGTTGATCAGAGACAAAGATATTTTGTATTGTTGACATCAACTTCATTAATAAATTGACGTTTTTTGCATTTTTCTTAATTATTATTTTTCAGTTCAATTCTGCAATTCATCTTCAGAGTGTATTGATTATTATCTTATGTTCATATTCTATTGGCCATGTTTATATTTCGGAAGCCATAATCGATTGCAGTATTAACTTTGTTTATTTTGTGATAAGTAGGATCCCGATGTGTTCCTAATCACTGTTTACTGCAAAGCTTTTAGTTTTTCTAACTTGTTGATTGATGTAGATTTGATTTACTAGCTTGATAATTAATTACATAGTTTGGAATGTTTTCTCAGAATACTAATTGTTCCAATATTTCTTTAGAATGATCAGTTTATAAAAGAGCATTTTTTCTTTCATTTTGTCAATTTATCTAAATGAGCATATTTGTCATTTATCATAGATTGGAAGAACAATATGAACTGGTTACGCTATATTTGGTTTCTAATAGGATCTAATTTGCATCTCAGATTATAAGTTAGATTATATTAGGATTGCATTTAGGAATTAGTTGCATATTTGATTGAAAGTCTCCTCTTTGAGAAGAAATCTCACTTAGTGGTTAACGGAGACGTAAAACCCATTGGAGCTAGTTACACCAAATAGATTCAGAATAGGGTAATCCTTGCGTAGGGTTATCTAAATCCTTTGGATATGTTATCTGCATTTGAATTGAAATTTGGGTCAGTTCAAGGCATCAATAAGACATCATCATGTTCAATATAACGATTCTTAATGAAGTATTGAAATGTGGCCATATGCTCTTCAGTTCTAGCTTCCCTTTCTCCATCATACTTAGGCAATATTTTCAAGTAGCTCTTAGGAAATTCATGATGATTAGAAGGTTCAATGGGCCATACGTATGAGATACGCAGGGATTTGCAGGCGGTGGTGGAGTTCCACCTCTACCTTCTGCGTTGGACATTAGATGTTGCAAGATAATATTCCTAGCTCATAGGGTTATAGGGGTTCTTTGAGGCCTAGGCTCATGATGTAAAGGACTAGAATTGCTTACAGAAGCAGGTAAAGGAGAATTCTGAGGGCCTATAATAGGGACAATTGGAGTAGTAGGGATAGACTGAGGATTTTCTTGATTATTTATAGCTTTATATGCTTCTTGATTTTAAAATTGAAAAGGAGTTTCTACATCATTTCTTTGTGGAATAACTTTTGCTTGAGGATCTTGATTTTGACGATGATTCCTCTAGGGTCTAACTTCTTTGAATATTGCAGGATTAGGAATTCGCTCGATGTTGGATTTGATTTGGTATGTATTTGTTGATGTATATGTAACTTCGGAATGTATTTCATCTGTATATTTTATATATATTTATTGTACCCTTATAAGAGATGTGTTATTCCTCTATAAGGAAGTGTCGTCATGTGGATTGACAAGTGTCGCAAGTGTGTGAACTTGCCAATGGGTTATTAGACCACCATTTGGGGTCGGCCCGGAATTATATATAATATAATGTGGATGTATCTAAGTAGACAAGTCGGCCCCAGTAAGTCACTGGGCAAAAAGGTGAGTATAAATAGAGATAGGAGATCTCTATTTTACTCACTCGGAAAAGTAACTATCTCTCTCTCTGAAAAGTGGTGCACTAGTAAGGAGGAGGAGGATCATCTGCTAGGAGACTATCTCAGTGTTATTTGGTTGTTATTTGGTTGAGCCATTGCTCTTTCTATCTCTGAGGAAGTTGTGGGGTTTTTCACCTTAGGGTTTTCCCCACGGAAACTCTGTGTCTCTTGTATCTATGCTTTTGATTCTTGTGATGCTTGTGATGCTTGTCATATTATGATTGTCATGCATTGATATACTGTAGATGTTATTCTCTCAGCAAAGATCCTATAGTATTGTGATTTAATACTAAAAATTTAACATGGTATCAGAGCTTAACTGAGAAGAAGACATTTTGCAGTGACGGAAGCTTGTATTCCTTGTTTATTGGGTTTCTCTCCACAGATTTTTGAAATTCAGTATAGTAGATTGGATCTACTCATCAAGGCGCATCTTTCTGTCCAATCAGATTTCAGTTCCGAGCATTTTCAGTTTTGGCCCTAAAAATTAGGGTTTCCACAAAAATAGGAATTTATGGAAACTGAAGGTACAGCTGGAAGCTCCTTGCAAAAATCGAAGGTTTGAGCTTTGGATCGAGATTTTTGGCTGGGTAGATCTCCGGGAAACTCAAACCCTAATTCAGGGCTCTCCCGAGTGAACCCGGGAGGACAAAATGGCAATTCTGAAGGGCAAGACTTTTCTGATCTCAAATTCTGAATGTACTAGGCTAATCAGCTCTCCAAGGTGAATCTTTCTATCCTTTCGGAATTTTGAAATTCACATTTTGAATTTTTAGGGTTTCTCTGACAAACCCTAATCCGGGACCAGATCCAGTTTTCAGCACTTCAAGTGGTAAGTCCTAAATCTTTTCTATTTCCATTTGAAGTACTCTTAAAGATGTCTCTCCACACCAAGCTTGAGGATAAGCTTGAAGGGGCTGATAACTTCCGAGCCTGGAAGTATAGGATTGGGCTAATCCTGTAAGAGAATGAGTTGGACTCATATGTGAAAGAAGACATCCCTATCCCAGAGGATAAAGAGGCCAAGGCATTGCATAAGAAGAACTTGGTCAAGGCAAAGAGAATCATTGCTGATTCTATCAAATACCATCTCATTCCCCATGTGTCTTCTCTCAGGACACCCAAGGAGATGTTTGAATCCTTGACCAAGCTATTTGAAGGAAAGAACATAAATCGGAAGATGACCCTGCAGAACCAATTGAAAGCAGTAAAGTTTCAGAATGGAAAAAACCATTCAATCTTACTTTTCAAGGGTCTCTCAAATCAAGGAACAATTAAAAGCAGAATGGTGAGGTGGTGATGACTACTCTAAATGGCCTACCCAAGTCATGGGATTCATTTATTCAAGGAATTTGTGCAAGGAAGAAGTTGATCTCTTTCAGTAGACTTCGGGAGGAATGTTCTCAAGAAGAAGAAGGGCAGCAAAAGAAGGTTTCATGATCATGCTGCCGAAGATGATGAACCCCCAAAGAAGAAGGCTAAGGCAGAAAGTAGTAGTGATGATGACTCATCAAGTGAAGAAGAGTATGTTCTGATCTCTGCACTCACTAGTACCATCTCCCATGGTTGTAATGATTGGTTGATTGATAGTGGGGCCTCCAAACACATGACTGGGTTCAAGGAATCCTTTGTGAACCTTTCTGAACATGAATCACTCCATAAGGGGAAACTTGGGGATGATTATCAATATCCAATCAAAGGAAGTGGTGAAGCCTCCTACAACCTAGATTATGGAAAATCATTGAAGATGAAAGAAGTACTTTATGTACCTGGGCTCAAGAAGAACTTACTCTCCATTTCTGCATTAGATGCAAAAGGTATGAGGGTTGCATTTGTGGATGGCCAAGTCCTAATGTGGCCAAAGGGAAAGACCATAGATGATGCAGTAGTGATTGGAAAGCAAGAGGGAGGTTTGTACAATTTGAAGGGACAACCTGAACATGCCATGGTGACATAAATACAAAGATTCATCCATAGTCATGGATCACATAGAGGTATGTATAATTTGTTTTTTGCAAAAGTTAACTAATGAGTTATGCAGGTCATTGAAGAGAACAAGAACACATTGCTAGACATAACTAGCAAATATGGTGACCAGGTATGTGTTTCTTATATCATAGGATCTATCATATAAATATGCATGGCATGATTAATGATGATTGTTCATAAAGTCATAAGTTTGAATAATCATGGGCATATGCATATTATGTGTCTTACCTTAATTAATAATATGACTAACCAGAAGAGTCATAGGTTTGAGTAATTACAGGTTTAGACATGTTATGTTTCTTATGATATGACTAACCATAAGAGTCCTATATAAACCTTGAATGCTAATGCTTATTATTTCTGTTTGAAATGATCATGACTATACATACTTGAGATTATTGTGTTTTAATGAATGTATGATTTTGTATGAGATCACAAGGATAACACAATCATGATACTAATAAGCATGCATAGGGACCAAGGATGAATATGAGTTCAAGAACAGGTAATCCAGGAAGCAAAGATCAAGAGGGAGCACACTCCAGTGGTTTCTGCAAGGGTGCAGATATTCAGAGGGAGTTGTCCATCTCTCTACATTCCACAACAAGAAGGTGTAGAAGGACTCCAGCAGCTCCTGCATGGAAGAAAAGACTCAGAGGGAGTCCACCCAACAAACAAACAAAGATAAGTATTTTAATTTTCTTGCATATTTGTTTGCTTAAATAAAATTGTTCAATGATGTATATGCTCATGTTCCTAGACTTAGGATATGTATTGTGCATATTAGAATGATTGAATTAATGAACAGTATACTACTAATATGCATGTGTTGGGTAAGTGGCCTATGGCACTGTACAACATTCCATTGCTACTTATCTAGAATGAAACCTCTTTGCTGACATGTTGGGAGTTGTGCACACTCTTAACAATGTTCTGGTAGAGATTGGAAGGCATCTAGAAAGTTACGGGATATGGATAAATGTTGTATTGAAGCATTGGCTAAGATAATTGCATGACTGTATGACATATTTCTTCATGTGTAAGAATTTGTTCTGAAAATTATGAGATATTTCTAATCATGCAATTTAACTTGTTTTGTAGGAAAGACTGTATATCTTCACCTACAAAAGGACTACAACATTTGTTCCAGCAACAAAGATATCTATTGAAGATATTGAAGTTCCCAGGATCTGGGATGAAGAAATGGAATGCCATGATCCGTCGATCATGAAGAATGATGTTTGGGATGCTATCCCAAGAGCTAAAGGGAAGTCTGTTGTGACTTCCAAATAGAACTTTCAGATCAAGCATGTTGCAGATGGCAGCATAGAGAAATATAAAAGTGATGAAATAGAAGATACACCATATGGATTCAAGACAGCTTTCTTGAATGGTGTAGTTGAAGAAGAAGCAGCCACTTGATTCTGAGACACATGATAGGAAATCATATATGTGCAGAACTTGGTATGGTGAAGATAGATTGATTGCCGACACGCAGCGGAAGCTTACTACCGAGTTCGAGATGAAGAACTTGGGGATGATGCACTATTTGTTTTTGGCATGGAGGTGTGGCAGAGTGCAGAAGGAATCTTCCTTGGACAAGGGAAGTATGCAATAGAGATCCTGAAGAGGTTCGGGATGATGGACTGCAAGGATATGGCCACACCTATGGCATCGAATCTGAATCTTCTATGTGATGCTTCATCTGAGCCGGTTGATGTCTCTTTGTATCGTCAGATGATTGGGTCCTTGATGTACCTGACGAACACGAGACCAGACATTTGCTTTGCTGTGAACACATTGAGCCAGTTCCTGACGGATCCGAGGAGTGTTCACCTGGTTGCTGTAAAGCATGTTCTGAGGTACCTGAAGGGTACAGTGGATTATGGACTCAGGTATGAGGCGGATCAAAAGTTTAACCTACAGGGTTATTTGATTCAGATTGGGTTGGCAGTGTTGCAGATAGGAAGAGCACATCTGGGTGTTGCTTCAGTATGGGATCAGGTGTGATCTCTTGGTTTAGCAGGAAGCAATCCTGCGTAGCACTGAGTACAGTTGAGGCAGAGTATGTTGCAGCCTGTTCAGCTAGTTGTGAGGCAGTATGGCTAGGAAGCTACTGTCTGAGTTATTTGATCTCCCGTTGGAGGCTACTGGTATCTTCTGTGATAACAAGAGTTGTGTGAAGCTGTCCGAGAACCCAGTGTTTCATGACAGGTCGAAACACATAGAGATCAAATATCACTATATCAGGGATATGGTGCAGAGAGGAGCTGTGAAGCTCCTATATGTTGCGACAGAAGAGCAGATTACAGATGTGCTGACGAAGCCGCTATCCAGAGTGAAGTTCGAGTACTTCAGAGAGAGGCTTGGCATTCTTCAGATCGAGGACACCTCGAGGAAGAAGTGATGGACACATTTGCTGAAGCCATTCCAAGCATGTTGGAAGGAGGATCCTTCACATGGCTGTGGATGTAAGCGTTGGATGATGAGCATCAGGATGATGTTCTGGTTTCTGCTTGGATATGATCAATTGGATCATTTCATGTATGTATGTACGCATCATGTGGATGCTGGATATGATCAGTTGGATCATTTTATGTATGTATGTACGCATCATGTGGATGCTGGATGTGATCAGTTGGATCATTTTATGTACGTATGTATGCATCATGTTGGATGCTTGGACCATGTATCTGTATATGTATCAGGTGGATACATTATATGATCAGGTGGATCATGTATGGTGATATGTATCATGTATTTGTATTTGTATCAGGTGGATACATTGATGATCATGAGGATCATGTATGATGATATGTATCAGGTAGATACTTGGTATGCATCAGGTAGATGCATTGATGATCAGGAGGATCATGTATGATGATATGTATCAGGTAGATACTTGGTATGAATCAGGTAGATGCATTGATGATCAGGATGATCATAGATGACGAGCTTCACGATGTTGCTCCAGATGACATGCAGCAGGATGTTGCAGTGATTATCAGGATGATCATAGATGACGAGCTTCAGGATGTTGCTCCAGATGACATGCAGCAGGACATTGCAGTGATGATGATCAGGATGATCATGGATACATCAGGATGATGTATGGTGAGTATCAGGTTGATACTCTATGGCCGTGGATCAGGTTGTGCAGATAAGCATGTAATTTGTGCCCTGGGAGATTTGCAGATGGTCTTTCGAGGTTTTGCCTATGGCATGTAATTTGTGCCTTGGGACATCTGGCAAATGCTCTTTCGAGGTTTTGCTTGGGAGGACATATAATTTGTGCCCTGGGAGATCTGTAGATAGTCTTTCGAGGTTTTGCCTATGGCATGTAATTTGTGCCTTGGGATATCTGGCAGATGCTCTTTCGAGGTTTTGTCCTATGGCATGTAATTTGTGCCCTGGGAGATTTCAGGTCAGATTTGTGTACCCGTAACATCCTGAAATGCTCTTTCGAGGTTTTTCAATGACCACATGTAATTTGTGCCCTGGGAGATCCGATAGGTTGAGCTGTGTGCTCGTAATCAGTCCTGGGATTCTCTTTCGAGGTTTTGTGGTGAGGTCACATGTAATTTGTGCCCTGGGAGATCCTATAGGTAGAGCTGTGTGCTCGTAACAGCCTAGGATGCTCTTTCGAGGTTTTGTGACGCACGTAATCAGTCCTGAGGATTCCACAGTATGGCCAGTAATGATGAAGACCTGCAGGTGGTGGGCCTACATCCAGTATGAAAAAGGACTGGCTCTGTAGAACTTCCTATGACGAGTAGAGATAGAGATTGGTTGAGATAGTAGCAGCAGTGACGATGATGATGACAATGCATCGATGACGATGATCCAGAGAAGAAGACTTGTCTAGCAGATCTGTGTCGAGAAATACCTTCCTAGTTAAGAGGGAGTGTTGATGTATATGTAACTTCGGAATGTATTTCATCTGTATATTTTATATATATTTATTGTACCCTTATAAGAGATGTGTTATTCCTCTATAAGGAAGTGTCGTCATGTGGATTGACAAGTGTCGCAAGTGTGTGAACTTGCCAATGGGTTATTAGACCACCATTTGGGGTCGGCCCGGAATTATATATAATATAATGTGGATGTATCTAAGTAGACAAGTCGGCCCCAGTAAGTCACTGGGCAAAAAGGTGAGTATAAATAGAGATAGGAGATCTCTATTTTACTCACTCGGAAAAGTAACTATCTCTCTCTCTGAAAAGTGGCACACTAGTAAGGAGGAGGAGGATCATCTGCTAGGAGACTATCTCAGTGTTATTTGGTTGTATTTTGGTTGAGCCATTGCTCTCTCTATCTCTGAGGAAGTTGTGGGGTTTTTCACCTTAGGGTTTTCCCCACGGAAACTCTGTGTCTCTTGTCTCTATGCTTTTGATTCTTGTGATGCTTGTGATGCTTGTCATATTATGATTGTCATGCATTGATATACTGTAGATGTTATTCTCTCAGCAAAGATCCTATAGTATTGTGATTTAATACTAAAAATTTAACAGTATTTTACCAGATGCTAGATTCACTTCAATGGATTCACCAGGTGAAATTCATTCCAATATCTGATACACACTCACCAATTTTGAAATAGATATTTATCATTATCACGACTAGGGAAAATAATTTTTTAATTCTCTGCTCCCTTGCAATGGCACCATTTTTAAATTTATCCCATAATATGTTATAGTCTAAAATTAGGACATTCCAGGTCATGATGAGACTCAATTATTAAATATTTAGATATTAATCTGTTGTACTGAGATGTATATTTGATTTTCTTTGGAAAATATTTGCAGGTGTGAACAATATCGGACTAACTTTGACACACAAGTTTATTTTAGAGGAATTTAATGGTGTGTATTCAACATTTCAGGTGTATATGAAAATTAATTTAGAAGACAGGACAAAAATAAGTATATGAGGTGCCTTGAGGAAAAATCACACACATTCAATGGAAGCTAACCCACTAATATTTTAAAAAGAATTCAGTAGTATTATTGATGTTTTACTTAAACAATGGAAGCATTCGAATAAACATATAAACAATAAAATAAACCTTCAATTACTATTTAATCACGTGAACATCAAAATAAGGAACAAAGGTAAAAAATTTGAAATCCTAGATTCAATCTCACCACTCAACAATACATTCATATCAACGATACAAATATAGTGAAAATGTGTTGCTAAAAACTTTATTATTCTCAAGAAAGTCGACAAAGATAAAGATTAGATCTAGAAACAACGATAGAGAAAAATTACAGAGGAGGAAAAAATCTCAGAAACAAATCAAAATCTTAATATCTAGAACAATTCTTGTATAAAAAATAGTACAACCAACTCAGTAGTCCCTCGGAGGCCCTATCAAAAAATTCCATCTTGTAATTCTGAGCTTGAATTGTCTTTATAAAGAATAGGAATTACAAACAAATTTATGTTTTCTCTAACTAATTTTCAGCTGTACTCCCTTCTATTGCTATTTTGTTGTTTTAGAATTTGGTTATGCTTAACTGCATTGCTCCCATTTATTTATTCTTAGATAAGCTATTTTTTGTAGTCTTTGGATGAGGTATTTTACCTCGTAGTTTTCCTCTTACTTGCAAGACTAGATGCCCTGCTTGTTGGCCAGCTATTTGCACCAATATCTGTTGCATTGCTTGGACAACTTCTTATCCTCATAACTTCCCCATGATTGGAATGAGAGTCTACTGAATTGGATGCATGGATTCCTTCCCAATTTATTTTGTGAATACTTTCCCAACTGACACAATTGACTGCCCTGATGGTTGACTGATTATCTATCCAACTGGATTTCCAAATGTCTCCCCTTATGATGGTAGTATGAGCTTATGGTACTCTTTTCCTATAGGTTACTGATGCATGTTTAGAGAATCTAGATCTATCTCAACATTGGTTATCTTTTCATAAGAGATAGGGGGTAATATTCTCAATAAAATATTCAAATTTATCCTTTAATTCATCAACTGCAATATCCCCTCCTAGTGGACCATACAACTCATCAAACTCTCTCTACTAATTTTTGTTATGCTTAAGAGTTCCTAGTACTCTTATATCTTATATATGTCTCCATGGCCAAACCATAAGTACATAAGTCCACTTACTTTGAAAGATTTGAATAAACCCTTGAAGAATGCCACTTCAGAGGTCAAATCCTTCACTTTGTTTAGCGTTATATTCAATAAATTTTGCTTAATTATCATTTGATTGACAAATTTTCTCATATGAGTTCTAATAGAAATATGTAACTCTTATAAATATCTCTTTGTCATGTTTTTTAGATTGTTGATCACCTTTGATTCCATTTTGGGTTTCTCTCCAAGCTATTTTTCCACCCTCTTTGTCTTTTCAGTAGTTCAAGTAGCAAGCTCTAGCTAATCTTGTATTACTTCACAATGATACCACTTGATGGGGATGTCTTGTGCTATATTTTCCCAGAATATATTTTAGATCATTTTAGGAGTTCTTCCCCTTGCATATCCATCACTAACTTGGAAAATTTCTTCTTCAAATAATCACTCTCCCCCTCCAAGTATTCAATGAGGTAATCCTTCTCTTCTAAATCCTTTTCAAGCTCCTTATTCTACTATCTAGATTATCATTCTTCTCAAGTGGAGCATGTTCCTCCATGGATTCCACTATATTCTACAATGTAACTATTTTGGTTATAGGCACATTGACTCAATGCTTGCAGAATTTAAAACACAACAGTAATAGATTAGGAATCAAGACTAGTTAGTCTGACTAGAAATGTAAGAGAAAACCCCAAATGCATCCAGACACTCCAAAATTTTTGCAAGATGAAACATAGGACTTGGAAATAACTTAATTTAACCTGCAATAGCCTATAAAATATTGCAAATTTGACAACTACACATTTATGGGAGCTTCGCGCCAGGGAAGATTTCCTTGGATGAACCAAGGCTATCAATACCGATTCCCCAAGGAATTCTTCGGAAACCGAAATATTATGGTGCATAATGGAATTTGATAGCCTACACACTACCCAAAACCACTCTGAAAACCCTTATAAAGATAATTAGGATCCACTAGAATCTATTTGGAAGACAAGCAATAAAACTAGTATTTTGGGCTGCTCAACTAGGGAAGTTTTAGTCCTACTGAAATGACCTCAGAAGGTTTCAAAACTATGATATGATGGATTATAGGTGTTAATAAAGGAATATAATAACCAAAACACTTTACAGAATGGAAATTGGATAAACAAATATCATTTAATTAAAAATTCTAGAAAACTAGTCGAATTTAACCCTATAGCGAGCATATGCCAAGAAAAGAATTAATATACGCAGGTAAATTTTAAATAATTGATAGCCACATCAAATAATGAAAAATAAGAGATAATTAATTACATTAGAGAGAATAATATGTATCATAAATACCCATAGGATTTCTATCAACATCCAAGAACACCAACGAGATCAATCAATTGTAGAAAGCACTCCAATGGATGGAATCTTCAACACTAGATGCGATACTTCTTGGTTGGCATTGGAATGGATCTGCAATTTTCCTCACTAATGAAGGATGGATTCCATCCTAAATATATGTCTCTCATAGAAATTGAAACTCAGGAATATTTATAGATAGAAAAGAAATGGAACGTTCTTTACAATTGGAACCCCAAGATATAGTAAAATGGCCATAACTTGCTCATCCAGACACCCTTTTTGATGAAAAAAAAGTGTTTCCTACTCGAAATGATGCTATGGACTCAATGGGACAGACATAAAATTCCAAAATTTTCATAATTATTCTAACCAAATATTGATTTTGTCCCACCGACACCGATTCCACTGATTGAGTTGATCTGATCACATTACAAAAGAACAGACACACTAGATATCGCCCACACCATACTGAGACTCAAATAATACCTGCAAAATATGTAATATCCTGCATTGAAGTTATATGAAAAGGACTTGATGTCCTTCTCTTCAATCACTCATTGGAATGCTAGCAAACAATCCAACTAGTTTTGGTTACAGAGGGTCACATCTCCCTATTGTACTTGACTAGGGGCACATCTCCCAAGTCTTGAAAAGCTTAAATCTCATCAATTCGATAATCAAACTGGAAAAATATGTTAATGGGTGTGAACCACCTTCTATTATTATCTTGTTGGCTTCTTATACAATGTTATATGCTTTTTACTTGGTCCTCTAGCTCATCTATTGCGCCTTCCTGAGCCTAATTGGAACTTGCAGCTTTATGTGACTTTTCGTCCTTTTAGTCTTCGTTTTCCTTGCTTTATGATTTTCTCTTTTTTACTACTTTTCCTACCACTTTCCTTCTTTTCTCTACTTTCCTTCTTTTCTTGCCACTTTCCTGCTTTACATTGTTTTCTTCCAATTTCTATTTGGAAACATCTTATGAGGCCCACCTAATCCTTATGTGCCCTCTTGGGTCACTTCAGAAATTACAATTCATATACAATTTTCAATTAATAATTAAATCTTCTAAGATATGGGATAAATAACTTGTGCATGATTTAAATTAATTACACCATATGACTATACGCCAAAATTTACCTCTTTATTCACTAATACAATTATTTCACTAGGATTCATGGGGGTTCTAATGGACCTAGTGGTGAACCATGGTGCATCCAAAATGGGGACAATACATCTGCTTTGATGTCGCCTGTTTGTTTAGCTTTATTGGAGTTTGATCTGTTTCCCCTATGGGATGAGTAGTCTCCCGATCCATTGGGGATGTTTCCTAGGGAATAGGCTAAGTAGATAGAGATGTCTGTTTCAGTTTCATGGAAAATTTTTGTAATTCTAAGTCTTCTACTTGCCTCCTGTACTACTCCATCTGAGACTTGTACTGCTTCATCTTTTCATTAATTCTGTCTTTTTATTCCTGCACTTTCAACAACTTAGGAGTTTGAATGGGATCTACATTAGGTATATTTAATTTCTTCCTACTATGGGAGATCTCATTGTATTTTGGTTGTGGGATGGATTGGGCATAAGTAGTTTCACTTGGATCCACTCCCAAGGCTACAATTTTTATTCTCTAGCTCATTTATGGTGATTTGTTTTTCTTTGACCATTGTTTTCTTTTCCTTCAACATTTTATCCCATTTTTGCAATTTCATACTCAAATTATTCTCATTTTTTTATGAGTGCAACACATCCTTGAACAAAATGTCACTATCTTGCTTATAGAAATCAACCTTGTCAAAATTACTAATTTGCTTAAAATCCACTTTGTACTCACCTCCTCTCCAATATTCAAATGACTTGGGTGTATGAACCTTAGGTTCCAAGATGGACATTATAAGGATATCCTCCCTATGATATGCCACTTTTATGAGCCTTTTCTCTTTTGTACCTACCTACTCTCTAAGATCCTTAACTATATACACACTTAGCCTCCTTATACCCACATATTTGGTATGGAGGTTTAGAGGAGCATGCAAGGCATTCAGAGTGGAGAACAACAAAACCAGAAGCCCTATAGTGAATCCAGGAAGATTCAGGGTAGCCATTAAGGGAGTGCCAATGTTTCCAATAAATGGAATAGCACAAGGATCCCCTGGAATAGGGGTACCTTGATTGGTGCTCGCCAGAATGCTAGACATAGTTTCCTACTCAAATGAGCAAGAAGTTCTCTAAGGAAAACTAAGACAAGTAGCACAAAGAGCACACCGCTAAAAAAGGTCCTAGGTAAATCAAACTAGGCAAATAGATGCCTTCCGGAGAAGAGTCTGGGATGATGAGGGCCCAGAACAGATCAACAAAGGATGAAGAATAGTTACCCAGGGTCCATTATACAATGAGTAAGGGTGCAAGCACTGGAATTACCCAACCACCATCCCAAAGACCTGCAAGGGATTTCCTCCCACGTCTGTCCTAGGTACAACAGATATAACCCTCCATCGTCACTTGTGTATGATACTATGGTCAGATACTAAGGATACCACCAAACCGAAAACTCCTGGGGGAACAATCTTTGGTCGAATCAGAAGGCCTAGGAAGGGTAACTGAGCCCGAAACTCAAAAGAGTCCCCAAACGTGATTGAATCCTGGTATATGCTCGAAACAAAGAGTAGGAGGTTTATTCCAAACAATCTGATCTCACAAGACCTACTGCATAGATCCCAGGCAAGTTTTGAATGAAGTGGGTTTACCTGTGATAGTCAAACTATGATTTTTACGTAATGTGTGATCTCGGGTGGTTTAAGGTGTTTTAAACCCAAGATCCTAACCAAAACTAGTTGGTGAAAAGTGTAACCTACAAAAGAAAATGTTGCTAGTACATTTTATTAGGGTTCATTTTAAAGGTTACTTGCTTACTCAAAAACGTAGTGGGTGTGTGAGAGTGGTTATAACAGAGATAGAATACTAAAATGAAATTCTTACCACTAAACAAATCTTTTCTTTTCAATGCAAGTCTTAAAGATACGATCTAGAATATATATATGCAAATACAATTTTAGTCTTTTCGAATGCAAAGAAGGGTAAAAATAAAGTCTAAATGCACAAAATTAAACTGAAAACCTAAGAATGCAGCTACTCAAACAAATAAGCATGCAAAATAAAACTTCTTCCTTTTGATGCAAAGCACTCTTAAATCCTTTTAAGCCACTTGCAAGGTACTCTACTCAGAAAATAAGTCAAAATGTTTATGCTCTTCAAAGGTAAGAAACAAAACTAAAATTGAAACTAACCTACTATCAAAGTAAAAGCAAAGAACTTTCAAGTTTCCTTACTGAAACAATAAAAGCATCCAATACGACTTTCAGATTCTTATTGATGTAAGAATGCCAACCATTGGGAAAAGCATACGAAAACTACTTTTAGACCCAAACAAAGCGAATGACCTACAAAGAAGTATGGTTTGGTAAAGTCAGGTCTGCACATAAACAGTATAGTCAAGGTCCTGAACAACAACAAAGACACTTGAGATTTCACTACAAAAAGAAAACTAAAAGCCTAAGGGAGGATAAGAAACCAATCTAAAGAAATATTTCACTCAAATAGATACAAACAGGGTCAATCAGACTCAATAGGTTTCAAATCCAATGGAAATGGAGCAAGCAGATTCAGTCAAACTCAAATTAGGGAACAAAACACCAAACTAGTCCACAACCCCCCAACATGGGTCAACAAGCCCCAAAAGTTTCCAAACAAGTCCAAATTGATCAAAGGAGATCCAAATCAAGAACATAGGATTAGTACAAGGATAAGATACCACTTATAGTGGTTTAACTCAGACCTAGGGTCATCAAGGACCCCAAACAAGGCATCCACAGCCCCCCAAAACAGGTCAAGACTAAAAACTCAAACCCAGAATGTGTGCGCTACTATGTATGAGGAATACCAGTTCCCAAAGTAGGGGAATGTGCTACTGTTCTGCACAACAGTAGCACACATGTGTGAAAAGTTGAAAAAATGGGGTTAAAACCCCCCACACCTGAGCCAGTAAGGGTTTGTAAGGGCTGGGAAGGGTCTGTAAGAGCCAAGGAGGGTCAAACAATGTCTAATAACTGATCCTAATCAAGAAATTGAACAAAGAACTTCAAACAAAACTAAAGAAATGACCTTGGATACCCCTAAGCAGTTAGGATTTCCCCAGTGGAGTCGCCATTCTGTTGTGAGGAAAATGCACCTATAGTTCAGGGGAGAAACTACCAAATTACAGGTATGAAAGATAGACCTACAAATGTTCTGCAAGTGCAACTAGTAAGCAAAGATATTTAAGGTTAGAAAGGTGAGTACCTTATTAAGAAGGTTGATCCAAGATTTCCCTTCCTTGCTCTTCAATGCTATCCAATATCGCAATGCCCACACCTGCAAAACAACTTGATACCTTTCTCAAATACATTTGACTACATATATAAGACTGATATCCATGACATAATAAGACATCAAACTATAATCAAACTGTAATCAAACTTGAGACACACATAAATAGGTCATATTTGGAAAGGAAAGAACGTCTGATCTTTATTAATGAATGAAGCAAGTACATCAAATTATATCTTCCTTCAAGTTTGGCACTTCACGAAACCTAGATTCAGGGTCTCCTTCTTCTGTTCCCCAAGGATCCCAGCCTCTAATCAGTTGTGCTAGTGTTTATCAGAAACTTAGGCACAAGAGAGGGGGATGAGGGTCTCCATTCCTCTAGCATAACATTGTTATAGGCTTGGTCCCCTCACATGGCCCTTCTACCTTCCTTATATAGTCAATGAAGGAGAGGAAAAGTAGTTATAATGGATTAGGAGGTTTCCAAACCAACTCAGTTCAACCAAAATTCAAGATTTTGACTAGTTCAGGAAAGTGCCCTACTCTTCCTACTGCAAACCAACGCATTTCTCAAGGTGTGCGCTACTTTATTGAAGCAGAGTTGCATATTTATGAGGGTGTGCGCTACTTTATTGAAGTGGAGTTGCATATTTTCCAAGGTGTACGCTACTCTATAGGCATAAGAGTCATGCACACATCCTAGTATGCTCTACTCTATGCATAGGAAACCAACGTTTTTGGGGGAAAATGGCCAAAAACAAGGTTTTCTGATGATTTTCAGGAGATGGTTTGGTCTGGAAAAATGTTCCCAAGAGTTATAACCATCAAATGGGCCAAGAGTGAGGTAATTTCAACCATGTTAAGTGTCCCAAATGAGCCCTCAATCCACAAGTGTCCTGTTGTGTGACTAAACTTTATCTCAAGAAGTGTCGTCATGCGACCAAGCGATGCAAGTGTCGTCACGGACGGAGAAGTGTCATTTTAAGCTATAACAACCTCAAATCAAGAGCATCAGAACCCTATGCCTTTTTTTTCAGTAACATCTTCTCCTCCTCTTTCTACCTCATGTGGCGAAAGTAGCAATACTAGTAACCAACAGTCTAAAAGGAATAGATGGGGGAAGAATAGGAAGAAGATGCCAAAACAAGGGGGCAGCAACCCAGCCTCTGGAAATCATGCTTTGGGAAAGCACCCTACCTCTGCAAATCATGCAGGGGGCACCTACCCAGCCTCTGGAGGTCATGCTAGGAGAAAAATTTTAGTCACTGAAAATCACACTGAAATTTTGTCTTCAACCATTGTCAGTCATGTTGAGAACACGTCATTGATCGCTGCTAGTCATATTAATGACAAGTCACTAGTTCCTGTGAGTCATACTGGAGACACCATATCATCCACTGCAAGTCATGCTGAGGGAGTTGACATTTCCAACAAACCCAATAAACAGAAGTATAAGTTCCCTTGCAAGTTTTGTGAGGGAGACCACCTTACTTACTTGTGCCCTGTACTTCCAGAAGTGCAAAAAGTGTGGTCCTTAGTTCAAAAGTCTTCTACTTCTGAGCAACCAGCCACTGGTAGTCATGCCGGGGGTAAACTATCATCCAATGCTAGTCATGCTGAGAGTACTGACATTGTAAAGGAGTCTCGACCTATAGGACGTAAACCAAAGCTCCCTTGTAAACTTTGTAAGGGAGATCACCTTACTCACCAATGCCATGCCATTCCAGAGGCACGAAGAGTGTGGTCCATGTCTGAAAGAACTTCTATTCCTGAGTTGTCTATAGATTCCATACAGTCAGATCAACCTTTGGTTGATAAAGTGATTGAACCAATGCAATATTTGGTCAACCCCACTCTTCCTTCAGAGAGTGAAGTGATCAAATCGATGCAATCTTCGACCGATCCCATCAGTCCTGCAAAGATTGATGCACCTACTGCATAATTCTTCTGCATTACTAGTTTGGATGTTCCTGAAAAAGGGGGCACTTCATCTGTAACATGTGAACCCCTACCAAGCCCTAGGATTGTTTCCTTTGATTGGAATAGTCTAGCCAAAGCTCGTCTTCCTTCTTCGAAACCTTTCCAGATAAAGGTTGATATCGGGAACCATACGGTTGATCGATGCATTGTAGATGAAGGAGCTTCTGTTAGTATATTATCCACTTATTCTTGGAGAGATTTGGGTTTCCCTAATGTTATTCCAACTGTTAATTGGTCGTTGACCTTCGATAGAAGACCTAGTGAACCGATTGGATTCCTCCGTCAGGTACCTGTTACTTTGGGCCGAAAAACAATAATAGTTGATTTTATAGTTTTAAAGGACCCTATGGACTTTGATATGATCCTCAGGCATGATTACGTTTATGCTATGCATGTTGTGGTGTCTACGCTCTTTCGTGTGATGTATTTTCCTCATAATAAAAGCATCGTCACTATCGACCAGCTTGCATTCGTTGATCCTCCTTATTACCCAACTGTAGACCAGTCAAATCCCTCATCATTATGCACTGCTATGTCACATAGGACTTATGTGTCATATTGCTCCTTGAGTTCAACTGCTACTGAGAAGAAGTATCTGAGTTCATGCTTACCTTCTCAGGACTTAGTCCCAGCTTTTGACCAAGTGACACCTCCATTCGAATGTTTAGATATGTGTTCTAACTGGGACGATATACTTCCTTCCGATGAAGTTTTCCTAGAGTCCATAGTACAGTCTACCATTCATTTGGATGTCGATCCATTCCCAGTTATGTACAGCCCTGGTTTGACCTTAAATTCTGATCTTCCTACTGTTGAGTCTTTGGACTCTCCTATATATCTGCAAATCGATGTTCCTGCTGAGTTTGATTCTAATTCTAGAATTTTCAACTCCCGTGATGATGAACTTGTTTCTGCATATTCCATCATGTCCTTCAACTTTGATCTTCATCCTGAAGTCGATCTTGTTGACTGTAAGTCCTCGGGCTTGGGTACCATAGAGTCTTCTTTTGAAAACTCTTCCTTGTTTATGCCCGTTGTTGATGATAGCAACATTGAAAGTATTTCTACCACAGTGACTTGTGTCGAGTCTTTCTTTACATATGTTTTAGATATGATCTTGGTACTAATGTTTCTTGGAGACAAGATTCTTAGCTGGATTTATACTTGCTTACTGGTCCTTTTCGACACCTTGTGTGACCATGTCAGGTATATTCGGAACCTTGCATATAGGTTTAGGCTTCCCCGCTGTTATGCTGCATTTGAATCGTTTTCCATACGAATTCGCCATAGGGTCGAGCCTCTTGGATATTAGTGTGTTAGCCATTTCTTTATGCATTGTGCACCAATTCGACAGCAGAGCCTACCCAACATGGGTCACCCTAGCCAGCACCCTTATGCCATTTTGGTGCCCATGCTGAGTTTTTATCATAGGCTCGAGAGCCTTTTTAGATTTACCATGACTTTGAGAAGAAGCCTCATATCTTTCTTCCTCATGTATTTCTGGCCATCCCTAATAAGGCTCCCATCTTCATGTTCGAGTTGCATATGCATCTGTTATGATCATTCTTGCGCTAATGAGCTTGATGCCAGCTTGCACACTTTTAGCTCGTTATATAATCCTCCATCTCTGATCTCATTTCCGCTAATCCCTGTATCATTATGCCTTCGCAATTTGACACCTTATACCTAGAGGATACACACCCTGAGTGTCCTTATCTTGCTCATGTTCCTTGCATTAGGGATATCTTTGTTCCATGCACTTGGAGCTAGTTTTGCATGTCCCTAACACTCGTCTCCTCCCTTTTTGAGCATTCTTCCACTTTACTTCGAGCTCATTAAAAACAGTAAGTAGGTTATGAGCATTCTTCCACCTTTACTTCGAGCTCGTTAAGAACAATAAGTAGGTGATGAGCATTCTTCCACCTTTACTTTGAGCTCGTTAAAAACAGTAAGTAGGTTATGAGCATTCTTCCACCTTTACTTCGAACTCATTAAAAACAGTAAGTAGGTTACAAGCATTATTCCACCTTTACTTCGAGCTCGTTAAAAATAGTAAGTAGGTTATGAGCATCCTTCCACCTTTATTTCGAGCTTGTTAAAAACAGTAAGTAGGTTACGAGCATTCTTCCACCTTTACTTCGAGCTCATTAAAAATAGTAATTAGGTTATGAGCATTCTTCTACCTTTACTTCGAGCTCATTAAAAACAATAAGTAGGTTTTGAGCATTTATTTCATCTTCATTTCGAGCTCATTAAAAATAGTAAGGAAGTTCTGAGCATTTTTCTATCTCCTTTGAGCTCGTTAAAAACAGTAAGGAGGTCATGAGTTTACTTTTTCGAGCTCGTTAAACCTTTACGGAAAAGATCCCTATGGAGTTCTTTTAAGCCCTTTTCAAACTCCTTAAATAGGAAAAGTTTTCCGAGCATAGTTGTCTTTTTGGGCTCGTTAAAATAACTGAATTGACATCCACTTAGGTATAGAATTACCCCTTTTCCAGGCCTTAGTGGATAATTTACGGAAAAGGTATACTCTAGGTATGCTCTGGTATGCACTAGAAGAGTTCTTCTTCCATTATTTTACACTTTTTCAGGGAAGGAGACTAACTTTACGAAAAAGGACCTTTGGAGTCATCTTTAGGGTTTTCAAACTCTCAAAATGTGAAAACACCAAGCGAGCATTCACCTACTCAGGCTCGATGTGAAATCCACGAGATGGTTGACAGAGGACTGTTTAAGTTTTTCAACTCTATAAGCAAGAAAACACCGCCGAGCACAGACCAATCTGGGCTCGATATAAAATCCATGGATAGGTGTATGGAGTTTTCTTCTAGGTTTTTCAGACTCCTTAAATATGAAAATACCATCGAGCATACTTTAGTTCTTTGTCAAGCTCATTAAAAAATGAAAAAGGAAAGGAAAGGGAAGAATGTTAAAATATCTTTCAATATGATGGCAGCAAGTCAACTATCTCCTTGAACAAAGCACCTGTTTTGAGTCTATCAAACAAGTTGGGTTCTAGTGTTGGCCTTAGGATAAACCTGATCTCAGAGTTCTTACTCCTCCATTTGGTTAGTCTTCCAATCATATGGAGAATCTCTTAATGTCTCCTACATTGTAGATTTGCATCATGGTTTCTTTGTGTTCAAAGCTGCCTAAGTCACTCTTGTGTCGTGCTCACTGTTCAAGGATATAACCTGTGTCGGCCATTCTGCAGTTGCCTTGATCTCATGAGTCGGCCATTCCTTGATGTCTTATTATGTCATGGATATCAGTCTTATATATGTAGTCAAATGTATTTGAGAAAGGTATCAAGTAGTTTTGTAGGTGTGGGCATTGCGATACTGGATAGCATTGAAGAGCAAGGAAGGGAAATCTTGGATCAACCTTCTTAATAAGGTACTCACCTTTATAACCTTAAATATCTTTTCTTACTAGTTGCACTTGCAGAACATTTGTAGGTCTATCTTTCATACCTGTAAGTTGGTAGTTTCTCCCCTGAACTATAGGTGCATTTTCCTCACAACACTTAGCCTCCTTATACCCACATATTTGGTATGGAGGTTTGGAGTAAAAATTCCTCAGTCCTAATGATGAGCCTCAGTGGAGGGCTCAAACCATCGACTTTGTATTTCCTTATCACAGAGTAAAATCCAATTCTAGCCTGCATCATGTCTTCCTGTGATTTCTCAGCTCATACCATTTACTTGTGTTGTCCTGCAGAAGGAGACACCTATTGTATCTGATGTACTTGAAACTCAAAGGAGGGGTAATGTGTGAATGCAACAGGTGGTAGGTATTTCCTGACTAGTTTTTGTTCCAATAATTTAGCTATCTCACTTGATAGCCCCTCATTTGGTTCATGTGAAAATGTGGTTTTCTCTACTTCTTTTTCCTCCCCAACTTTGGCCTTTTTGCTTGGTGGATTCACCTAACTTCATCTATGTCCATATATGCTTGTGATTCTTCATATGCTCTTTTCTATCCTATTTATGACTCTGCAATGTTCTGGTCTGTAGAAATTCTCTAGGATACTAGGACTTGCTCCCAAGTCAACATGTTTGCTATTTTCTCCCGATCAGGCCGAGGAATACAATTGTTTTCATAATTCTTCTTTTCATCCCTCAACTTAGAAATAACCTGGTGAGCGTCATTAGGCCATTTTCTGTTTTCTCTAGACCCAACTACTTCAACAGACATTCCCCATAAGAGAGGGTTTTTGTAGTCTTCACCAAGAAATGTAATACATCCTTAAGTAGCAAGAAAGTTTGGTGATGCTTGCATTTCACAAAGTGAACTTGGTTAAAGATAAATCTTTGTTTGACATATTCCATGGAAAACACTTGGATTTAGAAAGGAAGGTAGCTTGTATGGTTCATCTTAAAATCCATATATCCTTAAAAAAACTATAATCTTCATACAAAAAGCATCGCCTACTATACAATCATGAATTAGCTGCACAAGCCTTTGATATTATGGGAGAAATCTAGGGGAATATGCATCATGCAGCAATGAGTAAGTTATTTCCATAACCTTGTTTGTAAATTTTTTAAAATTCTAGTTATTGGGCTTCTTCAAAATCATATCTATCCAAGTATACACTGGCAATTGGTTTCTAACTTAATATCTAACTCCTGGATCTAGACTTTAACATGCTCATAGTTCATATATAAGAACATGCATAATAGGTAGGATGGGTATCTAAAACTCTCCAAAGTAGCTAAATTAGTGACTCGATTGTGAATGGATTTAGATAGGTAGTTATAGAGGTCAAATCTAGGATTGTCTCATCAACGAATTTATTATCATAATACCCCAGTATGGTGCGAATTAGGGTGATAGAAATCTTTGAATATTCTGAGAAATTTACACTTTCATAGGGAGGAGGTGCAGAGGGGATTGGAAACCCTTCTTTTAGGTGTTGGGATAATAAATGGTCTCTTTCAATATGCGGCTTGATAAGATGGGGAAAGGGTTTCTTCATCCAAGGGTTGTATCATAAGAATATATGGGAAACATAACATCTTCTCCATGGCATATCCATATATTATACATAAGGGTTTGGAGTAGTCTGAGGATATGATAACTTGTTTTTTTGGTGAGTACTACATTGAGTACCGGTTGATAAATTTGGGAAAATACATAGTATGAGGGAAAACAATTCAGGCTAGATTTGTTTCCTAGAGATGGAAGGGATCTTGGTTGGCATCATTTTTGGATTTAGATTCATGAATAGTGCGGTGGAGGATGGAAGTAGTTGTAATGGTGTCAAAAATTTTTGCATCATGGTCTTACAGGTGCTCATCCTCCACGTATTTGGATTTTGGAGGCTTATTTTTGAATGAGGAGGACATATGTAAAATTATTGTTGGGACGATGTGTAAATGAACAGAGGTGGAAAAGTTACTAGTAGGGTGGAAATTTATTATTTATGCAGAGGTAAAAGATGAAGAGGATACTAGAAAATAACTCGAATGGTAAAATGATTGCAAATGTGTTTGTGTACTGAGCGGTGATGTTGACTCAACTTCTAGATACATTCATGTGGCTATCTTTATTGCTTCTCATCATGATAGAATGATAAAAAGATTGAATATTTCCCTTTTAACAGCCGAGTCAAATTTGAAATTTGATAGCTGGCGTGCAATTATTGGGTGGTTTTAAGGTGATTTCATAGGATGACACCAATCCCACCTGACACATGTTGATCCATGGGTGGTACACATGGGTGAAAACTGGAATCCTCTTTCCACCATGGAAGACTTCTTTGTGCTTTTGTGATCATAGGCGGGGACTGCTTCTTGCAAACCATGGTGGTAACAACTCGGGACTAGCGTGGTTTTGAAAATTGCTCCGGGGAGCCGTTACTAATCAAAATCTTCCGAGTGTCCTATTTGTTTTAGGACAACAACTCCTCGAGGTGATTTTGACTTCCTCTCATATTTACAATGTGATATGGCTATTCAACATTGATTTGTTGCATCCTCATCATGATATGCTCAGTTTTATTATAGCCCCTTTTATGATTTAACACTTGGTTCCTCCCGTAGTCCCATGCTCTCCTTTGCTTCCACCGCTGGTTGATTTTCCTTTTAGCTCATGGTCTTAAGCACTCGGTCACCCGGAAAATATTCTTGGCAGTTCTTTGGCACTTTTATGAACGATTTAACCTTTGTTTAATCTCTCATGGGCTTAGAGTCATGTCCTCTTGGCCCTTTTTGTGAATTTCTTGCCTCTTTGTATTTAATTTTTGACATTCTAAGTGATTCTTCGAACTTGAGACAATTTGAGTTTTAAGAGGTTGCTTCTTATATTTGTGCAACACGGAGCACCCTTTCCACCCTCCTAGTTTGGTGCAATATCAAAATGTATGGAAGCATATGTATTCAAAGTATTACCAACACACGTGCAAATTATTTCTAGCAATAAATTATGAGCTTGATTTTGAAAAGACATTTTTTGTAATCTCTCTAACATTATATTACTTTCAGAAACAAAATATATACAAAATTCAAATTCCTACCTTGCCCTAAGGTAAACTAGGCTATCCATTTATCACAGTCATCATAGTTCCCAAATATATAAGAACAACATAGCAATGACAGTTTTGAGTTTTAAAACTTGAACCCTTAAGGTAGGAAAAAATTATACTAGAGATCATCACTAATGATAAAAAGTATAATAAATAGAACATCATCCTAACCACAACCAAGAATCAAAATTACATGAACCTTAGAAGCCAGAGGGGTCTTGCTTGTTTTTCCTTTAGAAGGATTGGGATTGAACACCATACCAATGGTGATATTAGCCAGAATATTGATGTAGTTTATCATTTCCTTTATGGTTATTTCAATGAAATTCAAATTGGAATTAATCTTAAGAATCTAGTCCTTGTTCAGCTCATGGCACTCCTCCATTTTCCTAAGTAACTCATTTATTCAACTTTGGATATCCGTTAGTTCCTTCCCTCAAAGAGTTTTCATGTGCAAGTACAGTAGCATTGTCTTAGAATTCTTGATGTCCTACATCCTTGAAGAACCTACATCTTGAACCCATGCCTCCAACTCCATCTACGACTCTATCTCTTATGGCTGCCCCTACTCCTGCTTGATTTGTTGTTCAGTACTGCTAAGAACCTATTGAGTATCATCCAAGATATCTCTGAAGAAAATATCCTTAGCCTCTATGATATCCCTCTACAACCGAGGAATATGCCTACCCATTTTCACACTCCCACTACCTTTATATCTCCTTGATATCGCCATGGCATCAACAGATCTCAGTTCTAGTCCATCCCCATCCCATATAAGCCACAAGCGTAGTCACAAGATATCCTTCTTCACTCCCTCCCACTATAGAGTTCCACACCAATGTCTAAGTGACTGAGAACTAAGGAAACTCACTAAAAAATATGAAATCCAAACCAAAAAAACATTATAGAAGATTGTTGGAAGGTTAAGCTCATCATTCCATGGAATTGTCTTACACCGACGTCAGTGAAATATTCACCAATCGCCTCCATTTTCTCTGTCAAAATGGAAATAATCAAACAATTTTTCAAATTCCCTTGCATTATGACATCGTGAATTATCCTTACCTCACCATACATCCTCCATTCTCGTCTCTGGTATGAAAAATATCTAATAAAACGATTCTAGTCCACATCATAAGAATTACGTCAAACCCTCCAAGCATGCATTGGTACACCTGTACTTATTATATGCCAATAATCCCTTCCTCATAAAGGGGAGTGGGGTCAGTGGTCATTTCACCTTCAAACACTAGGATCCTTGAGTTTTTGAAAATTCTTTCATGAGCTTCTTAGAGAAATTTTTGGAGGTGCTGAAACCTATTGGAAATTGGTACGTGGAGCAATATGATGGTAAGTATATTTTCATTTATGAAATAACCATAGCTCATGCATCCTACCTAAGAATGTTTTAAACATGTTGGTGATCATAGAAATAACATATCAAACAATGAAGTTCATGTCTAATGGCATGCTAAAAGAGCATAAGAAGAGCTTAGCCCCAATGTATCCTATTATAACTAGGGCCTTTACTTTTGTAGATTTCACCATGACATTTTCACAAGCCAATGAGATAGATTTTTTCAAATTTTAAGTTGGGGAATTTAAATTCCACAATCCAACATACAAGATAGTTAATCATTTCAAGTAGCAAGGCCTCACTTGGCCCTATTGGCACTAAGATTTTCTCAAAGAGGACTTATGCAAGAAAGGTGGGGACATTCACATGGTGTAGGCATGTTAGCATGATACCATAGAAAGGAAAAAGTGAAATTTGTTGAGATATTGTAACTTCAAAGAATATTATATTTGTACTTTATTATTCCGGAGATGTTTCATTCCTCCGTGAAGATCTTATTGTATATCCGGAGATGTTTATTCCTCCGTCGGAATGTGGTAACTCGGGTTATTAGACTTCCCTAGTAGGGGTCGGCCCAGTTAGTTGTAGTGGGGTATTTAACCTATTGGTTAAATACGAGCCTACGTGTACTTGTGTAAAATACATATCAGAGTAGTGTATAAATAGAGGAGGTGTGTTCCTCATTATACACACTCACTCACTTGAGAAAGGCGCATTTGTGGAGGAGAGGTCTGCTATGGAGGAGAAGGAGCTTATGCTCAGGGTTTGCATCTTTGTATATTGTTGGTCATCTATATTGAGGAAGCTTTGCTGGGTTTTCTACCCCATGAGGGTTTCCCAGGATAAATCTCTATCTCTTGTGTTTATGCTATGCTTGTTGTTTCTTCAGTGATCCTGTATATGCTATTATTGTGAAATGGAATGTAATGCTGCTATTTTCTGTCTTAGCATATTGAATTTTAACATGGTATCAGAGCTGACCTGAAGGAAGACAAGGTATGGCACTAAAGACACTTGCTTTACTTACGACAATTTGAAGGTTAGGGTTTTACATAGCAAAAACCAGTCATCGTAGCACTTTCGCTATAAATCCGTTTTGGAGAATTTTTCAGATCTGAAATTGTTACAGGACGAAGCTAAAATCTCCAGGTACCTTGTGTCCAAAGGAAAACCTCTAATTCGTTGTACTTTGTGATTTATGATCTGTACAATATAGGGTTTCGGCCTCTTCCAGATCTGAGTCAAAATCAGGTGACCTTGGGAAAAAGGTCATATCTTGGGCTAGGAAGCTCCAAATGAAATTTCATAAAAAGTGACAGGTAGTACACAGTCTGCACTATCTCAGAAAACTTTTTCAGAGGCCGAAGTTGAACCAGTGACACGTGGCACTTCGTACAAGTGCGCTCTCCTGTATTATCCCATAAACAGGTCACGTTGCGACACTTGGCATAACTCTCTCTCAGAAAATCCAATTGAGGTCAGACCTGTCAGGATGGAAATATAACAGGCCCGGCTATCTCAGAAAACTTTTTCAGAGGCCGAAGGTCAAACAGTGACACGTGGCATGCCGTACAAGTTCGCTCTCCTGTATTTTCCCAAAACAGGTCACGTTGCGACATTTGGCATAACTCTCTCTCAGAGAATCCAATTGAGGTCAGACCTGTCAGGATGGAAAGATAACAGGTCAGGCTATCTCAGGAAACTTTTTCAGACCCTGTGGATCAAAAAATTTCAGAGTTACACCAGAAACAATCAGGTACATATTTCTGTCAAAACAGAATTATTTTTTGGTACCTTCATTCATGACTTCCGGAATTTAGGGCTTTGGAGAAAGTTGGAATTTTTGTAATCGGAGACCACGGATGGATGCTACTCATAAAAATAGAAATTTAGAGACCAAGATCAGAATTTTTGGTTGGGCAGGAGGCCGGGCTTGATTAGACCCTAGTTCGGGACTTTGATCAGAAAAGCGGAAAATTAGGGCTTCTGTAAAAATGGGAATTTTTGAAATCTGTGACCACGGCTGGAAGCTCCTCAGAAAAATAGAAGCTTAGAGCTTTGGATCAAACTTTTTGATGGGGCAAAAGAGTGGGCTTCATCAAACCCCAGTTCAGGGTCACGTCCAGTGAATCCAAAAGTTTCAAAGGCAAAATTAAGGAGTAAAACTTTGCAGTTTTCAAATTCTGAATATATCAGTTTGATCAGCTCATCAAGGCGCATATCTCTATCCTTTCGGAAGTTTGAAATTCAAAGTTTGAATTTTTGGGGTTTCTCTGACAAACCCATATCCAGCTCCAGGTCCAGTTCTTGCAAATCAAGTGGATAGGGTTAATCCTAGAAGAAGATGGATTGGTCACCTACATAAGTGAAGGAGTTCATGTTTCAGAGGGAGATGAGGCTAAGGCTTTACATAAGGAGATTACAAGCGATCTCGACAGGTATGACTCATCGAGGTATGTTTTGAGATTTGTTCATGATTAAGTTTATGGTATGTTTGTCTTCATGTTATTACAGTTAGTACAATCTTGATTTTAGATTTGTTGTATCACCTTAACAAAATTATGAATGCATGATAGAAGATATTCATTGGTTAGGGTGTTGACACTTATGATTGTACTAATGCATTATGGTGTTGTGTGAGGTTGAGGTTGTCTGCTAACAAGATACAGGTACATCACAAAAGACAAATCAGGCTCCATGACCATGAAAACATGAAGACAAAGACTCATCCATAATCTTTGTTCTACTTACGAGGTATGTATGACTTTGTTATATTATGCTTAACCTATGAGACATGCAGGTTCTAGCTCAGGATCTCTAAATCATTGAAGAGGTTGTTTAGGTATGTTGTACATAACCAAGTAGGTATACTAATCCAGGTATGTTTCCCATGAATCTTACCTTGTGTTAGGATCCCTTATATAAGTATACTTGGAATGATTGGTTATGCTTATTCATAAAGTTAGTAATCAAGGGATTATGCATATTATATCTTTTATCAATGATATGCATGAGTAAAAGAAGACTTCCCTGAAATCTTGAATACTAATGTTTATTAACTATAATCATGACTATACGTTTTCAAGATTATTTAGTACTATAATGTTTTGATAGCATTTAGAATATACTAATGAGTGTATGTTTGTGTATGAGATCATGAGGATGACTCTTGAGCATGCACAGTGGTACAGAATGAATAGAAGTTCAAAAGACATACAGAAGATCAAGCGGGAGGCAGCCACACAAACATAAAAGATAAGTATTTGAGTTGCTATTTGAAATAGTAATGATATTGCCTGCATGCATATTTGTATTCCTAGAATATATAATGCTGAGTGTAAACATTCATAGAGCATTGAACAGTATACAACTAATGTGCATATGTTTGGACAAACATTCCATTGTTGCTTGTCTAGAATGAAACCTCTTTACTGACATGCTGAGAGTTGTGCACACTCTCGATAGTATGTTCTGGTAGAGATGGAAGGCATCTAGATAGCCACTGTATGCATACAGGATATGGGAAAGTGTTGTGCCAAAGTATTGGTCAAAATAGTTGCATCACTATGTAAATGATATCTGTATGCATAATGGGTTATCTTTTGATGATTATGAAGTATTACTAATCATGTACTTAATTTTGATTTGTAGGAAAGGTCATGAAGAATGATGGACATCGTACAAGTGGTGGATGTTCAAACAAGAAGATTTACAAATCAAACAAAATATAGAAGGCTCATGGCTAGAAGATTCTCTTAGAAAGGGGAAGAGAATCACGACAAGATGTTTTCTCCAAGTATGGTGTAATTAAAGAAGAAGTATGAATCAGGTTCTGTATAGGTACCTAGGATCGATAATAATTTGATAAGCTTAATGATCACCATGGGTGATGTGGATCTCAACCTTTGCTACAAGGTTGAATATGATACACATATGACATGGATGCAAGAAGGAACTCACCGCAGAGTTTGAATGATATTGAGGCTCATATCAGTAGACCCATCTAACGAGAGATGGCACAGATAGATATGCAGAAGATCATTCAATGCATAAATGAAAAATGAAAGATCTCAAATTGATGCTTTACTTCCTAGGTCTGGAAGTATGGCAAGGCTCAGAAGGAATATTTCTCAACCAGGGAAAGTATGATGAGAAATATGACTTGAGGTGTTGGAATGGCCACTCTTATGGATTCCAACTTGAAGCTGTTAGGGGATAACTCATCAGAGTTAGTGAATATAACTCTGTACAGTCAATTTATTTGGTCTTTGATATATCTAACATATACTAGGTTAGATATATGCTTTGTTATGAAAACCTTGAGTTAGTATCTAGTGGAAACTAGATGTGTTTACCTGATAGTTGCAAAGTATGTGATGAGGCACATAAAGGACACGATAGAATTTGATCTATGCTATCTTGAAGATCATGACTTCAGATGGCTATTCAGATTCTGTTTGGGCAGGAAGTGTATCAGACAAGAAGAACACATCAAGAGGATGTTATTGTCTGGGATTAGCCATGATCTCGTGGTTTAGCTGGAAGCAGTCTAGTGTGGCTCTCAGCACAAGCAGAATATATGGCTACTTGCTCTGCTAGTTGTGAAGAAGTTTGGCTTTAGGATTGTTTGACTTAGAGATAGAACCAACTGAGATCCTATGTGATATTTAGAGTTGTATCAAGATGACATAGAATCTAGTGTTCCATGATAAGTCAAAGAACATAGGGAACTAACAAGATATGACACAGAAAGGAACTCTAAAAGTTTGAATTTGTAACAGGTTACCGTTGTACTAACCAAGCCTCTACGTCAAGTGAAGAAGTTACCAACCAAACCTCTGTCTCGAGTGAAGTTTGAATACTTCCGAGACAAGCTTGGTGTAGTTCAAAAGGACCCTCCTCGAAAGGGGGAGTAGTATAGTCACTACTGATGAGATTGTCTCATCAAACAACAAGGTCGTTGATGAGGTAACCTGTTCTCTACACCCAGTTACTTAGAAATATTTAGATTTAGGACTCTTATACTTAGAATACTTAGCTTTACTTATACATGCTTTTGATGATAGATGTATTGGTGAGAATACATGCTAGATGTATACATGTTTTGGTGTGATGTATACATGTTTTGATGTATTAGTAAGAATACATGCTAGTTGTGATGTATACATGTTTTGGTGTGATGTATACATGTTTTGATGTATTGGTGAGAATACATGCTAATGTGATAACTTCTCTTGTATAGATGAGAATACAGAAAGGGATTGGATCATCCCTGGACTTTCAGTCCTAAAGAGAGCCGTAGACGTGAAGTCTCCGAGAATGAAGTCCTTGGCGGACTTGAGGGGATTGGATCATCCCTGGACTTTCAGTCCTAAAGAGAGCCGTAGACGTGAGGTCTCCGAGAATGAAGTCCTTAGTGGACAGTTGAGGGGATTGGATCATCCCTGGACTTTCAGTCCTAAAGAGAGCCGTAGACGTGAGGTCTCCGAGAATGAAGTCCTTGGTGGACTTGAGGGGATTGGATCATCCCTGGACTTTCAGTCCTAAAGAGAGCCATAGACGTGAGGTCTCCGAGAATGAAGTCCTTAGTGGACAGTTGAGGGGATTGGGATCATCCCTGGACTTTCAGTCCTAAAGAGAGCCGTAGACGTAAGGTATCCGAGAATGAAGTCCTTAGTGGACAGTTGAGGGGATTGGGATCATCCCTGGACTTTCAGTCCTAAAGAGAGCCGTAGACGTAAGGTCTCCGAGAATGAAGTCCTTAGTGGACAGTTGAGGGGATTGGGATCATCCCTGGACTTTCAGTCCTAAAGAGAGCCGTAGACGTAAGGTCTCCGAGAATGAAGTCCTTAGTGGACAGTTGAGGGGATTGGGATCATCCCTGGACTTTCAGTCTGAAAGAAGAGCCGTAGACGTATGTCTCCGATAATGAAGGGATTGGGATCATTCCTGGACTTTGGTCCGAAAGAAGAGCCGTAGACGTATGTCTCCGATAATGAAGGGATTGGGATCATTCCTGGACTTCGGTCCGAAAGAAGAGCCGTAGACGTATGTCTCCGATAATGAAGGGATTGGGATCATTCCTGGACTTTGGTCCGAAAGAAGAGCCGTAGACGTATGTCTCTGATAATGAAGGGATTGGGATCATTCCTGGACTTCAGTCCGAAAGAAGAGCCGTAGACGTATGTCTCCGATAATGAAGGGATTGGGATCATTCCTGGACTTCGGTCCGAAAGAAGAGCCGTAGACGTATGTCTCCGATAATGAAGGGATTGGGATCATTCCTGGACTTCGGTCCGAAAGAAGAGCCGTAGACGTATGTCTCCGATAATGAAGGGATTGGGATCATTCCTGGACTTCAGTCCGAAAGAAGAGCCGTAGACGTATGTCTCCGATAATGAAGGGATTGGGATCATTCCTGGACTTAAGTCCGAAAGAAGAGCCGTAGACATATGTCTTCGATAATGATAGGACTGGATCATCCCTGGACTTCGGTTCAAAAGGTACATGACTGGTTTACATCATTCCTTGACGATGCCGATGATCGTGTGATGACGATGCCGATGATCGTGTGATGACGATGCTGATGATCGTATGATGACGATGCTGATGATCGTATGATGACGATGCTGATGATCGTGTGGTGATGATGCTGATGATCGTATGATGACGATGCTGATGACGATGCTGATGATCGTGTGATGACGATGCTGATGATGATACTGATGATCGTATGATGACGATGCTGATGATCGTGTGATGACGATGCTGATGATCGTGTGATGACGATGCTGATGATCGTGTGATGACGATGCTGATGATCGTATGATGATGATGCTGATCGTGCTGCTGTTGATAGTGTGATGATGATGCTGCTGATCGTGTGATTACGATGCTGATGATCGTAATGCTGATATTGATGTTGACATTGATGTACCAGTAACTATTTGAGTTACTGATGAAGACAAATTGAAGAAAGCTTCCAATGATTTATAGATGTATCATGTATGATGTTGATGACTCCTTGCTCGTGCAGATGTTGTTATAATATCCTTCTCGTTAAGGGGGAGTGTTGAGATATTGTAACTTCAAAGAATATTATATTTGTACTTTATTATTCCGGAGATGTTTCATTCCTCCGTGAAGATCTTATTGTATATCCGGAGATGTTTATTCCTCCGTCGGAATGTGGTAACTCAGGTTATTAGACTTCCCTAGTAGGGGTCGGCCCAGTTAGTTGTAGTGGGGTATTTAACCTATTGGTTAAATACGAGCCTACGTGTACTTGTGTAAAATACATATCAGAGTAGTGTATAAATAGAGGAGGTGTGTTCCTCATTATACACACTCACTCACTTGAGAAAGGCGCATTTGTGGAGGAGAGGTCTGCTATGGAGGAGAAGGAGCTTATGCTCAGGGTTTGCATCTTTGTATATTGTTGGTCATCTATATTGAGGAAGCTTTGCTGGGTTTTCTACCCCATGAGGGTTTCCCAGGATAAATCTCTATCTCTTGTGTTTATGCTATGCTTGTTGTTTCTTCAGTGATCCTGTATATGCTATTATTGTGAAATGGAATGTAATGCTGCTATTTTCTGTCTTAGCATATTGAATTTTAACAAAATTGAATCTATTAAGATGTATTACAGATATAATGCTAGCTTTATTTATTGGCCAACATCCATGGACATAATAAAAACTCAAACATTATAGCTGGATAAGGAAGTGGGAACAATAGGTGGTTAACATATTGGTAAAGAAGATAAAGTGGAAATGAACCTAGAGGAAACCATACTAGCAATAGTAGGAGTGTTGGCTTATATAACTGTTCTTGAGGTTTTCGATAAAGACCCAGGTTCTTTGCGGTTCAAGGAACCAACAAAACCCCTTTTCACAGGCCCTTTCGGCAACAGCCTGCGAACATACTGAGGTCTCACCCGAGGTGGAGCTATGGGGGAGCTGCAGAATCAGGTTTCCACAACTATGTGATGAGTTTCTCAAGAAGAACTAGGGCGCATCCCGCTGTGGACCGAAGACTGCACAATGATAGCTTTCATCGCATTCAACACTTCTACAAGCTAAGATGCTTGCACAACCAGCGCATCCAGGGATTGCACGGTTCAGGTAGGATTAAATCGATAGGACAACATAATAGACTTGTACTCTTCCTCTTCAGACTTAACCTCTATTGATGGTTTTACTTAGTGCTTTATTCATTCATCTATTGCCTTATATTATTTAGTCTTATGACTTATGCAACAGGACTAAATACACGGCTCTGCACACATCTGGTGTTGTGCTTCAAGGGAGTCTCACAACGTGAACTATCCAACTTAAGTGCTTATCTAAATTACTTATGCATTCATTAACTCGGAACTACTGCGCATTCAACATTCATCCCTACATGTGATACTTAACATATTATTCCCATTTCATTCTCATGTCGAATACATATAAAAGCATGAACATATCAACTGATAAATGAGAATTCAAGCATTCATTGTAAGCATACAGACAAGTGCAAACACATAAAAAATATCACTGCACAAGATTTAACATGGTTCACCCCCAGAATGGGAGCTATGTCCACATTAATTTTTCTTGTATTACTCTTTGGGAAGGGTACAATAGTTCCAGTCTGCGCACTCAATTGCAGACTCTCTTCTCTCTCAATAGGCCTCTGCGCACAGCTTGCAGAGCCTTTGCAATGGCAATCAAACAGGTCTTGCTCAAGATTATACAATGAGATACAAACCCAACTCGAGAGATTAACCAAAATAATAACAACCCTTTCCATTACAAAATATTCCTTATTTATAGGTCATGTCTTACAATATGCAGGAAAAAAACCCTAAGGTTTACAAAACTGTCGCGGTTTTCAGCTAACCGGACTTGCTGGTTTCTAGTAGCGAATCTTCCATCGTGGCCACCCTCAGTGCATGCTCACATCGCTATCAGCCTCCCTGTCACGCGCATGCCAATAGGTCATTTTCACCGAGTTGTTCTTACTCTAACGACCTTATGCGACCAGTTCATGTAGTGGTTCCTTGCATGTGTGACCGGTCGCTTTCCTCCGCTTTTCTCCTTACCCGCCGCCTGGAAATCATGGAGCATATTTACCAAAAATAGACCACCGATGGTCTAACCAGAATATGTGTCGAATTTTGTCCAATCTTCTGCATTGCTGGATCTCCATAGATCAGGCTCATCGTAGTGTTGTCTCCTCGCAGCACTGTACTTCGTAGCTCTTTCGACGCTGCACTGCACTCCACTTCGCAGCATCCCAAAACTAACTTGTCCAAAAAAACCTTCAACTGAACTGCACTTAGCTCCACAGTTCCAAAATATGATGTGCTAAAAATTGCCCCACTTCGGCCATTTCCAATAGGCCCCTAACACTTACATGTGGCTCATCCCCGAGCCACTTTCTACTTGTGGTTCTCCCTCCTGCGGAGCCAACTTCGCAGCGAACTCTTGGTATGTTTCAACCAACTTTTCAACTGCTTCCTTAGTGTCTTGTTCCACTTGTATAACGGTTTCCAACATATCAGGTGTTATATCATCATGAGCTTGTTGTTCCACCTGTTCCTGACCTTTGCGAAGCTCCTTTAACTTTTCTTCAATTTGCTGTGTGAGTTCGTGGGCTTCCTATTGTAGGGGCTACGACTTGTTTCCAACTTTTATATCTCTTTCTCTTGGTTGCAACGCATTAACTTCTATGTCCAACAGTTCTAATGCTGCTTGCTTATGCTTCACAACATTCTTGACTTCCAACAACTCTGGGTCTTCTTCAAGTGCAGTGAACGTTTTTGTCACCTCATCTAACAGATTTTGGCAATTAGCCACCTCAACGGCTATACTTTCCGCTGTGGCCTTTACTTCTTTTTCTCTTAACTGTTGCTGATCTGGTGGAGTCTTTGGTGGACTCTACGCTCCATAGGTAGCAATATTAGCTTCGTGGGTGATCTCCATATCTCTCATTTCGGCTCTAAGGTCGCTAACCACCTCGCCGATCTTAACGACAGTGTCCGCCGGGTCTTGCTATATGTCGCACTCCGATATCTCCTCGGCTACTGCAGTGATTTTAGACTCTAGTCGCTTCCGTCAATCATGCTCATCTTGTAGTTCCATAGATCTCTGCGAGCTAGATTCCTCCAATTTCTTATATTTTACCTGTAGATCAGCATGTTGGTTCAGAACGTTAACACTTCACTCATGAATCTCCTCAACAACCTACAGATGCAGATTGTGTAGACCGGGTAGTGGTATCTTCGCAATGTCAAGGTCGACATGCTCTAGGTCCTTTGTACCCAAGATTAATTGTTCTCGCATTGGTAGCCTTACACTTAAGGGATCAATCTTGACAATGTGGGACTTCGCAGGCAAGGACAAGGTTAAAGATGTTGTTTTCAGCTGCGAAGTGCCTCCTGAATTTCCTTCAAACTCTGAGTCCTGCGGCAAGGGTAAGCATCCGTGTACTTCTTCAATCTTGTCTATAATTCCTTGAAGCGTGGTAATTTTCTTTTGAAAAGCTTCTTGAATTACCTTGTCCTTTTTCTCTTTTTTAGTCATAAGGTCTTCCATCTATTCTGTGACCTTCGATGCGATCATGTCAAAATCGTCATCATGGAGTGTGGTTTCGTGTTGTCCTTTATTTGCTCTCTGCTTCTTCCTCAATACCTTTGGCTGTATAGGACTCTTAGCTTCCTTCCTTTTTCCTATCCATGGCTCTTCAATGATGGGCATAGGAATGGGATTGTCCTCACTGGAGTCACTTTGGATATGCACAATTTCGACTCGAAATTCAACAGGCCATTCCTTCATGATGTTTTCAATGTCCTCTTGAGTCATATGGTATCTTCATACAAACCATTCAAGGTTCTTTGTCTGTTCCTTTGCTGAAATATGAATAGAATGCATGTCAGCATAAAAATTGATAGTGCGAATGTACTTAGTCGTTACCTCTTTTATTATCCGCGACGTGGCGATAATGGTTTCGCGCAGCTGCTCATAATACGTGTAGAATACTTCAGATGTCGCGTGGTGTCTCTGTGAATTCAAGTTCGCCTAAAGGTTTGCATAACAGGCTCCTCTACAATTGCCACTATCGGTTATTATGCCAACGCAATCCTTTGGGTCCTTCCATCCTACGAATGCGATCAACACTATTAACCATGTAAAATGGAAATTACCTTCGTGTACCTGTGTATCATTCAACTCCTCTAGGAACTCATTCAACAGGTATTGACACCAGTTGAATCATCCACCCTCCGCAACTGCTGCACCAAGTAGTACTGTGCCCACAGGTACCTCCAATGGTCTTGCCTTTCTCAAGATTTTGTCGGCTAATAGTTGCGTGAAAAACTGCATGGTCGTATCATCTATGTCCTCCATCTGAAAGCCTCTCTTGCCTTTGATGATGGTTTCTATTTTCTTGATCTTTGTGTCAACTTCTTTATATCTGCTTTTCCCTTGAAAGAACTGCTTCGGATCGTCACCTCTTTTGCTCAATCCAGTGATCTGGTGGATTAAGTCAATTTTCAGGTCAATATTGCGATCAAGCCATAAATATCCCTCGTGGGTGCGCAACATAAGATTTCACACCACCACATTTAGCTTTGGTGTTCGGTCGAAGTGCGGGAGTCTCAACGGGTTGACCAGTCTTGAGCCGACTACTCCAGACAACCAACTTTCTGCAACTAAGGTAAGGTTTCCTTTCACGTCTTTCTTCCAGCACATGTACTAGTCGAGATGGAACTGTGGAAACTTAGGTTAGTTGGGTTCCTTCTGCATCTGAAGCAGATCATGGTCTTCCCACTTACAGTCTTGGATCTTTCCCAACAGATTTGTGTCCACCTCGACATGCTTCGATATAGGTGAGAGTAGGATGTCGTACTTGGCATTCTTCATCAGCTTAATGGTTGGTCCATCCTACGCACACGGCGAGATATAATCAGGGGTTAGCTTCAATGGCACCTCCTTGTCGGCCAACAGAGCTTGTGGTATTGTGGAAATCATATTTGGTTTCTTCACTTTCGGCGTCGCTGGTGCTTTTCCTTTGTCTTGCATTATTGGAACATGTCTTGGTTATCTTATGGAAGCCTGAACTTGTTCTATTACAACTTTCTTGAGGGGGGTTCTCATCAACCCTTTGATTCCTCCGTACTTGAATACCTTCACAGTCTCCTGGACTGTGAACTCTTCCTCAATAGAGGACCTCTCAGACATTCACTAGATGGATCTGGGCAAAGCAACGGAATCTGTGATAACTTGCTGTAGACAATCGCAAAGTATCGCTCACATAAAATTCAAGGGTTTTGTCAATGCCTTCGAGTCCAAATACATCGGTATTTATAGGCATAGCTAGCCTCCTTCGCGCCCCTCAACTGCTAGGTAAGCATTAAATGCGGTATCCTTTGGACAAATCCGACGATGATTTCGGTCCTTTCCTCATTAACTCGTTCATAACGACTATTTTTTTGTTAAATGCTCAGGCGGTCGCTGGCAGAGTACTGCATAATGGCTATATTTGCGAAAGACATTCTAACGGTTACTTTTATGGAGTGATGTGTCGAACTGGGTGGTGTGTCATCACTACTCCGGCGCAGTTACTTCGCGGTGCCTGATTTCTTGCTTCTGAACTTAGCCTCTTTTCTCATTCAACTTGATCTTCGTAGTTTCATTATGGTCTTCGTAACTGTGCGGTTCCTTTTTTATTTTTCTACTTTTTTTGTTTTTTATGGTGCAACTTCACTGCTTAACAAGTGCTGCACGCTATATACTTTTTTCTTCATCACACTTCGTGTACAGACTCTTCCCCATTTCTAGTGCTCAATTTCAACTGTACTTGGCACTTAGAAATTTCCTCATTTACTGATCATCAAGAGTTTTGCGAAGCAGGACTATCCTGATAGGGTTTTAGTCTGATTCCATTAACTAGGTCGGGAAAGCTATCTCCTGCTAACGTGGCTAACTAAACTGTGCCACCATTAGTAACATGTACAATAGTATATGGACCAATCCAATGTATCTTAAACTTTCCAAGAAACTTCATAAATTTGCTTTCATACAGGAGGACTAGATCACCTACCTGAAAGGTCTTATTTTTTATATGGCAATCATGCCATGCTTTTTCTCTTTCTTTCTGCACTTGTTGGTGAAAGCCTGCGATGAAGCGATCCTCCTCTAGACCAACCAAGTGTAGAAGCCTTTCTTCTAGTGTGTCGCGATCTACCATGCATGTGAATGCAACTATTCTTAAGCTGGGAACAATGTACTCCATTGGCATTATTGCTTCCTATCCATAGGCCATCCTAAAAGGTGTGTGGCTAGTCAACTTTTTGCAAGAAGTTCTATATGCCCATAAAATAGCTGGAATGGGAAGGTCCCAGTCATCCCTATTGACATTGCATATTTTTGGTCAGCGTATTTTCCAGTGCCTTATTGAATGCTTCAATAGTTCCATTTGCTTGCGGAAGATATGGTGTACTTCGCTGATGATGAATGTGGAATTCTTCTGTCAATGCCTCAATGGTTCTATTCAGAAAGTGAGCGCCTTAGTCACTTATCAAAATCTTCAGGCATCCAAACCTTGTGAGGATGTTCTCAAAAATGAACTACGTGTCAGTAACTACGCTACAGTCCTTCACTGGCTTCGTTTATGCCCATTTGGTGAGGTAATCAGTTGCAGTAATAATATACCTCGCACCAGTTCTCTTTCCCGATGGGTTTATAGGTCCCACAAAATCAATGGACCATTTCTCAAATGCCTGTAGTGTCAACTATGGATTCAATGGAATTTCATCTCTTTGCGACGGCCTTCCTGTCCTTTGACGGACATCGCAGCTCCGGTAGTGTTCCTTTGCATCTTTGTGAATAGAAGGGGCACCATAGCCCTGCTTGCAATATCTTCTGCGCACTGGCTCGTCCTACGTAGTGACCTCCTGCTGCTCCTGAATGTGCATTAGTCAGTATGAATGGTTTATCGTGCTCTGACACACACCTGTGCAGTACTTCATTCAGCCCCAATTTGTATAGCTGTCCGGAAATCATGGTGAAGTCTGCAGATCTTACTACCAGCTGCTTCTTCTGTTGCGTAGTAAACTCTATGGGTTCCAACCCAGTAGTAAAAAATTCTATGATATCTTTATAGTAGTCATCAGCTATCCGAATAGAAAACAACTGCACACTAGGAATATTATATTCAAGGTTCGTAGGTTCTTCTCCTGACTTGATCCTTGATAGATGATCAGATCCTAAGTTAAATCTACCAAGCTTAGCCACTATTTCAAAGTCATACTCCTGAAAGAGTAATAACCACCTGCAAATTTGCCCCCCTAACAATGGCTTGTTGACCAGGTATTTCAAAGATGAATGGTCAGTGAACATAGAGAAGTGCACACCAAGCAAGTAGTGCTTGAACTTCTGCAGTGCATAAACCATAGCAAGGCCTTCTCTCTCATTAGTGGTATAATTCTTCTCTGCATATGAGAGCTTCCTGCTCGAAAATGAAATGGGATGGTCAATGCCTCCCTCTCCTGGTTGTGCTAATACAACACCCAATACTATACATGAAGCATCGACATGGACATGGAATGGCTTCTCCCAATCTAGAAAAACTAGAATTGGCTCAATTACCATTTTCTCTTTTAATGTGTCAAAGCCTTGTTCACACTCTGCGTTTCAGATGAACGACACGTCTTTATTTAAAAACTACTCCATGGCTGCGGTTATCTATGCATAAGCCTTTATAAATTTCCTATGGTAACCTGTATGCCCTAATGTGTTGCGCAACTGCTTTACTGAATTCGGTGTTGGAAAGTTTACAATAACTGCGATCTTCGCAGGATCAACCATCAAGCCCTGCTTGCACACAATGTGTCCCAACAGAATTCCATACGGTACAAAAAAGATACACTTCTTCAGGTTTAATGACATTTGATGTTGTCTGCATTTTGCTAGCATCAATATGAGATTTACGCAATGGTCCTTCAGTAACCCAAATACTGTCTAGTCATCAAAATAAGCTTCTAAAAACTTATGCATGAAATCTTTAAATGTTGCACCACAACTCTGGAAAAGATGGCAGGTGCGTTCTTCAGACCAAACAGCATCACTGTGTACTGGAGCGAGCCCCATTCAGTGGAAAAAGTGGTCTTATGCCTATCCGCGGGATCAATTGTTATCTGTGATATCCCAAAAATCCATCAGTAAAGGAATATGCCTCATTTCCTCCAACATTATCAAGCACCTCATCAATTAAGGGAGTAGGAAATGGGTCATGCATCAAAGCATCGTTAAATTTTCTGAGGTCCACACAAATCCTGATCTCGCTTTTTATCTTCTTATCATGGAAAACCATAGGGCTTATCCACTTAGACTACTCAACCGGCTCAATGATCCCTGCGTTGAACATCTTATCGAGTTCTGCCTTGACTCATTCTTTATATCGTGGATTCAGTATATAAGGCCTTTTCTTAACAGGCTTCATGCCTGGCTTAAGAGGTATATTCATAATCACTAGGTCACCCAGAATACCTTTAATTTATGTAAACTTTGTGGGGAATAAATCCCGATACTCATGTAACAGGTCTGAGATCTTCGCGACCATCTGATCGTCCCAATAGTCTCCGATAGATGCAAACTTCAGCTCTTCATTGGTGCCAATGTTCACTTTCCTTGTTTTCAAAGGTCCACTCATGTCTAGAATTTCCAGCAGAGGCCCCTCTACATCACGCGCTCTTTCTGACTCAGGTATGTTTATGTTGTGCGGATCCTCCTCATCACTTTGTTCTTTATCTTCAACCTCTTCAGCTAGATTACAACAATCCATGGCATACTCTACCTGTTCCTTCCATTATGGCTGTAGGCTTGCAGGTACATTGTCAGCTCTAAAGAATTCCTCTAATGTCATGTTTCTATGTGGAAATTCTGGTCTAAATATTCTTTCCGTAACAAAGCATAATTTATGGTAGGACTCTCATCCTCAAAACTGAAGCTCTTCTGGAAGTTCGCAGTCAAGGTAGGCCAATATGTAGTTTTCCTGCGGAACTCCATATCCTGGTACCATTTCTTTGGAATTTATTCTTCCAACGTGTGCACAAACATATGCATTCATTCGGTCTATGGTATCTCCTCCCATGCTTGTGAACATATTTCAATATTCTCTCTTGGATTTGTTTGTCCATTAAATTTTTGAAAGGGTAGTGTAACCTTGTCAGCAAACTTGATCTGCATATTGATTCTGCACTGATCCCATGTGGTCAATGTCTACTTACGCACAGTCCACCATCTCTCAGGTCTCTCGCGCAATGCCATGTCTAGTGTTGGTAAACGATGTTCATCTGCAATTTCCACAGTATATTCTTTGATAAAGGAATAAACATTAGATAAACCATCATAGGTGGGAATTGGGATTACCTCCTTTCAAATCCAACACAGTGACTTTGTAACCTAGGTTCATATCCTTGCAGATACTTCATGCATACGACTTTTCCAGTTCTCCAATCCTACATAAGAGTCTGAGATGCAAGAGCTGTCACATCTCCAGATGAGTGTTCCATCCTCAGTAGGATTAATATAGTCTTCTTGGTTCACGGTCATCTTGTAAAGGTGGTCCAAGTCTTGAGCTTTGGATTCCTCCCTAATCGGCTCACTATATTTGTCTCCGTCTGAAGGGTCAAGAGGTGCGATGACCCTGAGATGCTTTCCTTTGAAGATCATCTTCTTTTTTTTCAATTTTATGATGGTGAGGTTATCCATTACCTAGTATATACCCAATAGTGTAGGATAAGGCTGGCTATGATCCACAATCTTGATAACCTCTAAGTCTGCGTGACTTTGCACTCTATCAATGTCAACAATAACGTTGGCTAACCTTCCAAAAGGTATGACTTTCTCCTGGTTGGCCATTCTCAACGGTATAGGTGACCATAACATCTTTGGTCTCTCCATCTGATACCACGTCTATTTAGTTAAGACATTTACTTCAGATCCTTTTTCAAGGATGATCTCATCCATTTCATAGTCTCCTATCTGTGCACTGAGTCTCATTTCTATGCCCGTTCTTTTTTGTTTCTTGATCAGGTGAACTGTGCTATTGATAGTTTCCATCTCTCTCTGTGGCTCATACTGATTCAACAATTTTTGCAACTCCGCTATAGCGTCTGCACTTTTCAGCAACTTCATGCAGCTCCTCAAGAACTGCACAACAGATGTGCCTATCTCTGTTGCGGCCCTCATTTTGTCATAAGTAGTCGGCATATCTTCTATATGTGGTATTTCACTGCGCAACGGGATTCTTGGCGACCTGGGTGCTGACTCTTTGAAGATGTCCCACGCTTCTTCAAAGGCTTCTCTGTTTTTCTCCAAGTTGAAAGTAGGTGCTTTCCCATTAGATTTTCTTATCCATATTGTTTCAAGAGGGGTCTTCTTAGTGTTAAAGTCTCCAGATGTCAAAGCTTCTACTCCTCTATCTCTCCCTATCATAGCGCCACTTCATGTCACTACATTAATAATTGGATCCGCAGGTCTCTTCTCTGTTGCGATCAACTAAATGTTTGGGTTCAGTGGATCTTGTCGCTTCCATTTCTGCATTTCTATGTTTAACATTGGGCAGTCTTCAATAACATGATCGAACTATTTACAATAACTACACATAGTGCATGGGTTGGTACAATCTCTAGATTAATGACCTGGCTGGCCACAGTTATAACAGATTAGTTGACCTCGGCCTCGTCCTTGCGTTGGGCCAGCATTCCTTCCTTTCCCGCGATATCCTCCGCGGCCTCTGTATGCTCCCTGATTGTGCTGCACATTATCTTGTTTCTACACAGTCTCTTCTTAGACTCTGTATACTCCATACATATGCTCAATATATTTCTTCCTTTCCAACATGAGCTCATATGCACGGCAGTTGGACTCATCATGCCCAACTGACTTACATAAATTGCAATATAAGTTTTTAGGTGTTATTACATATTTCTATATTAAGTAACAGTCCTCTAGCCAGTGTCCTCTAGTTTTGCAGATTTCACACCATGGCCCTTGGTTATGATTTAATGGGTTTGGTGCACCCATGTTAAAGAATTCTTGGAATAAAGGACAATGATCCTTAGTATGTCCCTCTCCCTTACAACCTGTACACCAGACTTCTTGTCTCTCTTGCTTTCCTTTTATTATATCCTGCAGTTGTAGTGTCAGGGTGGCCAACTAGGTCTGAATCTGAGACATCTCAGTGCTAGTTTCTCCAATAGGTGAAGCTTCTAGCTTCATCGCGATCTCCAAGGATTATTCCTACAAAGCCACTTTCTGTTGCATCAACGACAGTCTGATATGGGTCAACAACACTGCTATAAACCATTCCTGGTGCTGTTGCGGTGCTTTGATGAAACTTACTTGGTCCAACAACATCTTAAATTTCTGGTCAAATTCCTAGCGTGTATCATTAGGTTTCTGCTTGATTTCCTTTAAATCTGTGATACATTGGGATTTTGACTTCGGCTTCTTGGACTCACTCAATAGTGCAACCTTAATCTCCACTAGGGTTCTCTGCTATCCACTATAATATTTCATGAACCAATTCAAGGCTCTTTCTATAAATGTGGTAATGATATGCGCTCTCTTCACAACATCATCCTGGACTTGTTTAACGTTCCATATGGCTTCACATAGGAACCAATGTTGCTCAGGGTCCTCTAGACCCATTCCTTTGAATATCGACAGCTTAATATCATCAGTCATGCTTCTTCTAGGTGGTGTAAGGTTCTGCGCAGGTTGTTGAGTGGAAAAAATAAAAGTAGTATTGTGCGGAACGTTCTGATCCAGAATGTTCTGATTACTAGGGATATTCACAATTGGAGGGTTCTGTGCAATGGGAGGCGTAGTGTTCACAACCAGCAGATTCTACAAAGTAATAGGCTGATAGGTGGAGGATTGAGGTGTCGTTTAGCTATCAGGTTCAGCTTGTGAATCAATATCTACGTGGAGTCCATGCTGAGTGGAAGTCTTCTTAGGCGTATATTTATATATCTTTCCACTTCTCAAATTATGTGTCTCTTTGTCAGAATCACTATAAATGCTATTGACCGTTACAATTTCAAAAATTTCACTGCATTCTGAAAACTCCTTTCTCGACTAATAACATTTTAATGTATAAACTGAGGTTGTTCAGATACTTACCTTTGAATCCCTTGAAAAACTCTCTTTCGGCTGCACTGTAGGACTTTAACATGTCCACAGTGAACTCCGTCACGAAGCTTTGTAGTGTACTGTCAACCCAGAAGTCGACTACTTGTGCAAATGGACTATTGACTGCTTTGAACCTTTCAATAAACTCTAGTGTCCACTCAGTCGGTACTTCATGTGGGGTACAGTTTTTGTGCTCTGTGAGCCTTGATAACCACTTGTGTATCTCGTTTCCAAAAGATGCCCAAAAAATTTCGTGGATGTCTTTCCAGAGGTACTTGTTCAACCACTAGATGTCTGATAGATGTGGGTGCTTATTTTCATTCCTTGCAAAATGTCTCTCTGTCTTGTCACACCAGGCACGGATTTATTTCTTGTCTGGATGCCAAATGTCAATACCTAGTGAAGCTTCTTCTTAGTCACACATCATGACTTCAACTCATCAAGGATTCTTAGTCCCAACAATAGAACCATTTGTTGGCTTATATAACTGTTCTTGATGTTTTCGATAAAGATCCAGGTTCTTTGTAGTTCCAGGAACCAACACAATCCCTTTTCATCGGCCCTTTCGGCAACGTCTTGCGAACATACTAAGGTCTCACCCAAGCTGGAGCTATGGGGGAGCTGTGGAATTAGGTTGCCATAGCTACGTGATGCGTTGTTCAAGCAGAACTACGACGCATCGCACTGCGGGGCTCGTGCTGCGGACTGAAGTCTGCATGATGATAGCCTTTGTCATGGTCAACACTTCTACAAGATAAGATGCTTGCACAACCAGCGCATCCAGGGACTGCACGGTTCGGGTAGGATTCAATCGACATGACAGCGCAATAGAATTATATGCCTCCTCTTCAGACTTAACCTCTATTGATGGCTTTACTTAGTTCGTTCTTCATTCGTCTACTGCCTTAGATTATTTAGTCTTATGACTTATGCAATGGGACAAAATACACGGCTCTGTGCACATCTGGTGCTGCGGTTCAAGGGAGTCGCACGACGCGAAATCTCCAACTTAAGTGCTTATCTAAATGACTTATGCATTCGTTAACTAGGAACTACTGTGCATTGAACATTCATCCCTACATGTGATACTTAACATATTATTCCCATTTCATTCTCATGGAGAATACATATAAAAGCATGAACATATCAACTGATAAATGAGAATTCAAGCATTCATTGTAAGCATACAAAAAAGTGCAAACACATAAACAATCTCACTACACAAGATTTAACGTGGTTCACCCCCAAGATGGGAGCTATGTCCACAGGAGCTATTGTTGTATTAGTCTTTGGGAAGGGTACAACAGTTCCAGTCTGTGCACTCAGCTGCAGACTCTCTTCTCTCTCGATAGGCCTCTACGCACATAGCTTGCAGAGCCTTTACAATGGAAATCAAATAGGTCTTGCTCAAGATTATACAATGAGATACAAACCCAAATCGAGAGTTAAACCAAAATAATAACAACCGTTTCCCTTACAAATTATGCCTTATTTATAGATCATGCCCGTAGGTCATGTCTTTACAATATGCAGGAAAAAAACCCTAAGGTTTACAAAACTGTTGTGGTTTTCAGCTAACCAGACTTGCTGGTTTCTAGTAGCGAATCTTCCATCGTGGCCTCCCTCAGCGTATGCTCACGTCGCTACCAGCCTCCCTATCGCGCACACTTCAACAGGTCGCTTTCACCAATCCATTCTTCCTCTAATGGTCTTATGTGACCGGTTCATGTAGTGGTTCCTTGCATGTGTGACCGGTCGATTTCCTCCGCTTTGCTCGTTACCCACCACTTGGAAATCATGGAGCATCTTTACCAAAAATAGACCACCGATGGTCTAACCGGAATATGTGATGTCTTCCATCCAATCTTCTACCTTTCCGGATCTCATTATATTGGGCTCATCGTAGCGTTGTCTCCTCGCAGCACTGTACTTCGCAACTCTTCCGACGCTGCGCTGCGCTCCACTTCGCAGCATCCCAAAACTGACTTGTCCAAAAAAACCTTCAGCTGAACTGTGCTTAGCTTCGCAGTTCCAAAATTTGACTTGCTAAAAAATGCCGCACTTGGGCCAGGCCCAACAAGGAGAATTAGTTTTTTATACTTATAGCATTGAAACACCAAAGAGTCAAGCATCCAATGCTCAACAGTAGGATGAGTAGAGTAGAAATCATACCTAGAAATATGGAAAATTGGTAATGGACTTTGTATTGGTAGGTGAATCAAGCACTAACATATCGACGACATCTTGATTGGAGGATTTATTTCAAAATTTACGAACAAGTATAGATGATAAATATCCTTTAACATCTTTGGAAACCTTCACATTTGATAAAAAGAGGAAGTTCGTCACCAAGCAAACTCACAAATAATGGAATACTAATGATGACTAAGTTATAATTGAAACTATATAGTCTATAGTGGTTGACACCCTTTGAACCAATCCCATCACCATATATACCACAATAATTGCTATAAATAAAGCCTCTTGTGAACACATTTTAAAACTCATTAAAGAAAATATACAACTCAAGTAATGCATTAGTAGGATAGAGAGTCAAGTGGAATATTACAAAGCCTCAAAGGCTAACTTGGCATAATTTCTTGCATTCATCAAATTAGCGTGGATGGGAGGACCATTGATCCACAACTTCTATCAACACATTCATGCCTATGAAGGATTATCACTTAGCATGGAAGTGATAAAAGAACATTTGAAATGGTGAACTATTTATATGGAAAACAAGAAGAAACAAATTGATCAAATTATTGTCTAGTAGGAACAATACAATCCTATACCCACCAATTTGCATGTGTTGATGTATATGTAACTTCGGAATGTATTTCACATATATGTATATTGTATTACTATAGAGATGGTATTATTCCTCTATAAGGAAGTGTCGTCATTTATATTGTAAGTGTCGTAACTTATACTTGATGGGTTATTAGACCACCTTGTTTGGGGTCGGCCCTGTATAAGTCATGTGGGTCAAAGGGTTATTAGACCACCCTATTGGGGGTCGGCCATGTGGGTCAAAGGGTTATTAGACCACCCTATTGGGGGTCGGCCCACTCAGCATTATGTTATGTGGTTAAGTTCGAGCCGACATGAGTTAGGTAAAAAGGCAAGTCAAGTCAAGTATAAATAGAGTGCGGGAGGCACTCTATTTGTTCACTCACTTCTCACACATGCTCTCAAGGAGGAGAGGCGCACTTATGGAGGAGGAGGATTGCTGCTAGGTTATGACTATCTCTATTGGTTGGTTGTATCATTGCTCTATCTATCTCTGAGGAAGTTATTGGGGTTTTTCACCTTTATGGTTTTCCCCAAGTAAATCTTTGTGTCTCTTGTGTGCTTGCATTCTTGTCTCCATGATTGATATGCTGTAGATATGCTGTACATGTTGTTCTCTCAGTTAAGATCCTAGATCAGATTGAAGTAAATTCTGAAAATTTAACATGGTATCAGAGCTAGCCTGAAAGAAGGCATGATATGGCATGTATGACACTTGTTGCACTTACGATGCTAGGGCTTGATATAGCAAAAACCAGTCATCGTAGCACTTTCGCTATAAATCCGTTTTGGCGAATTTTTCGGATCTGAAATTGTTACAGGACGAAGCTAAAATCTCCAGGTATCTTGTGTCCAAAGGAAAACCTCTAATTCGTTGTACTTTGTGATTTATGATCTGTACAATATAGGGTTTCTGCCTCTTCCAGATCTGAGTCAAAATCAGGTGACCTTGGGAAAAAGGTCATATCTTGGGATAGGAAGCTCCAAATGAAATTTCGTAAAAAGTGACAGGTAGTACACAGTCTGCACTATCTCAGAAAACGTTTTCAGAGGCCGAAGTTGAACCAGTGACACGTGGAACGCCGTACAAGTTCTCTCTCCTGTATTATCCCATAAACAGGTCACGTTGCGACATTTGGCATAACTCTCTCTCAGAGAATCCAATTGAGGTCAGACCTATCAGGATGGAAAGGTAATAGGCCGAGATATCTCAGAAAACGTTTTCAGAGGCCTAAGTTAAAACAGTGACACGTGGCACACCGTACAAGTTCTCTCTCCTGTTTTATCCCAAAACAGGTCACGTTGCGACATTTGGCATAACTCTCTCTCAGAGATTCCAATTGAGGTCAGACCTATCAGGATGGAAAGATAACAGGTCAGGCTATCTCAGGAAACTATTTCAGACCCTGTGGATCAAAAGTTTCGGAGTTACACCAGAAACAATCAGGTACATATTTCTGTCAAAACATAATTATTTTTTGGTACCTTCATTCATGGCTTCCGGAATTTAGGGCTTTGGAGAAAGTTGGAATTTTTGTAATCGGAGACCACGGCTGGATGCTACTCATCAAAATAGAAATTTAGAGACCAAGATCAGAATTTTTGGTTGGGCAGAAGGCCGGGCTTGATCAAACCCTAGTTCGGGACTTTGATCAGAAAAGTGAAAAATTAGGGCTTCTGTAAAAATGGGAATTTTTGAAATCTGTGACCACGGCTGGAAGCTCCTCAGAAAAATAGAAGCTTCTAGATTTGGATCAAACATTTTGATTAGGCAGAAGAGTGGGCTTCATCAAACCCCAGTTCAGGGTCACGTCCAGTGAATCCGGAAGTTTCAAAGGCAAAATTGAGGAGTGAAACTTTGCAGTTTTCAAATTCTGAATATACCGGTTTGATCAGCTCATCAAGGCGCATATTTCTATCCTTTTGGAAGTTTGAATTTTTGGGGTTTCTCTGACAAACCCATATCCAGCTCCAAGTCCAGTTCTTGCAAATCAAGTGGATTGGGTTAATCCTAGAAGAAGATGGATTGATCATCTACATGAGTGAAGAAGTTCCTGTTTCAGAGGGAGATGAGGCTAAGGCCTTATATAAGAAGATTACAAGCGATCTCGACAGGTATGACTCATCGAGGTATGTTTCGATATTTGTCCATGATTAAGTTTATGGTATGTTTGTCTTCATGTTATTACGGTTAGTACAATTTTGATTTTTGATTTGTCGTATCACCTTAACAAAATTATGAATGCATAATAGAAGATATTCATTGGTTAGGGTGTTGACACTTATGATTGTACTAATGCATTATGATGTTGTATGAGGTTTATGTTGTCTACTAACATGAAAGGTACACCAAGAAAGACAAATCATGTTCTGGTCCAAGAACATATGGTCATGATAACATGAGGACAAAGATTCATCCATTGTCATGGATCTCATAGAAGATCCATTTACGAGGTATGTATAACTTGGTTTTGTAATGGATAACATATGAGACATGCAGGTTACTAGCACAAGTCACTGAAGAGAACCAAAAGACATTATGCGGGTATGTTAGACATAAACTAGCTAGCATGCTAATCCAGGTATGTTTTTCCTATATCAAGCTAGAATCCTACCTTGGGTTAGGATTTTATACTATTGTTGATTATGATTATTCATTGAAGTTAGTAATCATGGGTTTAGGCATATTATGCTTTTTACTTTAATGATATGACTAACTAGAAAAGTCCTATGGTCAAATAGGAATATAAGTAAAATAATATGTCTCTTATATTGATTTGACTAACCAGAAGAATCATAGGTTTGAATAGTCATGATTTTATGCATATTATATCTCTTCTCTTGATTGATGATATGACTAACCCGAAGAGTCATAGCTTTGAGTAATTACAGGTTTAGACATGTTATGTTTCTTATGATTTGACTAACCATAAGAATCCTACATAAACCTTGAATGCTAATGCTTATTATTTCTGTTTGAGATGATCATGACTATACATGCTTGAGATTATTGTGTTTTAATAGTATACTAATGAATGTATGTTTTTATATGAGATCACAAGGATAACACATTCATGATACTAATAAGCATGCATAGGGTCCAAGGATGAATATGAGATTCAAGAACAGGTAATCCAGGAAGCAAAGATCAAGAGGGAGTACACTCCAGTGGTTTATGCAAGGATGCAGATATCCAGAGGGAGTTGTCCATCTCTCTACATCCCACAACAGAAAGGTGTAGAAGAAGCTACTTTAGATTAGTACTCCAACAGCTCCTGCAAGGAAGCGGAGACTCAGAGGGAGTCCACCCAACGAACAAACAAAGATAAGTATTTTAATTATCATTTCTTACATATTTGTTTGTTTAAATAAAATTGTTCAAATGATGTATATGCTCATGGTCTTAGACTTAGGATATGTATTGTGCATATTAGAATAATTACAATAATGAACAGTATACTACTAATATGCATGGGTAAGTAGCCTATGGCACTGTACAACATTCCATTGCTACTTATCTAGAATGAAACCTCTTTGCTGACATGTTGGGAGTTGTGCACACTCTTAACAATGTTCTGGTAGAGATTGGAAGGCATCTAGAAATTTACGGGATATGGATAAATGTTGTATTGAAGCATTGGCTAAGATAATTGCATGACTGTATGACATATTTATTTATGTGTAAGAATTTGTTCTGAAAACTATGAGATGTTTTCTAATCATGCAATTTAACTTGTTGTGTAGGAAAGATCGTATGCCATCTCCTACAAAAGAAGAACTACAACATTTGTTCCAGCAACAAAGATATCTATTGAAGATATTGAAGATATTGAAGTTCCCAGGATCTGGGATGAAGAAATGAAATGCCATGATCCGTCGATCATGAAGAATGATGTTTGGGATGTAATCCCAAGACATGAAGGGAAGTTTTCTATGACTTCCAAATAGAACTATCAGATCAAGCATGTTGCAGATGGCAGCATTGAGAAATACAAAAGTGATGAAATAGAAGATGCACCAGATGGATTTCAAGACAGCATGGTGTAGTCATATATGTGTGCAGAACTTGGTATGGTAGGATAGACATCTTTCTATCCAGTTTGGTCTTTACCAAGAGTTAAGCGGGTTCCGACCTTTTCTACAAGGTTGAGGAAGGCAATCCAGTGATACTACTTTTGTATGAGGATAACCTGTTTGTTACAGGTGAAGATAGATTGATTGCCGACACGCAGCGGAAGCTTGCTGCCAAGTTCGAGATGAAGAACTTGGGGATGATGCACTATTTGTTTTTGGCATGGAGGTGTGGCAGAGTGCAGATGGAATCTTCCTTGGACAAGGGAAGTATGCAGTAGAAATCTTGAAGAGGTTCGGAATGATAGATTGCAAGGCAATGGCCACACCGATGGCATCGAATCTGAAGCTTCTATGTGATGCTTCATCTGAGCCGGTTGATGTCTCTCGGTATCGTCAGATGATTGGGTCCTTGATGTACCTGACGACCAGACATTTGCTTTGCTGTGAACACATTGAGCCAGTTCCTGACGGATCCGAGGAGTGTTCACCTGGTTGCTGTAAAGCATGTTCTGAGGTACCTGAAGGGTACAGTGGATTATGGGCTCAGGTATGAGGCGAATCAAAAGTTTAACCTGCAGGGTTATGTTGATTCAGACTGGGCTGGCAGTGCTGCAGACAGGAAGAGCACATCTGGGTGTTACTTCAGTATGCGATCAGGTGTGATCTCTTGGTTTAGCAGGAAGCAGTCCTGCGTAGCACTGAGTACAGCTGAGGCAGAGTATGTTGCAGCCTGTTCAGCTAGTTGTGAGGCAGTATGGCTATGGAAGCTACTGTCTGAGTTATTTGATCTCCGGTTGGAGGCTACTGGTATCTTCTGTGATAACCAGAGTTGTGTGAAGCTGTCCGAGAACCCAGTGTTTCATGACAGGTCGAAACACATAGAGATCAAATATCACTATATCAGGGATATGGTGCAGAGAGGAGCTGTGAAGCTCCTGTATGTTGCGACGGACGAGCAGATTGCAGATGTGCTGACGAAGCCACTAGCCAGGGTGAAGTTCGAGTACTTCAGAAAGAGGCTTGGCGTGCTTCAGATCGAGGATACTTCGAGGAAGAAGTGATGGACACATTTGCTGAAGCCATTCCAAGCATGTTGGAAGGAGGATCCTTCACATGGCTGTGGATGTAAGCGCTGGATGATGAGCATCAGGATGATGTTCTAGTTTCTGCTTGGATATGATCAGTTGGATCATTTTATGTATGTATGTACGCATCATGTGGATGCTGGATATGATCAGTTGGATCATTTTATGTATGTATGTATGCATCATGTTGGATGCTTGGACCATGTATCTGTATATGTATCAGGTGGATACATTGTATGATCAGGAGGATCATGTATGGTGATATGTATCATGTATTTGTATTTGTATCAGGTGGATACATTGATGATCAGGAGGATCATGTATGATGATATGTATCAGGTAGATACTTGGTATGCATCAGGTAGATGCATTGATGATCAGGAGGATCATGTATGATGATATGTATCAGGTAGATACTTGGTATGCATCAGGTAGATGCATTGATGATCAGGAGGATCATGTATGATGATATGTATCATGTATTTGTATCAGGTGGATACATTGATGATCAGGAGGATCATGTATGATACTTGGTATGCATCAGGTAGATGCATTGATGATCAGGTGGATCATGCAGCAGGATGTTGCAGTGATGATCAGGATGATCATAGATGACGAGCTTCAGGATGTTGCTCCAGATTACATGCAGCAGGATGTTGCAGTGATGATCAGGATGATCATAGATGACGAGCTTCAGGATGTTGCTCCAGATGACATGCAGCAGGATGTTGCAGTGATGATCAGGATGATCATAGATGACGAGCTTCAGGATGTTGCTCCAGATGACATGCAGCAGGACGTTGCAGTGATGATGATCAGGATGATCATGGATACATCAGGATGATGTATAGTGAGTATCAGGTTGATACTCTGTGGCCGTGGATCAGGTTGTGCAGATGATCATGTAATTCGGTGCCCTGGGAGATTTGCAGATGGTCTTTCGAGGTTTTGCCTATGGCATGTCATTCGGTTCCCTGGGACATCTGGCAAATGCTCTTTCGAGGTTTTGCTCTGGGAGGACATGTAATTCGATCCCCTGGGAGATCTGCAGATAGTCTTTCGAGGTTTTGCCTATGGCATGTAATTCGGTTCCCTGGGATATCTGGCAGATGCTCTTTCGAGGTTTTGTCCTATGGCATGTAATTCGGTGCCCTGGGAGATATGCAGATAGTCTTTCGAGGTTTTTCCTATGGCATGTAATTCGGTTCCCTGGGATATCTGGAAGATGCTCTTGCGAGGTTTTGCCATGACCACATGTAATTCGTTGCCCTGGGAGATCCTATAGGTAGAGCTGTGTGCTCGTAACAGCCTGGGATGCTCTTGCGAGGTTTTGTGGTGAGGTCACATGTAATTCGGTGCCCTGGGAGATCCTATAGGTAGAGCTGTGTGCTCGTAATAGCCTGGGATGCTCTTTCGAGGTTTTGTGACGCACATAAAAGTCCTGAGGATTCCACAGTATGGCCAGTGATGATGAAGACCTGCAGGTGGTGGGCCTACATCCAGTATGAAAAAGGACTGGCTCTGTAGAACTTCCTATGACGAGTAGATTCAGAGATTGATTGAGATAGCAGCAGCAGTGACGATGATGATGACTCGATGACGATTATCCAGTGACGATGATCCAGAGAAGATGACTTGTGCTAGAAGAACTGTGCTGAGAAATACCTTCCTAGTTAAGAGGGAGTGTTGATGTATATGTAACTTCGGAATGTATTTCACATATATGTATATTGTATTACTATAGAGATGGTATTATTCCTCTATAAGGAAGTGTCGTCATTTATATTGTAAGTGTCGTAACTTATACTTGATGGGTTATTAGACCACCTTGTTTGGGGTCGGCCCTGTATAAGTCATGTGGGTCAAAGGGTTATTAGACCACCCTATTGGGGGTCGACCATGTGGGTCAAAGGGTTATTAGACCACCCTATTGGGGGTCGGCCCACTCAGCATTATGTTATGTGGTTAAGTTCGAGCCGACATGAGTTAGGTAAAAAGGCAAGTCAAGTCAAGTATAAATAGAGTGCGGGAGGCACTCTATTTGTTCACTCACTTCTCACACATGCTCTCAAGGAGGAGAGGCGCACTTATGGAGGAGGAGGATTGCTGCTAGGTTATGGCTATCTCTATTGGTTGGTTGTATCATTGCTCTATCTATCTCTGAGGAAGTTATTGGGGTTTTTCACCTTTATGGTTTTCCCCAAGTAAATCTTTGTGTCTCTTGTGTGCTTGCATTCTTGTCTCCATGATTGATATGCTGTAGATATGCTGTACATGTTGTTCTCTCAGTTAAGATCCTAGATCAGATTGAAGTAAATTCTGAAAATTTAACAGCATGCATTTAACTTGGAGTGAAGCGAACCTGATATACTCCAGTATCATATAGTTAGAATTTAGTCTGAATGATACATTAGAAGAACTAAACAATCTATCTACCTGAAAGAATCCCTACAAATGGTGAAGATTAATTGGATACTAATGTTATATAATGGAAATGGGTCATTGCAATTAAACAAACTCATATATTTGATGTGGAACTACGTTAAAGAAAAGAATAAGAAAACCTTGCAAGTCAAGAGTATCATCCATCTTGAGTTGTCCAAGTCCATGCAAGGGACAAATATGACAAAATCATTTTTAATGGATTACATCCATAGGCTAGAACTTATATATGATCATGTTAGAAATAAATCTAACTTCATAAATTCAACTTAGGTAATTGTAATATTTAATAGTGCTTTTGAATTAGAATCAACATATGAAAGGGTATTTGTAGGTTCAAGAAGGAAGACGGAGAATAATTTTTTGTAACCACTTCTTTGCTCCTCCCCTATATATATTTGTTTTGAATCAATTGTAAATATTTGTTTTGGCAAGAATAACTTAAGAGGAGGAATATGTAACCCAATATTTAATCCCTCGTGGATAATATAAAATTGACACCCATATTTGCATTGCAAATTTGTGTATGTTGCATTCCTTAAGAATAATATGTGAGTATTAAACTTATGAATATGTACACATTAATTTCAATCTTTTCTTTTATTTTTTTCCTAAGTCATAGTGTTTTGATGAATGTAAATTATGGTTTTATTGGTTTGTGTAAATACGATTAATTTAGTATCGACAAAATAGAAATGTGTATTTTTATTTCTAACCATCTTCATTAATGACACTACTTGAGGTCATATTTCATTTAAATATTTTAAATTTTAAATTCTATTTATGCGCTCAATAACCCCCAATGATTTTTAAAATACACAAAAATAAAATATCCCAAAAATACAAAAATGGTAAGGTAACACCACAAGCTAGAAGAATCATTTTAAGGATGGGGACTCTAAATTGGGCATTTTCTTCTGATGCATTCCTCGTGAAATGTTCCTTAGGGAAATCACCCACATTAATAGGAATTCCACCTTGATTAAGACAAAACAAGATCTATACAAATGATTAGTAATTAATTTATGCATGAGTAATGAATCTTCTACTTTTACATATTTAATTAATGATGTGTTGTGCTTGTTCAAGTTACAAAAACATGATCAGAGAGCAATAAAAATAAACAAGATGCAAATATAAATCACATAAACACAATACAAGAGAGAGACCAATATAACGTGGTTCACCCAAGATGGGATACGTCCACAAAGAAATTTCCAGTCGTTATTATTATACCATCTAACAAATGAAGGGATACGACCTGCATCACATCCGCTGCAACTTACTCTTCACTCTCTCTCAGTCTCTCTTACTCAATCATAGAGATCTTTACAATGCTACAATACATTACACAACCGTATTACAATTTATTCCTTTTAAAGGGGAATTACTATGGGAAAATACTACGAGGTACCTGATACCATGGGCCTGTAAATGGTTGGCCAACAAAAAACCCAAAAAATTTCTTTCGGACGCTTTGCCCTCGAACCCCCTTTCTCAGGGGCACTTACCCCGGACCCCCCAGTCGGGGGGATGGCCCCCCTAGACCCCCATGGGGTGGAGATGCCACCCCACTATGATGAGTGCACAATCCACCTGCACAACATATAAAACTGGGGTACAAACATGGTTGAAACAACAACATCTCTGAATCAGGAAGATCAGGCTCCACAACCAGCAGTTCATAGATTAATTTTCCATAGTATACTTGGAAAAACAATTTATATTTAGTTATACATAGGAGGATAATTTCGTACACATGAAGTAAGTGTTGGAGGAACTAAGAATTTAACACTGGATGTTAGCAAACATAAAAAAGTGTGAGGTTTCCCAACAATCCTTAGTGTACTTGGGGCATGCGATTAATGGAAGTGAGTTGGTTATTACTCTTGCAAAGACAAATAAGATCCTTAAACGACCCACTTGTACAAATGCCACATAAATTAGGATTTTTTTGGAAATTGCTTGATATCTAAAAAGTTCATAGTATCATTTTTAGTTGTGATGAGATTTCTTTTATAACTCCACAATATCCAAGAAATTTCATGGAATCATTTTTAGTTGTAGCGCACCAATTCATGTTGTAATGTTGACATGGGACAGATCTGCTGGAAGTGCGGAAGCCGACAGATGCGAAAGGGTCATCCCACAGAAAAAAAGGACCTTTTACCACGTTTTGAGGAAATATAAGAAGTATTAGATTAGTTGAGACAGTCATGTGGACCAGATTGTAATAAGAGATAGACATATAAATAGAACAAGATTGTAAGCCTAAGGGCATCTAAGTTTTGGAGATGAATGCGATCTTTTGGATTCTATTGTATCTGCGATAGGAATGACTTGACTATTCTCTGTGAGGTTTGTTCCACAGATGTTAATGAATGAAGATGTTTGGTTATGAATTCTGTTGTTATACAATGATGGGTTATTTAAATACTTTATGTTGATTTTTGTCTATACACATTGTTGATTAATGTGAATGTGTTGTTAAATATGCTTTGAGATATATATGCAAATGATGGGTTAAATAGACTGTGGTAAATATTGTAATCTCTGGGTAAATGTGCACATATCGTCTCCACAACTGCGGAAGCTTGGTTCCTGCAGCACCCTTATTCACTTCGGGTGAGACCTCGTCTGCATCGCAGACGTTGTTGGAAGGGAAACCCCTTTTCGGGCCAGTGCGTAAGGGCTGTTGGTATTTGTTGATGACAGTATGAACCCCTATCGAGAAGAGTTGTGTCAACAAATGGTTCCGTTTTCGGGAACCTAAGTGGAAGGAAGGGGATATGCTGTGGCACCCGAAAAAACTAGAGATCCAAGAGTGGTTTGACAAAAGAGCAGAAGAATTCGGATGAAGTGAGAAGAGGGACCCTAAACAGACAACAACCGAGTGGTTACAAAAATACGTGTACTTGGATATCCATGAAATTTTCTTCTGCGAATTCCCAGTTGTATTGCACGAGTGGCTGGCGCAGTTGACGTATCACAAAAACCACTGCTAGAAGACTACACCAAAGTACTAGACCCTAGAATTGGTGTGACAACTGAAGCAGGTTAACAACAAGGTATCACGAGCTGTTGAATTTTGGGTAGAAAACATTCTTGACAGATATATAATTGAGTTCGCGGTAGATACGATTAAATTATACAGCGACGCTGAAAGAAAATTCTTCTGGGGACCAAAGGGAAGATTCTTGTCATCACTGAAATTGTGGATTAAAATGTTGGTCTGCGAAAAAAGAAAATTAAGGATGTCCACTGATGAGTAGAAAAACCGGTGTGAGAGGGTGAAGGTACTGCGTACAGGTGAGCCTGATGAAAAGATGTGGTGGATGGACATGAGTGACGACGAATTGGAAAGGGAAGCTAACGAAGAGTGTGGTCTCCTAAGGAGTGGAGTAATATTCCGGCGTCCTGAGAAGAAGAGGAGGATTGAGAGAGAGTCTCCTAAGAGGATTGGAACAGGAAGTCACGAGGCAGGAACACAAGGAAGGAAGTGCCCTTATTGCAAGGAAAATGTCGACTAGGCTACTCCAGAGGCAGAACAAGGCCATGTCGTAAGTTACCACGTACCTATGACCCCGCACACTACTCTAAATTTTATAGGATGAAACCAAAATTATTTGCGAAGTTTCCCTACTTGCAGTGCTAAGAGTAGTGCTTCGATAAACAACAATACTAGCAGCGTTAAGATGGTAGATGGTGCAAAGATGCCTACATTTCAAGGAAACAAGACAGAGGATCCCGAACAGTATTGGTTTGTATTGGAGGCAGTATGGACCGTGAAGTAGGTTCAGGATGAAGTGATAAAATTGGGGTAGCTAGCAACGACCCTGAGGGGCCATGCGTTAGACAGGTACATGAAATTTGTGAAAGTTCCGACGGGAACAACAGCGAGAACATTGGCTGAGATTAGAGCTACGATGATTGATGAGTTTAAAAAACCAAAATCAGAGTCGCAATGTGTCACTGAACTTAAGGAAAATAAGCAATTTTCGAATGAATCAGTATGGGAGTTCGATAAGCATTATAAGACACTGATAGCGAAGGTGAGTTTTCCGGTAAATGAATTGCAACATAAAGACTGGTTTATCGTGGGACTGGTACCGCACATACGAGGACCATTGATGCAGCAAAAGGTTGTGACACAAGTGGAGGTGCTGGAAATTGCAATGAGATTGGAGGCTTCACCGATTGGCGATGCAGGCATCGACATGGATAGAGTATAGGAACAGCTGGCCAATCTAACACTTCAATTAGAGGATATCAAGAAGGGCAAGGAGAATCGCGGAGACATATGGTGTACCAGATGTAGGACCGAGGGACACCACAAAGACAACTTCCCAGAGTTTCGGTAATATTTGCAATCAGGGGCCCCAAACCCCGTTCGGCAAGAAGGAATGCCATGGTGTACTGTATGTCTGACCAGATGGCACCGGCCCGAAGAGTGCATATACTTGCAAAAGACGGTGTCGAAACCAATGAACTTATACTGTAAGTTCTGCAGATTGGTGGGACAGGATTGAAAAGAACTGCAGGGCCTATGACCTGCTGCAAGAACTAATGGCTAATGCATACTTTATGAAAGGGGAGGAACCGCTGGTGATGCAGTAGCACCCACCGTACAAGCAGCATTGTGACTAGGAGCAATATAGGCACCCGCAGTATCCCCCATTGCCATATGGACAGCCACGGTATGAACCGCAGCAGTATCAACAACCGCAGTACGGGAAACAGTCGTATCAACAATATGGACCACTGCATGGAGACTATGGTGGAGGCCCAATCACCTGTTATAATTGTGGTCATCAAGGGCATTATCAGAGAGACTGTTCGAACCCTACATCGCGATGCATATACTGTAGCGCTGCGGAACATAGTATCGAGGATTGTCCTCAGCTTATAGTGAAATGGCAATTGAAGCAGAACCAAAATCCGAATACTCCAAAATTACCACCTACGGTACAGATGATTTCGACAGAATCCCGAGGTAATCATGCAACAGTAGGGATCGTAACACAGGGAGGAGCAGTAATAGAAGCCAATAAACCCAACACCCACATCAAACCAACACAAACACGGCAACGACATGGTAAGGACGGTGCGAATATAGAATAGGGTGTCTTCTTGGAAGCAGAGAGTGAAACAAACAATTGGCGACGGTCGGCTGTGGAAATGCTCCACCGCATTTCGTGTGGTGGCGCACTTGGAGTACATCGGGCCCAAACATCGAGTATACATCAGCACCTAGAGCAATAGGAAGTCAGGACACCCGGATATCATGACACTGAGGTCTCATCCAAGATGCTTAGGCACATGGTAGTAGTTCGAAGCTCCCTGGTCCTAGTGAACTCCAAAAGAACCAGGGTATCATGTCTCTAAAGTTGGGAGGATATCATCCAAGGCGCGAAACATATGTGCTGGAGTACGTGGCCTGTTTCGCATGTTGGCGTCATCGACAACTCCTTTCTCAAGAGAATACAGATAGAGGATAACCCAGCAAACTCCGATGAGGTAGATGATCAAGGTTCCAAGAGACTGGAGGATGAGTGCAGAAGCTCCAGAACAGTGAACTAGCAACTGACAAATGGGCAGACGAAGTACCCAATAGCGAGTTCAAACAGCAAGAACAGTTTCGAGTCGACCAGCACAAATGTGTACCAACAACAGCCTGCTGAAGTGGCTAGGGATGAGCCACAATATTGTGTTGGGGGCCTGTTGGCACGGGACAGATCCGCTGGAAGTGCAGAAGTCGACAGATGCGAAAGGGTCATCCTGCAGAAAAAGGACCTTTCGCTACATTTTGAGGAAATATAAGAAGTATTAGATTAGTTGAGTCGGTCATGTGGACCAGATTGTAATAAGAGATAAACATATAAATAGAAAAAGATTGTAAGCCTAAGGGCAGCTGAGTTTTGGAGATGAATGCGATCTTTGGGATTCTGTTGTATCTGCGATAGGAATGACTTGACTATTCTCTATGAGGTTTGTTCCGCAGATGTTAATGAATGACTATGTTTTGTTATGAATTCTGTTGTTATGCAATGATGGGTTATTTAAATACTTTCTGTTGATTTTTGTTTATACACGTTGTTGATTAATGTGAATGTGTTGTTAAATATGCTTTGAGATATATATGCGAATGATGGGTTAAATAGACTGTGGTAAATATTGTAAGATCTGGGTAAATGTGCACATATCTTCTCCAAAATTGCGGAAGCTTGGTTCCTGCAACACCCTTATTCACTTTGGGTGAGACCTCGTCTGCATCGCAGATGTTGCTAGAAGGGAAACCCCTTTCTGGGCCAATGCGTAAGGGCTGTTGGTATTTGTTGATGATAGTGTAAACCCCTGTTGAGAAGAGTTGTGTCAACATGTAACAACGAGGGGAAATTATTTATAGTGGGTAAGAATCATTTAAAAGAATTTGAAAATTTAATCAAATATGATTCAATTTCTATTACTATAACTACCTAGCTTTCATAATCCATTTCAAGTGGAAATCAATGCCAATGGTTATTCTAGGGGTGAAATGTTAATATGGGAGGGTAGGTCATTGTGTATCATTCACAGCTATTTCATGGAGTAGTGTTGAACTACCCTAATTATGATGAGGAACTCTATTCCTTAGTGTTGGAAGTGAAGAAGTGGAAGAGCTATTTATTGGGTAAGGAGTCCATTGTATACAATAATGCCTAAATTCTATAATACTTGAATACTCAGAGTAAGAACTAGCAAGAAAGTGATTTTAATTGGATGGGATTTTTGGAATAATTTCATCTAGTCTTAAAATATAAGAAGGGAACTTACAAAAAGTTGGATTATCTATTATAAATATCGCCAATGCCAAAACTCGTAAATCTAGGAGACAATATGCACATGGATCCGTTCACCATGAAGTGCACATAGAAGTGTGTGCAAACAATGAGGAATTCAATGGGTCATATCAAAAAATTCAAAGAATCATATTAATAACTACAATGCCAACATGAACATGTATACATAGACAACAAAACTTATTACCATATATAATATGGATTAATCTACTAGAAAGGGGATATTTATGCGTTGAAGAAAGAAAGAGTACAACTAATGAGAGAGGTTCATATATCTAATATTGTTGGGAATTTAAGTGTTGGGAAGACTAATCATGTCCAAGTTACAAAGGTATGTTTATTGGTCCAAGATGCAAGAAGAAGAAGAAGGAAAGTTTATCAATGTTTGTAAATTATGATGTACCAACAATCCCAACAACAATAAGCAAGGACTATATAATCCGCCCCTAATCTATATAAGGGCATGGAAAATGATATATATGGAATTTTTTGGGGGGTTTTATAGGATAATAAGAGGGCATGAATACTTGTATGTGATATTTTATAGGTTCACTAAGGTGTGTTTTCAAATGGCTTGCAAGAAGGCCATTAGAGAGCAATAAGTTGCAAGCTTATTATTTGAAAGGTGATAAGTGCAATTTAGAATTCCATGGACAACTATTTTTTATATAGAAACTAGGTTTCACAATACATTTTGGACATCACTAAGGAAGAAGGAAGATACTAGATTAAAAATATCCATTTACTTGCATCCTCAAATTGATGGGAAGATGGAGATGGTGAATAAGAATTTGATTCAACTTTTGAGAGGCCATAATAAAAGGCATGCAAATAATTGGGATGGAATGTTATGCATCAAATTCCAAAAATGGGAAAAAATAGAAAGAAAGAGTAGCCCAATGCGTTGAGAATGAAATAAAGAGATGACTAATAAGCTTCTTTGAGGGGGAAACCTCCTTATGCATTGTATCAAATGCATAATACAAGATGCGATCATCCTAAAAAAGGTCTTCTTGGTATATATATATATATATATATATATATATATATATGAGACAAAGGTACAATTACAATTCTAGAAGACCATACAATTACAATTAAGGTCCTAATCGACCAATAAAGACAATAATAATATAATAATAGAAATTTATGTACAATATATGGATTGACATGCCTTTCCCCTTGAAACAAGTGTTTTCCTCAAGACTTTATTAATTATGGATGTTTCTGCATAAATAACCCATCTTCCCATGTTGCATCTTCTATTGGAAAGTTCTTCACCTTGATTCAAGGTACTCAGTAATTGCTTGATTTCATAGTTTCTTGATCCTTGTTAAGTATTGTTTTAGGTTCTAGTATCAATTTCCTTTATTCATTCATCTCTAGTAAAGTAGTATGGTATGGGACCTTGTCACCAATTACCTTTTTGAGGAAAGAAACATAGACGACTAGATGTATACATGAAGATGGATTCAACTCCAATTTGTAACCCACACTTCAAAACCTCTGCAATGCTTTATGGGACCATATTACTTGGTCATAATTTATTATCCTTATTTTGTTGCTTGATGGATATCTATTTGTATGGTTGTATCCTAAAAAATACACAATCTCCCACTTCAAATTTTCTTTCATTATGATGTTGATCTTATTGTTGTTTCATACTATTTTGTGCTTTAGCCAAACTATGTTTCAATAGTTGGAGAACATCTTATTGGTGATCTATGTGATCCTCCACTTCTTGAACCTTAAGTTTCTCTTTCAAGGATTATGTGATGGAAGGAGGATGCACTACAAGGAAAACACCTTGTAGCAGAGGTTTCTAGTGTTAGGAGATTGGGAAAAAATTTCAAAAAACCCTCCATAATTATTAGAGGAGGTTTTTGCGGATGTTCATTATAACTAATAAATTTTGGCGATAAATTTTATTAGCGTAGTTTTTGTTTCAAGTGCATATATTGTATACATGCATAAATGCATGTTATCAATACAAGCACTGGTGTGTATAAACTAAAAAAGAACTGGTGCTTGTATAATTATTAAGCATCGGTTCCTTTTTTGGTTATACACCGCACCGGTGCCCATATCATTATTATGCATCGAGTTGTTCTATGGTTTACCGGTGCTCATATAATGTTAGAGCACCAGTGCTTTAAAATAATAGTAGATACTGGTGCTCTTACAAAAAATTACACAACAGTTTGTCTCTTTTTTGTTGGAGGGATTTCTAGTGCTCGTATAAGTAGTAAGCACTAGTTTGTACATAAAGTTTAATGCATCAGTGTGTATAATATATAAAAACATTGGTGTGTAGTTTTACTATGGGCACCATAATATTTTGGATTGATAAATATAATTAGACATTGTTGGTTAAATCAACAGTGCTTTTGAACAATTGTTAGCAGTAATGCTTTGTCACATCCCCACCCATCAATCAGACCAATGGAGGGGAAACGTGAACAAATTATGGGGTTCTAAATTTTTCCCCATGCTCATATTTCGAATTTATAAACATGAAATGCATGTGTAGATACCTAAAAAAATCACAACGGAAATAAACTCTATCCGCACCCACAACATGCATATACTAGCATAATTATCAGAAACATCCACTTTAATAATTCAAGTTGGTCCATTTCAGTCAATTTGACATAAATTGATAACCATTCATAACATACAAATTTTGCATATTCATAAAAACCAGTACACACTTATCCGTTAACTGAATTTCTCCAACTGATGGGAAGAGAAATGTTCCACCCAACCTTAGGCACTTTGTCCAGCACTTTATCTCTCTTCTAAGAGGCCACCCCCGAGTTGGGTTATGTATCCACTAGGAGGAATTACAAAGGATAATTCACATCCACACATAGTCAATTCTAGGTCTAATCCAACATAGCAGCTAGGTAGATCAAGCGTGTAGAGATATAAAGAAAGTGGGTGCTAAGCTAGTGATCTCAACCATACGTCTACATGCATATCAATTGGTCTTAGAAAACCTTGGCACCCACAATATCTACCACACCCAAGACAAGGAATGCCCCTTTCACTGCTACACAGTCCCTCAAGCATCCCTTCCCTCTAATGCTAATCAGGGTGGGCATAAAAATCTCCAAGTTGCTAAAACATCATATATTTATTTCCTTCACTAGGTTTATCGAGCAATTTAAAATTTTGGTCTCTCTCTAACTTCAATTTTCTCTTGAATTTTTCTAATTTTTTGTCACACTAATTTCAGCCATGAAATTCAATTTTCAGGCTCCCAAATATAGGTTTTCCCACAAATTCTTGGTATTTTGACAACCTCAAATTCCTACTAGGGTTGATATCTATGGATCCCCCACTGGTTTTCACAACCCACATGAATTTCTGGCCATTTTTTAAACTCTAAAATATGGCTTTTCCTCCGATTATGATTTATGTTTTCTTCACTATTGGAAATGCATTAATTCTTGAAAATTTTGAGTTCTATTTCCCATCCATGCAATGGGGATGAAGGGAAATAAATTCCCATAAGTGAAATTGAATTCTGAGTACAGAAAACTAATCCCATACTTAGCCATACAAATTTATTGGTTCAACCCATGCTCCATTGAATTCATGAGTTGATTTCTTAACAATCTTTTTACAATAGAATTAAATATCGATAGGGAAGTCAACATTGGTGGTTTCTTACCATTTATGGCACATGGGTGCCCAAAATGAAACTTGGAATTAAATGATTTATTCTCACACACCCCTCTTCTCTCCCTAGTGGATAACATAACCCCTCATTAAGTTGCTTCCATAGCCATCTCTTAGACTTTTATTTGCATTAAAATATTTACATTACTTTTACATTTGTCCATGGATTACTAACACATGTCCATAAGATACAAAATAATCACCTTTATAATCCATACATTCACTAGCAGGGCCTTGACCTTGGACTCCTCAATAGGAATCATACATCACATATTTACAACATTTACATATCAAGCCAATACATCCTAGGGGTAAACAATGGGGGTATTACATACCCCTCCCCATTTGAACAACATTGTCCACGATGTTTTCAAAACTAAACAAAAATGGGTATGCCTCTCTCAGGGAATCATCCAACTCCCATGTAGCCTCATTGGGACCAGGGTTCTTCCATTATACCTTTACATGTATGATGGATCGGTACTGGAGGAATTTCACCTTCTTGTTGAGGATGCACATATGTTCCACTTGGAACTCTACCTCAGGTTCCACATGAATCACATTTTAATCAGTTACGTGATCAAGATCATGTACATAATTCTTAACCAAAGAAACATGAAAAACAATGTGATATCTCATGTAGTAGGTAATGCAATCCTATATGCAACTGGACCTATTCTATAAAGGACTTCAAATGGCACACAATATTTCATTTCCAACTTTGCACAAATTCCCAACTTTAGGGAACTTTTCTTTGGATTTACTCTCAAATAAACATGATCCCCAACTTTAAATTTCTTGTGCATACTTTTCAAATTTCCATAACTTTTCTACCTATCCCGGGCTACCTTTAAATTCTGTCTAATCTTAACAATTTCCCTTTCCATTTGCTTGAAAATTTATGGCCCAAGCACTATCAGTTTTACTGGACTATTCCAAATCACTAGAGTCATGCATCCCTTGTCATACAATGCCTCAAATGGATTCAGTCCAATGATTCTTGATGCTCATTATTGTATGCAAATTCTACCAAGTGTAGGTAATCATCCCACTTGGATGGCTTATCCATCACATATATCGTTAACATATCCTCAAGAACTTGATTCACCCTTTTGGTTTGGATATTTTTCTGAGGATGATATGATCTACTAAAATTCAGCTGATTTTCCAATAACTAAAATAACCCTTTCCAAAAATTGGATTTGAACTTTGCATCTTGATCTAAGACTATTGCTTTGGGTAACCCATGCAATATGAATACCTTCCTCATGAAGATCATCATTATGTCACTTGTTTTATGAGTGGACTTTAATAGAATAAAATGAGTTGCCTTTGATAACTTGCCCACCATAAACAAGATTGAATCATGTTTCTTTATTATCAGAGGAAAAATTGTTATAAAATCCATAGATATTACTTCCCACTTCCATTCTAGAATGGGAAAAGGATGCAACAATTCTACTGAATGGTGATGCTCTACCTTGACTTGTTGGCCCTTTGACACTAGGAAAGATATTATGATATATCCTTTCTCATCCCATGCCAAAACTACTGTTTCCTTGCTATTGTTATTTCATTTTGATATATTGGATGTGAGGACAATGGAATTTGATGAATTTCATCCATTGCCACCTTCTCCAAATATGCACAATTTGATATATACAATCTACCTTTATAAACAAGAAGATAATCTTCTTCAAGATTATATCCTTCACACTTTTTTATCTAATTTACCCTGCTGCAATTTCTCTTTTACTTGAAGGTAAGTCTCATATTTATTTTAGGCCTTGAGAACTCTTGTTCTTGAATATGATTTGCACATACTTAAGGCTTCTACATGAAATTTTCTACTAAGGGCATCTGCATCCTTGTTCTCTTTTCCTTTTACATGTTTGATTTAAAATCAAACTCGCACAAAAATTCCATCCATATAGCTTGCTCTACATTTAAGCTTGGTTAATCAAACAAATACTTTAAGCTCATGTAATCTATTATAAGCTCAAATATTCTTCCTAGAAAGTAATGCCTCCACATCTTGAGGGTGTGTACTATGGATTCTAATTCTAAATCATGAATTATGTATTTATTTTCATGTTTTTTTATTTTTCTGGATTCAAAGCAAATCACAAGCCTTCTTACATAAGAACTCCACCTAGTCCTTCAATGCATACTACAAAATCCTTCTTTCGATATGAAATCTTCAAAACAAGGGTACTAGTAAGTAACTTCTTCAATCCTTGAAATCTTTCTTCACATTTTTCAAACGATACAAACTTTACATTATTTCTCTGTAGCAATGTAATTGTTTCAACAATATTGGATAATCCCTCAATGAATCTTCTATGGTATCCTACAAGACCCATAAAATACCTAAGGGCTATGATATTTTTTGGAGTAGGAAAGTCTATTACGACTTCAATATTTTCTGGATCCACTACAATTCCTTCTTCTAAAATAAAATGACCCCAATATTGTATCCTTCTTTGATAGAATTCACACTTGATTAGCTTTGCATACAATTTGTGCTCTCTAATAAATTTCAATACCATTCATAAATGTTCGTCATGTTCTTCTTCATTCTATGAGTAAACAAGAATTTCATCCAAGAACACTAACACAAACTTATCCAAATACTCACTGGAAATGCTATTCATGAGACACATGAAGGTGGTGGGTGTATTGGTGAGACCAAATGGCAACACCATGAAATCATAATGGCCATATCTTGTCTAAAAAGCTTCCTTGTGAATGTCTTATTTTTTTATTCTCACTTGATGATAACCAGATCTCAAGTAAATCTTTGAAAACACTTTGGCTTCCTTCATTTGATCAAAACAAATCGTCAATTATGGGAAATGGGTACCTATTCTTAACTATCACTTTATTGCGTTGCCTATAATCAATACATAGCCTTAAAGTTCCATATTTATTCTTTACAAATAGAATTGGTGCTCCAAAGGAGACACAATTGGTCTGATATACTTCTTGTCCATTAATTCCTGTGGATGCATCTTTGAATCTACCAATTCCGACATGCTCAATTGGGGATGCCCCTAGGAAAAGATTGATTGTAAAATCAATGTCCCTTTTTGGTGGTAGTCCTAACACTTCATCAAAAAACTTACATCTTTGAACTCTTGCAACAATCAGTAATCTTCTAGTTTTAGGTCGTTTTCCTCTAGTGAATATGATATATGGATTGCATATAGCTGGCATCCTTTCTTGTAAAAAATCCTTAACTGTAAGGCTGAAATATGCCTTAATGAAACTTGCTTGAAAATCCCTTTCACCACTCTTGACATTCCTTCTTCATCAATGCATTCAAAGACTTTTTCATATCAATCTACCTTATCTCTATGCTTTTCCAACCAATCCATACCAGTAAGAGCATCATAAGATCCTAATGGTAGGAAATTCAAATCTACTTTTGTGAGGAGTCCATTCAAATCTATGGGGCACTCCATCACTACTTCACTCACTCTTATTTTTATTCCTATGGTTAACTAAACTAGCCAAGACTTATTATGCTTCATTTTTCCAAGAGAACAACTTTCGACTACTTTTGGAGTGACATAACTATGAGTAGATCCCGGATCAATCAAAACATAAATAGATTGTTTACAATCTCATCTTCAATTTCCACTACTTCTAATTGATGTTCTGCATGATGGTTATCCAACACTGCATAAATTGGGGGATTTGACCATGCCATATCTTCCATTTTAATTGATTCTTCTAAGTTATTCAATCCTCGAGGATTCTCTCTTCGACGCAAAAATTCTTTAAGCATGTGGTTTTCTCCATATCACCAACACTGAAGTGGTCCTTTTGGTCCTGTTTCTGTTGTTACTGCTGGCTTGTTTCCACTTCAGTCTTGCGGACCTTATTGGAAATTATTTGGTTTATTTTTAAATTATGGAGGCTTAAATTCCACTTTTCCTTTGGTCAAATATTTCCTTTGGCTTCCCTTTCCATGCTGGATGAACTTCTAATTTTCCTTTTCTTTACTTATAGCGATGCATTGCCATTTTGATGGATTTATCAAGGGTTGGTGGATTAAGAAACTCAATCTTGTCTCTATAATGCTGGGCTAGACTTACAAGGAATCTTTGAATTTTTACCCTTTCATCTTTGATGTAATCTATACACCTCAAAAATTACAAAAACTTATGAACTTGTTCTTCCATGGAATTATGTCCCAATTTTAGTTCATTGAAATCCTTCCTTTTGTTATCATAATACTTGGAAGATAGGTATTTTTCCTTCAAATACTTTTTAAATCGCTCCTAAATGATCCTCTTTTATTGATTCCCTTTGCTTGCATGAGGTGCTCCCACCAAATTGAAGATCGACCATTGAGATTGTAAATGACAATTCTGGCCTTTTCATTTCTTGAGTAATTGTGAATTTAAAAATATTTCTTCATTCCAAGGAGCCACGCTTTTGATTTTTAACATGTCTTACTTTCTCCATCAAATGTGGGTGGCCTTGCTTTTCTGAATTCTCCTTATAGAATCCTTTTAAAAGTCCTATTTATTTTGAATCTTCTAGAGGTATTCTTTGGGATACTTGTAGAACCTGGAAAATCACATAACCTGCTAGAAGAATACCTTGGCAAAGATACCTTATGTGGCCTGCTTAGAGAACCCTTTCCTGAACTAGGAGTTCTCTTTCTAGTGCAGATTTTGGAGCCGCTTCCTGCACTTCGTCTTCCATGACCAAAATTTCTTGGATTAGATCCCAGATGATATATCTATTTATTATCAATGAGTCTCATAAGGATGGAAGCATTAATATGGTTCTTCTCTTCTTGAGCCTTGATCAACCTCTCATTGAAACTTTTCATTATTTCAACCATATTTTGTGGAGTGATTTGTTTTATCCTCCCATTGTATTTTGTCTCAACATTTCCCTCTTAGATATTTTATCCTAGTAAATCCTCAACATGTTCATAGGGGTATTGGGAATTGTTCATGGTTACCATTTGTGTATGGAATTTTTTTCCCCTTTTCCTACTGTCCTCTGCTACAACTTCTCAACTATTGTCAACTACAAGCACTGTGCATCATAGATATATTTATTAGACATCTTAGCAGTGCATGCAATTACACATAAAAATGTTATTATTTGACATAATTAGTTTTCATGGGATAATTCACAGGGTTCTTAGGTCCTTTTTTGTTCCATTTATGCACTTTGGAACTACCTGTCATGTTCCCATTTTTCCAACACCAAGTAGCATCCAATGTCACATCAAAAACCCATGGATCCTAGTGAAAGTTAATTAATTAATTAATAAGGGGGTGACATTACTTAGGCAATTAAATTATTAGTTATGAATAAATTAGCCTATAGTTGTTTTAATTAATTAAATTGAAGGAGATGTATTTATTATTTTTGTATTTAATTATCAATTACATGTGATGATAAGCTGGATGATGAAAAGGGTGCATAAGGAGATAAGGTTTTCTCAGTGAGTTTTCAACCAAAGATGAAAGTGAAAGAAAAAAGCAGAGCAAAGCAAAAAATAGGAAACTAGAGGAAAGCAACACAAAGCAAGGTGTCAGGACAAAAGAAGGAAATAGACAAAAGTAGTGCATAAAGCAGGCATGTGAGGAAAAGAAAGAAACATCCAGAAATATAAGGATGGAATATTTTCCAAAAAGAACAAGATCCATCCAGTTGTAAAAAGAAGGAAACATCTAGAAAATCCAGGAGGGTGCAATTTCCAAAAAAGAGGAAAATCTAGTTAGTAGAAAAGATGGAAAGTGCCAAACCAGTCAAGGAAGGTGCATTGGAGGAGTCCAAGGAGGTTTATTGTAAATTTAAGTTGCTAAAAAATTCACCCATCCTATAACAGAAGGAGGGCACACCACATTCATATATTTTGACAGTTTATTGTTCATATGAGAGTAAGCTCAAGCTTTTCTAGGCTTTGGTGATGCACCCTTAGCCACCTCTGGGAGATGTGCCTCATATTTCCTGTTACAATATTGTACACGTGATCAAGTGAATCTAATGATGACCAATTTTCATATCTGATCTATCTCCGTGATTACATCCTCTCTTATTTCTATCTTCTAAAGCATTCTTCTCATTTAGTGAAAATAGTGTTGAAGGGCCGAAATGGAGGTTCTAGGTTCTCCATTTATGGAAATTTTTGGAAATTGAGACCTATTCCATTGTGTATGTAGCATCTTTTCCATTAGGAAACACTTTTTTTCTCATAAAAAAAGGTATCCGGATGAGCAATTTATGGCCATTTTACTAGATCTAGGGGTTCCATCTGTGAAGAACGCGCCCTTGCTTTTCTGTATGGTTTGGTGAATGCACCCATGAGAATCCAACATCCCATAATAATCCTACATATCAGATCCTATGATTAAAATTCTCCATCTTACTCTTCTCTGTGCCATTTTCTTTCAATCAATGTAATTATCCAAGATTGATGGCTTTTTGTGTAGTCTGAGCCATGCTACCTCTTCGTAATGCTTAATAAAATATGATTCTAATTGATTCTACCTATTTAATTAATTCCTGATTCATATTAAATATCATAAGAATATTTTGAGATACTTAGAGGCTATTTGAGTCCATAATTCTCAAGACTAGCTCTCTGTGCAATTTTATTGACTAGTTTCCAGAAATTTGCAATATACAGAGTTCTATAAATCCATTTTCCTTTATGTAAGTTGATGTTGGTGGTAAATTTTCTGAGTAATCCATCCCAACTCATAAATAAGATATCCGTGACCCCTTAAGACTGCTTGTATTCATATTTATGAATACTAGCTCATTGATCACTTCTATTTGACTAATTTTGGAGTTTGTTTAATTAAAAAGTCTTTGTATGCTAAATTTCAGTTCGTCTAGTCATGTTGGGTCCCTGATACATTTATGAATTCCATCCCACCATCATACTGAGAATTCATGGCTTTCTATGGATGTTTGGAAGAAAGCTAGTGGAGTAGTCCACCATAGCACATTTTTTCATTTTGCCCCAAACTCAATAAAAAATTTCCTGAACCTCAGAAAATATTGTACATCATAAAGTTAGGGGTTTATTTACCTGTTTTAAACCTATGTTTGATGTAAAGTGTAATTTAATGAGTTTTGTATGCCTACACCAGTGTGCCTAGGAAGCCTTGAAGTAGACCTCATCCGGGCTGATCTTCGAAACATAAATGGCCTCAATACCTTGTGCATAGAACTCAGATGTTGGACTTTATTATGTTGTCCTTTCATCTGCACACTCCCCAGTACATTTTTCAGATCCAAAAGTGTTCTCCTATCAAGCTCTAGGTGGGTTATTCACTGACCAAGACTAGTTTCATCTTGTGTAGTTTTGTGAGCTAGTTCTGCTTGTGAATTTTATGATTTAAAGTTTGTACCTGAGATAATATCATATGATATCAGATCAGGGATATTACAGTTGTATCATAGCTATTTCATTGTATCAGCCTGTAAATATTAGTGGAAGATAACTCAGAATTGTTTTCAAGTTGCAATTGTGGAACTAGTTGCAGACATGGAAGACGAACGCTTTGAGTTGTATGAGGAAGAAGAAATTATTTACATTGATGGAGGCTTACCAAGAGAAGAGGATGGTTACATTTGTGACCAGATGTATAATGAAGGTAAATGGGATGAAACACCGATGGATAATCCTAAGAAGGATTTAGCAAAGAGTATATCTGGAAGTAAAATATTTCCCTACCACCACCAGGAGTATCTATCTTTGGGAGAAGAGATTGGTAAGGCAATTTATTTCAAAGATTAATTTTATTGCAGATTTGGATTTGAGATTCAGGATGAATATTTAGATTCAATAGAGAGAATAAAACCACCAATGGAGGAACCAATTTTTTCTACCTCTGTGAGTAAAGAAAAAGGAAGAAAAAATCATCCAACTGCATCTTGTAGAATCGTGAGATTGTTTGGGTTTTCTTCAAGCAGATCTTCCAAAGGTTGTAAGCATGAAGAATCCACCACCAGTTCTACTAAGGATCAAAAAATTATGGATAATATAGCAGCTTCTAATGTGTTCCAAGAAGTGGCATATACTAATGGTTTCTCAAGTACTGAAGAATCATCTACTGATGATTGTTGTGATGAGGTACCTACTGATGGGTGCCTAAGTTTTGAGGAGACATCTATTGATGGATGTCCATATATCTATATTGGTGAGATAGAGATACCACTTGATGAGGTTGCTGCAAGAAAATTTTCCATTGAGCATGAATATCAAGATCTTGTAGTAGCAGAAGTTATTCCAGATTCATCTTTTCATACATCACTTGAACCACATTGTGAAGTTGACCTCACCAAAGAAGAAGAAGAGGTTCATCCTCAAGAACCTCAGTTACTTGCATGGCCCTTGAAGATGAGTGAGAGGAAGATCAAGAAGGCATTGCAAATTATCCATAACACACATGTTTCAATGTCACAGTCACGTTGGAGAGCTACTTCATTGGAAGATTCATCTTTCCTTGAAGCCATAGAGAAGATTCAGAAATCCATGTCTACAATCCAAGGTAAATTTTCAGATATGCTTTCTGACAAAGATCATTTGCATGAGCTTGTTCTTATGTTTCATGGAGCATACTTGAATGATGATGAAGAGATATGAAAGCTCAATGATGAATTATTGTCCATCCAAGATTCTTTGAAAAGAACTCAAAGTGCCCTCCAAGAATCTCAGAAGGAGATAGAGTAACTTCACCAAAAGTTGCAAAGATAACTCATTCCAATCATCTAGTCTCTTATGGTTGGTTGTACTTAGATTTATCTGGAAGAACCTCATGAGATCGTGGTTCATGATGTGCATGATCACATGCATGTGCTTGAGGATATTTGGAATGCAGATGATGGGTTCCAAGCACATATTGATCCCAGAACGAAACTAAGATTCTTCCTGGAGTGAGCCATTCCTCCATTGAGGAATCAAAATAGCTCATGTTTAATGGACCATCCTTTGATGGAGTTGATGCATCCATTAGCTTGATGGATGAGGTTTTCCGAGATGATACTTTGGTCCAAGATCCTACATCAGACACTTCTACTTCTTCCTTGACATTTGAGGATGAAGTTTGGGTCAAGAATTTCTTTTTGATGGTTCCTTAAGAGGAGCAGAAGGCTCCCACATTCACACCAACTGATTTAGTGATGGCACCAACAATTCCTACCCAATAGTTGTAGAGGCATCCCATGCCTATTTTTGATGCAACCTCACATAAAGGTGCATATGGCCCCCATTTTACTTCATTGAGTGGGACATACTGTGATTGTATGCATACCTTGACTAGTGGCAGAGAGTTGAGCCATTGGGAGTCTTCACATGGGGAAGCACACTGCTTTCCATTCGAACCATTGCGTTGGAGTGTATATTCTTTTCCTGTTTGCTAAATAATACTATTGGCAGGCAATTTGGATGAGTCAGTTGTGCAGCATCGCAGATGCTGTGAAGGGTCAAAGATGCCACACAAGAAGGAAAACAACATGCAAGTCGATTAGTTTATGTAGTTTTGGGTCATTTGGACCACATTATGTGGGTTTTTGGGTCATCCTTTTTGTAAAGTTTGTTAAGAAGTAGTTAGGCGGTTTCCTAAGTGGACCACAAATGTAAAGGCACAAGCCTATAAATAGACATAGCATTGTAAGTTGTGAGATACCAATAGAACATACTTGATCAATTAAAGAGACAGTTGAGCACAAAGGATTTTCCTTCTTATTGTCTGTTAATCTGGATATGTGACAAAAGAGCTATATTGTTGTATCTATGGGTTGTTGTGAAGGTTAATATGATGTGATTTTGAGCATAATCATTATGTCTTTTCTATTTCCTTGTGATAAATGCAGTATGCGATATGAATCTGTGAATGATGCGATGTTTTCACGCTGCAATTAATGTTTTACTGTTATATCTATTGCGCACTGGTGGTTCTATCAATGATGAGATCTGTTGAATGATGCTGTAATTATGTTTAATGCTTGAGTTGAATGGTTAGATCTGTTATGCAATGCTGCTATAAGTCGATGAGTTAATGCACAAATTCCTCATTCATTTTTCAGAAACGTGGTTTCATTAGCTCTCCCTTGAACATCTCAGGTGAGACTTCATCAGCTCCGCAGGTGTTGCTGGACAGGGTAAAACCTGTCTGGGCCAGTGCTCAGGGAGATCATGGTGGTTTGGGTGTCGACAGTGTGAGGAACCCTTGTCGACTGGGTTTGTGTCAAAAAATGGTTCCGTTGCTAGGACCCTAGCGCAAAGTGGAGGGAGGACATGTTGTGGCATCCGAAGAGACCAGAAATTCAAGATTGGTTCGACCTAAAATTGCAAGAGTTCGCTGAAAAAGAAAATCAGAACCCTAGGTTGTCAACAGATTGGTGGTTGGAAAAAGACATACATGATGATCCGCACGAATATTTTTTCTGCGAATTCCCAATCATCCTGTATGAATGGTTAGAGAAATTGACCTTTCAGAAGCGAAACTTCTAGGGTGGTGACCGACATCTTGGACCCCAAAACTGATCCAAGAGCTGCAAGAGGTAGACAACAAAGCATCACGGGCTGTTGAGGTCTGGGTCAACAGTATACTGGAAGGATATATCACTGAGTTTGCGGGTGATACGACAAATTCTTATAGCGAAGCTGAAAGGGGATGTTTCAAGGAACTGAGAGGCAGGTTTCTGTTGTCGCTGCAGTTGTCCATTAAGATGCTCATCTGTGAGAAGGGAATACTGAAGATGCACCTCGACTAGTAGAACTCTGGTGGGTGGAGGCTATGGATACCGTGACAGCAGGGGGACTGTAAATGGAATAATACAGGGTAGATGGTTGCAAGTTATGATGAGGCTGTGAAGGAAGCAAGGGAATAGACTGGTCTTACAAGGGGAGGAGCAAGGTTTCGACAAGAGAAGAGGTAGAGGACAGAAGAAGGTCCTGTTGCAGTCGAAATGAAAAGCCGTGAAGGAAGACCACATGGGACGAAGTGACCTCACAGTGCCAATAAGGAAAACTAGGCTATGCCCAGGATAAAGGTAGGACCAACCCCCAACAACAACATACCCACACCTCCACTCACTATCTCACAACTAGGAAGGAACACAACTTTGACATCGTCGTGTTCATCATGTAAATAGAAATTGATTGCTAGCAGCTCAGCGACTGTGGGATGGAAGCACAGGATGGTGGGCGAAGATGCGAAGTTACCACTATTACATGGGAATGGCACTGACAACCTAGAGCAATACTGGTTCTTATGTGAAGCAGTATGGACTGTTAAGCAAATTACGGATGGTGACGCCAAGAAGGGCCAATTGGTGACTACTCTTTGGGGTCGAGCATTGGACTAGTTTATGAAGTTTGTACAAGTTCCTATAGGCACCCTATAGAAGACATTGGATGAGGTTAGAAAAGGATTGATTGCAGAGTTCAGAAAACCGAAATCTGAGATGCAATATATTACAGAACTGAAGGAGATTAAGTAGTATCCAAATGAAACTGTTTGGGACTTCGATCAAAGGTTCAAAACGCTGATGGAAAGAGTTACCTTTGACATGAGATATGTCTAGCACAAGGAATGGTTCATCACAGCATTGCTACCTCATATTCAACTCCCGTTGATGCAACAGAACATTACAACACCGAGTGAAGCTCTGGAGATTGCAATGTGGTTAGAAGCTTCGCCAATTGGTGAGAACGCAGTTGGCATGTCTCATATCAAGACACAATTGGAAAACTTGACAATTCAGTTGAAATATCTTAAGAAGGGAAAAGAGAACTGCGAGGAGGTCTGGTGTACTCGATGTCACGCAGAAGGACACACAAGGTATAACTGCCCAGATTTCCGCAACTACCTAGTATCAGGAGCGCCAAATCCATTAAGTGGCAGAGGTATGCCATGGTGTCGCATCTATCAAGTATATGGGAATTGACATGAGGAGTGTCAATACATGTAGAAGATGGTCACAAAGCCGATGAATTTGTATTGTACATTCTACAAGTCCGTGGGACATAAGATAAGGATTGCCGCGCATATGGCGTACTTCAGGAAAGAACGTACGTTGCATTCTATCTGAAGGACGACCAACGTGCAGTACAGCAACCACAACTACAGCCACAGCTGGCCCAATCGCTACCTCAACCGTAGATGCAGTTTCTACCGCAGCCGCAACCACAACAACAGTTTATGCCACAGTATACTCAGATGCAGATGGCTCCACAATAGCCACAATACGCTCAACAACGACAGTACGTTTAGCCAGGGCAGTGTGTTCAGCTGCAATTGAATCCCATGCAACAACATTTTAATCAACCACAATATAAGCAGCAAGGGGGATTACATGGAGGATTCCGAGGAGGACGCAGTGGAGGCTTTGTTCGCGGAGGAGGCCGAGATCATGGACCTGTCCAATGTTATAACTGCGGAGTGTTGGGACACTATCAGAGAGATTGCACACAATTGCAGACACGTTGTACATATTGTTTTGTTGCTAATCACAATATTGAAAACTGTACGCAGTTGATTGCACGATGGAAGGAAGGAAATATACCATAGTAGCAGAATCAGGACTCCAATCAAAATGTGAATCAACCTGCAAACCCCCTGGCTAACCAGAATCAAGGATCCATTGTCGCGACGATTTCAGCAAAGCTAAGGATGCAAGATGTTGTTGTTGCAGTTATCACTTGCAGAGGTGTGACGACACGAGAAGATGGTTTGCATCCTCTGATCCAGATGGATGGGAAGAAGAAGGTGCAGTTTGATATTAATGCTGAGCGTGACGCATTCTTTCAAGCACATAATGTGATGGAAAAATATCGCGGTAAGTCAATTGTTTATGACATGCCCCCTGTTTTTGAATCAACTTCAGAAGCAATCCCATTGCGACAGTGCGGTACTCTACAAAACTTCTTTGAAATTTTTTATCGCTGGCACGCGATCCCGACGCACTTTCTAAAATTGAGAATCTGTTGTGTCGACCAACTCAGGGATGGAGGGAGTCCACGGTGAACTCCTTACAAAGGAAGAAGACGGGCAAAGAAATGCGCATGAATGTCCAGATTGGGGATTACGAGGTCGATTCAATTATTCTGTATCTTGGCTCCGATGTTAACATATTGACAAAGCAGGCATGGCAAAAGATAGGGAGCCCAACGCTGAGCTGGACTCTTATATAGTTGCGATTGGCTAATTAGGCCAAATTCACACCGATTGGGAGAGTTCCGCGCCTTGTTGTGGATATCGAGGGAATGAAAACCTATACGGATTTTGATGTCATTAAGTTTGTCAAAGGTGGAAGCTCCTATCCTGTGTTGTTGGGGATTGGATGGGCTAATGACAGTATGGAAGTGATCAATTTTAAGAAGCGGGTGATGACCTTTGAAAATTAGGACCTCCACGTCATTGCTGCATTGGATCCGAATGAAGGGAGACGGTATGTTGAACCTGTCAAGGATGAAATTGTAAGAGGATGGGATCTTGCATATAACATTTCAGAAGACTACATTCATCTAATGGCTGGCGGAGAACTTGGTTGGCGCATCTCTAGCTCTGTGTCTTCCGATTTGGATGATGCTTTAGAGAACTAGAAGAACTGACTGCATGATGTGTCGTTCAGGAAGTGTGGTTTTCTTACAAATTTGTTGTGCTGTGTCACAATTGAAACTATTGAATTTCAAGTATATGAAGGATTTCTTGGGTTGTCTACATTTTTAGTAGCATTTGAAGACAAGGTGTCAGAACCACAGTGTTTGCTAGCATTGGAGGAGGTGCTGAACGCTACTCCAGCACGGTTGTGGACGACCCATAAGCAGTCGATTATTGGATGGTTGCAGTGCTGAAGGTTGATGAAGGTTATCTTTGGAGACACAGAAATATACCACACCGACAGGTACAATAGGTGGAATGACCGAGGCAGTCATCTGATGGAATGTCAGACTCTATGGGTTTCGTGCCCACGGGATGAATGGGTCCATGCTTTTATCCATACGTTGGATGAAATGCTGTGATCATGGTATGCTTAAGATGATTTGAGAGGGGAGATTACCACTTGGTTAGAGTTGACAGTTTGCTTTACTCATACCTTTAGTTTCGTGGATGCCAACCCAGATGTTCATAATGCTTTGCAGCTCATCCTCAACGTTGTTCTGAAGGTAGTTCCAGTGGCATATCCCATAGATCCACATACACATTGTCAGATGCAGTCGATGATGGATTGTTATAACATCACTAGAGGGCCATAGGATGGTGATGATCCACGGAATGTCAATATTCTTGAATCAGAAGGAAGTCGCAATGTTGTAGCGCCTGACACACCAACAGATCCAATCAGTCAGCCGCTGAAACTCAGGAAGGTCAACATTGGGATAGAGGAGAACACAAAGTTTGCGAATGTTGGTGACTACTGGGATGAAGACATGATGGCAAAGGTCACCGACCTGTTACATTAGTTACAATATTTGTTCCCTACGAAGTTTTTCGAGATGAAGGGAATCTTGGGGGATCTAGGGGAGATGAAGATTCCATTGAAACCAGATGCAAAACCAATTAGACAGCGACCATATTGACTGAATTTGTGACATAAGGAAAGGTTCAAAGTTGAACTTAACTGCATGTTGGATGATGGCATCATTGAACCAGTCCAAGAAACAGAATGTATTAGTTCCATGGTGGTGCAAGACAAAAAGACAGGTGAGGTACAGATTTGTGTCGACCTGAAGAAGCTGAATGACGCATTTATGCATGATCCATTTCTGACACTATTCACTGATGAAGTACTGGAGGGAGTGGGTGGCCAAGAGATGTATTCCTTCATGGATGGATTTTCTGGTTATCACCAGATCAGGATTATGAAAGAGGACCGCCATAAGACAATGTTTGTGACTGAACGCATGCCATTTGGGTTAAAGAACGCACCTGTGATATTCTCTCGGGTTGTTGTTGCTGCCTTCAGGGATTTTATTCAAAAGTTTCTGTAAGTTTATATAGATGAATGGACATTTTATGGATTGATCAACGATCATCTAGAAAACCTGTGACTGATGTTGGAGTGCTGTCGACAGCATCATATATCGCTGAACTTGAAGAAGTGCATTTTCTGTGCACCATTTGGGATATTGTTGGGTCACATTCATTTGGGATATTGTTGGGTCACATTGTTTGCAACCAGGGATTGTTGGTTGACCCAGCAAAGATTGCGCTCATTCTGAGCTTAACACCGCCTACCAATGTTAAGTAGTTGAGAGCGACACCGGGGCACACATGGTATTATTGCAAGTTTATCCGTGGTTATGCAGCAATCACGACCCCTATGGAAATGTTCTTAAAAAAGGATGCAGTATTCTTATGGAGTCCAGAATGTCAAGTAAGTTTTTAAACACTGAAGGATAAGATGGCTTCTGCACAAATATTAGTATTCCTTGAATGGAGCAAGGAATTCCATGTCCATGTGGATGCATCATCAATTTCATTGGGAGTAGTGCTGACGCAACCAGGGGAAGGCGATCTAGATTACCCAATTGCTTTTGTGATTCGGAAGTTGTCATTTGCGGAGAAAAATTATACCACTACAGAAAGGGAAGGCTTGGTGATGGTATATGTGCTGCAGCAGTTTAGGCACTACTTGTTGGGAGGTCACTTTAAGATGCTCATAGACCACTCCGCTTTGAAATATTTGGTCAATAAGCTTGCATTGGGGGGGAATATATGTCACACGTTACTTCTCTTTCTAGAGTTTGATTTTGAGGTAATTGTGAATCCTGGTCACTTGAACGCGGGGCCAGATCACTTGTCACGGATTGAGACAGGGGAGGAACCAACCAACATTGAAAATGGGTTTCCAGATGTGCAACTATTCAGGGTTGAAGTAGCTGATGACTACTACGAAGAAATAATTCATTTTTTGGCGACAGGAACCGCACCAGAGGAGTTTACCACCAGTCAGAAGAAGCAGTTGGTGGTTAAGGCTGTCGAGTTCCAGTTGATTGCCAGGAAGCTGTATAAGCTAGGACCAGATGATATTTTGAGGCATTGTGTCCTGCCTCACGAGCAAGGGCAGATATTGTCAGAAGCACATGCAGGAGTGGATGGAAGACACTATGGAGGTTGCACTACCTCCAGGAAGGTGCTTCGTGCAGGGATTTGGTGGCCCACTCTTCACAATGATGCAACGGATTATGCGCGGACTTGCGATGTCTGTTAAAGAACTACCAAACCCTCTAGGAAGGATGAAATGCCGCTAATACCTCAAGTAACCTTGCAACCATTTGATAAATGGGATGTGGATTTCGTGGACCCTATCAACCCCCCTGGGAAGCGCACTGGTGCACGATACATTATCACCGTGACAGATTATTTGAAAAGATGGATGGAGGCTGCACCCGTTGTAGATTGCACCGCTACGACAGTAGGGATTCTTATTCGACAATATTGTCACTCGTTTTGGTTTCCCAAAGGTATTGATGAGTGATCAGGGGAGACACTTCATTAATCGCAAAGTCAGTGCATTGACAGCAGAGCTTCAGATACAACATAAGAAGAGTACATCGTATCATCCACAGACAATTGGCACGGTGGAGGCCTTCAACAAGGTGTTGGAGGATGCGCTCACAAAGGTCTGTAACGCAAATCGTGATGACTGGGATTTGAAGATTCTAGCAGTATTGTGGGCATATCGCACCACTTATAAAAGGTTGACGGGACAAACACCCTTCAAATTGGTGTATGGGAAAGAGGTAGTTATGCCTATGGAGTACATTGTTCCGAGTCTGCGCATAGAAACCACGACATGTATGAATGACAAAGCAGCATTAGCGGAATGACTGGAGCAGCTGGAGGAAGACCGCTTTATTGCAGGTTTTCACCAGCACATGGAGAAGGATCGACAAAAAGCTTGGCATGATTGCCATATAAAAAATAAACAGCATCAGCAAGGCGACTTGGTGTTGTTGTATGATAGCAAGTTCATGATGCATCCCGAAAAACTGCAGATGCATTGGATGGGACCCTATCTTGTTAGTTCTATTACTTCAGGAGGCGTAGTGCAACTGCGACAATTAAATGGAGTGTTGCTACCAAATATGGTGAATGGTAGCAGGATGAAGCCCTATAGGACGGGATAGGAACCAAGAGATGTGTAAAGCATTGCAAAAACAAAATGCAGAAGGTTAGGTGGCAAGATGGCGCACCAATAGGACCAGGATGAGCATGGAAGAGCGATGTTATCACAGTTTGGGAGACGTGTCATGACAAGTATAGGGTCACGACGCAGTCAAATCAAAAAATAATGTAGACAGTTAGATGCAGTTGATTAATGGAACTCAGTGAAGTGACCTGTAGTTATAGCGGATCCAACTGTTAGGTTGAAAGGATTGATGACAGGGTCCGACACATTTGGCACATGTAACACAAGTTGGCAGCATGGTTGATGGCACCAGGGTTGATACTTCACACATTTTGGCACAAATGACAATCGATGAAAGCATGGTCGCTACTCCGCACGTAAGAAGTATGGTCTAAACACACGTGATGCAGATCCACCTCACCAGGAGATGGGGGAATGGTATGATGACCAGATCAGAGCCTTATGTGAATGGATTTGCAAATCATTTCTGAGGCAGGCGTCCAAGACAATGAAAATGCATAAATACAGGCATTGGAGGCTAGCTGAGCAAAGAGGTATCTACTCGATGAGAGGAAGATAGTTAAGTTAGGAATTCTGTTGACGTATTTGTAAATTCAGAACATATTCACTTGTATATTGCATTTGTACTTTCTTGTATCCCCAACGGAGGTGTATTATTCCTCTGGTTGGAAGTGTCGTCATCTATATTTGCAAGTGTCACAAGTTATATTGTAAGTGTCGTAACTTATATTTGATGGGTTATTATACCACCTTAGAGGGGTTGGCCCAATGTGGGTCAAAGGGTTATTAGACCACCTTAGTGGGGTCGACCCAGTGACAAGTGGTAATGGGTTATTAGACACTCCTAAGGGAGGTCGGCTGAGTTAGAGTAAAAGGAAAATCAAGTCATTGTATAAATAGAGAGTCTAACTCTCTCATTCTATTCATTCGCTCACTCATCCAACTCGCATAGTTGAGAGAGAGGAGTGCGCACAAGTGGAGGAGGTGTAGTTGCTGGAGACATCTATCTTTTGGGTTTGATCTTTGTGATCTTTGTATTGGTGCTCATTCTATCTCTGAGGAAGTTGCGGGGTTTTTCACCTTCTTGGTTTTCCCCAATGAAATGCTTTATCTCTCTTGTCTCTTATGTTTGATATGTTGTACATGTTGTTCTCTCAGTTAAGATCCTAGATAATGTTGAATTAAATGATTAAAAACTAACATGGTATCAGAGCTATCCTGAAGGAAGGCATTGTAAGGCATTTATGACACTTGTTGCACTTGCGACAAATTGGAAGCTAGGGCTTGATATAGTAAAAAATAGTCATCGTGGAACTTTCGCTATCAATATGTTTTGGAGAAGTTTTAGAATCTAAAACTTTTACAAGACGAAGATGAAATGTTCATGTACCTTATGTCCAAAGATCAACCTTAGATTTGTTGTACTTTGTGAGATATGATTCGTACAAGTTAGGGTTTCTGCCTCTTCCAGAATGCAGCCCTAAACAGGTGACCTAGGAATAGAGGTCAAATATCGGGCTAGGAAGATCCAAATGAAATTCCGTAAAAAGTGTCAGTTAGGGTACGGATTGTAGTTTCACAGGTCCACATTTCAGAGGCCGAAGTTAAATTGGGTCATGTTGCAACATGTGGCATATCTCTCTAATGGAGAATCCATTTGAGGTCAGATCTATGGGGTTGGAAAGATGACAGGGAATTCTACCACAGGCCGACGTTTCAGAACCTGAGGATCCAAAATTTCAGAGTTGCATCGAAAACAATATGGCATATATTTCTGTCAAAACATAATTTGATTCTGAGCACTTTCATTCTTGGCTTGTCACTGCTGCGGGAAATTAGGGTTTCTGCAAAAGTTGGAATTTTTGGAATCTGAGACCACAGCTGGATGATCTTCATCAAAATCAAAATTTAGAGACCAAGATTGAAGTTTTTGGTTTGGTAGAACCCCGGGCTCTATCAAATCCTAGTTCGGGATTTTGACCAGAAAACCAGAATTTGACAGAAGCCGCAGATCCGAAACTTTCAAAGTCAATTTTGAGGAGTCAAATTTTGGAGATTTCAAAATTGAAGTATACCAACTTGATCAACTCAGCAAGGCACAATTTTTCATCCAATCAAAATTTTGAAATTCAAGTTTGAATTTTTAGGGTTTCTTTGACAAACCCTAATCCAGCTCCAGATCTAGCTTCAACAAATCAAAGTGGATTGGGTTAATACTAGAAGAGAATGAATTGACACCTACATAAGTGAAGAAGTTCTAGTTCTAGAGGGATATGAGGCTAAGGCCTTACATAAGAAGACTACAAGCAATCCCGACAGGTATGACTTGAGGAGATACAGGTATGTTTTGAAATCTGCTCATGATTAAGTTTATAATATGTTTGTCTTCATTTTATTAAGGTTAGTAACAATCTTGATTAATTCTAGACTTGTATTATCACCCTAGTAAAAGTATGAATGCATGTGAATGATAGAATATATTTATTGATTAGGGTTATGACACTTATGATTGTACTAATTCACTATGGTGTTGTATGAGGATGATGTTGTCCGCTAACATAAAGGTGCATCAAGAAAGACAAATCAAGTACTAGATGAAGAACATATGGCCATGGTGACATGAATACAAAGACTCATCTATAGTCATGGATCACATAGAAGCTCTACTTACAAGGTATGTATAATTTGGTTCTACAATGGTTAACTTATGAGATATGCAGGATACTAGCACAAGTCATTGAAGAGAACAAGAAGACATTATGTGGGTATGTTAGACATAACTAGCAAGCATGATAATCTAGGTATGTTTTTCCTATATCAAGTTAGAATCCTACCTTGTGTTAGGATCTTATATAAGTATACTTGGTATGATTGATAATTCATGAAGTTATAAGTTTGGGAAATCATGGGTTTATGCATATTATGCTTCTTAGTTCGATTAATGATATGACAAACTAGAAGAGTCCTATGGTCAAATAAAAATATGCATTAGTAAAAGAAGTCCTCCTTGAAACCTTGAATACTAACGCTTGAATACTCAGATTTATCCCTCCTATCCTGTCATGTGCCCACTTCTCACCTACCACTGCAGAAGGGCACCTTTCTCACCTACCAGTTCAGTTACACTTCAGTTATCACTCTGATTTACCTCCGATTGACCCATAACTGATATTATCACTCTGATTCATCTTCGATGAGACATGACTGACAGTTCTGAGTGCAGTTAAGCCCTCATTCTCCCTCCACTGAGCCTCCATCCCTAGATTAGTGCATCTTACCATCAGTTACACTTATTACACTCAGTTAGACTCAGTTTGACACCTGTTTGACAGTGACTTGTGCATTGGTGACCACCACTGATTGATGATGAGGACTCCTAGTTGGAGCCAAGCTATGCCATTCAGTTAATTCGAATGACCTCCTTGGTTAATTCGAATTGCTCACTCATTGTGACAGTATTGTATTGTAATTCTACCATTCTAGATTATAGAGCACTGATGCATTTCTCTTGCATAGTTTTTACTCCAAATTGTTTTACATCTTTGTGATCGATATTCTTGTTCAATAGATCTGCTATGACTAATTTTACACTACCAAACAAAGATAAGTATTTGAATTGTCATTTATTATATATTTTATTACTTAAATGATGTTCTCCAGTCACGTACATGCTTATGTTCCTAGATTTAGGATATATATTATGCATATTAGAAAAGTTGCATTAATGAACAAGATACTACTAATATGCAAGTAATGGGTAAGTGGCCTATGGTACTGTACAACATTCCATTGCTACTTATATAGAATGAAACCTCTTTGCTGACATGTTGGGAGTTGTGCACACTCTTAACAAATGTTCTGGTAGAGATGGAAGGCATCTAGAAAGTTATGGAATATGGATAAATGTTGTATTGAAGCATTGTCTAAGATAATTGCATCACTGTATGAAAGATCATCTACAATCACCTCAAAAGAAGGACAATGACATTTGTTCCAGTGACGAAGTTCAAGAAAACTACATATTGAAGATATTGAAGAATCTGAAGTTCCTAGGATCAGGGATGCACTAATAGAAGGATGTCATGATCGAGGAATACCAATCGATCATGGAGAATGATGTTAGGGATGTGGTCCCAAGACTAGAAGGGATGCCTCTTGTGACTTCCAAGTAGATCTACAAGATCAAGCATGCTGTAGATAGTAGGATAGAGAAATACAAGGCAAGTGATGAAGTGGAAGATACACCAGATGGATTTGAAGACAGCTTTCTTTAATGGTGTAGTAGAAGAAGAAGTAGAGTAGCCACTTGGATTTGAGACATGTGACAGGGAGTCACATGTGTGCAAGTTAAATAAATCCTTGTACGGTTTGAAACAAGCACCCAGGACATGGTATGACAGCATTGACAGCTTCCTGACTAGTTTGGGCTTTACCAAGAGTAAAGAAGATTCCGACCTTTACTAGAAGGTTGAGGAAGGCAATCCATGGATACTCCTATTGTATGTAGATGACTTGTTTGTGATAGGTGAGGATAGGTTGATTGCTGACACAAAGAGGAAGCTTGCTTCCGAGTTCGAGATCAAGTACTTGTGTATGATGCATTACTTTCTAGGTATGGAGGTGTGGAAGAGTGCAACTAGAATCTTCCTTGGACAAGGGAAGTGTTGTAGTCCCCAAGGTTCAATTGGTTACCATAGATACATTAGATCATATAAGCAAAGCATACACAATGATACAGATACAAGAGACGAGACAGATAGAGAGAACACAAGCCTTTATATTAACCAACAAGAGAATAATGCAATCATAGAACCAATCTCAACCAGTACATCGACTCAACAACCTATATATATATCTATGCAAATACAGTTATATAACCGTCTATCGGTTTATCCAACCGACCTGATCTATACTAGTCGACGTGACCTGTCGACATGTACTGTAGAGTGGTCAGGCGGAGGGCCTAGTCAATAGGTCGAACTAGGCACATACAACATCTCCCCTACCTCAAAGAGTTTCTTCATCCCGAAGAAATGGAGAGATCAAAATTTCAAAAAGAGTTATGCAAACGATTATGACGAAGGTATGTTGGAGTCAATAGTATCAGGTATCCTGAGACAGGCTTCAAGATTAACTTCGGCAGAAATAGAGAGGTGGTGCTGAAACTCTTCCCAAGTGCTTAGAAAATTCTGGATGTCGACAGTTAGAGTTGTGAGTTTCGACAAATTTTCGATCTTGTCGTGAGTGGATGTAGCCTGTAAATAGATCATGTCGGGACCAAATATGCTAATTGTTCTTTCAGTAGCAGCAAGTAACTGATGGAATCGGGGCTGAATTTCTCCAAGTGTTTTGAAGTCGCCTCGGGCTTGAGACATCCACTAAACTTCTTTTTTCTCTTATTGTTCCAATCTCTTGTTTTCCATGATAATCTAACTATCAATTTTTTCAATAAGGGCTTCCTCTGCAGTCAAGCATTGGTGCTAAAGTTTTCTTAGTAGTGTTTTTGTTTTCTGAAGATCTTTGTAGACGTAGCCATAATATACATACCAATTGTTCAGGACTTCTGTAAGTTTTTCTGCTTGACTATCATATTGCTTGAGTACTTTGAGAGCTTCTAAAAAGGCTGTAAACTAATTTGTCATGAGGGAAGCTACCTCAACAGCTTGATCATGTTGTTTCTTGAGAAGCTCAGGTTGTAGCATCAACATGATAGACTCAAATAAATGATATGCTCTATCAAGAGGTGTTGCCGTGTCAAAACTGGTTGGAAGCACGATAACTTGCAAAGCTAAGTTTTCACATTTAGCGAGGAATGTAATCCTTTCTTCCTGTAGTTGCAGTATCTGCTCCTCTAACTTATGTCGGTGACATTTTTCCACTCTGAAGACTGCATCTTCAAGTAAATCAAGCTCTTCTTGGGACGCCAACTGTGGCTGATAGCTTGTAGCAGCTCCAAATTGATCTAAGTATACGGAAAGAGTATTTTCTGATTGGCTTAGTTATGTTTTCTGCATTTGCAATTGCTGCTACAATTCTCTTTCTTGCGTTTCTTATCTTTGTGCTTTCTGTGGTGACTCTTTTCTTTTTCTTTTTCTTTGCTTAAGATTTGCTGCTATGGCCCCTTGTCTTTTTTGGTTGTTGCTGGATGACTGTCGATGACTGCTTGTGTGCTGGAAATAGCTTGTTCTGCCTGGGTTTGTGTACTTGGTACTGCTGTTATGGTGGCTGGAGTCTCATGTTCAACAACTTCGTCACTTAGTGGATTGTCTACTTGTATGCTGGAAGTTTCCATATTACTTGTACTGGTATCTTGAACATTAGTATGCTCGAGAGGTTCTGTTGTGTCGGCTGCAGGATCTTGAATCACGGCTGGTTCCTTATCTTGTATGGAAGTGGCTTTAGCTACTTCTGTCGTGGTTGCTTCTTTATTGTGTTGCTATGTAACCGGACTAGACTTGGATCCGTCGACAGGGAGACTCGACTGACTAACTGGGAGTGATGGCAGGTCGAATGATGTCGGAATTGGACTCAATGAAATGGTACTGTCGAATGGACCCGAACTAACTAAACTATACTCAATTGTAGACTTGACATGGGGACTGACAACTTGGGGGTTTTCGCTTTGAATGGATTTTGGCAATGCATTAACTGGGAGAGGGGTAAAGACAGTTGTTTGTTGTGCATAAACTAGATCCGACGTGTCAATATTTCTGATATGATGGGTTTTCATGTGACCGATAATTTTTGGGAATGTCGATGGTAATGGTAAACTTGCGTTTTGAATGGTGTTGGGGGGATCTAAGTTAACCAGGACAGTAGACAGAGATTCAAAAACGGGTTGTTGAACGACCATCTCGCGCCAGTTGGGACAAAGTATCGAAAGGTTTGCAATAAATGTACTCAAAGAGGTGTCTGTCGGGTTAGCAGGAGCAAGTAATGCTAAAAGACTGGTTTCTTCTTCTACTACAGTTAGGGAAGAGGGGGGGGACTGAACGGTTAGGTCGACATTAGGTTCGACCGAAATTTTGGATTTTTAACAATAATTTTAGAGGATGGATACTTATCTGTTTCTAGAAATTTTCTGAACTGATCTTCAAAAGGTAGTTTGTTCTTGGATGCATCTTCAAGAATCTGAGTAGAAGTGTCATATAACTCGATCTCATCTTCTTATGTAGGTTCTTGAAGTGTTACTTGTCTTTTCCCTTTCCCCTTGGTCGATGTTACTCGATTCTATCGGGTTGTAATGATTTCAGCTGCTACCTTCTGTATATTATCATCTGTCAAAAGATGTTATGGGTAGTCAGACTCTATGCTGCTGTCCGAATGCTCTCTGGCCTCTGCTGATTCTATGTGCAGAGTCTGCGCAAGTGCTAATACCTTAGGGTTAGGTGTCGGCTCAGGTTGATAAATGAAGGTGTTCGTATACAACCGACTTTCGTATGCTTCTTCTTGGTCCATATCAGTGAGAGGCTCGACATACTTGAAGTTGGTTTTCCTTGCTTGTGCCGGAATAGCTAATACTTCATTAGATTTTCGACTTAAATCTGTGAAAAATTCACTTATCGAAGGGTAATAGTCGAGCCGCCTTGCTGGAACTGTTGCTCCTTCCATGTACCAGACTATTGTATCATCCAAAGATAGTTGGATGTGAGCTGTCGGGGGTAGACTTCGACGAATGTTCTGTGGTACTCTCCATCTTGTCGCCATTGTTTTAAGGTCTGTAAACCATGCTTCTAACGAAATTTTACCTATTGTAGGCCCATGTCGACTTGCTCTAGTTGCAAAACAACATAAATTTTCCATAAGGACAAGTCGCTCTTCCGAAAATCCTTATTTCCTTTCAGTCGAAGATGGGTCATAAAAATCCATATGAGTACAGATGGGTAACAGATGCTAGCTCCCTCCTCTTGGCACTTATGGCATGTGCATTTAAGAATGTTGGCCAAGAAGTTCGACCATTTGTATACTTTTCCATTCAGATCCATATTCTTGACAACTTCTAACATGTCGGGCTTCAAATCTGATCCCTTGCCTGTCTGTGAAAGTGCATGTGACACAATCTTGGTAGCAGTTATGTGGTTTCCATATAAAATCTGGCTCACAACTATGATTCATGAGTTCTTTCTAGCAGGAGTATCAATAAACTCATCGACCAAGTTTGCGCCTGAATTTGTTGGTATAGCATCTCCCTTATGTGATAGGCCAGTTATCTTGTGGATTATTTCACCATTGATGTCAGCTGGGACATCACAATAAAGCTTTCCATTGTGATACCTGCTAACGATAAATTGTGCAATGACTTCTTTCAGTCCTCCAAAGGTATGCAACAAGGGTGCCTTCATGTAATGCATAATTGTGGTTGTCTGTAAATGTCGTGCTTCATCCCTCCAATGACCATCTGACTCCTTCCCCCAATCTTCAATGCTTCTCCATGCTTTCTTCCAAGTGGGTTCTGTCGCCTTTGAATTCTGAATCATCTGGAGTCTTATTTCCAATGGTGTTTGTTCTTTCTCCAATTCTCTAACTGTTGTCGCGGCAGATCTGGTAGCTGATAAAGTTTTTATGGGAGCCATGGCGGATTCGGGGTTCAAGAATGTGAAATTAGCTTCAACGGGGTCAAGGAACTCTGTATCTTGGAGTTCAAGTTCTCAGCAAAAGAGTGCCCAAGAATCCTCGAGCTCCGGATTTATGGTGGATTTACTTGACACTGGTGAACGGGACGTATAGGCCCGTATTGATGGTTGATTTGATGGGGTTATTATATTAGACTAACAGGATATCGGCGCTTCGTCACGTGCATTACTTTTGGCGTTGCGGGTATCTTCAGCCTCTATTGCTTTTTCATCATGATGCTGCGATACCTTGTTCGATGTGTTATGTCGACTGGCTTCTCTATTTGAGTTTGGTCCGTCCGGGCTGCAATGCTTCTGTCGTGCCTAATTTTCCTCTCCAAGACATCATTGTTCTTAATGATGTCTATAATATCGACAGTTGTGCATTGGAATTCTTTCTCTTCTTTTTCCATCCTTCTTCTGTCATTCTCTCTTCATTTCTTCTTTTGTCATGCTCTATTGTTTTTCTTGATTGTTTATAGTACTCTCATTCGGTTACTTCTTAACCATTGTTTTTTTCTTAGAGAGAAAATATTCATGACTTGTACCATTTAAGTTGGGCGCCATTTACCGCTTTCTTGAAAACACTTCCTTGTAGCTTTTTTAATCGGACTGATCCATTAGGATTTAGGGCTTTGAAAACATAGGGTCCCATCCATTCTGTATGTAGCTTCTTTGGCTTCCCTTTTGCTCGGCTATTATAGAGGAGTGCCAAATCTCCAACTAATAGATTCTTCTGTTTGATATTTCTATCATGCCACACTTTCTTTTGTTGTTTTTGCACTCGCATATGTTCTATCGCCAACTGTCAACTTTCATCCAGCTTTGACAACTGGAGTAGCCATTCTTGTCGAGTATCTTCAACGTCAATATGTAAAGCTATTGCAATGATCGGTGCATGTCGTCGAAAAATGTAATGGGATGATAGCTTCTTGTCCATAGACAAGTGAGAATGGTGTCTGACATGTCATTCTTTTATATGCTGTTCTATATGCCAAGAGAAAAACATGCACTTTTTCATCCCAGTCATCTTTCTCTATGTTGCATATTTTCGTCAATCCTTTTGTAAGTGTTTTATTGAATGATTCTATGGCACCATTCGACTGAGGATGGTACACTGTGCTTATTCTATGATCAACTGCAAATTCCTTAGTCAGTGCTTCAATAGTTTTACATACAAAGTGCATACCTTGGTCACTTATTAGTGTTATGGGGCATCCAAAACGTGTTATGATGTTTTCAAAAATAAACTTAGCAGCAACTTCGCTTGAACATGTTTCGACCGGTTCTACTTCTGCCCACTTGGTGACATATTCGACAGCAGTGACAATATATCGAGCCCCTCTCCTTCTGCCCATTACTGGAAGAGGTCCAATAAAATCGATAGCCCAAATTTCAAATGTTCGGCTAGGGTTAATTGGGACCAATCAAATTTTTGTTCTTGGTAGTGTTCGGCCCATGCACTAACATTTATCACAATTAGATACAAATTCTCAACAGTCTTTATGAACTGTCGGCCACCAAATTCTAGCTTGCAATATTTTTCTAGCCGTTATGTCTGCATGATAATGTCCTCCTGTCGGTCCAGCATGAGCTTCTGCTAGTATATCCTGTTGTTCATGGTCAAGTGCACATCGACGTCATATATAATCCAAGCCAAGTTTATAGAGGAATCCATTGATCAAAGTGTAGGGGGGTTTCTTTCATTGCTAAGATCTTCCTCTTTTTCTCAGTCATTCCTTCAGGAGCTTGTCCATCCTCAAGAAATTGTGCAATTTCCTCAAGTTCGTAAGGGACTGCTTCAATACGAAACAAGTGTGCATCTGGTAAGTCATCTTCAATTCCTCTCGATTCTTCTCCTGTGTCGACTCTCGACGGGTGGTCTGGTCTGACATTATCTTTTCCAGGTTGAATGATTACATCAAATTCAAATTCTTGAAACAATAATAGCCAGCGGCATAATCTCCCATGATGCAATGACTTATTGACTAAGTATTTTAAAGCTTGGTGATCTATATAAAATACAAAGGGGTTAGCCAATAAATAATGACGGTATTTCTGAAGTGCAAATACCATACATAATGCTTCCCTTTCGGTTGTGGAATAATTTCTTTCAGCTTTATTCAATTTCCGACTGCTGAATGCATTAGGGTAATCCATGCCATCTTCTCTGGGTTGTGTTAGAATGGCGCCGACTGCTATTCTAGATGCGTCAATATGTACATGAAATTTCTTCGACCAATCCGCAAATCAGAGGATGGGTGCTTCGACCATTTTTCTTTTCAACGTGTTAAATGAGATATCACAGTCCTCCGTACACCTATAATCTCGATAATCTTTTAGCAATTCTTCAAGAGGATAAGTCATATCGGAATAATATCTGATGAACTTCCTATAATATCCGATCTGACCCAATAGGATTCGTACTTGTTTCGGATTAACTAGAGGCTTTAGGTCAAGGATAATTTTGATCTTCGCGTAATCGACCTTGATCCCTTCTTTGCAAACTACATGGCCTAGTAATATACCGATGGGTGTCGTGAAAATGCACTTTTTAATATTTAGTGACAATTGTATCTTTCGACATCGTTACAACATCAGTCAGAGCCACTTGCAATGATCTTTCAGCATTGTATAGATTGTCCAATCATCAAAGTATACAACCATGGTTTTGTAGATATACTCTTGAAATGCTTTGACGACAATTCTTGAGAAGACCGCAGGTGCGTTCTTCAGACCGAAAGGCATAACTTTGTACGTGAATGACCCAAATTCGCACACAAATTTTGTCTTTTTCTGATCTTCCTTTGCAATAGGTACTTGGTTGTACCCGAAGAATCCATCCGTGAAAGAGTAGCACTCATGCCCTGCAACTTCATTAATAATTTCATCTGCGAAAGGGGTTGGAAAGGGATCTGTGAGTGTTACCTTGCTCAGCTCTTGGAAGTCGACACAGATTCTTAGTCGTGTGTCCGATCTTGTTTCTTTGGATGAAAAACCATTGGTCTTTCCCACTCCGACTGGTCAATAGGATATATGATTCCTGCTGGAAGCATGCTATCGATCTCCTGTTTGAAAATATCCTTGTATTTGTGAGCAATATTGTAGGGTCTTTTCTTTACAGGTTTGGCATCATGCTTAACATCAATTTTCATCTCACCCATTTCTTGTGCAAGTCCTTTCAATTCTCTATAATCTTGAGGAAAAACATCTTGAAATTCTTTGAGGATACTGGAGATTTCTGTTGTTTGTTCCTCACTTAAGTAATTGCCAATCTTTTCCATTTTCGGTTGATCGTCATTTGAAATATCTACTTCCTTTGTTTTAATCTACGCGCCCATCCATTCTGGTGCACGACTGTTACTTATCTGTCTTTCACCTTCTTTGATTTGTGTGAAAGTTGGAGGAAAGTCTTTTTCAGATAACCTTTCATGTTCGTCTTTTTCGACAATCTCTGTGCTAAAGATTGTTCTTACGGGCTTCGATACGTTGGGGTGATCATTTCTCCATTGAAAGATTTTTCCGACTGATATCTCTATTTCTAGGCTCGGTCTTGTCGAATGTCGGCTTTCTGTGCACTTTTTGTTATAGCAGGTAGTAGGTGGTTGGATAATTTTCTGTTTGTACACAAGTGTTAACGTTTTTGTTGGCTGCAGAAATTCTTTGATGCTTTTACTTGCTTCGACCATCCTCTCATTCTGCGGAGAAAACTGGAAATCCTTAATAAAATTGTATTTAAGTCTTTCCAAAAGAAAGTTTCTCCTCTCGCTTCTTCCATCTTATACCATTTGTTAGGTAGATCATCAAGTGTTCTAGGGAAGCGGTGAGGCCATGTTCTTTCATATTTATAGCCCAATTTCTCCATTCTCTTTCACAACAATCGATGTGAACTTCAGGATTTTGTCCTTACGTAAATAGAGGGATGTCAGCCTAAATTGTCAATTTTCTTCCTCCAAACCTTTCTATGAAAAATGTTGATGCAGTATTCCAGTTTTGGAGTTTCGACTGATGGGTGTCCCACCATCTCGTTCCTTGACCAGTAAATGTCTCTACCAAACTTTGTAGTCGTCCTTGCTCTCCAACATGTTTTGATACTTGTTCGACATGTATAGCAGGTGAATCATGTTCTTTATACCTTAATGTCGAACTACCTAACTGTATTTTTTTGTCTAGAACAAGTGTTAGATATGCTCGCATTTTTCATTCAAATATCGTCGGCGTGCATGATACTGAGAGACACTTCTTTATTTGCTTCTTCGATATGGCTTCCACAGTCCAGCAGTCTTTCGCATGTAACTCATAGTTCTCTATTTTCCAGTCATAGAGTTCTGCATCGGAATTGTATCCGAGTGAGATAGGATCTCCGAGGTGAAGTTCTCCTTAGGTATTTGGCTCAATGCGATCTTCATTATTGTCTATGCAGTAGAGTTGTCGAACATCATTGTCGATTTTTGTAGGTTCTGACCAAGGTTCTCCCTGAGATGGAAAGATTGGTATGATAACCTTATGCCCATTTCCTTTCAACTTGATACGAATTTTGTCTAAGGAAATTGAGGCCTTCATCTTTCGTCCCCAAGGTCGACTGGCCAAGGCGGGGAAGGAACTCGCATCATCCTTGGGAGTGATGATTTCAAAATCTACTTTTGTTGTGATGCCTTTAATGGAATTTTCGACTCCTTTCCATACTCCAATCAACTCAATTAATCCTTGATCTGCAAGTTTTAGATAGATGCCTGATTCCTGTAGTTGTGGTTGACCGAGTTGGTCCTAGGTATCACGAGTCATGATATTCACTTGGGATCCAAAATCCAGTATGACTTGTCCTACATGATATCCATTTATGTCGAGGTCGACTAATGGGTCAGCATCATTTTTCTCTTTTTTCTTTAGTCAGCAAATGTTTTTAGTTTGTCTTTGCTCGACATGTTTATATTTTAATTTATGCGACAAGTTAATAATTTTTCCTAAAGCTTCCTCATTTGAAATTAATTTGAGCAATTCATTGAGAAGTTCCTGTCGGTTTTCTTCGACATCTTTGTGTGCTACTAAATTCTGAAATATGTCGAATGGATCTTTGTACACAGATTTTGTTTTATAGGATTTGGGTAATCCTCTTTATCGACAATTCTAGTTATCTATGGTTTATCTTGACCAATGTGAGTGCCTTGCCTAGTTACAATTTGCAAGTTTTTCGTATGGAGCACATCATATTTTTAAATACAATATAAAACATGAACATTCTTTTTATTATTTATTTTCTCAATCATGGTAGGGAAATCCTCTAAATAGTGATCACCTAGCCCACACTCTATACAAAATTTAAGATCAGTTATTTCCTTATACAGGCATTCTACATGCCGATGATTCTCACTGAGACATGTGAAACACGCACCAGGTTGACTAGATTGAATACCATGACTTCCACTGCCACAACCACGACTCTGGTATCCTATGCGTCCATTGTAGCCATCATATCACCGATCATACCGATGGTCATTATACCTTGGGTATCCGTCGTTCCTGTTTTGATTGTACTGGTTATTTCTTCTATCATTTCTCTTGAATCTGTCATTTGCTGTATTTCTATCTTGATGCTACTCGACAGAGTTTGTCTAGTACACTGCATGATAATTTTGCCGATTTTTCAGGTTCAGATGACAATCTTCAATTGCATGTGTATTCACTTCACAAATTTGACACCATCTTGTCTTCTTGTTTTTCAGATTGTATGGAGATTCATTTGTGGTATGTGAATCATACTCTTTGCATAAATCACAGAAACATCTGTATTAAATGAGTTTCACTTCTTATCATTGATCCTCAATTATATAAGAATATTTGGTTTGTCCTGAAGTTTGACATGTTGTACACCATAGTTCAGGCCCTTTTAGTGTCATATTTTGGATGGCCTGCTCCATACTTTCAAGGCATTTGTCGACATGTCTATCCATGGTTACTAGAGGGTATTCATCATCCATTTAAATTTCTAGTGCTACTTTTAGTGCATTTGCATACGTATGAACACTTTGTCGACGGACATGTATTTTGATTTTATTTATTAGACCAACAATAAACCATTTGATTCATAGTTTTTCTTCAATCTCATAGTCTAATTTGCTTAGGATGTCTTTGAACCTTTTGTCATAATCCTTGACAGTTTCTGTCAGCTTTTGGACTGTTATCTTCAGTCGTTTTGCCACCAGGTACGTCGCATCTTAGATCATAAAGAAGGCCAAAAAGCTTTGTTTGATTTGTGGTTTTGTTGCATTTGGTGACTTTGCTATGTATCCCATGTACCATGTCAGTTCTCTTTTCCTTAACGAGCCAAAAAACTGAGCAACCTGTCTTTCTTCGTTGGTGATTTGATTGGCTGTCCATATTGCTTCGCACACAAACCAGTGTCTTCTTGGGTCTTCGTCACCTTCATAGAACAAAAGGTTTGCCGGTGTGTGTGCCATGTCTACTGGTGTATTATTTTGAGAATTTGATGGTGGTGTGGGTGGGTTATTTCCACAATTAGAACTTGGTGCTTTGTCCATTTGAATTAGTTGTCTCTCTGGACTTGGTTCTCTGTCTTCATAGTCAGTGACTATAACTTCTTATGTATCTCTAGATCTACCTTCTTCTACCACTTCTGTCGAAATCCAGTTAAAGTTCTGCTCAAACGAGATTTCACTAAATCTCAGGCTTTCTAACGTGCTTGTTGAGTTGCTCAAATTTCGTATTGGCAGGGGGGGCAGTTCCTCATGCTCCGAGTACACTAGATGAAATATTCTATTCGAAAATTTGGGTTGAAAAGACACCCAATTTCCTTCCTCCGGCCGATGAATCAATAGTCTATTAATATCATCACCCTCTATACTTTGACGACTCCAAATTCGCGACTGACCAGCATGGAGACCGAGATTTTCTTCAATAATTTCTTGCACCCGCACGTTTTGTGTTAAACAAAATGGAGAAGGAGGTGTTACCATTTGAGGTATTTGAACTTGGAGAGCTCTACCACGCTCTATCATCAAGTCTTCATCCATTGGCGACAGGCCTTCTTCGACATCCCGATCCTCATGGGATCGGCTTGACTCTGGTAGATTTCCTTCTACGTCTGTTGCAACATTTGATCCTCGCGTCCTCCGAAGCACAACTGCCTGCTCCCGCAGCTCTTCATGCCACTACCTCCTCTTTTCTCTTTCAATTTTTTGAATATCTAGGGTGCTTTTATGACTCAAAAGTTTGTCTTTATCGTATTTTCTTACACTGCTGGCCATGTCGTCTTGTCATATGTCAAATTTCATCATTTGTTCAAGAAAAATTCCCATTCGCACTCCTTTACAAATTTTTCCCACTTACATTCTTTCTCCTTCCAATTAGAGTTCGGAAGGGCCAGGAGCAACAACGATCTTGTTTAGACAATATGCGCAACGCCTTTATCGATCATAAATTTGAACAATAGAGTCGGCAGAGAACACATAAATCAATCAGCTAATTCGATGAAGAAATTTCTTCTTATTTCGTCCACCGAGACTCGATCTTCAATCGCCTTCTCTTCACATAAATGGTTTGCAATCTTTTCGCACCACTCCAACAGATTCGTGTGTCTTCTGTTGATCAACTTCAACAACAGCTTCCACTCTGCTTCATCAACTGGTCTTTTCTTCCAGAAGCTTCTTCAAGGCGGTCGGCAGGGATTCTACAAATCTCTCATGGGTCTCAGAGAAGAATCAATATCTTGCTTGGCCAATCGTCACCTTGTTATGTCGCACATAGTTCTACAGATAATTCACGATTTTCTTCTCCCACCAATCTCTAATCTCCTATTCTGAAATCATAGGTCATGTTGTTATTTATTTTTCATGCATCAACCGGCAATGGAACCAAATGTTGTAGTCCCCAATGTTCAATTGGTTACCATAGATACATTACATCATATAAGCAAAGGATACACAAGGATACAGATACAAGAGACGAGATAGATGGAGAGAACACAAGCCTTTATATTAACCAGCAAGAGCAGAATACAATCATAGAACCAATCTTAACCAGTACATTGACTCAATAGCCTATATATATATCTATGCAAATATAGTTACATAACCGTCTGTCGGTTTTTCCAACCGATCCGACCTATACTAGTCGACGCGACCTGTCGACATGTGCTGCAGAGTGGTCGGGCGGAGGGCCTAGTTGCAGGCCGACCTAGGCCCCTCCAAAATGAAGTATGCAGTAGATATCCTGAAACACTTCGGGATGATGGACTGCAAGGCCATGGCCACACCTATGGAATCGAACTTGAAGCTATTGAGTGATGCTTCATCATATTCGGTTGATACCACGATATATCATCAGATGATTGGGTCCTTGATGTACCTGACGAACACGAGACCATATTTTTTCTTTGCGATGAACACCTTGAGCCAATTCCTGATAGAACCCAGACATGTTCACTTAATTGCTATAAAGCATATTCTGAGCTACCTGAAGGGTACAGTTTATTATGGGCTCCAGTATGATGTGGATGAAAATTTTAACCTAAAGGGTTATGTTGATTCAGATTGGGCAGGCAGTGCTGCAGATAGGAATAGCACATCAGGGTGTTGCTTCAGTATGGGATCAGGTATTGTCTCTTGGTTCAGCAGGAAGCAATCCTATGTAGCACTGATTACAACCGAAGTAGAGTATGTCGCAGCTTGTTTGGCTAGTCGTGAGGAAGTATGGCTAAGGAAGCTACTATCTGATTTATTTGATCTCTAGTTAGATGCTACTTGTATCTATTGTGACAACTAGAGTTGTGTGAAGTTGTTACAGAACCCAGTGTTCCATGACAAGTCGAAGCACATCGAGATCAAATATCACTATATCATGGATATGGTGCAGAGAGTAGTAGTGAAGCTCTAGTATGTTGTGATGGATGAGCAAATTACAGATATGTTGACAAAACCATTATCCAGAGTGAAGTTTGAGTACTTTAGAGAGAGGCTTGGTGTTCTTCGGATAGAAGATACTTTGAGGAGGAAGTGATGGGACACATTTGCAGGAGCCATTCCAAGCATGGTGGTAGGAGGATCCTTCCCATGGCTGTGGATGTAAGTGTTGTGTGATGAGCATCAAGACGATGCTCCGGATGATGCTATGTATGATGATGATCAGGATGATCATGTGTGATAAACATCAGGACTATGCCCCAGATGATGAGCATCCAGATGATGCTCCGTATATTGATATGATGGTCATATTGATCATGTGTGATGAGCATCAGGACGATGCTCCAAACGATATGCATCAAGACAATGTTATGATGATGATCAGGTTGATCATGTGTGATGAGCATCGGGACGATGCTCCAGATGATAGGCATCAGGATGATGCTATAATGATGATCAGGAAGATCATGTGATGATGATGTGCATCAGGATGATGTACTGTATGATAATGATAAGTATGATCATGAGCATCAGGACGATGCTCTGTGCGAGGATGATCAAGTTGATCATGAGTATAAGGATGATACTCCGTGGCCATGCACAAGTTATGCAGGATCGCATGTAATCAGTCCTGGAGATCTGGACAGGTTGTGCAACATCGCATGTAATTGGTCCTAGAGATCCTGTCAGGTTGTGCTAGGCACATAAAATATCCTGGGATGCTCTTTAGAGATATTGCAGGTTGCAAGACACTCTTTTAAGGTTTTGCAAGTTCACATGTAATTAGTCTTCGAGATCCGAACAGGTTGTGGTAGGCATGTAAAAGATCCTAGGATGCTCTTTAGAGATCTTGCAGGTCACAAGACACTCTTTTAAGGTTTTGTGAAGGTCACATGTAAAATATCCTGGGAGATCCGATAGGTTGAGAAGTAATCTCATAAAAGTCCTGGGATGCTCTTTCGAGGTTTTGTTGATGCACGTAATCAGCCCTGCGGATTCCATAGGATGGCCAGCTCATAGATATGATGAAGACCTACAAGATGCTAGGCCTACAACCAGGATGAAAAAGGGTTGGCTCTGTAGAACTTCCTATGATGAGAAGAATTGACAGAGAGCACCAATGATCGAGATGACGAGTATAGTAGCAATGGCGATGATGCTCCTTGATCGAGTGACGATGATCCAGCTACAAAATTGAAGACTTGTGCCTATATGTATTCATGACCTGTGTCAAGAGAATACCTTCCTAGTTAAGAGGGAGTGTTGATGTATTTGTAACTTTGGAAGATATTCACTTCTATATTACATTTGTACTTTATTGTATCCCCAACAGATATGTATTATTCCTCTGGTTGGAAGTGTCGTCATTTGTATTTACAAGTGTCTGAAGTTATATTGTAAGTTTTTAAACTTATATTTGATGGATTATAAGACCACCTTAGAGGGGTCGACCCAATGTGGGTCAAAAGGTTATTAGACCACCCTAGTGGGGTAGGCCCAGTGACAAGTGGTAATGGGTTATGAGACTCTCCTAAGGGAGGTCGGCCCAGTTAGAGTAAAAGGCAAGTCAAGTCATTATATAAATAGAGAGTGTGACTCTCTCATTCTATTCATTCACTCACTCATCCAAATCGCATAGTTGAGAGATAGGAGTGCACACAAGTGGAGGATGAGTAGTTGCTAGAGACATCTATATTTTGGGTTTGATCTATGTGATATTTGTATTGGTTCTCATTCTATCCATGGGGAAGTTGCGGGGTTTTTCACCTTCTTGGTTTTCCCCGGTGAAATGCTTTGTGTCTCTTGTCTTTTGTGCTTGATATGTTGTACATGTTGTTCTCTCAGTTAAGATCCTAGATAATATTTAATTAAATGATGAAAAACTAACAAATTCGAAGGAGGATGTGGAAATTATCCATTTCATTTCGTGCAGCAGCATGCTAGGTGTGTTGAGGACCAGAACGACAAGTCTGCATGAGAACCTAGAGAAGGAAGCGGTGCGAACACTCGGGTGTAACAAAGATGAAGTCTCATCCGTGATGTCTAGGTATGCGGTGGTAGTTCAAACCTTCATGGTCCTTGCGACCACCAGAATGACAGGGGTGGAAAATCCCTGGTCCCAATAGTAGGTAATCCCCATTGCGAAACTGATGTGCCAAAGCAGTCGGCCTGTTTCGCACCTCAGCGTTGTTCATCAACTTTTCCTTAGTATGCACTAGGTTTCCAGAGACTGGAGGATGAGTTTGAGAAGTACATGACAACAAGCTAGAAGATCACCATATCAGTTTGAGAAGTACATGACAGCGAGCTGGAGATCACCGTAGCAGTTTGAGCAGTACACAACAGTGAGCTCCAGACGGAAAGAACAGTTGCAGAGGAATAGTCAAGCGATAAACGGAAACGAGTACACCATGTCCAACTGACATGGCTCAAGGGAAATCCATAAGATTGTGTTGGGGGCTAGTTGGCAGGCGGTTCCGATGAGTCAGCTGCTCAACATCGCAGATGCTATGAAGGGTCAAATATGTCACGCAAGAAGGAAAACAATGCGCAAGTCAATTAGTTTATATAGTTTTGGGTCATTTGGACTGCATTATGTGGGTTTTGGGTCATTTGGACCGCATTACGTGGGTTTTTGGGTCATCCTTTTTGTAAAGTTTGTTAAGAATTAGTTAGGCGGTTGCCTGAGTGGACCGCAAATGTAAAGGTGCAAGCCTATAAATAGACATAGCATTGTAAGTGTTGAGATACCAATAGACCAAAATTGGTCAATTGAAGAGACAGTTGAGCACGAAGGATTCTGCTTGTTATTGTCTGTTAATATGGGTATGCGATAGAAGAGCTATATTGCTATATCTATGGGTTGTTGCAAAGGTTAATATGATGTGATTTTGAGAATAATCATTGTTTCTTTTATGTTTCCTTGTGATAAATGCAGAATGCGATATGAATCTCTGAATGATGCGATGTTTTCTTGCTGCAATTAATGTTTTACTGCTATATCTATTGCGCATTGGTGGTTATGCCAATGATGAGATTTGTTGAATGATGTTGTAATTATGTTTTATGCCTGAGTTGAATGGTTAGATCTGTTATGCAATGCTGTGATAAGTCGATGAGTTAATGCACAAAGTCCTTCTTCATTCGACGGAAACGTGGTTCCGTCAGCTCTCCCTTGAACATATCGGGTGAGACTTCATATGCTCTATAGGTGTTGCTGGATAGGGTAAAACCTGTCTGGGCCGGTGCTCAGAGAGATTGTGATGCTTTGGGTGTCAATAGTGTGAGGAACCTATGTCGACTAGGTTTGTGTCAACAAATACACATGAGTGATATTCATGCTTTCATCTATGGAGGATCCTTTGACACATTCTACACTTCTTGTGAGCAGAGTGGGAACCCATAGAAATTTCATGATGCCTACCATTTTTCTGATTAGACATGGAAATTTCACCCTTGTCCTTTGAACAATAGTGTTCTGATCTTGTGTACTTGTGTGCATTGGGAACATGAAGTACAATTTGATTTGCATGTGCTTGGAGAGTTTGGAATTAAGCAAGATGGAGGCCAAGCACCTGTTGATTTCCAGAGAGATTATGAGTTTCCTCATGGAGGAAGTTGCACAATTTTGGAGGAGGCACGTGATTTAATTTTGGTTGAGCCAACCACAAGATTGATGGATAATTATTTCCAAGAGTTGGTTCACTTTCCTTCACCCCACATACATATGGTGGCCAACACACATAGGGATGATTGGGTAAATGGATTATTTATTTTTGTGCCACATGAGGAGTAGGATGCTCCCACACTCTTACTTGATGACTTGATGGTTAGAACTTGGGATTTGGCAAGCACGCTAGTCCCTGAGCATTTTGATGAGAAGCATCTATGCCTGCTATGTGATGCTTTGACCACATGGGATTGTCACCTATGTCAATGGGATAGAAATGATGTGAGTCTCTGTGTTGGTTTGCACATGGAGCATAAGGAGTTTCATACTTGGTTGGAGGGAGTGACGGTAGTTTGGTTTTGCATTGGGAGTGATGAAATTTCGGTATGGTGGAGTGATCTAGACATATTCCATGATGATATATTCCTATTGTTGATATTGATGTTTGGAAGGATGCAAATGAGATAGTGGGACCCTGGAATTATTTGGAATGATAGTTTTCCACAAGTAATAGTGCCACTGGGAGACATGCAACACAGAGAGTGGGATCTGGGCATTCTTCTCAACTGTCTTAGTTGGGTTGAAAGTTTTGTTGAAAATGAATTAGTCATTGGGAGAATGACTATAATCAAGGTGGTGCAACAAAAACATGGTGGAATTTTTGTTGGAGTTGGAGTTGGAGTTGGTTTATTGCTTGAGGACAAGCAAGCTTGGGAGGGGAGGAATGCCATGTTACCATTTTTCTAGCACCAAGTAGCATCCAATATCACATCAAAACCCCATGGACCCCAGTGAAATTCAATTAATTATTTAATAAGGGGGTGACATTACTTATGCAATTAAATTGTTAACTAAAAATAAATTAGCCTATAGTTGTTTTAATTAATTAAATTGAAGGAGATGTAATTATTATTTTTGTATTTAGTTATAAATTACATGTGATGATGAGTTGGATGATGAAAATGGAACATAAGGAGATAAGGTTGTCTTAGTGATTTTTCAACCAAAGAGGAAAGTGAAAGAAAAAATCAGAGCAAAATGAAAAAAGGAAACTAGAGGAAAGCAACACAAAGCAAGGTGTCAAGACAAAAGAAGGAAATTGACAAAAGCAGTGCATAAAGCATGAAAGTGAATAAAGAAGGAAAGTGAGGAAAAGAAGGAAACATACAGAAAGCTAACGGGTGCGCATTTTCCAAAAAGAAAAAAATCTATCTAGTTGTAAAAAGAAGGAAACATCCAAAAAATCCAAGGGGTCGTAGTTTCCAAAAAAGAGGAAAAGCTAGTCAGTAGAAAAGACGGAAAGTGCCAAATCAGGTAAGGAAGGCGCATTGGAGGAGGAAAAGGAGGTTTATTGGAAATTTAAATCGCTCAACAAGTCACCCATTCTATAAAATAAGGAGGTCTCATCACATTCATATCTTTTGACAATTTATTGTTTTTATGAGCATAAGCTCAAGCTTCTCTAGGCTTTGGTGATGCACCCTTAGCCACCTGTGGGATATGTGCCCCATAGTTCCTATTACAATATTCTACAAATGATCTAGTGTGTATAGTGATGACCAATTTGAATATATGATCCAACTCTTTGATTACATTCTCTCTTATTTATATCTTCTGAAGCATTCTTCTCATTTGGTGGAAATAGTGTTGAAGGGCCGAAATGGAGGTTATGGGTTTGACATTTATGAGAATTTATATTGATACCTATTCCATTGTGTCTGTATCATTTTTTCAAATATGAAACACATTTTTCTCATAAAAAAAGGTGTATGGATGAGTAAGTTATGGCCATTTTACTAGATCAAGGGGTTCCAACTATGAAGAACACGCCCTTGCTTTTCGGTATGGTTTGGTGAATGCACCCATGAGAATATCCAGAGTCTTGGTGCACCTCCCATGAGAATCCAACATCACATGGTCATCCTATAGATCATATCCAGTGATTAAAATTATCCTTCTTTCTCTTCTCTGTGGAATTCTCTTTCAGTCAATGTAATTATCCAAGATTGATGGCTTTCTGTGTAGTCTGAGCCATTATATCTATTTGTAATGCTTAATAAAATATTATTCTATTTGATTCTGACTATTTAATTCATTCCTTATTCATATTACATATCAGAATAATATTTCTAGATCCTTAGAGGTTGTTTGAGTCCATAATTTGCAAGACTAGCTCTCTATGTAATTTTATTGACTACTTTCCAGAAAATTGCAATATACTAAGTTCTGTAAACCCATTTTCCTTTATTTAAGTTGATGTAGGTGGTAAATTTTCTGAATAATCCATAAAAACTCATTAATCATATATTTGTGATCCTTTAAGAGTACTTGTATTCATATTTATGAAGACTAGCTCATTGAGTACTTCTGTTTGACTAGTTTTGCAGTTTGTTTAATTAAAAAGTCTATGTATGCTCAATTTCGGTTCTGTCAGCCATGTTGGGTACCTGAGACATTTATGAATACCATACAACCATTAGAATAATAATACATGGCCTTATCTTCATGTTTGGAATAGATTGGAAGAAAGCTAGTGGAGCAGTCCAACATAACGCATTTTCTCATTTTTCCCCCAAAATCAGTCAAAACTTCCCTAAACCTCAGAAAATATTGTCCATCATAAAATTATGGTTTTATTGACCTGTTGTACACCTCTTTTTTATTTCAAGTGTAAGTTAATGATTTTAGTATGCACATGTTGGTGTGCCCAGAAAGCCTTGGAGTAGACCTCAGCCTGGTTGATGTTCGAAACATAAATGGCCCGAGTAACTTGTGCATAGAATTTAGAAGCTGGCCTTGATTTTGTTTTCCTTTCTGCTTCACAGTCCCCCGGTACATTTTTCAGATCCAAAAGTGTTCTCCTATCAAGCTCTGGGTGGGTTATTCACTGACCAAGACTAGTTTCATCTTGTCTAGTTTTGCGAGTTAGTTCTGCTTGTGAATTTTCTGATTTTAAAGTTTTTATTTGAGATAATATCATATGATATTAGATTAGGAATATTACACTACCCCTATTGACATATTTTGTCAAATTAAAGTCACAGGCACTTTTTTTTTTCAATCCCAGAGACATATGAATCACTCATTCAGAATATGACTATGTACCCTTATTTCCCTATAAATAATATTTCAAATTCCTATCTCTATTCTTCATTCTAATTTTAGAGGTGAGATATGAAACCTTTCAAAACTATTGATTTTTCCCAATTCTACACTTTTTCTACATGTGCACTAGCTTCGGTGACCAACTTAAACCACATGTAGAAGAAAATATAGAAAGAACTAGAAGCAATTTTCTATTGAGGATTGATAATACATACAACAATGATCACTAATCAACTTTTAGATATCATGTCCGATGCTCCAGTCAACCTTTGTAAAATTATGGGTTTGACTACATTTGACTTTTACACTTTTTCTCATACAATTTTTTTTGTAGTTCATGTAGCACACTTACCCTTGATTTGATAGAACCATGCAACATTTCCATTCTCATTATTCATGTAGTCACCAAAAAGAAATTTTCAAAATCCTTGATGTCTCAGGGGGATGTAGGGGGTCAAGGGGGATTTCCCCCTTACGACTTCCTTGTGTTGTTGCAAGGTGGTTCAAGGGTAAAATCCTCATTTTTTTGTAAATATTTTGGTTTTGTATAATCTATCACATAAGTTAAATACCATTTATCAATTTTCGGCACCAGAATTCAATTATAGAAACCCATGCTTTTTCTAAATAAGAGCCATGAGATTAGACCTTCCCTACCGGCCTTTTCATGTGACTCCATCAAGAAAAATACCGAAATAGAACTCCAAAGTGGGATCACCAATACACTTGCGAACTTGGAACAATGGGGTTTCCAACTACTGCATCCATTCCATACTCTATGAGACGGTTTCCAATGCATCATTGGACCTGATTTATGAAATGCCATTTCATATCCCCGATGGATGTGATCTAATGTGGAATCAGACCTTCTCGTAAGACCACCTTCCTGAGCCACCCCGAAGTAAATCCATGGGAACCCGCAGACTTCTCCTCGCACACCCCGTGGAATTATCCCCATGGAAACCTAAAGCCTAAACTCTCTTGTGCTTGCTAACTTATCTCTGTGTTCCTTGCGAACCCATATTATCATTTGCACCATGTGGATTCTTTTCACTACACTCACATAATCCTCTTTGCATCATGGCCACAAAATACTCTCTGTGACACAACCATAGAGTCTTCTTCGCAGCACCCATGGACCTCTTCCCTACGGAACCCCATGGAATCCTCTCAACCAACACCAACTAACTTATTCTCCACTTCGCTCGTAGTCCCTTCTCTAGGGATTCTCCATGGACTTCTCTTCATGGTACCCCCACAACCCCTCTCTGCGGAACTTGTGGACTCTAGAAGATAGATACTCGCATGTCCCTCTGGTATGTGTGGTCTATGTCATACCCCTCTTTCCCACATGGCATGGGTGGGGTCCACCTCAAACTCTCCAAATTTTCACAATTTCATAACTAAAATTGAATTTTTAATTTCCTCCATTTATGAAATATCTTTGTTGTCTAATATGGGGAAAATTCATTTCACCATTAACTCTATGAATTCCAAAAGTTTCCAAATTTATTTAAGCCAATCTACTATTCTTACTGTTAAAACATGTATTTAATTCTTGGGTCCCATTGAAACACCAACCATAAATTTAAACCCATTATATTTTTACCAAATTATTTATCAGCACTTTCCCGTGCATCTCTAATTTTCTACCTATGATAATGAATTTTGACCCATTCATACATGGTGCTACAACCAAAAGCTCTGATACCACTCTATCACATCCCCAACCATTAATCCCACGAATGGAGGGGGATCATGAACAAATTACGGGGTTCTAAATTTCACCCCATGCTCATATTTCGAATTTATAAACATGAAATGCATGTGCAAATACCTAAATAAAATCACAACAGAAATAAACTCTATCCACACACACAACATGCATATGCCAGCAAAGTTATCACAAGTATCCAATTTAATAATTCAAGTTGGGACATTTCATTCAATTCAATATAAATTAATAACCATTTGTAATATATGAATTTTCCATATTCATAAACAATAATAAACACTTGTCTTTTAACTAAAGTTGTCCAACCAAGTAGATACGGAAGAGCAATGTTCCACCCAAATGTAAGCACTCTGTTTAACACTTTATCTCTCTACTGAGCGGTCACCACCTAGATAGGATAGGTATCCACTATGGAGGAACTACATAGGGTCACTCATAGCCACACACAGTTAATTATCAAGCTAAGCCAACATAGCAACTAGGTTTATCAAATGTGTAAAGAGATAAAGAAGGGGAGTGCTAAGATAGTGAGATCAACCATAGGGATACCTGCATCTCAATTGATGTCAACCAACCTTGGAACCCACAATACCTATGACAACCAACATAATCGGAAGGTCCCTTTCACTGCTACATAATCCCTTAGGCATCCCTTCCCTCTAGCGCTCTTCAAGGTGGGCATTGTTAACACCCCAAAAGTGCTCACCAGCGCATTCCCTTATTCACATGACCCATTTGTCCACTTTTTCCACCATTTGAGCCTCTAAAACCTTCAACAGGTCACCAAAAAGACCATCATACACCTTTTTCCCCTCAAAATATGTATTTTTCCTCAAAAAACCCTAAAAAAGGGTCCAAAATTCCCAAAAACAATTAAAAAGGAATAATATTCAAAAAATATTCAAAAAAAGGAAAAAGAGGGAAAAAGAGACCTAAACCATGTTGGTCAATACCATTGGTTTCCTTAAACCATAATGGTATTCCACATCACCAAAAAACTATAAAAAGGTGATAGGGGCTCCTCACTATGAATCCACATTCATCCTATCCTTATGCTTCCAAATTCACTCTTGAGAGCCCTAGCCTCACTTTTGAGTTTGAAGATTCCCATTAGAGCATTGGAGAAGAAGAGACCATTGGACCATTGGAGCATCTCAACCTTGGAGCTGCTCAAACCCACCATCTTCACCATTTGAGGTAATACAAAAAATCAAATTTTTTATTTCTTGTTTCTCTCATAGATCTCATTGTTTATTGTTCTTAAATCTAGTTTTTATTTCTTTGCACATGTTAGATCATATTTACTGTTATTTACATTAGTTTTTATTTTTACATTTAGACTGCTACTACAAGTTAGCAAGTGCTCTTTAGAACTAGCTTGGGAGAAATCCCAAGCAATAGTTTTTGGTGTCTCCACTGGTTTTCGAACTTTGAATCTTTGATTTAGATCTATGTTTTAGTCGTTTTTTCCCTTTAAAGTTGTAGATCTGCCATACTAGTTAGCCTCTTCATTGTTGTCCTAGCATTAGGCTTGTTTTGCAGCTTAAAACAACCCAAAATTTCAATTTTTGGGTTCGTTTTTTCGGCAAAGTTTTTCGTTCGTCGCATCGCGGCTTTTGGCCCGACAGTCACGATTCACATCACAACTTTCAGCCTGTTTTCCGTGCTGCACATCGTGGCTGTTAGCCTCATTCCCACGGGGTGCATCGCGATTTTTAGCCTGATACCCGCGATCTGCCGCACGGGTTTTTCCAACATCACCACGATTTCACATCGTGGCTTTTAGCCCGAAAGCCGCGATCCACATCGCGGTTTCGCCACCGACAGTCGTGATGATGCCTATTTCGTACGGCCCATTTTTCTGAGTTTCTCTTCCAGCCATTTTTCCCTGCATTTTTTGGATAGCCCACTATTTTATTTTTGCAACATTTAAAACTCATATTTATTTCCTATTTTATGCTTTTCTACATCATTTTTTTTTTAAATTTCAACTTAGTGAAAGAAAAAGAGTGAAGCATTTTGTAGTTAGAATTTCCATATTTTACAAATTAGAACCATAATTTTAATTTGTTTTATATTTCGCCCAAGCAAGTTTATTTTTATGCTATTTGCTTTACCATAATTTTTTAAAAGAATTCCTCATATTTTTTGAAAAGTTTTTAAAATCATTTACATTTAAATTGTTTTCCATATTTACATTGTTGTCTATTTTGCAAGTTAAAATCCCTATTTTAATTTGTACATTTTTTCTCCCAAGCGAGGCATCTTTGTTTTAAGTATATAACCACACCATCACACAATCTGTCACAATAAATCCAAGTGAGCCTTAAAAAATTCTTAACTCAACCAACATTCTAACCCCATTTGGGGAACACAAAAAAGAATATTGTAGTTAGGTAGGACTGAGGGGATAAGTATCCAAATAACACCCCTCACTCACTTACATGTTGACACATAGTGGTTGACATTTAGGGTACCAAAATCCCTTATTATTTGTTGACATGGTTTATAACCAATTCATTGGCAAGGCCTCTCCCTTAGGAGGGTTGAAGTAGCCAGACTGGTTCCGGAGGCCTAAGTGGAATACCGCAATCCATTCAGTCACTGAAGGACACCTACTCGTTGTTCTTGTTGTACCACCCTTGTGGGAGTACAACGGTGATAGTACAAGAGCTGCATATTCACCCAACCGGACATTTCATTTATGGGGTATCTTAGTGACCTATCTTCTAGGATTGTCTGCCCGGTGTCCCTCCCGGTAGGGGGATATCTAGCCTTTGATTCTACACCTCATATTGTCTGACTTGGATTTCATCACCTTGCAGAGGATATGTCTTGTTGAATCATAATACTTTTTAGTTAGGTGTTTGCATGCTCCATTACCTCCCTTTGGTCAGTGAGTACACCTTTTTTTTCTATTTTTAGGAGCCATTTACATGTTGGTTTTCTAACCACATTTTTTTATTACTCCACTTACTATAGCACAACTATTATAGTAAGTGTTTTGAGGTTGGTTGTTGGCCTGAGTGCCATTATTTTTTATGCTCCCCTTTTGCACACACGGTTGCATTAGGGCTTTCAAGCTTTCCACTCACCACCACCTAGTAGTTTTAATTTACAACTGTCACCATTGAGTCCTCGAGACGTTCTCTAAGTTTTCGGGGTGAACCCCCACAATACAGTTCACTTGACACCACTCATCATAGACAAAGAGAATTGTCACTCGACTCTACACGTCATCGACGTAGAGCCTTGTCATCCGATTCTCACACACCTCATTTCACATTTGACTTTGAGGAAGAATCCAAACATCCTACATACACAACACCCACTAGCCCCATGGATAGTTCTCATTTTGACTCCTTCACAGGGACTGTTGGTGGAACATCCACCACCCCCACCACCACAATGGCCACTACAACAACAATGCCCTTAGGTATGCCTAACATGGGACCCTTTCCCAATACAAGACCCACACCTAACCTAGGCATGCCCACAATAGGAACTATACCTACTATCCCTGCTACCACTTAGATCCCAACACCTATTAGACATCTTCCCAACCCATATGTAACCCAAGTTACACTTGGTGGCGTGGGCCCCCCCACACTCCTTTGGTTGGAGGGAACATACCTCCTATGACTAATATCCCCCTAGGGGGCAGTGGCCCAATACATAACGCTACCACTAGCACTTATGCCCCCATGAAAACGTCATACCCCTCCGCCAGTTTTCCATTTATGGCTAGACTTAACCTACCAGACTTGGAAAGGCTAACAAATGATCCCATTAGACATGACCCTACTTGGCCCCCCATGCGCACAAAGCTCCTGTCAGACATCCCAAAGTTTGAAGGAAAGGCTGGGGAAGACCCCCAAAACCATATCATGTCATTTCAACTATGGTGTTCCTCAAATTCCATAGTCGATGATTCTATTCGACTTCAAATTTTACAAAGAACTTTCACTGGCTCGGCAACCAAATGGTATATTGAGCAGCCACATGGGACACACCCCGCGTTTACATCCCTCGCCTCAACTTTCCTACAGTTCTTTCAACTACCTGTTGTTAGTTTTTCAGAAATTTCAATATGATCTAGGATATTAACTGAGAATAACATGTACATCATATCTACAACATATCAATCATGGGCACAATAATGCAAGCACACAAGAGACATAGAGTTTCACCGGGGTAAACCAAGAAGGTGAAAAACCTTGCAACTTCCTCAGAGATAGATAGAGCAATGATACAACCCAAGTACAAGAGATATTCCTCCTAGTAGCAGCTTCTCCTCCTCCACTAGTTCACCACTCTCCAATGAGTGTAAGAGTGAAGAATAGAATGATCAAATAGAGTGCCTCCCGCACTCTATTTATACATGACTTGACTTGCCTAATAACCTTTTCTAGGTCGGCCTCAACTTAACCACATAGCATAATGTTGACAGTACAGACCCCCAATAGGGTTGTCTAATAAACCTTTAACCCACATGACTTATAATGGGCCGACCCCATCAAGGTGGTCTAATAACCCATCAAGTATAAGTTATGACACTTACAATATAAATGACGTCACTTCCGTATAGAGGAATAATAACATCTCTATATGAATACAATATACATGTGTGAAATACATTCCAAAGTTACAAATACATCAACACTCCCTCTTAACTAGGAAGGTATTTCTTGACACAGATCTGCTAGCTCAAGTCTTCTTCTCTGGATCATCGTCATTGGATCATCGTCATCGAATCATCGTCATCGTCACTGTTGCTGCTATCTCAATCAATCTCCAATCTACTCGTCATAGGAAGTTCTACAGAGCCAGTCCTTTTTCATACTGGATGTAGGCCTGCCACCTACAGGTCTTCATCATCTATAGAGCCAACCCTTTTTCATGCTGGATGTATCAAAGAGCCAGCCCTTTTTCATGCTAGATGTGACCTAGAACAAATCTAGGTTTTCCACCACAGAGCCAGTCCTTTTTCATACTGGATGGGACCTAGAACAAATCTAAGATTTCTGCCACAGAGCCAGTCCTTTTTCATACTCGATGGGACCTAGAACAAATCTAGGATTTCCTCCATAGAGCCAATCCTTTTTCATACTAGATGGGACCTAGAACAAATATAGGATTTCTGCCACAAAGCCAGTCCTTTTTCATACTGGATGGGACCTAGAACAAATCTAGGATTTCCGCCACAGAGCCAGTCCTTTTTCATACTGGATGGGACCTAGAACAAATCTAGGATTTCCTCCACAGAGCCAGTCCTTTTTCGTACTGGATGGGACCTAGAACAAATCTAGGATTTCCACCACAGAGCTAGTCCTTTTTCATACTGGATGGGACCTAGAACAAATCTAGGATTTCCACCACAGAGCTAGTCATTTTTCATACTCGATGGGACCTAGAACAAATCTAGGATTTCCACCACAAAGCTAGTCCTTTTTCATACTGGATGTGACCTAGAACAAATCTAGGATTTTACACCACACAACCTTGAAAGAGCATCCTAGGACTTATTACGAGCACACAGCCCAACCTATCGGATCTCCCAGGGCTATATTACATGTGGTCATGGAAAAACCTCAAAAGAGCATCCCAAGACTTATGACGGGCACACAGCCCAACCTATCGGATCTCCTAGGACTACATTGCATGCCATAGGACAAAACCTCAAAAGAGAATCCCAGGACTTATTATGAGCACACAACCCAACCTATCGGATCTCCCAGGGCAATATTACATGTCCTCCCAGAGCAATGCCTCAAAAGAGAATCCCAGGACTGATTATAGGAACACATCCCAACCTATCAGATCTCCCAGGTCTACTTATATGCTCATTTGCACAACCTGTCCACGATCACAGAGTATCAATCTGATACTCACCATACATCATCCTGATGTACATCATCACATGATCATCCTGATCATCATCACAACATCATCCTGATAGATATCATCTGGAGCAACATCCTGAAGCTCATCATTCATGATCATCCTGATCATACAATGCATCTACCTGATTCAAACCAAGTATCTACCTAATGCATATCATCATATATGATCTACCTGATCATACAATGTATCTACCTGATACATATCATCATACATGATCTACCTGATCATATAATGTATCCACCTGATACATATACAAATACATGATCCAACTGATCATATCCAGCATCCAACATGATGCATATACATATACATGATCCAACTGATCATAACCAACATCCAACATGATGCATATACATATACATGATCCAACTGATCATAACAAGCATCCAACATGATGCATATAGAGCAGTAACTAGAGCATCGTCCTAATGCTCATCTGCACACATCGCTTACATTCACAGCCATGGGAATGATCCTCCTCTCACCATGATTGGAATGGCTCCTGCAAATGTGTCCATTACTTCTTCCTCGAAGTGTCGTCAATCTGGAGAACACCAAGCCTCTCTCTGAAGTATTCAAACTTCACTCTGGCTATTGCTTTCATCAACACATCTGCAACATGCTCAGCCGTTGCAACATACAGGAGCTTCATTGCTCCTCTCTGCACCATATCCCTGATATAGTTATATTTGATCTCAATGTGCTTCAACCTGTTGTGGAACACTGGGTTCTCAGACAGCTTATCACAACTCTGGTTGTCAAAAAAGATACCATTAGCATCCAATGGGAGATCAAATAACTCAGACAGTAGCATCCTAAGCCATACTGCCTCATAGCTAGCCGAACAAGCTGCAACAGACTCTTCTTCAGCTGTACTCAGTGCTATGCAGGATTTCTTCCTACTAAACCAAGAGATCACACCTGATCCCATACTGAAGCAACACCCAGAAGTGCTCTTCCTATCTGTAGCACTACCTGCTCAGTCTGAATCAACATAACCTTGCAGGTTAAACTTTTGATTCGCATCATACTTGAGCCCATAATCAATTGTACCCTTCAGGTACCTCAGAACATGCATTACAGCAACCAGGTGAACACCTCTGGGATATGTCAGGAACTGGCTCAATGTGTTCACCGCAAAGCAAATATCTAGTCTCATGTTCGTCAGGTACATCAAGGACCCAATCATCTGACGATACACAGTAACATCAACTGGAACAGATGAAGTATCACACAGAAGCTTCAGGTTCGATGCCATAGGTGTGGCCATGGCCTTGCAGTCCATCATCCCGAACCTTTTTAGGATCTCTACTGTATACTTCCCTTGTCCAAGGAAGATTCCACCTGGACTCTGCCACAAATCCATGCCTAGAAAATAGTGCATCATCCCAAAGTCCTAGGGGATTTCTTCAACCTACACACATATGACTTCCTGTCATGTGTCTCAAAACTAAGTGGCTGCTCCACATATACTTCCTCTTCAACTACACCATCCAAGAAAGTTGTCTTGACATCCATCTGGTGTATCTTCCATTTCATCATTGCAGCTAGAGCAAGTACTGATCTGATGGAAGTGTATCTGGCTATAGGATCAAAATTTTCTTCATAGTCTATCCCCTCTTTCTGAGAGAATCCATGAGATACAAATATCGCTTTGTATTTTTCTATGCTACCATCTGCAGCATGCTTGATCTTGTAGATCCATATGGAAGTCACAACAGACTTCCCTTCAGGTCTTGGGACCATGTCCCAAACATCTTTCTTCATGATCGACGGATCATGGTATTCTTTCATTACTTCATCTCGGATCCTGGGAACTTCAATATCTTCAATAGATAGCTTTGTTGTTGGAACAAATGTTGTAGTCCTTCTTTTGTAGGTGATGGTATACGATCTTTCCTACAAAGCAAGTTAAATTGCATGATTAGAAACATCTCATAGTTTTCGAAATAAATTCTTACACATAAAGAAATATGTCATACAATCATGCAATTATTTTAGCCAATGCTTTAATACAACATTTATCCATATCCCGTAACTTTCCAAATGCCTTCCAATCTCTACCATAACATTGTTAAGAGTGTGCACAACTCCCAATATGTCATCAAAGAGGTTTCATTATATATAAGTAGCAATCGGATGTAGTACAGTGCCATGGGCCACTTACCCATCACATGCATATTAGTAGTATACTGTTCATTAATGCAATTATTCTAATATGCATAATACACACCCTAAGTCTAGGAACATCATTGAATAATATTATTTAAACAAACAAGTATGCAAGAAATGACAATTCAAATACTTATCTTTGTTTGGTTGTAGGGTGGACTCGCTCTCAATATTTGCTTCCTTGCAGGAACTACTAGAGTGTGCTCCCTCTTGATCTTTGCTTCCTGGATTACCTATCTTTGAACTTTTATCCATCCTCGATCACTATGCATACTTACTAGTATCATTATTGTGTTATCCTCGAGATCTCATACATAATCATACATTCATTAGTATAATCTTAATACTATCAAAACACAATAATCTTAAACATGTATAGTCATGATCATTTCAAACACAGATAATAAGCATTAGTATTCAAGGTTTCAGGGAAGACGTCTTTTACTCATGCATATTCTTATTTTCCCATAGGACTCTTCTAGTTAGTCATATCATCAATCAAGGTAAGGGACATAATATGCATAAACCCTTGATTACTTAAGTTTCTAACTTCATAAATAATCATTATCAATCATGCCATGTATACTTATATAAGAGATCCTAACACAAGGTAGGATTCTAACTTGATATAGGAAAAACATACCTAGATTAGCATGCTATCTAGTCATGTCTAACATACCCGCATGATGTCTTCTTGTTCTCTTAAATGACTTGTGCTAGTAACCTGCATATCTCATAGGTTAACCATTATAGAACCAAGTTATACATACCTTGTAAGTAGATCTTCTATGTGATCCATGACAATGGATGAATCTTTGTCTTCATGTCACCATGATCATATGTTCTTGAACTATAACATGATTTGTCTTTATTGATGTACCTTTCATGTTAGTGGACAACATCAACCTCATACCACACCACAATGCATTAATACAATGATAAGTGTCAAAAACCTAATCAATGAATATCTTCTATCATGCATTCATATTTTATTAAGGTGATACGACAAGTCTAAAATTAATCAATATTGTACTAATCTTAATGAAGACAAACATATCATAAACTTAATCATGAACAGATTTCAAAACATACCCGTAAGTCATACCTGTCGAGTTTGCTTGTAATCTTCTTATGTAATCCCTTAGCCTCATCTCCCTCTGAAACTGGAGCATCTTCACTTATGCAGGTGACCAATCCATTCTCTTCTATGATTAACCCAATCCACTTGATTTGTAGAAACTGGATCTAGAGCTGGATTAGGGTTTGTCAGGGAAACCCTAAAAATTCAAACTTTGAATTTCAAACTTCTGAAAGTATAGGAAGATGCAACTTGATGAGCCGATCAACCTGGTATATTAAGAATTTGAAAACTGCAAAGTTTCACCCCTCAAATTTGCTTTTCAATCTTCCGGATTCACTAGGGAGGACCCTGAATTAGGGTTTGAGTTTCCCGATTCTTCACCCAACCAAATAGTTTGAGCCAAAGCTCTAAACTTTGATTTCTCCAAGGAGCTTCTAGCTATGGTCACAGATTTCAAAACTTCCCATTTTTGCAGAAGCCCTAATTTTTCACCTTTCCTATCAAAGTCCCGAACTAGGGTTTGATCAATCCTGACCTTATTCCCAACCAAAAAATTCGATCTTGGTCTCTAAATTTTTTATTTTGATGAGGAGCATCCAACCGTGGTCTCCAATACAAAAATTCCAAAATTCTTTGAAACCCTAAATTCCCTGAGCCATGAATGAAGGTGCTCAAAATCCAATTATGTTTTGACAGAAATATGCACCTGATTGTTTCTGGTGTAACTCCAAAATTTCAGATCTACAGACTCTGAAACTTCTGCATGTGGTAGCATGACTTGTTATCTTTCAAACCCCACAAGTCTGACCTCAAATGGATTCTTTGAGAGAGAGTTATTCCAAGTGTCGCAACGTAGCATGTTTATGGGATAAAACAGGAGAGCAAACTTGTACAGAGTGCCACGTGTCACTAGTTCAATTTCGGTGTCTGAAAATCGGACCTGTGAAATAAAGTCCATGCCCTACCTATCAATTTTTAAGAAATTTCATTTGGATATTCCTAGACCAAGTTGTGACCTTTTTTCCTAGGTCACTTGTTTATGACTAAGATATGGAAGAGGTAGAAACCCTATATTGTATAGATCATAAATATGAAAGTACAATGAACTAGAGGCTCTCCTTCACACACAAGGTACATGGGGATCTTAGCTTCGACCTGTAATCTTTTTAGATCCTAAAAATTTTCCAAAATGAATTTATAGCGAAAGTGCTACGATGACTAGTTTTTGCTATATCAAGCCCTAGCTTCGCAAGTGCAACAAGTGTCATAAATGCCATACCATGCCTTCTTTCAGGATAGCTCTGATACCATGTTATTTTTTCAGAAATTTCAATTTGATCTAGGATATTAACTAAGAGAATAACATGTACAGCATGTCTACAACATATCAATCATGGACACAATAATGCAAGCACACAAGAGACACAGAGTTTCACCAGGGAAAACCAAGAAGGTGAAAAACCCCGCAACTTCCTTAGAGATAGATAGAGCAATGATACAACCCAAGTACAAGAGATAGTCCTCCTAGCAGCATCTTCTCCTCGTCCACTAGTGCGCCACTCTCCAATGAGAGTAAGACTGGAGAATAGAATGATCAAATAGAGTGCCTCCTGCACTCTATCTATACATGACTTGACTTGCCTAATAACCTTTACTAGGTCGGCCTCAACTTTACCACATAGCATAATGCTGACAGGGCCGACCCCTAATATGGTGGTTTAATAACCCTTTAACGCACATGACTTATACAAGTCCGACCCCATCAAGGTGGTCTAATAACCCATCAAGTATAAGTTACAACACTTACAATGTAAATGACGACACTTCCATATAGAGGAATAATAACATCTCTATAGGAATACAATATACATATGTGAAATACATTCTGACAAATACATCAACACCTGGATGCTATGATGTAGGAGTAGAAATCTTACTGTCTTGTAGACAAAATACGGCCACCCATATCACAGATCATATCCATGAGTTGCGTAAACGTCGTAGTCTCTGCAAGATCAAATTAGACCACCGTATCTTCCTGGATTGGTTCCTGAAATCACTCCTTCCTCTCACGGCCAAGGATGTAGCTTCTGAACAACCCCAGTCGAAAGAGGATGCCATTTTAAAAGCTCAGTAGTTCGACCTGATATATGCCTAGTCTGGATATTTATACACAATATTACCTGACCCCCCGCGCGGCAATCCATTCCAAAATGATGCACCGGGGGCATCCCATGCCACCGACGGTATCATTGGCCAGGTTATGGCACAAAAAAAAACCTTTCACCATGATGAGTACAAACAACACCCCAGACCTTTCTAGGGCTACATCTCATTCTGGAGCACAACTTCGTATGCTCCAGTGATGCACTTCCACCACACTCATGGACCCTCATGTCCACTGTAGTGTTATGGGAAAGCACCATTAGTTTATGCACCACCTCCATATTATAACCACCATGCCAATGAGACTCCGGTTCACCCACAAGCCCAATCGGCTTATTACCCTCAACAAGAAGCACCTCTTGCTCCAACACTTCCAATAGCTCAAGGTTACCAACAAGCACAACCAGCACCAGGTCCACCTAAGAACCCTCCAGCTTACTATCCACCACAGCCTGCTCCAGTGCCTTCACAACCTACTTCCCAAGGGCATTTTTACGCACAACAAAACAAACCTCAAAACCAGAAAAACCAGCGTAACCAATGAGGTCGATAGAATCGTGGAAGAGGATGCAACCGCGGAAATAACCAACAACAAAACTAAGGAGGACAGCCACCTAATCCTCCCAATAACAATAACGCTACTCTTGCAAATCAAAACCCTAATCGTCCACCAAAACAGGGAAAAATCCTAACTTGAGAACAAACCACCCGTGTTCCATCTACGGGGTATACGTACATTACACGCATAATTTCCCCCATTTGGATAGAGCACGCCAACTATGGACCGATGATGCCCAACGACAAGGACATGCTGCACAGCCAGCACCACCTCCTCAGCCGCAACCCATGATATTGAAAAATCCTCTACCCAACCAAGGAGTAGTCAACACCCGTCCAATAGATTCCCCAAAAGGATCCGCTGCACCACAGCAGCAAATTACCTATGCGGCAACCGATTACCAACATACAAAGTCCAAAATGCACCATTTGATAATGATGTCATCAAATGAAGTCAACCTTCAAACTCGCCGAAACCAATAAGGCTCAGCCCCTGAAACCAAACCCACTAATCCATCTTCGAGTACCCTCCCAACTGATCAGACACTACACATATCTAATATTCCTATGGATGGGGGTCCAAAAGCAACTCGCTTCCCTTTAAGATGAATCAACAACAAGCCAAACGCCCGTGCAACTTCGAATTATAACATCGTAGAAGACTTAGCCCAATCCCCCGCTACTATGTCTGCTCTAGAAGTCCTAAAAACTTGTTCTGCATAGAGAAAATTGTTGTTGTCCGCCATTGGTGCCATAGACCCTAACGACTCCAATATGATGGCTTTCAACTTAGACCAAGCCAAACCTCGTTTGCCTTCTTTGCTAGCTTTTCAGGTTTCTGTGTCCATTTGAAACCTTGTCGTTCATCGATGCATCATTGATGAAGGTGCCTCCACCTGCGTTATGTTGATTTTTTTCTGGCAGAAACCTTGATCCCCAAAAGTTCAAGCATCCACTACCGCATTACGAGCTTATGATGGTCGTGCAGCTCAAGCACAGGTTCTGTTAGTTAATGTGCCTATACAGCTTGGGGGCAAACTGGTTCTCATAGATATAGAGGTCATCAATGGCCAACTTGATTACAATCTCCTTTTGGGACGAAGCTACATGTATAAAATGAAAACTGTCGCTTCTTCAGTTTTCTGCCTAATGATGTTTCCCCACGAAGAACACATAGTTAAAATTGACTAGATAACATACTATGATCCCAATGTCCCCACAACACCTAAAAATGTTCTTCCTATGATCGAACAACCCATTCAGAGTGCACCCACATCGTTCGTCTCCTTAGTCAGACCCAGGATATACTCGGATACTCCCATGACCACCACTTTCCCATCTATCCCACCCCCTCTGCGGATAACTGAAATATATGATTTGTGCACCCTCTTGCACAACGAACAACAACATACTCAAAAAACTAAACCACTGCAACAACCTCCAACAGTGCCTAGTCACATCGGAGCAACACCGATTCACACTATCCCATTCTTCTTTCCATTCTCAGGAGTTGTCAGCATGCCAATAATGGCTACGCTAAACCTTCCAGGGTTAACATTAGGATTACCTGTATGGTACCTACCTGCCCCAACCCCTCCCTCGACACCGACCATTGTTTTACAACTGGTACAACCCATCAATACTTCCAACCATCCACCACCTGGCGTACAAAACCCCCAAAACCGACCACATCCAGCAGGGGCCACTACATCAACTTCTAGTTACGTTCCCCCTCAATCTCACTACAATGGCGGCAGAGGTCCACAGACCTACACCACTGGACCAACAACTCGCAACCCCCCAGTGTTGATGTATATGTAACTTTAGAATGTATTTCATATATGTATATTGTACTCCTATAGAGATGGTATTATTCCTCTATACATAAGTGTTTGTATTCCTATAGACATGTTATTATTCCTCTATACGGAAGTGTCGTCATTTATATTGTAAGTGCCGTAACTTATACTTGATGGGTTATTAGACCACCTTGTTGGGGTCGGCCCTATATAAGTCATGTGGGTCGAAGGGTTATTAGACCACCCTATTGGGGGTCGGCCATGTGGGTCAAAGGGTTATTAGACCACCCTATTGGGTGTCGACCCAGTCAGCATTATGTTATGTGGTTAAGTTAAGGCCAACCTAGTAAAGGTTATTAGGCAAGTCAAGTCAAGTATAAATAGAGTGCGGTAGGCACTCTATTTCATCATTCTATTCTCTCTCACACTCTCGGGAGAGTGGCGCACTTGTGGAGGAGGAGAAGCTGCTTCTAGGCGATGTCTATCTCTTATGATTGGGTTGTATCATTTCTCTATCTATCTCTAAGGAAGTTATTGGGGTTTTTCACCTTTATGGTTTTCCCCAAGTAAACTCTGTGTCTCTTGTGTCCTTGCATTATTGTGTTCATGATTGATATGTTGTAGATATACTATACACGTTGCTCTCTCAGTTAATATCCTAGATCAGATTGAAGTAAATTCTAAAAAATTAACATGGGATCAGAGCTAGCCTGAAAGAAGGCATGGTATGGCATGTATGACACTTGTTGCAATTGCGAAGCTAGGGCTTGATATAGCAAAAACCAGTCATCGTAGAACTTTCGCTATAAATAAATTTCAGCAAGGTTTCAGGGTCTGAAAATTGTATAGGGAGAAACTAATATCCCCATGTACCTTGTGTCCAAAGGAAAACCTCTAATTCTTTGTACTTTGTTATTTATGATCTATACAATATAGGGTTTCTGCCTCTTCCAGATCTCATTCATAAACAGGTGACCTTGGAAAAAATTTCATAACTTGGGCTAGGAAGCTCCAAATGAAATTTCATAAAAAGTGATAGGTAGTGCACAGACTTTAATTTCTCAAGTAACTTTTTCAGAGGCCGAAACAGAACTAGTGACACGTGGCACACCGTACAAGTTCGGTCTCATGTTTTATCCCATAAAACAGGTCACGTTGCGACACTTGGAATAACTCTCTCTCAGAGAATCCATTTGAGGTAATACCTATGGGGTTGGAAAGATGACAGGTCGGGCTATCTCAAAAAAAATTTTCAGACCCTGTGGATTGAAAAGTTCAGAGTTACACCAGAAAAAATTAGGTACATATTTCTGTCAAAACAGAATTATTTTTTAGCACCTTCATTCATGGCTTCCGGAATTTAGGGTTTTGGAGAAAGTTGGAATTTTTGTAATCAAAGACTATGATTGAATGATACTCATCAAAATCGAAATTTAGAGACCAAGATCAGAATTTTTTGTTGGGAAGAAGGTCGGGCTTGATCAGACCCTAGTTCGGGACTTTGATCGGAAAAGTGGAAAATTAGGGCTTCTGCAAAAATGGAAATTTTTGAAATCTGTAACCATGGCTGGAAGCTCCTCACAAAAATAAAAGCTTAGAGATTTGGATAGAACCTTTTGATTGGGCAGAAGGGTGGGCTTTATCAAACCCTATTTTGGGGTCATGTCTAGTGAATCTGGAAGTTTCAAAGGCAAATTTGAGGGGTGAAACTTTGCAGTTTTCAAATTATGAGTATACCAGCTTGATCAGCTCATTAAGGCGCATGTTTCTATCCTTTCGGAAGTTTGAAATTCAAAGTTTGAATTTTTAGGGTTTCTCTGACAAACCCTAATCTAGCTCTAGATCCAATTCCTGCAAATCAAGTGGATTGGGTTAATCCTAGAAGAGAATGGATTGGTCACCTGCATAAGTGAAGAAGTACCTGTTTCAGAGGGAGATGAGGCTAAGGCCTTACATAAGAAGATTACAAGCAATCTCGACAGGTATGACTCATCCAGGTATGTTTCAATATTTTTTCATGATTAAGTTTATGGTATGTTTGTCTTCATGTTATTACAGTTAGTACAATCTCTATTAAATTTATACTTGTCGTATCACCTTAATAAAATTATGAATGAATGATATTCATTGATTAGGGTGTTGACACTTATGATTGTACTAATGCATTATGGTGTTGTATGAGGTTTATGTTGTCCGCTAACATGAAAGGTACACCAAGAAAGACAAATCATGTTCTAGTTCAAGAACATATGATCATGACGACATGAGGACAAAGATTAATCCATTGTCATGAATCACTTAGAAGATCTATTTGCAATGTATGCATAGCTTGGTTCTATAATGGTTAACTTATGAGATATGTAGGTTACTAGCACAAGTCATTGAAGAGAACAAGAAGACATCATGTGGGTATGTTAGACATAACTAGCTAACATACCAATCCAGGTATGCTTTTCCTATATCAAGTTAGAATCCTACCTTGTCTTAGGATCCCTTATATAAGTATACTTGGTATGATTGGTTATGTTTATTCATAAAGTTTGAAATGTAAGTAATCAAGGGTTTATGCATTTTATGTCTCTTATATTGATTGATGATTTAACTAACCAGAAGAGTCCTATGATCAAATAAGAATATGCATGAGTAAAAGAAGACTTCCCTAAAACCTTGAATACTAATTTTTATTATCTGTGTTTGAAATAATCATGACTATACATGTTTAAGATCATTATGTTTTGATAGTATTAAGATTATACTAATAAAAGTGTGATTATGTATGAGACCTCGAGGATAACACAATGATGATACTAATAAGCATGTATAGTGATTACGGATGGATATAAGTTCAAGGACAAGTAATCCAGGAAGCAAAGATCAAGAGGGAGCACACTCCAATTGTTCCTGCAAGGAAGCAAAGATCAAGAGGGAGCACACTCCAGTTGTTCCTGCAAGGAAGCAAAGATCAAGAAGGAGCACACTTCAGTAGTTTTTGCAAGGATGCAGATATTCAAAGGGAGTTGACTACCTCTCACAATCGACATTAGAATGGAGTTGCAGAAAAGAAGCAAAGACTGAGAGGGAGTCAACCCAACAAACAAACAAAGATAAGTATTTGAATTATCATTCCTTTCCTATTTTATTGTTTAAATAATACTGTTCAATAATGTATATACTGATGTTCCTAGAATTAGGTTGTGTATTATGCATATTAGAATAGTTGCATTGATCAACAGTATACTACTAATATACATGGGTAAGTGGCCTATGGCACTGTACAACATTCCATTGCTACTTATCTAGAATGAAACCTCTTTGCTGACATGTTGGGAGTTGTGCACACTCTTAACAATGTTCTAGTAGAGATTGGAAGGCATCTAGAAAGTTACGGGATATGGATAAATGTTGTATTGAAGCATTGGCTAAGATAATTGCATGACTGTATGACATATTTCCTTATGTGTAAGAATTTGTTCTGAGAACTATGAGATGTTTTCTAATCATGCAATTTAACTTGTTGTGTAGGAAAGATCGTATACCATCACCTACAAAATAAGGAATACAACATTTGTTCAGCAACAAAGCTATCTATTGAAAATATTGAAGATATTGAAGTTCCTAGGATCTGGGAAGAATGCCATGATCGAGGAGTACCAGTCGATCATGAAGATGTTTGGGATGCAGTCCCAAGTCCTAAAGGGGAGTCTGTAGTGACTTCCAAGAGTATCTACAAGATCAAGCATGTTGTAGGTGGTAGCATAGAGACTTTTGCTCCTGTAGCCAAATACACTTCCATTAGATTAGTACTTGCTCTGGCTGCAGTGATGAAGTGGAAGATACACCAGATGGATTTCAAGACAACTTTCTTGAATGGTGTAGTTGAAGAAGAAGTGTATGTGGAGCAACCACATGGTTCTGAGACACATGACAGGGAGTCATATATGTGCAGAAATTGGTATGGTAGGATAGACAGCTTTCTATCCAGTTTGGGCTTCACCAAGAGTAAAGCGGATTCCAACCTTTACTACAAGGTTGAGGAAGGCAATCCAGTGATACTACTTTCGTATGTGGATGACCTATTGGTATCAGGAGAGGATAGATTGATTACCAGCACGCAGCGGAAGCTTGCTGCTGAGTTTGAGATGAAGAACTTATGGATGATGCACTACTTTCTAGGCATGGAGGTGTGGAATAGTGCAGATGGAATCTTCCTTGGACAAGGGAAGTATGCAGTAGAGATCCTGAAGAGCTTCGGGATGATGGATTACAAGGACATGGCCACACCCATGGCATCGAACCCGAAGCTTCTGTGTGATGCTTCATCTGATCCGGTTGATGTCACGATGTATCGTCAGATGATTGGGTCCTCTATGTACCTGACAAACATGAGACTAGATATTTGCTTTACGGTGAACACATTGAGCCAGTTCCTGACAGATCCAAGGAGTGTTCACCTGGTTGCTGTAAAGCATATTCTAAGGTACCTGAAGGGTATAGTTCATTATGGGCTCAAGTATGATGTGAATCAAAATTTTAACCTACAGGGTTATGTTGATTCAGATTGGGTAGGCAGTGCTGCAGATAGGAAGAGCACATCTGGGTGCTGCTTCAGTATGGGATTAGGTGTGATCTCCTGGTTTAGCAAGAAGCAGCCCTGCGTAGCACTAAGTATAGCTGAGGGAGAGTATGTTGCAGCATGTTCGGCTAGTTGTGAGGATGTATGGCTCTGGAAGCTACTGTTAGAATTATTTGATCTCCCGCTGGAGGCTACTGGTATCTTTTATGACAACCAGATTTGTGTGAAGCTATTTGAGAACCCGGTGTTTCATGACACGTCGAAGCACATTGAGATCAACTATCACTATATCAAGGATATGGTGCAGAGAGGAGCAGTGGCGCTCCTGTATGTTGCGACGGATGAGCAGATTGCAGATGTACTAATGAAGCCACTAGCCAGAGTGAAGTTTGAGTACTTCAGAGAGAGCCTTGGTGTTCTTTAGATCGATGACACTTCGAGGAAAAAGTGATGGAGACATTTGATGATGCCATTCCAAGCATGTTGGAAGGAGGATCCTTCACATGGCTGTGGATGTAAGCATTGGATGATGAGCATCAGGACGATGCTCCAGTTACTGCTCTGTATGTATGCACCATGTTGGATGTTGGATATGATCAGTTGGATCATTTATATGTATATGTATGTATGCATCATGTTGGATGTTGGATATGATCAGTTGGATCATTTATATGTATATGTATGTACGCATCATGTTGGATGATGGATATGATCAGGTAGATCATGTATGTTGATATATATCAGGTGGATACATTGTATGATTAGGTGGATCATGTATGGTGATATGTATCAGGTAGATACTTGGTATGCATCAGGTTTATGCATTGTATGATCATGATGACGAGCTTCAGGATGTTGCTCTAGATGATATGTATCAAGATGGTACAGTGATGATGAATAGTATGATCATTAGCATCAAGATGATGCTTCGTGCGATGATGATCAGTTAGATCATGAGTATCAGGTTGATAGTTGGAGGTCAGAGATGATATGTGGCAGGTTGTGCAAATAGCATGTAATCAGTCCTCAGAAATTCGATAGGTTGAGCTGTGTGCTCGTAATCAGTCCTGAGATGAGGTATTGCTATGTAGTATGTAATCAGTCCTCAGAAATCTGATAGGTTGAGCTGTGTGCTCATAATCAGTCCTGGGATGAGGTATTACTACGGAGACATGTAATCAATCCTGGAGATCCGATAGGTTGAGTTGTGTGCTCGTAATAAGTCATGGGATTCTCTTTAGAGATCTTGTCGGTCGTGCTGTGCCACATAAATGTTCCTGGGATTCTCTTTAAAGGTATTGTCTATTCACATGTAATCAATCCTGGAGATCCGATAGGTTGAGCTGTGTGCTCGTAATAAGTCCTGGGATGCTCTTTAGAGATCTTGCCGGTCGTGCTGCGGCACATAAATGTTCTTGGGATGCTCTTTAAAGGTATTGTGAAGGGGATGCATGTAATCAGTCCTAGGAGATCTTGTAGGTCATGCTTAGGCACATAAATGTTCCTGGGATGCTCTTGTTAGGTATTGCATCAGCACATAAAATTAGTCCTGAGAGACCACCTCTATCAGACCGTTCGTACAGATGATGAAGACCTACAGGTGGTGGGCCTACATCCAGTATGAAAAAGGACTGGCTCTGTAGAACTTCCAATGACGAGTAGATTCAGAGATTGATTGAGATAGCAGTAGCAGTGACGACGACGATGACTCAATGACTATTATCCAGTGACGATGATCCAAAGAAGAAGACTTGTGATAGAAGACCTATGTCGAGAAATACCTTCCTAGTTAAGAGGGATTGTTGATGTATATGTAACTTTGGAATGTATTTCATATATGTATATTGTACTCCTATAGAGATGGTATTATTCCTCTATACGAAAGTGTTTGTATTCCTATAGAGATGTTATTATTCCTCTATATGGAAGTGTCGTCATTTATATTGTAAGTGTCGTAACTTATACTTGATGGGTTATTAGACCACCTTGTTGGGGTCGGCCCTGTATAAGTCATGTGGGTCGAAGGGTTATTAGACCACCCTATTGGGGGTCGGCCATGTGGGTCAAAGGGTTATTAGACCACCCTATTGGGTGTCGGCCCAGTCAGCATTATGTTATGTGGTTAAGTTAAGGCCGACCTAGTAAAGGTTATTAGGCAAGTCAAGTCAAGTATAAATAGAGTGCGAGAGGCACTCTATTTCATCGATCTATTCTCTCTCACACTCTCGGGAGAGTGACTCACTTGTGGAGGAGGAGAAGTTGCTGCTAGGAGATGTCTATCTCTTATGTCTGGGTTGTATCATTGCTCTATATATCTATGAGGAAGTTATTGGGGTTTTTCACCTTTATGGTTTTCCCCAAGTAAACTCTGTGTCTCTTGTGTGCTTGCATTATTGTGTTCATGATTGATATGCTGTAGATATGCTGTACATGTTCTCTCAATTAAGATCCTAGATCAAATTGAAGTAAATTCTGAAAAATTAACACCCAGCAACCCCCAAATTAGTGAACAATCCCCCAACAATCCACATACCCCCCAAGTGCTCTTTGGGCGATGATATAGGCCATGCTACCCATCTATGTCCACAATAACCAGCTCTTCAAGAGCACATGCAACTGTTGGACGATGACACTAACATTCTGGTTGTTAAACTTCATCTACCCCCTCAGCCTCCTGATAAATCACTACGTACAAACCACCCTTGTGCGATCTGTGGCATCTATGGCCATTATTCACATCACTGCCCCAATCTTCCATATTATAGAGAAACACTATATGAATTGAATAATGTCGACCTAGAGATATCCCCCCCGCTCATTGAGGAAATATTCCCCTGAGAATCTTCCCATTCAGAAGAGATCAATACCATTTATATGATTTCAACTAACTACAAGCCTGAACCAATTGATTTGATGATGCACTACTTCTGTAGCGATGAGGAGATCCTAGAAACACTTACTGCACCGGACTACCCCTGCGATGATATGCACCATTGATCATACTTCATCCCTGAGGCATCTACCTCCACCACAGAAAACCAACTGTCTGTCGAATCAAAAGATTTTTTACCAACCAAGGTAGATTGGTTCAAAGATCCAATCCTAGCATCATAAGTTTTTGAAGAAGGTAACATGGCCAATATTTCACCGATCATAAAAATAGACATCTCCACCACCCCCGGAAAACCTGAGCTTATCTCTTTACGCGCATCATGCACTGAAAAGGAAACCCAAGCCTATAAGAAACTCTTCCAAGAATTTCATGATGTCTTTTCCTGGTCTTACACCAAGATGCCTGGTCTTGATCCTACCATTGTAGAACAACACATAGACACTTGGCCCAACATATCCCCGGTCCGACAGAAACAACGCCCCATTCACCCATCCAAGATTCCAGCCATCAAAGTCAAAATTGAGAAGCTTCGAGCAGCAGGTTTCATATATCCTATTGCTTATACCACTTGGGTTTCCAACCTAGTTCCAGTCAATAAGAAAGTGGGAACCATTCGTGTCTGTATTGATTTCCGTGACCTCAATCTAGCTTGTCCCAAAGACAACTTCCCAACACCATTTATCGACCAACTAATCGATGCATGTGCGGTTTCTCCGGGTATAACCAAATCCAAATCCACAAGGAAGATCAATACAAGACCGCTTTCACTACCCCATGGGGCACCTTCGCCTATTGTGTCATGCCTTTTGGTCTCAAGAACGCTGGAGCCACATTTCAGCGAGCCATGACTTATTGTTTTCATGACCTGATTAACATCATATTGGTTTATTTAGACAACCTCATAGCTCAATCTAAGAAACGATCCGACCATTTAGACGAACTCCAAAAAGTCTTATTGCGTTGTCACAAATACCAAATCCGCTTGAACCCACTCAAGCGCGTCTTTTGCGTTCCAGTAGGCCGTTTATTGGGTTTCATCATTTCAGAAAAAGGGATCACCGTCGACCCTCTAAAAATCCAATCCATCATAGACCTACCATCACCTCGTACACTAAGACAACTACAAATCCTTCAGGGGAGGTCCAACTTCCTCCGTCGCTTTGTCCCAGAATACGCCACGACAGTACATGGTTTCCTCCATTTACTACGCCTTCATGCCCTTTTTGTATGGGACGACCAAGCAAAAGGAGATTCACAGACCTGAAGAAAGCACTCACAAGTGCCACCTTTATTTTTCCTCTGGATTTCACAAAATACTTTATCCTTTACATTTCGGCATCTGATTACGCCGTTTCAGGAGTACTCGCCCAAGAAGACTCCGCTCGTCAAGAGCATGTCATTTACTATGTGAGACAAACTTTATCAGGCCCACTACTGCGCTACCCACATGAAGAGAAAATGGCCCTCACCATCATCTTTTTCAGTATAGAAGATACTCCATTATATGCTCCTCAACCATACCATGGTTGTGGAAAATTCCAACCCAATGGTTTATCTCTTGAATCGTAGCCTTCTACAAGGTCGTGTTGCCAAATGGGTGATTATCCTACAAGAATATGACCTGACTTTTAAAACCCCTAAGAGCACCAAATCCCTAGCACTCACTCAGCTCATTACAGACCTACCATCCTCATAATCATCACCAGCTATCCATACTAATATAATTGATGAACATTTATTGATCATCTCGTCTGACGACCCTTGGTACAACGACATTTTGGTATACCTACGCACACATAAGTTTCAACCTAATATCGACCATGACGGACGCCATCGTATTTGTCACCATGCCCCCCATTATCTCCTCTTAGGTGAAGTCCTCTATCGACGTGGTGTCGACACAATCCTACGACAGTGCCTTTCCCAAGAAGAAGCAGAACAAGTCCTTAACGACTGTCATAGCGGTGCCTACAGCAGCCATTTCTCCGTAATAGCCACCGCCAAAAAGGTAATCCATGCAGGTTATTTTTGGCTGTCATTATTCACTAATTGCATCACAGCAGTCAAACATTGCCAAAACTGCCAACTCTTTGCCCCCAAGGAAAGAACCCCCCCCGCCCCCCTTCATCCAGTCATCACCATTGGACCATTTTGCAAATGGGCCATCGACTTCATGGACTGCAATCCTGCATCAGCTGGCAGACATAAACAAATTATTATGGCCGTCGATTACTTTACCAAATGGGAAGAAGCCATGCCTACTTACAACTGCAATCACGACATTGTAGCCCATTTTTTCCTCAACCATGTTATTGCTCGTTTCAGAGTACCAAAACAACTCGTCTCAGACCACGATTCTCACTTTGGGGACTCGTTTTGGCGAGAATTGTCAACACTCCTTAAGTTTGAACATCATTTCTCCTCCTCCTACTACCCCCAAGGGAATGGCCAAGTTGAAGCTATTAAGAAAATTTTGAAGACCATCCTCCATCGCACTGTCTACAGACATAAATCCAATTGGCATCATATTATTTTTCCTGCATTATGGGCTTACCGCATGTCGACCAAAACCACCATCGGCTTTACCCCTTTCCATTTGGTTCATGGCGTGGAATCCGTCCTCCCCATTGAGTGTCAAATACCGACATTACAAATTTCCATAGAACTCCTCCCGGATACTTCACTAATTGAAGAACACTTACTTCTTTTAGAGTAGGCCGACAAAGATCGCCATGCATCTCTCCAAACAATTGAAGCTGCAAAGAACAGATCTAAACTCCATTACGATAAACATGTTCACCCACGAGCATTTAGTGAAGGAGACCTTGTACTCGTTTACGACCAAGCTCATTATAAAATCGGCAAAGGAAAATTCGAATCCATGTGGCAAGGCCCATACGTCATACACACTTTCCTTGGACATGGGGCATACATTTTGACCGATTCAGAAGGCAAACCCATGCGCAACCATGCGTAACAGTGCTGTGAAGTTTCTAAAAAGATTTGATATGTTGGAGTATAAAGCCATGGCCACTCCCATGGAGTCCAACTTGAAGTTGTTAGTTAATGACTCATCGTATTTAGTGGACCTAACCCTATATAGACAAATCATTGGGACATTGATGTATTTAACAAATACTAGGCCAGATATATGCTTTGCTGTAAATACCCTAAGTCAGTATCTAGTAGAACCTAGAAAGGTGCACTTAATAGCTACAAAGCATGTAGTGAGGTACCTAAAAGGTACATTAGATTTTTGCTCTATATTATCTTAGAGGTCATGAACTCCGTTTAAATGGTTACTCAGATTCTGATTGGGTAGGAAGTGTCTCAGACAGAAAGAGTACATCAGGTGGATGTTATAGTCTTGAATCTGCCATGATCTCATGGTTCAGCAAGAAACAATCTAGTGTGGCTCTCAGTACTGCTGAAGCAGAATATATGGCTGTCTACTCTGCCAGCTGTGAAGCAGTGTGGCTTTAGAAGCTTTTATATGGATTGTTTGACTTAGAAATGGATCCCACTGTGATTATGTGTGACAATCAAAGCTGCATTAAGATGACTGAAAATCCTGTGTTCCACGATAAGTCAAAACACATAGAGATCCATTACTTCTATATACGAGATATGGTGCAAAAAGGAGCTATCAAGCTCGAATATATATATAAGCACTGAGGATTAGATTGTTGATATCTTGACTAAACCTCTGTCTCGAGTAAAGTTTGAATACTTTCGAGACAAGCTTGGTATAGTTCAAAAGGACCCTCCTCGAAAGGGGGAGTAGCATAGTATCTGATAACAAGTCTGTCTCATCAATGATGAGGTTACCTATTTACTGCACCTAGTTACTTAGAATTATTTAGATTTAGGAATCTTATATTTTTACTCTTGATGATAGATGTATTAGTGAGAATACATGCTTTTGATGATAGATGTATTAGTGAGAATACATGCTTTTGATGATAGATGTATACATGTTTTTTTTGATAGATTTATACATGCTTTTAATGATATATGCATTGATGCTATTGATGAGGATACATGTTTTGATATACATGTTTTGATGATGAGGATACATGTTTTTATATACATGTCTTGTTGATGAGGATACATGTTATACATGTTTTGATGATGAGGATACATGATTGACACATGTTTTGATGAAGTTCTTGGTAAACATGTGAGGGGATTGGATCATCCCTGGACTTCAGTCCGAAAGAAGAGCCGTAGACGTATGTCTTCGAGAATGAAGTTCTTGGTGAACATGTGAGGGGATTGGATCATCCCTGGACTTCAGTCCTAAAGAGAGCCGTAGACGTATGTCTTCGAGAATGAAGTCCTTGGTGGACTTGAGGGGATTGGATCATCCCTGGACTTCAGTCCTAAAGAGAGCCGTAGACATGATGTCTCCGAGAACAAAATCCTGAATGAACAGGTAAGGGGATTGGATCGTCCTCGGACTTTGGTCCTGTGAATTGAACCGTAGACATGAGGTCTCCGAGAATTGAATAGGACTGGATCGTCCCTGAGCTTCGGTTCAAAAGGTACATGATAGGACTGGATCGTCCCTGAGCTTCGGTTCAAAAGGTACATGATAAGACTGGATCGTCCCTGAGCTTCGGTTCAAAAGGTACATGATAGGACTGGATCGTCCCTAGACCTCGGTTCAAAATGTACATGACAAATCCTAGAATTGTTCTAGGTTACATCCAGCATGAAATAGGGCTGGCTCTGTAGATATGATACATCCAACATGAAACAGGGATGGCTCTCTAGATATGATACATCCAGCATGAAACAGGGCTGGCTCTGTAGATATGATACATCCAGCATGAAACAGGGCTGGCTCTGTAGATATGATACATCCAGCATGAAACAGGGATGGCTCTGTAGATGTGATACATCCAGCATGAAACAGGGTTGGCTCTGTAGATGTGATACATCCAGCATGAAACAGGGTTGGCTCTGTAGATGTGATACATCCAGCATGAAACAGGGTTGGCTCTGTAGATGTGACACATCCAGCATGAAACAGGGCTGGCTCTGTAGATGTGATACATCCAGCATGAAACAGGGCTGGCTCTGTAGATGTGATACATCCAGCATGAAACAGGGCTGGCTCTGTAGATGTGATACATCCATCATGAAACAGGGATGGCTCTGTAGACGTGACACATCCAGTATGAAAGAGGACTGGCTCTGTGGCGGTAAATCCTAGATCTGATCTAGGTCACATCCAGTATGAAAAAGGACTGGCACTGTGGTTGGGATTAGATCGTCCCTAGACATGAGACTTGTCTTAAAGAGATAAGGATTGATCATCCTGGAACTTGATCTGGATTGTATCATCCATGGACCTATGTCCTAAAGAGATCAGGATTGATCATCCTGTAATATGATCGTGTGATGACGATGCTGATGATCGATGCTGATGATCGTGTGATGACGATGTTGATCGTGTGATGTCGATGCTGATGATCGTGTGATGACGATGTTGATCATGTGATGGCGATGCTGATGATCGTGTGATGACGATACTGATGACGATGTTGATGATCGTGTGATGATGATGTTGATGATCGTGTGATGATGATGTTGATGATCGTGTGATGACGATGCTGTTGATCGTATGATGATGATGCTGATATTCGTATGATGACGATGCTGATGATCGTGTGATGACGATGTTGATGATCGTGTGATGACGATGCTGATGATCGTGTGATGACGATGCTGATGATCGTGAGGATTCAGATATTGATGTTGCTGTAGTTGTTTGAGTACTGCAGAAGATAAAGACTCAATACTGAAGATGTTGATGTTCCAGTATTGAAGATGTTCCAGTAACTAGTTGAGTTACTGATGATGTTGAGAAAGCTTCCAATGATTTATAGATGTATCATGTATGATGTATGACTCGTTGCTCCTGCGGATGTTGTTATAATATCCTTCTCGTTAAGGGGGAGTGTTGAATATTGTAACTTCTAAGAATATTATATTTGTATATTATTTATTCCGGAGATGTTCCATACCTCCGATGTGATTATACTATGAATCCGGAGATGTTTATTCCTCCGAATTGGTTGTGGTAACTAGGGTTATTAGACCCACCATGTGGGGGTCGGCCCAGTCAGTTATAATAGGGTATTTAACCTAATGGTTAAATACGAGCCTACATGTACTTGTGTAAAATACATGTCAGTGTAGTGTATAAATAGAGGAGGTATGTTCCTCATTTGATACACTCACACACTTGAGAGAGGCGCACTTGTGGAGGAGAGGTCTGCTATGGTGGAGGAGGAGATCATGTATTTGGTTTGCATCTTTGTATATTGCTGGTCATCTATATTGAGGAAGCTTTGCTGGGTTTTCTACCCCATGAGGGTTTCCCAAGATAAATTTGTGTCTCTTGTGTTTATGCTATGCTTGTTGTTTCTTCAGTGATCCTGTATATGCTATTATTGTCAAATGGAATGTAATGCTGTTATTTTTTGTATTAGCATATTAAATCTTAACAAGGCGGAGGTACCACCACCACCATCCGTCCCCTATGGCCCTGATGATCCGGTAGTGGCAGCGGACCCACATCTGCAATAACCCACATTGAAATACGTCAATATCATATAAACATCTCTAGCTATCATAAATAAACAAACCATACAAACATGATACAATAGAACAACAAAAGCAAGACGTACCATCCAACCCCCAAGCCTATCCCTAAGCGTGAGGCATCTCGATGTCTCCCCGGAAGTCCATACCCTAGTACAGATAGTCGTCAATCACGACTAGCATATGCTCCCACTGCTCGTACATCTCCATCGTGAAGAACCGCCGAATACCACCACCACCCTGGGGCATCATCTCCCCCCACCGCACCACCCACAGCTCACTCCTTAGTCCATCCTGAACCAGCACACGTGGCCGCAAGGTAGGCACCCGCTCGAAAAAGAAGCAACATACGAAAGAGGAATAACTAAACTCTCCTCCCTCACGCCTCACCTTGTTCATCTCTCGCCGAACACAAGCAAGGAACATCTAACCCAAAGAAAAATAGGTCCCAGTCATGACACGATGAACCATCATCATCTGTCCCCTGAAAAACGGTGGGGCACCTGTGCACCAAGCACCCGCAAAACACAAGCGCCACTGCCTGCATCTCCAGCTCTTGCAGATCCGAGACACTCAATGCACTATTCTGCACATCGGCCCCTCGAACGCAAAATATCTCAAGGATATCCTCTATATCCATACCAGCCGAAATCCTAGGCTGGTGTTGGCTTGGTTTTTCAACCAAGCTTTGTGCAATGGGCACCTATCAACAATGTGATAGCAGTTTCAATATTGAAAGCAAAAACAATTATAAATTAAATCTAAATCTAAACTAGCATGTGCATATAACAAATAAATTTTTTTTTAAACGATTCAAGAACAAGAAATAAAAGAATAAGTATTTTGTATTGAGATACCTCAAATGGTGAGGATTTGTGTTGAGCAACTCCCAAGGTGAGTAGCTCCAAACTCCAAAGGTCTCTTCTCCAAGACACTGAAAATGGCCAAAAGTCTCATGAGAGATTTTGACAGCATGAGGATAGGATGATGGATGGATGGAAAGTGAGGAGCCCCTACCACCTTTTTATATTTTTTGGTGGTGGGGAATACCATTATGGTTTTGAGGAAACCAATGGTATTGACCAACATGGTTTAGGTACCTTTTCCCTCTTTTTTCTTTTTTTGCATATTTTTAATATTTTTATTCCCTTTTTAATATTTTTGGGAATTCTGGACCTTTTTTTTAGGCTTTTTTATGCTTTTTGAGGAAAAATATTCATTTTGAGGGGAAAAAGGGGGTGTATTATGGTATTTTGGTGACCTTTTGATGGCTTTAGAGGCTCAAATGGTGGAAAAGTGGACAAATGGGTCATGTGAATAAGGAAATGAGCTAGTGAGAACTTTTTGGGTGTTAACAGATTGCCCCCTGATGTGTGAGGGAAGGAGCTCATCGTATGGCCGATAGCCATCATAGTTCTTTTGTATTTTTCCTTGGGTTTGGGGAAGAGAAGAGACCGGTTGGAGACTGGATCCACGGCCCTTGGAAGCTGCAAAAAAAAAAATATTACATGGCCTCAATATGAATGAGAAATAATCTCTGATAATGGACGAGGCGGGCATACCCATGCTTGTATCAAGAATTATACATAACAATTAGTCCCAAGAAGGGGGACCTGAATAATACATAAAAAATATGCTAGTACATCATAATGGTCTAAAGGGGACACTATTTTGGGATGTACTTATGATCATAACATGACTGATATCAATAGCTGATACACTGGAATAAAGTGACGACCGTTCTGAACAAGGTTTCAGAAGGGTTGATGAACTAGTGAATCTGAAGGTGTCCAACATCTGTAGGGACTCAATGACTCTGAGTCAACTCTGAGGAGTATATGTAACTGTATACTCGAGGGAGTATAAAACTGGGGTACATCTAAATACTGTCGCCATGTGCAACCCGTATATCTATAGGAAAATGTAATTGGTTGTTTCCATAAGTAGAATTTCAAATGTGGAAGAGTTAGGTGGTATTCGGGGTCTTCAACAAATAACTGAAAGGACCAATACCTTATGCGATCAAGGTGTTGAAGTCGAGCATGTGAGAAACAACCACTTGGAGAGGCACTGAGGACTCTTCTCGAAATGATTCGTAGGCACTCATCATAAATGGTGATGAGTCCAAGACACAGGGACCTCTAGGTCTATCCTCTAGAATAAATTTGGGTGTTGTCAACAGAGGGAGACCAACAACTAACAAGGCAATGATGTTTCCTTGATAGGAGCACAAGGTGTAGAACTGAAGTGTGGTAGTACTGATGGTAGGATTGACATACTTGTGGGGATGGGAAGTAACTGGGGTCATAGAGTGGGTAGACTCAAAATTCCTTTGTTCAGAGCATGATGACATGGTTGACCTGGCAGCGTAGGGAACTAATTTGTAGGTGTGGGGATCATAGCTTTTAGGGACTGAAGGGTATGTATTGACTCTGGGGGGTCAAGCTGATGGGTGCTGTCGAGGGATTCTCAGGGTGACATACTGTAGAATACTCTGAACAAAGGCGACCAAAATGGGGAAGCTGCCATATGAGTAGACGTGATCTGTTGTGGCACCGAGAAGCACCATTGGGTTCTTCTTCGTAGTTTTAATGAGCTCCAAGAAGGGATAAAAGTGTGCTCTAAAATGGTACTATCCTGTGGATTTTGTGAGCCCAAGACTGTTCGTGCTCATGGGTGCTTTCATTTTTAAGGAGTCTGAAAATGAGAAGAAGACTCTACAGTGGTTGTGAGTACCATCCTGTGGATTTTTACGAGCCCAGGATGGTGATTGCTCGTGGTCTCTTTCATGTTTAAAGAGTCTGAAAGCGGTAAGTGGACTCCATTGGTGTTCTTTTTCGTAAGTTAGTCTCCAAGGCCCGAAAAAGCATAAAATGATGCAAATGGAGAACTCTTCTAGCTGATGTGACTAGAGTATTCCTTTTTCCTAATTAGTCTACAAGGTCCGAAAAAGGGGTAAACTTATACCATGTAGACACCCTTTCAGATACGTTTAGCGAGCATGAAAGGAAGCAAGGTTGCTCAGCAATATTTTCATTGTTTTAGGAGTTAGAAAAGAGCTTAACAGAAACTCCCTAAGTGCCTTTTTCGTAAAAGGGATTGCTCGGCCCGAAAAAATGGGTAAAACTATACCAAACAAAAAGGGATTGATGAGAGCAAGAAAAGGTCTCAAGCATCGTCATGAGTGCGGAATACTGAATCTGGTGACATAAAGATTGTCAAAAAGGGGCAACGACCAATGTGGCACGCAAACCAAGGTGATGAGTGGCATTTTGAAAAAATGCCCAAAAACTATGGGGTGAGAGCGAGAAATGATCTCAAGCATCATCACGAGCGCGGAAAATTGAATCCGACGATATCAAACTTGTCAAAAATGGACGACGACTGATGTGGCACACAAACCGAGGTGACGAGGGGGCATGAGAAAAATGCCCAAAAAATATGGGGTAAGAGCGAGAAATGATCTCAAGCTTCATCACGAGCGCGAAAAACTGAATCCAGCGATATGAGACTCGTACAAAATGGAGGACAACCGATGTGGCACGTAAACCGAGGCGATAAGTGGCATTTTGAAAAAATGCCCAAAAATTATGGGTGTGAGAGTGAGAAATCGTCTCAAGCATCATCACGGGCATGGAAATATGAATCCTGCGGTGCAAATGGTGTGAAAAACAGAGGTAAGAAGGACTCCGGAATGGTCAAAGGAAATAACTAGGTTAAAAAATGGCTACAAATGAAGGTGACCCCACCAAGCCAAGGATGTAGTGGTGGGGAGAAATGATGACCCGCGGGGGCGAAATACTATGTGTATCAAATCAACTCAAATATACAAGTGACACGTGACCTCAAAAATGGTTGAGATCACGAATGTGAAAAAGTGAGTAGGGTTAATGACCTGCCCCCAATGATGTGCATGGGGTTTGTGATTGTGGATCACATATGTGTTGGTTTGAACGATGGGCTCATTGAGGTGTTGAGATAGAGGTGATGGGGTAGGGTCAAAATGATTGATCATGCCCCCTATCCCAAGTTTGAGGTAATCTATTATGTCCCCGAGATTAGAGGTGTCAATGCGGTGCAGATGTTGTCTTAGAGAGGGATCAAGAGGTCATTGACCAACAAATGGAGGGGGGGTGTACCATGAGGCTGTGGGCCATGGTGGCATACTGAAGTGATGATATGATGATGGGGGATTCCCCTTGTGGGGTGGATGCCCCCAGTATCTCCAACGAGAATCATGATAATGATGAGTAGGCAAGGTTTTGGGCCTACCCCCATGTTGTGGACATGTGGTTTCCTCGTCGATTTGAAAGGGTTGAACATGTGTTTCAAAGGGATCAATGGAAGGGGCCGACCGGACAGAGGGGTATCCAGTGGAAATCGTATAAATGGTGTTAATTTCTTCCGAGGAGGAAGATGGTGGGGGATGAATTTCCTCAATGAGAAGAGGGGATATCTCTAGGTCAACGTTATTCAACTCGTACAATGCTACTCTGTAATCTGGGAGATCGGGGCAGTGATGTGAATAATGGCCGTATATTCCGCATATTGCACAAGGATGGTTTGTGTGCAATGATTTATCACAAGGTTGAGGGGGGAGTTCTAGTTTGACTACTGGAACGTTGGTGTCATCATTCAACATATTCATGTGTTCTTGAAGTGCTGGTAACTGTGGACATTGATGGGTGGCATGGCCTATGTCGTCGCATAAAGAGCACTTGGGGGGTATGCAGTTTGTTGGGGGATTCTTCGCTAACTTGGGGGTCGCTGGGGGGGTGCGAACTGTGGGTCCAGTGGTGTAGGTTTGTGGACCTCTGCCCCCAGTGTTTCGAAGTGGTGGGGGAGTATAATTGGATGTTGATGCGGTGGCCGCTATTGGAGGTGGTCAATTCTGGATGTTTGCTACACCAGGGGGTGGACGGTTAGAAGTATTGATGGGTTGCACCGGTTGTAAAACGACATTCGGTGTCAGAGGAGAGGTTGGGGCAGGTAGGTACCACACAGGTAGTCCTAATTTTAAACCTGGGAGATTAAGTGTAGCCATGACTAGTGTGGCTCCTACATGAGTTGGCACTGAGGGTGGTTGCGAGAGTAAAGGGGGCTGTTGGTTTGGTACCTATGTGTTCTGCGAGAGGGTGCACAAATTAGATATCTCGGTTATATTCAAAGGGGGTGGGATGGATTGGAATGTGGAAGTCATAGGTGATTCCAAGTATAATCTGGGTCTAACTGTGGAGACGAATGATGTAGGTGCATTCTGAACTGGTTGTTCAATCATAGGGAGAAGATTTTTAGGTTTAGTGGGGGCGTATTGGTTTCGATGCATTTGGAGATTCATGTCGGACAATGACATCATAAGGAGATGATGACTACATGAATCCATTGGTTGGTTTGTGTGTGCGGCATATGTGATTTGCTGTTGTGGTGCTGTGGTTCCTTGAGGAGGATCCAACGGACGAGTGTTCACCACTCCTTGTGTGGGAAAAGGATTTTGTAGTACCATGGGTTGTGGTTGAGGAAGTGGGGTTGGTTGTGCCATGTGCCCTTGGCATTGGGCGTCATTAGACCAAGGTTGCCGTGCTCTCCCCAAATGGGGGCAAGTGTGCGTATAATGGCCGTATACCCTGCATATGGAACATGGGTGGACTGTTCGTAAATTGGGGTTCTTACCTTGTTTCGGTGGTCGATCAGGGTTTTGGTTGATGGGGGTAGTGTTGTTGTTGTTTGGAGGATAAGTCTAAGCGATTGGAGGTTGTGGTGCAGCAAGGACTACCTGTGGTGGGAAATAAGCCGTTGGGGCTTGTGAGTGAACAAGAGCATGTGTGGCCTGTTGATGGTAATACGTAGGGGGTGCAACCAGAGGTGGATAGGTTGAAGGTGCGTGACCATAACACTGTGGTGGACATGGGAGTCCATGAGTGTGGCGGGGGTGGTCCATGGGAGCATACGAATTTGTAGCTCCGGAGTGAGATGTGGCCCGCGAAAGATCAGGGCTGTTATTATTGCGCATAATGGAAAATGGTTGGTTATGGGACGCAACTTGTCCAATGATGCCGTCGGTGGCGTGGGATGCCCCCGACATGTCAGTATGGGAGGAATCACCACGGGGAGCATCAGTTAAAATAGTATACAGGTAACCACACTGGGTGTAGATCAGATCAAACTACTGGGCTTTTAGAATGGCTTCTTCTTCCGACTGGGGTCGTTCAGAAGCTACATCCTTGGCTATGAGGGGTAGGAGTGATTTGAGAAACCAATCCAAAAATATACGGTCGTCCAGTTTTATCTTGCAGAGGCTACGACACTTGCGCCACTCATGGATATGGTCGGTGATGTGGGTAGCTGTGTTTTGTCTACAAGAGAACACTATTTCAACTCCTGCATCATAGCGTAGAGGTAGCTGAAGAAACTGAAGGAAAGTGGAGGTGAGGGACGTAAATGTATGGTGGGCCCCATGTGGTTGTTCAATGTACCACTTGGATGCAGAACCAGTGAACGTTCGTTGCAACAGTCTTAGTCTAATGGAGTCATCCACTATGGAGTTAGATGAATACCATAGGTGAAATGACATTATGTGGTTATGGGGATCTTCCCTAGGTTTTCCTTCAAACTTCGGGATGCCCGAGGGAATCTTTGTGGGCATGGGGGGCCAAGTGGGGTCATGTCTAATAGGATCATTAGTTAGTCTTGCCAAGTCTGGCAAATTCAAACTTGCTAGAAATGGTAGACTGGCCGAGGGGTGTGATGTAGTGGCTGGGACATAACTATTAATGGTAGCATTATGTAGTGGTCCAATGGCCCCTAAGGGTATGCTAGGTATGGAAGGTATGTGTGCTCCAACCGATGTGGTGTGGGAAAGGCCAGCGCTCCCAAGTGCAACATGGGTTGCAAAGGGGTTAGGAATAGTGCCAGGAATTCCTGGGATTTGGGTTGTGGTAATGAGAAGGGGTGTGACCCCTATGTTGGGCATACCCATAACAGGTGGTGGCCCTGTGTTGGGCATACCTAAAGGGGGAATGGACACTATATTAGGCATGCCTAATGGGTTTGTTGTTACCATGGGTGGCACAGTAGTAGTAGGGTTTGTCGATGTATCTCCAATAGTACTGGTGAAAAGGGGATCGTATGGTGATCCAGCCATGGGGTTGGTTGGTGATATTTCAGTAGGGTTTTCGGATTCAACCTCAGAATCAGATGTGAAGTGAGGCGTGTCAGAATCGGATGACTGTGTGTTTGGCCGATGACGTGTCGAGTCAAGGGATAAGGCTCTACGTCTATGACGTGTAGATCCAAGTGTACCGAACTGAGGGGGTTGACCCTGAAGACGACGAGATCGTCTTAAATTTTCAATGGTGAGAAATATTTAAAAATTTCAGTGTAAGGTGGTGATGTAAAAAACTCAAAACCCTAATGCAAAAATGAGTGCAAGAGGGGAGTGAAAAAATAAAGGCTCCCAGGCCAACAACCAACCTCAAAAAGCACTTATTATAGCAGTTGTGCTATAATAAGTGGAGGGATGCAACAAAATTGGTCAGAATACCAAAAGTCAAACAGTTCCTAGAAAAAAGTGGTGTTACTAGACCAAAGGTGGGTATTGTATCATGCAAACACCTAACTAGAAGTATTGTGAGTCAACAAATGATATTCTCTGCAAGGTGATGAAATCCAATTCAGACAATATAGAGTGTTGAATCAACGGCTAGATATCCCCCTACCGGGAGGGACACTGGGTAGACAATCCTAAAGAGTGGCAACTAGGATACCTCGTTCATGACATGTTCGGTTGGGTGAATCTGCAGTTTGGTTCTATTTCCATTGTACACCCTCTTGGGTGTACACCGAGAACTTCGAAAGGTATCCTTCGGTTACTGAATGGATTGCGGTATTCCACTCAGACTTTCGGAACCAGTCTGGCTACTTCAACCCTCCTAAGGGAGAGGCCTTCCCGATAAATTGGTTGATAACCATGTCAAAATTATAAGGGATTTTTGGACCCTAAAGAGAACCACTATGTCTCAAATGTAAATAATTGAGAGGTGTTATTGGTACACCTATCCTCTCAATTCTACCTAACTATAAGATTCTTTTAAGTGCTCCCCAAGTGGGGTTAAAAGTTTGTTGAGTTTAAGGTAAATTTCAAGGCTCAGTTTACACTATGTGGTAGAGTGGGTGCAAGTGTGGTATTTAAACTGAAATTGATTTGCCTCGCTTGGGCGATTGATTACAAATGAAAGAAAAGACGCTTCCAGTTTTGCAAAAAATAAAGGCATTTTTGAAATGTAAATGCTTGAAAAAACTATTCAAAGATAATGGATCTTTGAAATAATTTGAAGGAAAGCAAATAACATAAATATTTCAAGAAATAAATGGATCTCTTAAAAATTGCTTGGACAAAGTATTGAGGAAATAAACAGTAAAACCTTGATCTAAATAAAATGTTGAAAATCTTTCTTTTAATTACTGAAATTTTTTAAAAAGACTTTGAATGGAGCATATATAAATAGTAAAGGATTTAATATGGCTATAAAAATGCAGAAAAATTAATGCTGTAAAATATGCTAAATGGGCAGAAAATACAGCAAAAACAATTTTCAAAAAATTGTCTGAATTCAAAAAAATTGCATCGCGGGTTTTGGGAAAACAGCCGCGATGTGCAGTGCGGGTTTCGGCCGTGCAGGTTTCGGTCACGATATGCAGCGCGGGTTTTGGCCGCGCAGTAGCGATGTGTAGCGCGAAAAATGGCCGTGAAGCCACGATGTGCAGCGCGTAAAATGGCCGCGAAGCCGCGATGTGCAGCGCGTAAAATGGCCGCGAAGCCGCGGCGCGCCACGTGGAAAAAAGTCGCGAGGTCACGATGAGCCGCATTATTGTCGGGAAAAAAGCCGCGAGGCGAAAGCCGAAAAAAAGACGCCAAAAAACAAACCCAAAAATGGGAGTTTCAGGCTGTTAATGGCCATAGAAAGGGCCAAGATCTAGATCAACAATGGATCTGCAGTCTAGGATGGCAGATCTATGAATAAAAATGATTAAAACTAACAAAAACTAAGATCTAAAGCAAAAAACTGAGATCTAAGAATTCGAAGCCAGCGGAGTCGCCAAAAATTGTTGGCTTGGTTTTGCAACCAAGCTTTGTGCAATGGGCACCTATCAACAATGTGATAGCAGTTTCAATATTGAAAGCAAAAACAATTATAAATTAAATCTAAATCTAAACTAGCATGTGCATATAACAAATAAATTTTTTAAAAATGATTCAAGAACAAGAAATAAAAGAATAAGTATTTTGTATTAAGATACCTCAAATGGTGAGGATTTGTGTTGAGCAACTCCCAAGGTGAGTAGCTCCAAGCTCCAAAGGTCTCTTCTCCAAGATGCTGAAAATGGCCAAAAGTCTCATGAGAGATTTTGACAGCGTGAGGATAGGATGATGGATGGATGGAAAGTGAGGAGCCCCTACAACCTTTTTATAGTTTTTGGTAGTGGGGAATACCATTATGGTTTTGAGGAAACCAATGGTATTGACCAACATGGTTTAGGTACCTTTTCCCTCCTTTTTCCTTTTTTGAATATTTTGAATATTTTTATTCCCTTTTTGATAATTTTGGGAATTCTAGACTTTTTTTGAGGGTTTTTTATGCTTTTTGAGGAAAAATATTCATTTTGAGGGGAAAAGGGGGGTGTATTATGGTCTTTTGGTGACCTTTTGATGGCTTTAGAGGCTCAAATGGTGGAAAAGTGGACAAATGGGTCATGTGAATAAGGAAATGAGCTAGTGAGCACTTTTTGGGTGTTAACAGCTGGGTGTCCTCTATCTCACCCAAACGGGGCAAGCTGGGTGTCCTCATTCAAGGTGAGATGCAGTCACTCACCTTGCACCATAAAAGCTAGCTCCTATGGGTCCCAGAAGTCAATCAACTTGTTCAACAAGTCCCTAACCGAGTGCATGAGAGGAATCTGTGCGAACTTCAGTAGTCCACCCAAAGCTAACGTCACCCGCACATGTGGACCCACCCGAATAGTCTCCATAAACTCCTCATCAATCTCTCTCTCCCTCCATGATGCTTGCGACCGCCTAAGCATCATGCCAAACCAAACATGAAATTTTTTAGAAAAATACAAATAATTTTTTTTCCAAAGCCAGCGATCCACATGGCGGCTATAACCACCCACAACCACGATGCACATCGCGGCTCTAAGCACCCACAGCCGCGATGCACATTGTGGTTGTAAGCACCCTCATCTGCGATGCACATCTCAGCTATAAGTACCCACAGCCTCGATGCACATCACGGCTCAGAGCATCCACATCCATGATGCACATCGCAGCTATATGCACCCACAGCCGCGATGCACATCGCAGTTGAGAGGCCCACTTCCGCGATGTGCATCATGCGAAAAAGAATCAAAACCCACGATATCCCGCATTGGCAAGCCAACGTGGAATATTCGCCACCTCTGAGACCCCGAGACCCCCCAAAAGAAAACAAATTAAAAGGCTAAGACGAATGGGCTTAACTAAAACTCACGGAATCAAAAATTGATAGTCGAATCTCCCACAAATGAAGAAAGAGCTCTGACTAAATCAAATTACTCTGTAAAAATAAACCGTGAAAATGACACATGTCACATTGGGTCCACTTGCTATTTATAGAAATTTGATAAATTTTCAGTCAACCATTTCAACATCATAGGATGCCTGTTTTTCAAACCGTTGGTACCATTGGAATCAACACGGTGAGAACTTCACGATAGTCAACTCCTTTTCTCGATTCCTCCAGGCCCCGTTTCGAGCGTTTTTTCCATGCCCCTCATTACCTTGTTTTGTGTGCCACATCAATCGTTGTCTATTTTTGACGAGTTTTATATCGCCGGATTCAATTTTCCACGCTCGTGATGATGCTTGAGATCATTTCTCGCTCTCACCACCAGAGTTTTTTGGACATTTTTTCACACACACTCGTCGCCTCAATTTGCATGCCACATCGGCCATTACCCATTTTTAAACATCTTTCATATCGCTGGATTCATTTTTCCGCGCTCGTGACGATGCTTTAGATCACTTCTTGCTCTCACCAATATCTTCTTGTTTGGTATAATTTTACCCCTTTTTCGGGCCGAACAACTCTTTTACAAAAAATGCACTTAGGGAGTTTTTGTTAAGCTCTTTTCTAACTCCTAAAACAATGAAAATATCGTCGAGAAATCTTGCTTCCCTTCATGCTAGCTAAAATTATCTGAAAGGGAATATACCTGGTATAAGTTTACCCCTTTTTCGGACCTTGTAGACTAATTACGAAAAATGAATACTCTAGTCACATTGGCTAGAAGAGTTCTCCATTTGCATCATTTTATGCTTTTTCGGGCCTTGGAGACTAACATACGAAAAATAACACCAATGGAGTCTACTTACAGCTTTCAGACTATCTAAAATTGAAAGCAACCACAAGTAATCACCGTCTTGGGCTCGTACAAATCCACAGGGCGGTACTCCTCCACCAATTCAGAGTCTTCTTATCGTTTTCGAACTCCTTTAAAATGAAAGCACTCACAAGCATGAACAATCCTGGGCTCACATAAATCCACAAGACAGTACCATTTCAGAGCACACTTTCATCCCTTCTTGGAACTCATTAAAACCACGAAGAAGGACCCAACGATGCTTTTCGGCACCACAACAAATCATGTCTACTCATATGGCAGCTTCCCCATTATGGTCGCCTTTGTTCAGAGTATTCTGTAGTATGTCACCCTAAGAGTCTCCCAATAGAATCCATCAGCTTGTCCCCCAGAGTCACTCCAGTCTACAATACATACCCCTAATCCTTTAAGCTATGATCCTCACACCTAAAAGTCAGTCTCCTATGCTGCTAGGTCAACCATGTCATCATGCTCTGAACAAAGGAAGTTTGAGTCCACCCACTCTATGACCCCAGTTATTCCCCATCCCCACAGTATGTTAGACCTACCATCAGTACTATCACACTTCAGTTGTACACCTCGCACTCCTATCAAGGAAAAATCATTGCCTTGGTATTTTTGGTCTCCCTCTGTCGATGCCAACCAAATCTATTCCAGACGATAGACCCAAAGGTCCCTGTGCCTTGGACTCATCACCATTAGTGATGAGTGCCTACGGATCATTTTGAAAGGAGTCCTTAGTGCCTCTCCAAATGATTGTTTCTCACATGCTCGACTTCAACACCTTGATTGCATCATTGAGACTCGTACAGGGTATTGGTCCTTTCAGTTATTTGTTGAAGACCCCGGATATCACCTGCCTCTACCACATTTGAGAGTCTAATTGAGGAAACAACCAGTTACATATTCCTATGGATATCTGGGTTGTGCTTGGAGACATTTTTTCAGATGTACCCCAGTTTTATACTCCCTCGAGTATACAGTTACATATACTCCTCATAAATTGACTCACAGTCATTGAATCCCTACATATGTTGGACACCTTCAGGTTCAGAAGCTCATCAACCCTTGCGACACCTTATTCAGAATGGTTGTTGCTCTTTTCCAGTGTATCAGTCCTTCATATCAGTCATGGTATGACCATGAGTATGTCTCAGCATTGTGTCCCCTCTGGACCATCATGATGTACCAGTAGATTTTTATGTATTATTCAGGTCCCCCTTCTTGGGCCTAATTGTTATGTATATGTCTTGATACTAGCATGGGTATGCCCACCTCATCCATTATCAAAGATTATTCCTCATTATTTTTTGAGGCCATGTATTTTTTTAGTTTTTACAGCTTCCAAAGGGACCGTTGTTCCAATCTCCAATCGGTCTCTTCTCTTCTCCAAGCCCCATGCAAAAGACAAAAGTACTATGATGTCTATCGGCCATACGATGAGCTCCTGCCCTCACACATCAGGGGGCAATTTGTTAACACCCAAAAAGTGCTCACCATCTCATTCCCTTATTCACATGACCCATTTATCCATGTTTTCAACCATTTGAGCCTCTAAAACCTTCAAAAGGTCACCGAAAGGACCATAATACACCTTTTTCCCCTCAAAATATGTATTTTTCCTCAAAAAACCCTCAAAAAGGGTCCAAAATTCCCAAAAAACAATTAAAAGGGAATAATATTAAAAAAATATTCAAAAAAGGAAAAAGAGGGAAGAAGAGACTTAAACCATGTTGGTCAATACCATTGGTTTCCTTAAACCATAATGGTATTCCCCATAACCAAGAAACTATAAAAAGGTGATAGGGGTTCCTCACTATGAATCCACATTCATCCTATCCTTATGCTTCCAAATTCACTCTTGAGAGCCCTAGCCTCACTTTTGAGTTTGAAGATCCCCATTAGAGCATTGGAGAAGAAGAGACCATTGGACTATTGGAGCATCTCAACCTTGGAGCTGCTCAAACTCACCATCCTCACCATTTGAGGTAATACAAAAGATCAATTTTTTTATTTCTTGTTTCTCTCATAGATCTCATTGTTTATTGTTCTTAAATCTAGTTTTTATTTCTTTGCACATGTTAGATCAGATTTACTGTTATTTACATTAGTTTTTATTTTTACATTGAGACTACTGCTACAAGTTAGCAGGTGCTCTTTAGCACTAGCTTGGGAGAAATCCCAAGCAACAGGCATAGAAAGGTCCAAGATGGTAAACCATAAGATATTTCTTTCCTTCAATGGTTTATCAAGAATTTCAAACTTTTGGTCTCTCTCTGAATTCAATTTTCTCTTGATTTTTATTTATTTATTTCTAGTCACACTAATTTCAGCCACGAAATTCAATTTCCAAGCTCCCAAATCTAGGTTTTCCCACAAATTCTTGGGATTTTGACACCTTCAAATCCCCTCCTAGGGTTGATATCTATAGATACCCCACTGGTTTTCACAACCCACCTAAATTTTTGGGCATTTTTGACACTCTAAAATGTGGCTTTTCCTTTGGTTACGATTTATGTTTTCTTCACTATTCGGAAGGAATAACTTATTGAAAATTCTGAGTTCTATTGCCCATCCATGGAATGGGGATGAAGGGAAATGAACTCCCATGAATGAAATTGACTTATGGGTACTAAAAACTAAGGCCTTACTCAACCATATGAATTTTTGTGTTCATCCCATGCTCTATTGAATTCATGAGCTGATTTCTCAACAATCTTCTTACACCAGAATTAAAGATCAGTAGGGAATTCAACATGGGTTGTTGCTTACCATTTATGGCACATGCATTCTCAATTTGACATTTTGAACTAAAGGATTTAATCTCACACACCCCTCTCCTCTCCCTAGTGGATAACATAGCTCCTCGTTAAGTTGCTTCCATAGTCAACTCTTAGAATTTTATTTGCATTATAAATATTTACATTGTCTTTACATTTGTCCATGGCTTACTAGCACATGTCCAAAATATATAAAATACTCTCATTTATGATCTAGACATTCACTAGTGGGGCCTTGGCCTTGAAATCATCACTAGGAATCATACATCACACATTTACAACATTTACATATCAAGGCAATACATTCCAAGGGTCAAAAGGGGGTATTACATAATTTAAATTAATAAGCACTAGTGCGTATACATCATCACAACTCATCTATGCACATAATTAATAAAATGCACTAGTTATCATATTTTTATGACACACAATGTATAGCAACTTCAAAAGAATATTATGCACCAATATGTAATATATATTTTAATTAATTATTTTTTACAAAATTTCATTTAATGACCTCAAAATAAAATTTATTTTTAAAATAATAATTATTTATATATTTTAATTATTATCTTTGCAGATAATGATTGCATTAATGCATTATCCAACGGATTACACTTTATTATTTGTTACAATGTAAATCATCCATATAAAATTTAATCAACAATGCAACAATTTACAACTTTGGACAATGCAATAAAGTACGAAATCCATTTTATTATATATGAATAACAAATCCATTGTCATACAAAAATGGACAACGTAAAGGTACACAATAATAAAAATGTAACCAATATGTAATTGTTGCACATATTGGTACCTTGTTTCCATACAATTGGGGCAATATGTTCAATACATTAAACAAAATATCAATATGCAATTGTTACACTTATTGATAACATGTCTTCATGCAATTGGGGAAACATGTCTAGTGTGTTAAACAAAATCTCTATTTTTCATAGTGGAAAAATATTCCAAAACATATTACTTGCAGTAACAATCAATTATATTGATTGTGATTCATCACTTGAATTGTTGTCAATGCTCACGTTACGTGCATGCCTCATGTCTTCATCACTTGTAGGTGATATTTTAGTTGGGTTATTGAACCTATTTTTGTGTTATTTAGCTTGTTTTTTCAACATTCCTCCTCTTCATATTCCACCTACATTCATAGAAATAAAGTGCAATAAATATATGCACATTTATATAGAAACATAACATGTTTGCATAAATAAATAAAACATACCCTAGTAGCATTTTTTTCAAAAATAATGCACATTCTTTCGAAGCCATGCACCATGTTGTTTCTCAAAATATCTTCCATTGCCTCCACTCGATTCTTTGTTTCTTGCATGTTTAATACACCATGACAAATGCATAAATATAAGTCATATTAAGTATCCTTGTTTCTCCATGAATTATAAAATAAAGGAAGTTAACTTCTGCAACATAGATACTTACAAATTGTTCAATTACCCCTTGATACTTCAACATATACTCACAACCCATACTTGACCCAATGTCGATTGATTATTCAGATGGCTCTTCTTTGTATGTTAGCACCTATTAGAAGACATCCATGGATGAGTGTAAATCAACTATTTAAATATAAATACCATGAAAAATGCGAAATATTTAGTAACATCAGAAACATAAGTACTCACAAACTTTACTATTTACCTTTTTCTTCCTTGTCGTCCTATCTTATGTGTTGAATGGGTTTCATTTTGTTTTATTTTCTACAATAAAACAACTGAAAATTAGTATTTCATGTAATAATTAAATTCAATGTACATATAATAATAATTCAATAATTACATATATCTATGATGCATGTTGTTGATGGGTTGGCTCCTCTTGCAATGCAATTATGTTCATTTCTTTTACCATCGAGCCTTGTACACGTTTTTGGACATCCCTACCAACATGTTTTGGTGATCCCCTCATTTTTCCTTTGGAATTTTCATATATTCCTGAAAAATAAACAAACATAATAATATTTATTTTAAATTGACATGAAATTAAATATAGTAACAAAAATTAATTTGGAAATTTTGGGGGCATATTATAGAAAAACATGTTTAGTTATAATACTTTTTAAACTATTTTTCTTTTTTATTGTAAGTTTTTTTCTATTTTAAGTCTCACGGGTATCACAGACCTTCTCCAGAAATGCTTTATATATAACTTCATTCTTGGATTCATTGGATTGATTTTTATACTCTAAGTGGAAACTCCATCTATATGCTCCTTCCATTATATCCCTCATAGTTTTATAAAAAAAAATCCCCTCTCATTAACTTACAGCACCACTCTAGATGAGTCGAGGACCAAATCCTCATCATTTACATCCTTCATAATTTTTATCTTCTTAGGACGACATTCCGTTCTCTTGGTATTGGTCCCTATAGAACATTAAAAAAATGTGAAATCGAGCATTTAACACAAGTTAATTATTGATGTTAAAAATTTCATTTTTAGTAAAAAGTCAAAGAAAAACTTCAAGTTGATTACCTTTTGATCCACCTAATTCCTCTCTTTACAAAATGTCCATAAATATTTTATGCTCTTCTGCACTCAGATTGTGAACAATATTATCGAGTTTCTTCAAGTTTTTGCTTTGCATGAAATGCATTAACCAATACACATCATTAACTCAAACTTACACATAATTCAAATATATAAAATTTCTAATAAAAACTAAAGAACTTGCCTTGTTCTTTTGTTGGGATCATTGTAGTGACCCGTTTTTGGTGATACACTATAGACTGTTTATGAATATGACTTATTGTTTGAGAATTATTGCTTGAGACTTGTGATTATGGTTCTGATTATGAATTATTATTAGACTGTATGTACATCGGATTATGACTTATTGTTTGAAGGCATTCAACAATGAATGGCTCGATGGTGTTTTAGACTATGTGATGTTTAATATGAGTACATGATCAATACATTTTATTGACTACGAGATGTTGATGATGATTCCATATGATTATGTTGAGATGATAATGTTATGATTTCAATGGCGTGGAGCTGTTCATGGCATCGGAAAGATTGCAACTTCTGCTGAGAAGGAGAAGAAATCCAACAATGCCTATGATGACAATGTCTCCGTCCCTTTTCGTAGACTAGTTGACGATTGGGAATCGCATAGTGTGGCTGATATTTTGGCCATTGGTAACCAAGGAAACCAGGTCAATTACTATTTAATGAAGAATATGCTGGGAACATTGGTCAAATAAATGTTAACCAACTGGAACATGGACAAGGTGGTGATAATGGACACCAGGGCCAACATGGCCCATCTGGACAAAATGTTGGTTGCTCTAGAAGCCAATTTGGCCGGTCGAAGATACCCTCTCTTTTGTCATTCCACTCCTCCCCAAAATTCTGGCCCTACATCCCATGTTGAGGGAATGGTTGGCAATCTAAATGTTCAAGTTGATGGCGTTGCTACTACAACAGAAGCCCAAGAAACATACAACTCCCTACAACAATCCTTCGGCATTGATGTTGCAGATGGATCTGCTTCTGTTCGGGGCCCCAACTCAGGCCCGAGTTCTCTTGCCGCAGTTGTGTTACAGGGGACCCCTCCCCCTGTGACATCCTTCCCTATACCCTCGACTATTGATTCCCTACACTACAAGTGGGTAAGGAAGACCGAGGACGACGTTGTCACTCCATGCAAGACAGAGCCTCTGCCTATCAAACTCCCAACCCAGAATTGGAATGAAGATTTCTTTGGCAGTTTCCCTTTCATTGAGGACAAACCATGTTCCCAGAATGCCGAAGGCAACACCTAGAGCTACTCTGAGTGAGTCTAACTCTTTTGTTTTTGCGGTTAGCGTTACCTGTGTTTCTTTGTTTTGGATAATGGTTTACTATCAAACTCTAGTATATCTCTCTGGTCTAGTTCAGTCTATGTTTTTACTGGTCAACTATAATAGTGTCAATGTTACTCAGGCCATAGAAGGGCAGGTCTACAGAGGTTATTTCTTGTTCTTTTTGCTCCATGAGAAGCTTCAAAAAGCTCTTGAATCTATTGATTCTCATGTGAATGTAACATTTTTTGTACTCTAATATAATTTCCTTATGCTGCTTACAAAAATAAAATAAAAAATAATAATAATGACAACAAGATAAACACTAGAAATAATAATAATAATAATAATAACAACAACAAGATAAACATTGAAAATAATAAAAATAATAATAATAATAACAACAAGATAAACATTGGAAATAATAATAATAATAATAATAATGATGATGACAACAAGATAAACATCAGAAATGGAAATAATAAAATAAAATAAAATAAAAAGGGGCAGGAAAATAAAGTAGACAGATCACTATAAAAGAAGGGAGGAAGAAGATTGAGAGATCCCTTTCGGGGAAAAAGAATTTTGGAGGCAGCTTGGGCTATGGCTCCTTTCTAGGTGACTATTGGAGGGTGTGTTAGTAATTCACTATGATACAAGTGGGGTTGGGATTTCCCCTCAGTAGAGAGTCTGGTATCATATTTCATTGGCTAGCAGAGTGTGTCGGCAGCCCCGTTGTGCACGGGGGTCCCAGGAGAAAAAGAGTATCCTTTGGGTATGGTAGGGTGGAAACCGGTGGATCATTTGTGATTGGAAATCTTGAATATTAAATATTGCAGTGGATTCGGCGGAAAAACCAACTTTCATCCGTGTCCTCAACCTTCAGCAACTAGCGATTGAAAGGTATGATACAACCATTGTTTTTGTTTTGGTTAAGCATTAAATTGAATTAATTTTAATGTTTAACATTTGTATATGTTGGTTATAAGAAAAGGTTATATAGATGTGTTATGATTGTATATTTTTATAATTTTTTAAATTGTTTTATATATTTCATCTCAGATCTATTTGTGAATATATGTATATGCATATCTGATTTAGCTAGGACCCATGGAGGGGCATTCATAAATCCTATCCAGCACCTCTTATTCATTGAGATTGAAGTTGTCCAAACAAGAGAATACGCTGCAACTATAACCATCAACAATCTGTATCTTCAAGGCGAGGTGTATAGAATTCCAGCTAGTGAAGGTTGAGCATCGTCATCCGGCTAGACTATTGCAGCCACATGCCATCCCCGAGTCTGACTGGGAGGTGATATCCATGGATTTAATTGTGGGATTTCCTATGACCTCCCGGAGACATGATTCTATATCTTTTGTGGTGGACACTTTGACCAAGAGTGAACACTTTGTTTCGGTCAAAGCAACTTATGAGGCGCTAGAGGTAGCATGGGTCTTTGTGAATGAAGTGGTGTGGTTGCATGGTGTACCTCGAAAAATTATTTCCAACAAGGGGTCAGTTTTCACTAGTAGGTTTTGGACGAGTTTCCAGGAAGCATTGGGAACTCAACTGAACTTCAGCACAATAGATTACCCTGAGACAGATGGTCAGACCGATAGGGCCAATAAGGTTTTGGAGGACATGTTACGTATGTATGTTATGGATGAGTAGAAGTGATGGGAAGAGTATCTACCATTGGTAGAATTCACCTACAACAACAGTTACCATAGTTCGATACAGATGGAACCTTTTGATTTTCTGTATGGCAGGCCATGTCGGACACCCTTGAGTTGGGATCATCTAGAGGATAAAGTCTTGTTGGGTCCAGAAGTGATCTAGAAGATGGAGGAGTAGATGCAGACCATTGATACAAGGCTCAAAGAAGCCCAAGACCGGAAAAAGAGCTATAAGGATGCACCTAGGATTTACCGGATCTATGAGATTGGAGATAGAGTCTTCTTGTGGGTGGGGCTGCAGAAGAGCTCTATAAAATTTGGCAAGGGATCCAAATTGTCTCCACGGTTTGTGGTACCTTTTCAGATCACTGATAGATTGGGATCGGTTGCTTATCGCCTTGCATTGCCACCATATTTGAGTCAGATGTATGATGTGTTTCATGTTTCTATTTTACGCCATTATGTATCTTATCCATCCCATGTTATTGATTGGAGTCATTTGCAGATGTCAGATGTGTTGTTGAGTTGACCTATAGAGTAGGTACATTCCATGCAAGTAGGCATCAATACGCCACACTCGGAATGAGTCGTAAATCATTGACATGTGTTGATAACCTGGTAAATATATATATGCTTATGATGAAATCTCGGTGAAAGGATTTGATGCATGTGATGTGCATGGACTCAGACGAATTCGATTACGGTGACAAGTGAATTCATGCTCTAATTGATGCACGTGATGTGCATGGACTTGGAATGAGTCAGTTATATTGATAAGTGATGTCAATCTATAATTTTATGGATTTATTGAAATTCTATTTATTGAGATTTGATGCACATGGTATTTATTTGCAGGTGTTGGATGCGATTTCCAATCGATCCACATCAAGGGACAGAGCTGATTATGACACCAATTAAGTCTATCCAATGTCCACGCGATGAGTTCGTCTAGAGAGAGTGAGGCTCTGACTCATCATATGCATGTTTTGGTGAGGGTCGACCGTGGTACGATCACTCATGAGGTATATTGCTGGGGGGCGTGCAATAAGGACTCAGCCTTATTCTCTAGGGAACCACTAGTCCCTCAACAAGGTAGGTAGGTTGAGTTAATGATGTCTCAATTGTCATACCGCATCCCCACCTAAGGGAATATCCAAAGGGCATGAGGGAAGCATGGCGCCTTGATATCCATGGTCACGGCGAAAATGTGATGGTTAATTAATTAATAATTCATAATTGAACAAGGGAAACAAGAATTACTAATATATTAACTAAATGAATTGATCAAGTAAGTAAATAATAATAATAATAATAATAACAATAATAACAATAATAATAATAATAATAATGACAACAAGATAAACATTAGAAATAATAATAATAATAATGACTCCAAGATAAACATTGGAAATAATAAAAATAAAAATAATACTAATAATGAAAACAAGATAAATATTAAAAGTAAATAATAATAATAATAATAACAACAACAAGATAAACATTGGAAATAATAAAACTAAAAATAATAATAATGATGACAACAAGATAAAAATCATAAATGACAATAATAAAATAAAATAAAAAGGGGTAGGAAAATAAGGTAGACAGATTGCTATAAAAGAAGGGAGGAAGAAGCTTGAGAGATCCCTTCAGGGGAAAAATAATTTTGGAGGCAGCTTGGGCTGTGGCTCCTGTTTAGGTGATTGTTGGAGGGTGTGTTAGTGGTTCACTATGATACAAGTGGGGTTGGGATTTCCTCTCAGCAGAGATTTTGGTATCATAGTTCATTGGCTAGCAGAGTGTGTCGGCAACCCCGTCGTGCGTGGGGGTCTTGGGAGAAGAAGTGTATCCTTTGGGTATGGTAGGGTGGAAACCGATGGATCATTTGTGATTGGAAATATTGAAGATTAAATCTTGCAGTGGATTCGGTGGCAACACCAACCTTCGGCCTCGTCCTCAAACTTCAGCAACTAGTGATTAACAGGTATGATACAACCATTGTTTTTGTTTTGGTTAAGCATTAAATTGAATTAATTTTAATGTTTAAAGTTTGGATATGTTGGTTATAAGAAAAAATTTATATAGATTTGTTATGATTGTATATTTTTATAATTTTATAAATTGTTTAATATATTTCATCTCATATCTATTTGTGAATATATGTATACCTATATCTGATTTAGCTAGACCTCGAGAGGGGCATTACAATAAGCTAGCTTTGTGCTCTCTACAATAAGTTGTTTTCCTTGAAATTTTGTTGGCCATATTATTTTAAAAAAATAGGAATCATTAGGTATATAAATTATGAAATAATTTTAAAAAAAATATAATGGTGTGCATAATATAAATAAGCACTGGTGTGACATAAGCGCACCAGTGCAATATACATAATCGTGCGCATCAGTGTGGTATACATAAATGTGCACACCGATGCGATATACATATACGTATGCACTGACATATCATTTCCATGATGTTACAAATTTGGATATTTTTTTTATGAATTCTATATTCACCCGTTGCTCTATAAAATACTAAATGCCTCGATTCCTGATAAATATTTATGTGCATCGTTAAACCTTGAACAAATTCAAAATGTAAGATTTTTGGTAAAAAAAATATTTTTACATTACGAATTAAGCAATGCCAGTGAAATACACATGATGACAAATGTGATATTAAATAAGTACAAAGTAGTGCGGGTTACTTAAGAACACATTTGGTATTTATTAATATATATATGCATTGGTGTGGTATTTATGTACAATGTGCACCACAAACCACGAAAGCATTTTTTTTTAAACTGATAGAGATGAGTTTTGGTATCCAATACAATGAGTGGTACTATTGCAATAGATAATGAACACTGCCATATACAAGTAAAAAAACTATACAAATATATTTCTTAGAAGGAAAAAAACTACATCTTATGAAATATAGAGAGGGTAACGGGTAACCAAGAGAAGCAATTTATCTCTTTTCCCACCCCAAATTCTTTGCCGGTAAATCTCTCTTGCACAGATATCCTCTCTAAATCTTGGAAAAATAATGAAACTAGGATTAGGGTTTTCTTTTATAAACGCACATTTAAGAAAATGAAATTCCCTCTCATATTTTTGCTATTTATTTAAAGGTCCATTGATGATAAACACTCATGATGATTTTTTTTTAAATTTACATTTTTTGGTGCGCTTTACAATAAAGTGCATTGTTGTGTTATTTTGAGTGAAAAGTATTAGTGTGCTTTACATTGTATAGTGCACCAAAAAAATAAATATTTGACAAAATTCAAATGTAAATATCCATAATTTACTTTTTGTGGAGGTTTTTCTTTGTGGACGTACGAACAAATTCCGATAAGCAATGCATTTTTTGATAATGCGTATTAGGGCATAAAAACAACAATACAGTGCACCGATACCTTTACAATCATTTTGAAATTCTTCTTGAAGTTATATTTTTCTATGCTTCCCAAAAAGTATTTTAAGAATTTATTCAGGTATTGATGATGTTTTTGGCTCAAATACAAGGAAACAAATATTGTAATATCAAATGGACAATTTTTTAGATTCCAGGTCATTCCATATCATTGCAAGTTCTTGAAGTTCTCCCCCACCATTTGCAGTAAGTTCATATTTTATTTATTTAATTCAATAATTTGATGTTATTTATTCATGAGCATTTTAATAATTATTCATTAAATGTTGCAAGATCATGATTTATGAATGAGTTCAGATGCACGATATATTCCTCTAATCCAAAAATTCCATAAGCTCTTATAAGGAGAAATATATTGTAGGAATATGTTTGAAGAAAATGGACAACCACCTTACTCTTCCAATTGTAACATACCATATTCTAGGAACCAACCCGGGTTAGTGGTACTGCATTGTGGACTGGATATCTTTTATGACACCCCAGTAGTATGCGATTGTTCAAAATTTAAAGGGTTGAATGAAAACCCACGACATGTCACATTGTACCATTATATTAATGATATACTACCCAAATGTGATGGTCTAATACCTCCCACTATAGTCAAGAATCCAATAGGTGATATAGAAAATTCATGTAGGAACACTTCCATATCCTGCTTTTTTGAAAAGTTGGAAGCCATATCAACTAAGTTTCATCCTAAATTGACAAACATGTTTCCTTCTTTTGATTCAATTGAGAATTCTAGTGAGCCAAAGTATGATATCAATACTACCCAAAACATCTCTACTAGAAGATCCAAAAGCTTCTAGTCATCATGTGCATTGATCTAATGTTTAATAATTTTACAATCAAAATTCAAAGGATAAGTGACTAGTCCACCATTTACCATTGCACCCCACTATGATTCCAAATAAAGAGAAGGATTCTAAATGAGCACAGCTCGGATACGAAGCATACAAAGCATAGTTGAATCAACCACCTATTCAATTCCTGTTATGTCCTGAGTCACCAATTCAAAACCTCTACATTGACACTAGTTCTTCACATGTTGGGGATGAAAACAATGATATAGGTGTTGGTATGAATGATTTATTATGGGATACCCATGCCATGGAGGGAATGTTGTAACATAGATTCCAAAAAAATGAACATGAAGATGATTTTGATATCATTGATACCTTCTTTGAAAGTTTGAAATCTGCTTCCACCACCCCTCTCTTTGGATAGGGGTCGATGCCTACCCAACTAGGAACAACAATGTTACTCTATAAATTCAAAGCAATATATGGTTTATAATATGCATGTTTCTCTAATCAAGGTATCACAAAAATATTCAAGAGTGGAATTTTATAGTGAAACCCCAAAGATTCTTTCACAAAGTAAAAGGTCGATAGAAAAGTAGAATAGGCAAGTCCAAGGATGGAAAGAATATGAAAAATACATTGCTTGTCTTTCCTTTTTATTTTGCATTCATCAAGTAAGAGTCCAAGTGTCTTGTATTTAGAAAAAAATTCTTGTATGCAAGAGAAATCACTTGGATTTATGGTAATGAAATCATTTTCAATCTAATGACCTCGAATTTCATTGTGTTTACAAAACATAGTTTCCAACTTTTCTTAAGTTGTTTCTAGATCATTAATTCCTTGAAGGTGGAATCACAAGCCATTAGAAATGGAAATTTATATTAATCTACAAGAATCATCACATTTATTGGCCCATTTTATTTTCTTATCATCATCATCAGGTTCATTTTCTTTCCCCAAGGTAATTCAGTAAAGTCATCTACTTTGTAGGACATCCTCCACACAAGCTTTTCATGAGTAGTTTGAACTGGTATGCATAATATCACATGGAGTGGCCATACTAATATGCATGCTGTAAAAACAAAAAAAATGATGGTATAGATGCAAGGATCTTGAAAAAACAGGTGGTTTAAAAAAAACGACATTGAAAATGGACTCTGGATGAGGAAGTAATGCTTGTTTGAAAAATGGTTGAAAGTGACTCCTAATGGACACATGGAAGGTAGAGGATTGATCCATGTTGCAAAAAGAAGACCCCCCTCTTCCCAGAACTAATCTTTTAAACTCACTTTACAATAATGTTGCTTTATGTGACCCACTTTTATAGAATAAGTGGGGTTCACTTTAGAATAATGTTACTTTAAATATTACATGCAAAAAATAAAATACTTTATGCTTTTAAGTGACCCACTTTTATAAAATAAGTGAGGTTCATTTTTACAATAAAGTAACTTAAAAATAAAATTTACATGCACTTTTTAGAAAAGTAACTAACAAAAAGAAGACTTGAACCCAAGATCACCTCTTATTTAAGAAAACAACTTTTAACAAAGTGAGCTAATATTAAAAGATATGTAAAATGTGTAAAGGAGGAATGAGTGGTTTTTCTGTTTTTTACTCTTCTTCCTTAAAGTGTGTGCTTACCCCAATAACCTTTTCTTTTCCTACAAAAGAATTCAGAAAAATAAAACAAAATAATCTTGACACTAAAATGGATCATATTTGGGGTTAGTCCTCATTAGCTTCCCTGTAAAATGTATGTTTTCCCACTCTTTCTAGTTTGCCAATTCACATAGAGTGCATGATAAAGAGCATACATAGTAAAGAAAACCCTTACAGTTATGTTTATGATTTTCCCAGTTCACACATAGAAAATGGAAAAGAGAATATGCAAAATGAAAAGGTAAAAAACTAGAACTAAAATAAAAACTCGACTAAAACTAAAAGGATATAAGAAATAAAAAAAGGGCATAAGTGTAACAATATACCTCTAGATCTAGTAAAATTGTTGTATATTGGGAAAACATAAACCTTTTTCAATGAATGAAAAGTGTTTCCAACTAGAAATGATGCTCTGATTACGGTGGAACACCTCTCACAACCTATAAATACAAATAAATATTAGAACCCATAATCCTTTGATGGCCTTGACAACAACGGTTCAAGTTTAATATCTCCAATGGAAGTGAAGCTTCATAAGTGCTTTGATACCATGTTCGACTACATAGGATATTCCAAGAGACTGAAAATCTTGAGCATCCTCTCACACAAACGTATCAAATATCAACACACCGATGTTTTTATGTTGTTTGAACCCTGGAAGATAGAAACACTCCATGACCCCAACCAAGTAGCTACTTGAGGCAATATTATTATGCAAAAGAAAGAATATTACAAATGAGCTTCTCATAGCTGATGTTATACTGGTATTTTCCACCTTTGAGCCTCATATTATCCTCATCAATAGGCCATGGATTAGACACTCGGATTCTACCTTGATTTCCTGCTTGATTACCTTAGTTTTGATTAATTTACCTCCAGGATCACACCTTGCTTTCTAGCAACCTACAATCTAGCCCCTGGATCATAAGTTTTCCTTTAGCAACCTGCGATCCGAGCACATGTTTCCTTGTTCTATGGGTGTGATACCAACGTACAAATTTATTTTTGGAGGAGTTCTAATAAAATCATGATTCAATGAGTTGGATCCTTCATAGCACGAGCTTGGGAACTCACAATAGTTTCAGGTTTCCTAAGTTCTAGAAGTCTAGATCCTTTCTCTCTTCCTCCTCCATCAGGATATAAGTAGAAGGAATTCCAAGGGTAAAAGGGGACCAAGAGAAATAACGACTAAATGCTTACCAATTTAAGTCTCTTCCTTCCTTTAGACATCACCATTGTGAGATCCCAACCTTTGGTGACATAGACTAGGAGGAGCATGGATCAAGGAGCTAAGGAAATTCCTTCATCATCATTCAAGGTAAACTGACACGATGTACTAATTCTGATATTATTATATATACATGTTGATAGTTTCCCCGATTCATGTTGTTCTCATAATAACATATCATTGATCTAGTTATTTCATTGAATGATTAGATTAGATCTATCTTCTTTCATGCATAATTGAAAGTTTTGAGAAAGGTGTTTCCTTTGACTCTTTGTTTCAGATAGCAAGTGTTTAGAGGCTAAAGCATAAGATCTCTAGGTATTGGACCAGATCATATATATGAAGGACACACGTCAAGTTAAAGGTACATTATCACCATCTATTCCTTTAATTGAATGCATGGTTAAAAGAAGACGAATAAGTAGAAACTACTGGCATATTCCTTTACTATCTATATTGGGTATTGGGAACACCTACGGGAGGTCTCACCTATCCACAGGAGATATTTTCTTCGTAACAGAATTGGAGACTTTATTGGGTACCGATTTGTGTTGAGTGTTTTATTTGGTTTACCTTATCCTTTTTTAAGTTTGATTCTTGATCTGCATTTGTTTTCATTTTCTCTGGGCATATGGGAAGTGGTCCCTGCTAGATCTCTCGTATTTGGGGTCATATATGTGTTTTTTCATTCCATACTGCACTGGATCACATATTTATGTTGTTAAAGATCGATCTAAGACCTTTGACCATCGGTTTACTTCTTAAAATATGTGATCCATCCTTTTGACCGTGGGTTGCATAGCTTGGTACTTGCAATCCAACCATGCATACTACTTGTCTACTGTGATCCCACACATTTAAATTGAAAGTTTCCTTCTTTCAAGTCATGATCCATCCCCTGTATCACCCTATCTATTGTTCTAAATCAAATATCTCCTAGGGATAGGTGAGACCCCCCTTAGGTGTGCCCAATATCCAAGACATATAGTAAAGGAATATGCCAACAATTTCCAGTTGTTCGTCTTCTTTTAACCATGCATTCAATTAAAGGAATAGATGATGATAACATACCTTTAACTTGAAAGTCATCCTTCGTATATCCGATCCGGTGTAGTCCATAGAGATGTTATGATCCAACCTATAAACACCTAATATTTGCACACAAAGAGACAAAGGAAACACCTTTCTCAAAGCTTTCAATTATGCATGAAAGAAGATAAATCTAATCTAATCATTCAATGAAATAGATAGACCAACAATATATTATTATGAGAACAACATGAATGGGGGAAACCATTAACATTTATATAGAAATAATAGCATAATTAATACATCACGTGAGTTTACCTTGAATCATGATGAGGGAATTTTGTTGGCTCCTTAATTTATGCTCCTCCTATCCCATGTCACCAAAGGTTGGGCTCTCACAATGGTGATGTCTAAAGGAAGGGAGAGGATGAAATTGGGAAAAAAATACTCACTATTTCTCTTGGGTCCCTTTTACCCTTGACATGACCTCTATTTATAGCTTGATGCAGTAGGAAGAGAGGAAGGATCTATACTTATAGAACTTAGGAAACCCAATATAACTGTGAGTTCCCAAGATTGTGCTGCGAAGGATCCAACTCATACAATCATGATCTCCTTGGAACTCCTCAAAAAATCAAGTTGTACGTCGAGATCGCACCCATAGAATAGGGAAAATTGTGCTTGGATCACATGTTTCTAAAAGAAAAGTTGTGATCTAGGGGTTGGATCATAGGTTTCTAGAACGAAAGGTGCAATCCTGAAGGTAAACTGATCAAAACTGAGGTAATCAAGTTGGAAATTAAGGTAGAATCTGAGTGTCTCAGTCATGGAATATTGATGAGGTTGATATGAGGCTCAAAGGTGTCAAATAAAAATATAATAGATTCCCCCTAAAGTGTGATTTTAGAAGAGGAACTGATGGCCGAAACACTTTACAATAAGGTAATGTTGTAAGGAGAGTAAGTATATGGGCAAGGTAGGAGCTAGGAGGCAAGTCATCATGGAAGACTCTGCAATCAATCATCCAGTAAGCTATCTATCTATCTATCTATCTATCTATCTATCTATCTATCTATATCATCCTCGAGGTAGGCATACCCATGCTTAGAACAAGAATAAAGCATCATCCTCAAGGTAGGAATACCCATGCTCGGAACATGAATAAAGCATGTCCACCAAACAATATACTACAGATCCATGGAACCAAATATGAGAGCATGGATAAGAAAAAAGACATTGTAGATACCTTTCATGACACACAACATAGCCACTGATTAATACAGTGTCAATCAATGTGAGCAAATGAGATCATAGCCCCCGACCAATACAATGTGTAGCTATATGAACCAATCAGATTATAGCCACCGACCAATACAATGTGGATATATAACACAACATATAGCTGGAAGAAAAATAGCACACTAGTAGTGCTCTGGTACTCAAGTGAAAATTTTGGGTCACAATGGCCTAAGCCCCTTGGCCATACTCATGATAGTTTGTCAAATGGATGCTAAGGGTCAAATAAATGCCAAGAATGAAGTCCAAGTTAGTAATAATATGAAATTAGATCCAAATGGGCAAGGTTGATCACATTAAGAGAAATTCCCAATTCAAAGTTGTAATATACCCATCCAAATGCACTACCATGGAGGAAAATTACTAGTTCCCTAGGTTAGAGGGTGGAAGCTTTGGGATTTGAAATAAGGGGGATAATAAATGATATTTGAATATTATAATGGAATAAATATTTAATAAAGGAGCTAAATAAATAAATATAAGGGAAAATCAAAGTGGCAATTGATCATGAAGACACATGGAGGATGTGGGACCCACACAAGCTAGATTCTCTATGCCACATGGCAACCTCCTCTTGTCATTTTGAATCCATAAGAAGCCCAAGGTTCTTGGGATGAGTTGGAAGGTCAATATACTTGTCATGAATCAATTAAGTTCTAATTGGAGTGGAAGAGTAACTCCCATGGAAGATGAATGGGCACTTTGGAGCTAGTGAAACACTTGGACTATATTCCCTAGCTCTATGACAACAATGCTGAAGATTATATGACACCTATGACACAAATAAGACCTAAAGGATGAAATATTACATATATGACATGCCAGGGATAAACATAGTCTCCAAGAGGGCGCTCAAGTGAGTTAGGGCATGCAAAGAGACACCAATTCGAATTTGGAGAAGGAGAGGGCTAGAATTGGAAGGACAAGTGTCATACTTGGGAATGTCTTCCCATCTTGAGTTGGCATGAAGCTCTTGGGAGGAATTAGACCCATGGAGGAACTTAGAAGTTTATAAAATACAATAAAAAAGAAGGATGTTAGCTTTTTATCATTTTAGAATTTGCATGTTGCATTTGGGAGAGGAGAGCTAGTGGAGTGCTACTCTACTTGCCTTAGCACCAATTTCGAGGGTGAAAGATTCCCATCCTAGTTGGTAATTGGAAAGGCCACTCAAAAATTTAATTTGGATCTTTAATGGATTCTTTTGGTCCAATTTGAATCTATAGGTCATCTCATGGTCACATCTCTTTCAGCTTGCTTCTACAACCATTCTTCTATTTATTGGCATATTCTTGCTCCTTGAGGAGAGGTGCACTTGTTGAGGTGATGAAATATTTGGGATAGATATTGAGGACCCATATATTTTTAATATGATATATATATACTCTTTTTTTAATGCTCATGATACTCTTAGGTCTAAATACAAAGTGGATTTATTTAAAAATACCAAACAATGCATAAATGATGTCAGTTCCCCTAGATCTTGTTGTTGGAGTTTGAAGAGACATTATTTCGAGTTATATCAGTTATTATATGTGATTTTTTTTATGTATGTAGTTTTATTAAAGTTATTAACAAGTTTCATTAACAGATCATAAGCCCTTGACACCTAAAAATCAAATTTCATAAGTCATGGTGAAAATAACTAGCTTTTCCCCCTATGTGAAATCTTGCATATAAACATATGATTTTAAGGAGTTGAAGAAGGCCATAAGAACTAATTAAGGATAAATTGGGGATATAATTAAAGCCAATTATCATTACCATACCTCTGTTCAGAAATTTGGAAGGGTTTAACAGCATTTGGGAAGCAATCTTTGTCCACTACCCTTGGGGGATTTGAAGCTCGAAATTACTAGTAATCTTCCCTAGTTTGTCCAGATTGTAAATGAATGTTGCAGAAGTTTTTTAAGGGTTTTTAAGTACCCATAATCCTATTTTATATGTATTAATACCTCTCAAATACCTTCAGACCCATTATACAAGCATTTGGAGTCATTTGGAGACCAAGAGAGCAATACTAGTGAAAGAGAAATTGCTAGTCAAGATCCCTACTTTGGATAGAAATTAAAGGAGAGTTGAAGAAGCCTATTGAAGATTATAAAGAATATTTTAACATAATATTTATGTACTAAAACCATTCATACACCTTTTGTGACAATTTGGGAGCATTTGGAGCCATTTGGAGGTCAAGAACCCACGACTAGTCAAATATCGAAGTGGAAAAAGTTGCAAATTTCACCATTTTAATAAATTTCTAAAAAGGGAAATTATAATGGTATCAGAGCATGATATTGGAACCTGATGTGGTATGATATTAATGAGGAAAACAAGTCAGGGACCACCATTATATATTGAAACCAAAAGTGTTTTTGTTGAAGAGGAAAAAGTAGGAAAAGAAGAGCAATGTTTTTTAGGAAACTATGACTACGGATGAAAAGGGAACCTCAGATGAGGGTGAGAAGCTTAGGAAACTCATGAAACCATTTGTTTAAGACATTACAAGTGGTATCAGAGACATGAACAAGCATATGATGAAATAATTTGAATTTTTGGCTAGCCAACTTGGGATCAAAAGGGTAATAGGAGGCAACAGTAGTTCCTGTTTCAAGGAAAAGAAGTCAATGGGTGAGCATATTTTCTCAAGCACAAGACCCCATAATAGAGTAAATGAATTTCAAAGAATACCAAGGCCTAATACACCTAAATTTATTGATTCCAAAGAAAATATTAATACTCCAATTGATGTGCAAGAACTTCTAATCGAATGGAAAAATTTGAGTGAAGAACATCCTACCATTTGATCAATACCTCATTGTCTAAAACTATTAGTTTTTCATCATTTAATTCAATATGATCTAGGATCTTAACTAAGAGAACAACATGTACAACATATCAAACAAAAGAGACAAGAGACACAAAGCATTTCACTGGGGAAAACCAAGAAGGTGAAAAACCCCGCAACTTCCTCAAAGATAGAATAAGCACTAATACAAAGATCACCAAGATGAATCCCCAAATGATAAATGTTTGTAGCAGCTACTCCTCCTCCACTTGTGTGCACTCCTCCTCTCTCTCACTAATGCAAAGTGAGTGAGTGAATGAATGAATAAATGAGAGAGTCACACTCTCTATTTATACTTTACTTTGACTTTCCTTTTACTCTAACTGGGTCGACTTCCTAAGGAAGCCTAATAACCCATCCACATGTTATTGGGCCGACCCCACTAGGGTAGTCTAATAACCTATTGTCACCAGATTTGTCCTACAATTTGCTCAATTTTTCTACTATTAAGGTGATTAGTCAATGGCGTATTTCCCAATCGAAGATCTTCAAAGGATTGATTGTGTTGCATTCAATTACAATTTCTTGAAAGACTAAAGCCGAGTGTTTTATTCATGGCTGGATTTTACATCTAAAAAGAAGAGACTATTTGCAGTTTGTCCCAGGTTGAATTTTAAGTAGACAGTTAGAAATTATTTATGGTTTGGAAATTTATAATTGTTGTTGCACCAATATTAAGAGCGTGACAGATGATGGTAGCTCAGCATCTGTTTAGTAGCTTCATTATTTTAAAAAGGGAATCTTTTGGAGGGACACTTATACAGAACGCGTCAATCAAATATCTAGACAGATGTGTACATTAATTTTTCAATGATATCATACGCAGCAAGTGTCAAAAGCCTGAGTTTCAGTTGCACTTGTCTATCAATGCAAATATCCACAACTCGCCAAAAGAAAGACTGTCCAAAACCATACATCCAGTGCCATGAACGAACAATGTTTTAAAGCATCCGAAGGCTTTGTGTTAAATGATTCAGGGTTTTTTGTGAAGAATTCATTTAAGAAGAAATTTTCGAGGCAAAGCATTATTGCCTAGAAATTGTGCATAGGTTTCAAGGATAGAAAGCTTTAAACGCCATCAAACAGATGTTCCATGTGTTAGATGCAACCCTTTGCAAATTATTGAATACATTTGCACAGGTGCCAACTTAGGGTATTCAGCATACATATCAACGCTATGGGTAGAGTCATGTGTAGATCCTGAAGTCTTGTATGAGATCGACCTGTCTACTAAAGTTTCGTCAGAGTGATATTCTCTCCTTTGATCAAGAAAATCATCGAAGTGCAAATGTAAATTTGATAGCCAGGAAGTGGATCACCTTGATAAATGTTCAGCTATTGATATAGGAGGAAAATCTAGTTTCTATATAGAGTTCAATACTTGAGTGACATAAATAGCAGAGTCACAGGGTTTGTTGATGCATCTACACATTTATCAATGAAGAATTGGTTAAAAGAGGTGGTAGAATAATGCTATTTTTCAAAAAAAAGAGACAAATGGCAGATCATAATTTGAGTCATAGATCAAGTACTTGGAAGCTACAGGATTCCAAGACGTCCATCTCAGATTTGAAGGCAACATTTGAGGATCAAGTCCAAATCTTTAGGAATATAATCAACATTAAATGGTCAATTACAGTTATGATAGGTGACAGGTGATAGAGTATTATGTGGCAGTCAAGGATCAAGCTCCAAATTCAATGGACGATCAGCATTCAAAACATTTCAGTAGAAATTAAAGCATTTGATGGAAGAATATTACCAGATCCAAATCAAATTTAAATTTCGAGACCAACAATTGTCCAAATTAAGCTTAGGATATCGATGGTTCCAGATTTCTGGCAGATAGTTCTAGATTGTTTTTTATTTTTTATTTTTAGATAGATTTTGTTTCATCGAACTAGTGGTAGTTCATTGATGTAATTTTATATAAAATGGATTGTTTGTAAGGGCATAAGAGAGAGAGTTCCAACCGAAAGGGTTGAGGATGTATTAGAGGTTAGACTGTTGCAACATGTATTATGTTTTACCTTAATATGAAAGGCTGCTTTGATTTGAAATGATTGTGATCATATGAACCTGTTCTATTTTAATAACTGTGTTACATGTTATCATTATTTTGTCTGTGTGTGGTCTTATCAATCCATGCCATGATTCTCTTAATTAATATGCAATTATCTTTAATGCTTGAATACAGAAACTGATTCACTTCTTTCACAAAGTTATGCTCGCAGCCCTTTTCTATTGCTTTACATGATAGTGATACATTTTTGGCAGTTTGATATTTAAACCTAGCTTGATTTTTGTACTGTTATATCTCCATCACTCTATCAACTCAGTTATCCATTAAACCAATTATAAATATTCACTATCCATGCTCCTTCTGTAGTCAAGGAACATCTTTTAGTGATAACATTTTCTGTCGCCGTTGCCAGGGACAGAGGAACGAAGTCATTCTCCCCGAGGTTTCATATTGAGTAGATCCTCTTCTTGACAGTGAACAAGAAGTGGACACTTATTGGACTACAGATTTCTTTACTGGGCGACTCCAAAGAATCCAGAGGTGACTCCATTGGTTGAAGACCCAGAATGACATCAAATGATCGAATGGAGGCCATCGTGGCTGCGAGGTACAAATTTTGTGATTTCTCAAAGATATCTAGTTTTCTCAATTTTGTTCCTGATAGAGAAATGTGGGAACTTTGCCTTCCAAATTTTAAAGAAAAGATTATGATCATCTTGGTGAACATCTATTGTATTTTCACGTGTATGCATAGGCTAAATATTGACCACGAGGATGTTCTTATTAAAATGTTCATATTTTCTTTGGAAGGGCATGCTCAGGAGTGGTGTAGAACCCTCCCTATTGCTAGCATTCATTCACCGAAATATTTTCATATTGCATTTAATAATCATTGCAAACAAGGTTATGGAAATGATTTTTTGTATGAGGAATGCTGTATGGAATTTAAACTTTTATATAGAAAATTTATCAATATTAAAGATCAGAATGTTGGTAATCAAGAAATCATTGAACATGAAATTGTTCTGCACGATCTTCAACAATGTTTCAATGATTTCCAAACTGATCCGTTTTCTCAAGGAAGTGGAGTACACGCAAATAATCAAGTTTCTGAAGTTTCATCTGCTGCAATTTTTTCTAATTGTTATGGATCTGAAAAGATGTCTACTCTAGCTATAAATCATGAGGATCAGATGTCTCTTAGTCAGATATCACTGGAAATATTTCAAAACACTGAAAGCAAGTTGCAGCAACCTCTAGTTTTGCAGACAAATGGAATTAACAACAACTATGAAGTAGAAAATACGCAGATGGAACACGAAGAAGAGATAGTTTTTTTTGATGTAGTGGAAGTTTATTTGAATGATTTCATCAGCCCGAGTTGTGTACCTTTCAACTCAGAACAAAAGGATAGAAGAATATGTAATGCAACATATTTTTCACATGAGCTGGCTTTTCTTCTTAATCGGAGAGGATTTCACTGTGACTTTCATGATCCAGTAGTTGTTTTAATGGATTTATTTTGTCAAAAGGCCCATGATGTTGCAGCTTTGAGTTTGGTACAAATTTGCAGTACTAATTATGAATTCATCATTGATCACGTACTGCACTTCTTACATTCTTCTCATGTTTTATGTAGCATGCAATATCCAGGCATGATGAGTAATCAACTGCTTGAGAGATTCTTTTGGAAATTTGTATATATTTGAAAAAATGAGTTCAGTTGGTTAGAATAGGTAATAATGTAAATAAATAAGCTCACTTTTCGAGCATTGGATCTCAATTTTCACTGCAAGGACTAGTCTCAGCATCCAGTTTGTTTCTAGTAACTTGTTATGGTGTTCAGTAGTTCAGATGAATTAATTGAATAAGGCTCCAGTCCAATGGACCACTGGTACAGAGTAGGATCATTTCAAAATTTGATATACAACATAACAGATTGCGATCTTCAGTTTGCAGACTATGAGTTTGAATCACTTTTCAGTTGGTGGGTTTGCAGCACCATGAAGACTCCATTGCCCAATGGATAAGGCACTATACATATTTCAATTTGCTTATAGAAGTGATTGCATAGATGGAATGGAAGGCACTTGGTTTGCATTTCTTGGCAACTTACAAGGAGCATTCCATCCCCATCCTGAGCCATATGTTGTCACCAGGTTTGTCCTACAATTTGCTCAATTTTTCTACAACTAAGGTGATTAGTCAATGGCATATTTCCCAATCGAAGCTCTTCAAAGGATTGATTGTGTTGCAATCAATTACAACTTCTTAAAAGAATGAAGCCCAGTTTTTTATTCATGGCTAAAGTTTACATCAATAAAAAGAAGAAACAATTCGCAGTTTGTCCCAGGTTGAATTTTAAGCAGACAGTTAGAAATTATTTATGGTTTGGAGATTTATAATTGTTGTTGCACGAATCTGAAGAGCGTGACTGATGATGGTATCTCAACAGCTGTTTAGCAGCTTCATTATTTTAAAAAGGGAATCTTTTGGAGGGACACTTATGCAAAATGCGTCCATCAAATATTTAGACAGATGTGTACATTAAGTTTTCAATGATATCATACACAGCAAGTGTCAAAAGCCTGAGTTTCAGTTGCACTTGTCTATCAATGCAAATGTCCACAGCTTGCCAAAAGAAAGACTGTCTAGAATCATACATCCAGCACCATGAAGGAACAATGTTTTAAAGCATCCGAAGGCCATGTGTTGAATGATTAAATGGTTTTTGTGAAGAATTCATTTAAGAAGAAATGTTCGAGGCAAAGCATTATTTCCTAGAAATTGTGCATAGGTGTCGAGGACAGAAAGCTTTAAACACCAGCAAACAAATGTTCCATGTGTTAGATGCAACCCTATGCAAACTGTTGAATACATTTGCACAAGTGCCAACTTAGGGTATTCAACATACATATCAATGCCATGGGTAGAGTCGTGTGTAGATCCTGGACTCTTGTATGAGATCAACCTATCTACTAGAGTTTCGTTAGAGTGAGATTCTCTCCTTGGATCAAGAAAATCATCGAAGTGCAAATGTAAATTTGACAACCAGGAAGTGGATCTCCTTAATAAATGATCAGTTGTTGAGATAGGAGCCAAATCTGGGTTCTATATAGAGGTCGATACTCGAGTGACAGAAATAGCAGATTCACAGGGTTTGCTGATGCATCTACACGTTTAGGTAGCTAGGGTTTTACCCCTAGCATGTTCAAATGAGCACCTACTGAGGAGAAGGGACTCCTTAGTAGCAGTTCAGTAAATGGAAATTATTATGCTAAAACTGAAATGTAAAGTACTCTAAAACATGTGCATGAAACATAAACAACAAAATGTAAATAATAGTTTTTGTATTAATATTACCTCCAATGTGAAGGTTGGTGAAGCTCTTTGCAATGTCCAAGAGGGTTGCTCCAAGCTCCAACTTGCTTCTTCTCTTTCTCCAATGGTGGAAATGGGCCAAAAGGGGCTCTCAAGGTGAAAGAAGTTCAATGGTGAACTAGGGTTTCGAGAGAGATTTTGGCAGAGTAAGGGTATACTTGATTGTGGATGTGGAATAAGGGGTCTCCATCACCTATTTATAGTTTTTTGGTGGTGGAGTGCTGGCCCATGGTTTTGGGAACCATATGGTTTAGGGCAGCTGTATAGGGTTTTTTCCTCCTTTTCCTCATTATTTTATATTTTTTCTTCCCTTTTTAGGGGGTTTTTGCTATTTTTAGAGGAATTTTGGATATTTTTGGAGGAAAAAGGGGTTTTTAGCCTTTTTGAGGCTTTTTTGAGGGTTTTGTGGCCTTTTGGAGGCATTTTAGGCCTTTTGGAGGCTTTTTAGTGGGATTTTTTGGGTTTTAAAGGGAAATATGGTAGGACAATGGACAAATGAGCCATGTAATGAGGTAGATGAGGTAGTGAACACTTTTTGGGTGTTAACAGTTTATCAATGAATAATTGGTTAAAAGAGGTGATAGAATAATGTTGTTCTTAAAAAAAAAGAGCCAAATGGAAAAGTTAAATTTGAGTCATAGATTGAGTACCTGGAAGCCATAGGATTTCAAGAGGTCCATCTCAAATTTGAAGGCAACATTTGAGGATCAAGTCCATATCTTTAGGGATAGAATCAACATTAAATGGTTAAATAGAGTTATGACAGTTGACAGGTGACAGAGTATTATGTGGCATTCAAGGATCAACTCCAAATTCAATGGGGGATCAACATTCAAAACATTCCAACAGCAGTTAAAGCATTTGATGGAAGAATATTACCAAATCCAAATCAAATTTAAATTTCGAGACCAACAATTGTCCAAATTAAGCTTAGGATATCGATGGTTCCAGATTTCTTGCAGATAGTTCTAGATTATTTTTTATTTTTTATTTTTAGATAGATTTTGTTTCTTCAAACTAGTGGTAGTTCATTGATGTAATTTTATATAAAATGGATTGGTAAGGACATAAGAGAGAGATTTCCAGCCGAAAGGGCTGAGGATGTATTAGAGGTCAGACTGTTGTAGCATGTGATATGTTTTACCTTAATATGAAAGGCTGCTTTGATTTGAAATGATTGTGATCATACGAACCTGTTCTATTTTAATAACTGTGTTACATGTTATCATTATTTTTTCCATGTGTGGTCTTATCAATCCATGCCATGATTCTCTTAATTAATATGCAATTATCTTTAATGCTTGAATACATAACCTAATTCACTTCTTTCACCGAGTTATGCTTGTATCCCTTTTTTATTGCTGTACATGATAGTGATACATTTCTGGCAGTTTGATCTTTAAACCTAGCTTGATTTTTGTAATGTTATATCTCCATCACTCTATCAACTCAGTTGTCCATTAAACCAATTTTAAAGATTCACTAGCCATGCTCCTTTTGCAGTCAAGGAACATATTTTAGTGATAACATAACCCTTTAACCCACACTAGGCTGAACCCTCTAAGGTGGTCTAATAACCCATCAAATATAAGTTGCAACACTTACAAAATACTTGCGACACTTGCAAATACAAATGAAGACACTTCCAATCGGAGGAATAATACATCTTCATTGGGGATACAATAAAGTACAACTGTAATACATACAATATACAAGTGAATATCTTCCGAAGTTACAAATACATCAACACTCCCTCCTAACTAGGAAGGTATTCTCTTGACACAAGTCATCAATACAGATAGTCACAAATCTTCAATACAGGAGCTGGATCATCGTCACTGGATCACTGGAGCATCATCATCAATGCTGTTGTGCTCATCATCACGATCACTAGGCTATCTATCAATTCTTTTCGTCATAGGAAGTTCTAGAGAGCCAACCCTTTTTCATGTTGGATATAGGCCTAGCCTCCTGTAGGTCTTCATAATCTCTGCGAGCTGGCCATCTTGTGGAATCCTCGGGACTGATTACGTGCATCAACAAAACCTTGAAAGAGCATCCCATGACGGATTACGAGCTTACTGCTCAACCTATCGGATCTCCCAATGAGCTATTACATGTGACAACCATAAAACCTTAAAAGAGCATCGCAGGAACATTTATGTGCCTAGCACGAACAACAAGATCTCTAAAGAGCATCCCAGGACTTTTACGTGCCTAGCACAACCTATCAGATCTCTAGGACTAATTACATGTGGTCTTGGAAAAACCTTGAAAGAGCATCCCAAGACTAATCATGAGCTTATTTCTCAACCTATCGAATCTCCCAAGGAGAAATTATATGCCACAGACAAAACCTCAAAAGAGCATTTTCCAGATCTCCCAGGGAGCTATTATATGCCATAGGAAAAACCTTGCAAGGGTATCTACAAATCTCCTAGGGCGCTATTATGTGTCCTTCCAAGCAAAACCTTGAAAGAGCATTTGTTAGATCTCCCAGGGTGATATTATATGCCATAGGAAAAACCTCACAGGAGTATTTGCAAATATCCCAGGGCGCTATTATATGCTTATCGCACAACCTGTCCATGGCCACGGAGTACCGTCATGATACTCATGATCAACCTAATCATCCTCACTTAGAGCATCATCCTGATGCTCATGATCATATTGATCATCATCATACAGTACATCATCTTGATGCACATCATCATCACATGATCATCCTAATCATCATCATAGCATAGCATCATCCTAATGCACATCATCACATATGATCATCATGATCATCATCATATCATAGCATCGTCCTGATGCACAACATCACATATGATTATACTGATCATCATAGCATCATCCTGATTCATATCATCACATATGATCATCATAGCATCATCCTGATGCATATCATCACATATTATCATCTTGATCATCATAACATCATCTTGATGCATATCATCACATATGATCATCCTGATAATCATGTAGAACATCATCCAAAGCATCGTCCTGATGCTCATCACATAGATATTACATCCACATACATGGGAAGGATCCTCCTACCACCATGCTTGGAATGGATCCTGCAAATGTGTCCCATCACTTCTTCCTTGAAGTATCTTCTATCTGAAGAACACCAAGCCTCTCTCTGAAGTACTCAAACTTCACTCTGGCTAGTGGTTTTGTCAAAACATCTGCAATTTTCTCATCCGTCGCAACATACAGGACCTTCACTTCTCCTCTCTGCACCATATCCCTGATATAGTGATACTTGATCTCGATGTGCTTCGACTTGTCATGGAACACCGAGTTCTCAGACAACTTCACACAACTCTAGTTGTCACAGAAGATATAAGTAGCATCCAACTGGATATCAAACAAATCAGACAATATCTTCCTTATCCATACTTCCTCACAACTAGCCAAACAAGCTGCAACATACTCTACTTCGGTCGTACTCAGTGCTATGCATGATTTCTTCCTACTAAACCAAGAGATCACACCTGATCCCATACTAAAACAACACCTCGAAGTGTTATTCCTATCTGTAGCACTGCCTGCCCAATCTAAATCAACATAACCCTCTAGGTTAAACTTTTGATTCTCATCATACTTGAGCCCATAGTCAATCGTACCCTTCATGTTCCTCAGAATATGCTTTACAACAATCAGGTGAACATGTCTAGGATCTGTCAGGAACTAGCTCAAGGTGTTCACCGCAAAGCAAATATCTAGACTTGTGTTCATCAAGTACATCAAGGACCCAATCATCTGACGATACATCATGGCATCAACCGACTCTGATGAAGAATCACTCAATAGCTTTAGTTTCGATGCCATAGGTGTGGCCATGGCCTTGCAGTCCATCATCCCGAGCCACTTCAGAATCTCTACAGCATACTTGCCTTGTCCAAGGAAGATTCCATTTACACTTTGCGACACCTCCATACTTAGAAAGCAATGCATCATACCCAAATCCTTCATCTCGAACTCGGCAACAAGCTTGCTCTTCGTGTCGGCAATCAACCTATCCTCACCTGTCACAAACATGTCATACACATATAATAGGAGTATCACTGGAGTTCCTTCCTCAACCTTGTAGTAAAGGTTGGAATCCGCTTTACTCCTTGTAAATCACAAACTGGATAAGAAGTTGTCTAGCCTGCCATACCATGTCTTGGGTGCTTGCTTCAAGCTATACAAGGCTTTATTTAACTTGCACACATATGACTCCCTATCATGTGTCTCAAAATCGAGTGGTTTCTCCACATACACTTCTTCTTTGACTACACCATTCAAGAAATTTGTCTTGACATCCATCTGGTGTATCTTCCACTTCATTACTGCAGCTAGAGCAAGTACTATTCTGATGGAAGTGTATCTGGTTACAGGTGCAAAATTTTCTTCGTAATCCATCCCTTCTTTCTGGGAGAAGCCACGAGCCACAAATATTTCCTTATATTTATCTATGCTACCATCTGCAGCATGCTTGATCTTGTAGATCCATTTGGAAGTCACAAAAGACTTCCCTTTTGGTCTTGGGACCACCCCAAACATCATTCTTCATGATCGACTGGTATTCCTCGATCATGGCATTCATCCATTACTGCATCCTGGATCCTATGAACTTCAGATTCTTCAATATCTTCAATAGGTAGTTTTCTTAAACTTCGTTGTTGGAACAAATGTCGTTGTCCTTCTTTTGTAGGTGATTGTACATGATCTTTCCTACAAGTCAAATTCAATTGCATGATTAGAAACATCTCATAGTTTTCATAACAAAATCTTACACATAAGGACATATGTCATACAGTCATGCAATTATCTTAGCCAATGCTTCAATACAACATTCATCCATATCCCGTATTCATACGGTAACTTTCTAGATGCCTTCCATCTCTACCAGAATATTGTTAAGAGTGTTCACTACTCCCAACATGTCAACAAAGAGGTTTCATTCTAGATAAGTAGCAATAGAATGTTGTACAGTACCATAGGCCACTTACCCATTACTATATTAATGTATCTTGTTCATTAATGCAACTTTTCTAATATGCATAATATACATCCTAAATCTAGGAATATAAGTATGTACATGACTGAACAACATCATTTAAGTAATCATATATACAAGAAATGATAATTCAAATACTTATCTTTGTTTAGTTGTTGGGTGGACTCCCTCTCAATCTTTGCTTCCTTACAGGAATTACTGGAGTGTGCTCCCTCTTGATCTTTGCTTCTTGGATTATTTGTCTTTGAACTTATATCCATCCTGTACCACTATGCATGCTTAAGTGTGCATTAGTGTCATCATTGTGTCATCCTCAAGATCTCATACATAATCATACATGCATTAGTATAATCTCAGTACTATCAAAACATTATGATTCTAAATAATCTTAAACATGTATGGTCATGGTCATTTCATACACAGGTAATTTATCACAAGCGTTAGTATTTCAAGGTTTCAAGGAGTACTTATTTTACTCATGCATATTCTTATTTGACCATAGGACTCTTCTAGTTTTTCATATCATTTATCAAACTAAGAAGCATAATATGCATAAACCCATAATTACTCAAACTTATAACTTCATGAATAATCATTATCAATCATACAAAAGTATACTTATCTAAGATCCTAACACAAGGTAGGATTCTAACTCGATACATAAAAGACATACCTGGAATATCATGTTGCTAGTTATGTCTAACATACCCAAACAATGTCTTCTTTGTTCTCTTCAATGATTTAGAGACCTTGTACTAGTAACCTGCATATCTCATAAGTTAACCACTGTAGAACCAAATTATACATACCTCGTAAGTAGATCTTATATGTGATCCATGACTATGGATGAGTCTTTGTATTCATGTCACCATGGTCATATGTTCTTTATCTATTACTTGATTTGTCTTTCTTGATGTACCTTTTATGTTAGTGGACAACATCATTCTCATACAACACCACAATGCATTAGTACAATCATGAGTGTCATAACCCTAATCGATGAAAGTCTTCTATCATTCACATGCATTCATATTTTTACTAAGGTGATAAGACAAGTCTAAAAATTAATCAATATTGTACTAACCTTAGTTATATGAAGAGAAACATATCATAAACTTAATCATGACCAGATTTCAAAACATACATGTATCTCCTCAAGTCATACCTGTCGGGATTGCTTGTAGAATTCTTATGTAAGGCCTTAGCCTCATCTCCCTTTGGAACTAGAACTTCTTCACTTATGTAGGTGTCCAAATCATTATACTCTGGGATTAACCCAATCCTATACTTCCATGCTCGAAAGTTATCATCCCCACTTGATTTGCTAAATCTGGATCTGGAGCTGGCTAGGGTTTGATAGAGAAACCCTAAAAATCCAAACTTGGAATTTCAAACTTATGTCTGGACAAGGAGATGCATATGACTAAAGCGAGCAAGTTGTTTTGCTTAGATTTTGAAAACTCCAAAAATTGACCCCTCAAAATTGATCTGCGAGATTCGGATCTGCAGCTATTGTCAAATTCTGGTTTTCTGGTCAAAATCCCGAACTAGGGTTTGATAGAGCTTGGGATTCTACCCAACCAAAAACTTCAATATTGGTCCATAAATTTCGATTTTGATGAGGATCATCCAACCATGGTCTCATATTCCAAAAATTACAACTTTTACAAAAACCCTAATTTCCCGCAAGAGTGATGATCCAAAAGTAAAAGTGCTCAGAATCCAATTCTGTTTGGATAGAAATATATGCCATATTGTTTCTGATGTATCTCTAAAATTTCAGATCCTCAGGGTTTTAAACTTTGTCCTGTGGTAGACTGACCTGTATTCTTTCCAACCCCATAGGTCTGAGCTTTAATGGATTATCTGAGAGAGATATATGCCAAGTGTCGCAACGTGAACTGTTTATGGGATGAAACAGTATAGCAAACTTGTATGGTGTGCTACAAGTCACTGTTTCAACTTCGGCCTCTGAAACCCGGACCTGTGAAACTAAATTTTGTTCCCTAACTTTCACTTTTTACAGAATTCCATTTGGAGATTCCTAGCCCGAGATATGACCTTTATTCCTAGGTCACCTGTTTAGGGCTGCATTCTGGAAGAGGCAAAAACCCTAAATTGTATGGATCATATCTCACAAAGTACAATGAATCTGAGGCTGAGATTTGGAAACAAGGTACATGAACATTTCCTATTCATCCTGTAAAATTTTTAGTTCCTGAACCTTCTCCAAAATAGATTTTTAGCGAAAGTGCCATGATGACTAGTTTTTACTATACCAAGCCCTAGCTTCCAACTTGTTCCAAGTGCAACAAGTGTCGTAATGTCCATACAATGCCTTCCTTCAGGATAGCTCTGATACCATGTTATTTTTTCATCATTTAATTCAATATTATCTAGGATCTTAACTGAGAGAACAACATGTACAACATATCAAACACAAGAGACAAGAGACACAAAGCATTTCACTAGGGAAAACCAAGAAGGTGAAAAACCATGCAACTTCCTCAAAGATAGAATAAGCACCAATACAAAGATCACCAAGATGAATCCCCAAAATATAAATTTCTATAGCAGCTACTCCTCCTCCACTTGTGTGAACTCCTCCTCTCTCTCACTAATGCGAAATCAGCGAGTGAATGAATAAATAAATGAGAGAGTCACACTCTCTATTTTTACTTTACTTTGACTTTCCTTTTACTCTAACTGGGCCGACCTCCTAATGAAGCCTAATAACCTATCCACATGTCACTGGGAATACCCCACTAAGGTGGTCTAATAACCCTTTAACCCACACTGGGACGACCCCTCTAAGGTGGTCTAATAACCCATCAAATATAAGTTGCAACACTTACAATAATACTTGCGACACTTGCAAATACAAATGACGACACTTCCAATCGGAGGAATAATACATCTCCGTTGGCGATTTAATAAAGTACAAATGTAATACATACAATATACAAGTGAATATCTTCTGAATTTACAAATACATCAACACAAACAAGCTCAAGTGGAACGAAGGTAATAATAATCCATTTCAAAATAGAGATTCCAAATATATTGATCTTAAGGAAACCAAGGGGAAAGATGAATCAGGTTGCTTGGAGGAGCAAAACGAGGAGACCCCTGAACCATCTAGTTCTGAAATAGGTGAAGTATAAGAAGTAGTACATGAAGAGGATCAAAATTCACTCCCAAGTGACTCTGAAAAAGATGAAGAGACATCACATGAGCATGAAGAAGGTTCTATTGAAAGTATTGAAGATCATTTCAAGACACATTCTACCTTGGAAAGGAAACAAAGAGAAATGTGCAACATCAAAGGTAATCTCGCATCTTTTTCTTTTGATAGAAATAATTTGGTTGGGTTTAATGAATTGTTACATGATGCATACTTGAAGAATGATGAGCATATTCATAAACTCAGCATTCAAAATGAGCAACTTCTTGAAAGGTTGCAATATACTTGTTCTTCCTCCTATGCTTCGAATTTTCAGATGGTGGATTGCATGGAGTATTCTCATGACATGGAAGATCATGAGGATCATGGAAATTTGCATTTGCTTGATGTGTTTGAAGAGGAGATTAATGAGATCCAAGCACTTGATGTGGTGGGAGAGGAATTTGAGTTTCCTCTTGGAAATGGTGACACAATTTCTGAAGGAGTGTATGATCCCACTACTTTGGAACCAACCGATGAGGACATTTTTGCACTTTTGAGGGAGGTGCATGATCCTACCCTTATGAAGAATTCACATGAGGACACTTCTACACTTTCTAATCATTTGGGTGAGTTGGTTAATTCTCTTACATCCTACACTTCCATATTTTGCAGAATTCATCCTAATGAAGTATGGGTGAAAGGTTTATTTTTGATGGTGCCACATGCAGAGTGTGAAACTCCTACCTCTCCTTTTGATGATGACATGACTAGAGAACCTCATTATTTACATTTGCAGCAGCATATTTTTTTACCTTATGATGATACATATATTCATGGATGCACTTATGATGTTCACTTGAGTCACTTGAAGACTCTTGATTTTCCTTGCTCCTTGCTTAGTTCAATTGATGTTGGAGGAACTTCATTAAATATTTGGGATAAGAGACATATGATTGGAGCAAATTTTTATTTGCAGCAACATACTTTACTATTTATTGATGATACACATGTTCATGGATGCACAAATTCTACTTATGTGAGCCCCTTGAAGGCCTATTGTTTTCCTTGCTCCCTACTTGGTTAAGATTTTAGTGGGGGTTCTTCATTCACTTATTGGATGAAAGAACGCATGGCTGATTATTTTGATGCATCTTACATCCTTTTGGAGCAGAATTATAGGACATGGGATCCTCACCTATGTCATTGGATCAGATTTGATTGGTCACTTGAAGCTTGTATGCACTTGGAAAATGGTGGTCTACACACTTGGAGGTATAAGCACTTTCATGATTCTTTGTTGAGGCACCTCCTTGATGTACATTTTTGTTATTTGTTATGTACTTTATGAAGTTTGGAAGTATGCATACAAGAAAATGGGATCCAGGAACTCTCTTTCCTAATGGTATGGGTTGGAGAGCACTCTTAATTGTTGGAGTGCAATACAAGCAATGGGACCCTGGGATAATTTTTAGTCCCATTGATTTTAAAGTAGTATGGGAGTTGGATTCCCCACTTAATAAAGTGGTTTAAATCAGAGTAGTGCAGCAGCAAGCATGGTGTTTCCTCTCTAAAATATACATGGAATCTCAAAGACTCAAAGTTGGGAAACTCAGTGGCAACTTCAAAGAATTATGCAGTGGTATCAGAAAGGGTTTCCAAAATATGAAAGAGGTAAAGAGTAATTGTGCAAACATGGTTTTGATGGATTTAATTAACATTTTGGTGTTTAGTGGTGGTGTTACGAGGGATATCAAAATGAAAAAGAAAATACACATCTCCTTGCTTTTGGAAACACACAATCATAGTGCTTGGGTGGCTTTACTCAAGGTCCCAAAAGAGAAGTTTTGGGAAGCAAAATTTTGGAAAGAAAGCACGTTCTTCCACATACATGTGTTGAAATTTCTTGAGGAAAAGCAATATTGGGAAGGGAGGATTTGTCATGTCCCAAAATTTGGCATTGCGTCACAATGCCCTAAGCCTCTTGGCCATACTCATGATAGTTTGTCAAATGGATGCTAAGGGTCAAATAAATGCCAAGGATGAAGTCCAAGTTATTAATAATGTGAAATTAGATCCAAATGGACAAGTTGGGTCACATTAAGATAAATTCCCAATTCAAAGTTGTAATATACCCATCCAAATGAACTGCCATGGAGGAAAATTACTAGTTTCCTAGGTTTGAGAGTGGAAGCTTTAGGATTTGAAATAAGGGGGATAATAAATCATTTTTGAATATTAAAATAGAATAAATATTTAATAAAGGAGCTAAATAAATAAATACAAGGGAAAATCAAAGTGGCAATTGATCATGAAGACACATGGAGGATGTGGGACCCACAAAAGCTATATTTTCTATGCCACATGGAATCCTCCTCTTGTCATTTCGAATCCATAACAAGACCAAGGTTATTAGGATGATTTCCAAGGTAAATATAATTGTCATGAATCAATTAAGCTCGAATTTGAGTGGAATAGTAACTCCCATGGAAGAGGAAGAGGCATTTTGGAGCTAATGAGACACTTGGACTAGATTCCCTAGCTCTATGACAGCAATGATGAAGATTCTATGACACCTATGACACAAATCAGACCTGAAGGCTGAAATATGACATATCTTACATGCCAAGGCTAAAAATATCCTCCAAGAGGGAGCTCAAGTGATTTAGGGAAGCCAAAGAGACACCAATTCGAATTTGGAGGAGGAGAGGGCTAGAATTGGACGGACAAGTGTCATACTTGGGAATCACTTCCCAAATTGAGTTGGCATGAAGCTCTTGGGAGGAATTCGACCCATGGAGGACCTTAGAAGTTTATAAAAGACAATAACAAAGAAGGATGGTAGCTTTTTATCATTTTAGAATTTTCATTTGGCATTTGGGAGACAATAGCTAGTGGAGTGCTACTCTACTTGCCTTAGCACCAATTTTGAGGGTGAAAGATTCCCATCCTAGTTGGTAATTGGAAAGTCCATTTAGACCTTTCATTTGGATATTTAATGGAGTCTTTTTTCATAGGTTGAATCTACAGGGAAGCTCATGGTCACATCTCTTTCAAGTTGCTTCTACAACCATTCTTTTATTTCTTGGCATATTCTTGCTCCTTGAGGAGAGGCGCACTTGTTGAGGTGATGAACTCTTTGGGATAGATCTTGAGGCCCCATATATTTTTAATCTGATATATATACTCTGTTTTTACTTCTCATGAGACTCTCAGGTCGAAATACTAAGTGGATTTATGTAAAAATACCAAACAATGCATAAATGATGCCATTTCCCCTAGATCTTGTTGTTGGAGTTTGAAGAGACACTATTTCTAGTTATATCAGTTATTCTATGTGATTTTGTTGATGGATGGAGTGTTATTAAATTTCTGAAGAATTTTCATTAATAGATCATAAGCCCTTGGTACCTAAAAGTCGAATTTCATAGGTCATGGTAAAAATAACTAGCTTTTCCCCCTATGTGAAATCTTGCATATAAATATATGGTTTTAAGGAGTTGAAGAAGGCCATAAGAACTAATTAATAATACATTGTGGATATAATTAAATCCACTTATCAGTACCATACCTATGTTCATAAATTTGGAAGTTTTTAAGATCATTTGGGAAGCCATCTTTGTCCACTACCCTTGGGGGATTTGAAGCTCGAAATTACTAGTAATCTTCCCTACTTTGTCCATATTGTAAATGAATGTTGTAGAAGTGTTTTAAGGGTTTTTAATTATCCATAATACTCTTTTATATATCTTAATACCTATCAAATACCTTCATACCCATTATACAATCATTTGGAGTCATTTGGAGACCAAGAGAACAATACTAGTGAAAGAGAAATTGCTAATCAAGATCCCTACTTTGGAAAGAACTTAAAGGAGAGTTTAAGAAGCCTGTTGAAGAGAATAAATAATTTATGAACCTCGTATTTATGTACTAAAACCATTCATACACTTTTTGTGACAATTTGGGAGCATTTCGAGCGATTTGGAGGTCAAGAACCCAAGGCTAGTCAAAGGTCGAACTAGTGGAAAAAGTTGAAAATTTCACCATTTTAATAAATTTCTAAAAAGGGACATTATAGAATGTCCCCTACATTCAAGGTATTCATCTCAACCCCCTAGGGTATGATGCACGCAACATGCAAATATATGTGTTGATGTTGAGCATGGGAGAAACCATCTGATTACCGGTCACTGATGTCTACCATTAACAGACACGAGGGGAACCACCAATGATGAGAATGGACCCTAAGGTACTTAGTACAATATAACAAGTGTGAATGGACAATCTGAATTTGAACACTTGTATAATTTCTCAACAGGAGTCAATAAGGTGAACTCACAGCGGAACACGAGGAAACCTACCACTAAGGACTGCAAGTTCCAAGGTACTAATGGTTTCTAGACTCACTTCCTAGAAAATGAGTTGGCATCGATGGGAAGGAATCCAATGAAGGAGGGTTTTAATGTATACCCCATCATATGACATGAAACAAAATCGACGAGGTGATGTGAGGGTGAATCCATGAATATGGGTGTCTATTTTGGGGGGTCTTATGAGAAAATAAATCTGATTTTTTCATGTTTTTCAACTTTGGGTGAACGAAAGTTATATTTGTGTTCATAATTTCACTTTTTAGTAAAAATAGAACTTTTATAGAGATACGTTATGTTTCTATTCATTATTTTTTTAAAAAAATTATTGATATTTGATATGTCAATTTGGAAAATGTTTGACAGTATGTTCTTATAAAATGAAAGGACTAATAAATAGCCATATTTTTTTACTGTCCTGAAATTATTGTTAAACTTGTGTTTTAAAAAAAAAATGCTATGACAATCTACAATAAAGGAAATTGACTCAAGGATGGCCGACACAGATGGGAAATAAGGTCAACTGAACTGTAGATGACCGACACAGTCTTAACTTCCCTTCAACATATGGCACAACACAGAACATGACTTGGTAGCTTTGACATGAGGGAACTGATGTACGGTAACAAAGCAAGAGGCATTGAAACCCTCTCCTTAATGCCTGGAAGAGTAACCAAGCAGAGGAGAAAGAATACTGACAAGACTCCTAGGAAAGCTAACACCCAACTATGAGATACTGACTCAAACAGGTGCCATGTTCAAGGGTGATGCAACTAACTGCTTCCATTTCTTGGTAAAATGGTCGTCTTCATTTTTTAACAAGCTCAAAAAAGGGATAGAAGTATGCTCGATGGAATCTTCTTTGTAGAAGTATAACGAGTCCAAAGAAGCAAACTTGAGTAAATCTTCATTTTTTAATGAGATCAAAGAAAAGAGAGAAGAATGCTTGCAAGTTGGTTCTTTTTCCTAACATTAGTCCCCAAATGCCAAAGAAACATAAAAAAATCCAATATAGAACTATTCTAGCCAAAAGGGACTAGAGTATGCCTTTTTTGTAATTAGTCCACTTCGCCCAAAAAAGGGATAAACCTATACAAGAATGGACGACCTTTCAAATCCTTTAACGAGCATAAAAGGAATCAAGCTTGCTTGGAAATATTTTCTCGAGGGTGTTGGAAAAGAGCTTAAAGATGACTCTATGATAACTATCTTATCCATAAAGTTTTAACGAGCATGGAAAAGTCAGCTCGGGTCCATCTTTATGGTTTAAGGAGATCAACGACGAGATAGAAAAATGCTCCATGGAGTGCCTTCTTCATTCGGTTTTAATGAGATTGAAAAAGGATAAAAGTATACTCATGGGATCCCCCGCTAGGTAAGGCCGACAGTAGATGAAGAAAGATGACATGAGGCTTAATCAAGTCATGAAAGAAACTAAGGAAGGTTCCCACACCTATGGAAAACAATAGCATGGGTTCCAAATCGCAAGGATAATATAGAAAACGGGGGGATAATATAGAAAATCGATAGGTCGGACTCCAAGGCATGATGATGGAAAAAATGGTGATTAAAACTGCAATAGATGTGTGCGAGAAATAACCTATCCCTATATGCCACTTTAGGGATCATACCTTGAGGAAAGTGGAGGTTTCCAAAACCTATGTCCCGACTGTCAAAGCCTGAAAAAATAGCTAAAATAAGGTCCAAAGTGCACATCAAAAATACCAAAAAGATCAAAATAAAAATGAACGCACCTCTGAGCTGTTTTTAGATTTTTAAATTTTTTTAATGTTTTTGGGTTTTTTAATCTTTTATAATGTTGTTGTTGCTGCAACATCCCCCCTCAAAATTTTGTAAATATTGGGGCCCCTCCTATTTTTTCGAAGAAGTCCTTCGGTCTTTTGAAAATTGTTTGTTTTACTTTGCGAGTCTCCTCCTCCTTTGGTTTTTTGAAACTTGTGTTGTTTAGCTTTGCAAAATCTTCTCTTTTCCTTCGAGAAATTTATGATTTTTTCTGCTATGGAAAAATTCATCTTTTGGCAGTGGTCGCAGTTTTTGATGATAAAAGTGCCAACAGTAGCATATTTTTTAATGACAAAATTTGCGACAGTTGCGCAAATTTTAGCCTTATTTTGGCCGCCGTTGCGCATCTATTGGTCTTAACTTTTCCAACAAGAGGCATTCATTTTTTATTTTTTTTCCCAAGACCGATTGCATCTTTTAACAATAAAATCGTTGTTGTTGCGCAGTTTTTAGTCTTAACTTTGTTGATTGTTGCGCATATTCTGAATCTTAATTTTGCACCGAATGCCACAGATTTGAAAGCTAAAGTGCCTGCCTATTGCATAGAGTTTGGATTTAAAATCACCGCCTGTCTTTTTACACCTTTCCTTGAACTTGGCCTCATCTTCTCCATCGCGCCTTTTGGTTGCAAGTTATAAGACTAATGTTGCCTCTCGTTGCACTCAATTTTAACCTTAAAATTTTCGACCCCATCTCAACCCCGTCGCAAAGTTTGATTGCGGGAGTTGGCCTTAAAATCACTGCCCGTTGCACGAGAGATGTCGTCTGAATTGACGCCGCGTCGTAGCCCAGATTTTGTGTAAGCGTGAAAGTTAAGTTGGTAGGGGTTTTTATTGCGGCCTGTGCGGATTTATTTTTTTTACATTGAGCCCCGTGCTCATTAAAACTCCAATTGGCCACCCACTGGGCATTTATTGCTCACTCTATATATACGTAGAATGGGGTTTGTTTCATTTCACTGTTTCCAAAACCGAGAAACATTTTTCTATTCTCCATTGGAAGCGTTCAGACTGTTGCTAGCCTTGGTATACGCGTCGACTGCAGGGAGCCATTCTAAGATTGTCAGGTAGGCTCTTTTTCCTTTCCCTTTGGTTTTGTCCGGAAGAAAACTCCATTTGAAGCTTGATTTTTCTCCTTTGAAGTTGTTCCATTGGTGGTCCTCGAAGCGAAACCCACGTCGTCACATCACTTGAATCCCTCCCTTTTCTTGTGGGTTGAGAGAACTCCTTCGCCCATTAGACAAACCTCTTGCAAAACTGATAGAGAACGAAGTTGTTCTATTTTATTCCCATCGAATCATGACCCAGAAAAGCCACATTCTGTGCACATGCAATATGGCATGTCGATCATTTTTAGTGGTATAAAAAGATTGCTTTCGGCTTTCATTTTATTGCTAAAAGTTGAACCTATGAAAAATCCAAGTGGTGTCTGGGAAAGTCCCTTATCCTACAGTAGCAGCGCTTTGCGTGATTATATTTTCAAAGAACTAGTGCCAGTAGATTAATTAAATTTGTCACAAGATATTGTCAAATGCAAGCTAGCAACGTTCAATATTGTTTAAAATGAATTTTTGAGTCGTTGCGTGGTTGTTTTGTTTTAAAGGCTCCTCTTAGTCACCGTTGTTTCTGGAAGACATTTTTAAATTGGAAGCCAACACTCTCACATGCTCAATTTTTCGCTAAGCACCATGAGTTTGAATGATGTTTTGATTCACTAATGATGGTTGCTCATGAATCTGTCAACTCCTTATTTGATTTATCCTCACCATGATAGGTTTGACATGCACCGAAGATCTTCCAGACAGAAGGATAAGCTTGCCGAATCATATTCGGACGTGGAAATATTGTTAGATACCTCGCTCGAAACCATGTTTAGCGATACACAAGCTGTCACCGGAGGAGCCCCAGGAACTGCTGCCCCAGAATTTCAATGGGGTGAGTTATGCAGATTTATCAGAGACACCCTAAAGCGTTCCTAGAAGAAACCATGGTCTACCTGAACATCAAGAAGTCTAGCCTTCACAAGGAAGAAACATGTTCTGAGCTTTTCCCATGCTCGAAAGTTAGTGGTTGGATAATTCCGCATGTTAAGACCGATACAAGATTCATTAATGATAAGACCGGGATGAATCTTGTGTATTTCACACAAAGACACATCATGGCCACTTACAAGTTACCTCAGGAAAGGGCTTGGCTGGACAATGATTGGCTTTCAAAGCAAACAATAGACCCATTGGAGTCCGCTAGGAAGATGCTTATAGTTGAAATGCAAATAAGGCAAAGGCACAAAAATGAATATGAAAGTGCTCTTCTAAGGACTCATTATAGACTCATTGCCTTAATGCTGAGTTGGATTTTGGCATGCCAAATGGAAACGTCTTCAAGCTTGGTTGGGTTCCAATGATGGTTCATGTGGCCACATCCGGTACAATCTTCAATTAGGCCGAGATAATTTCAGACAGTATGGTCTCACACTTAACTACTGCCCAAGCAGGACTAACCCAGAAGAAAGTTTATTTCTTCATGTCTTCATATTTGATGGATTGCTTGTTAAGCATACACCCTTTCCCGAATTTGGGTTGCATATGGAACATAAAGGAGTCCCCTGTCTTTGTAGCTTAATAACCCACATGGGAAAGAAAATACGTGAATTACTACAAACACATTAGTGAGAAACTCATCATGCCCCTGTATCAACTCATTTTTCAAGAGGAGCCGAAATTCCTGTCCGAAAATGCCATGCCCATCATAGAAGATTTTGGAGATTATTAATTCTCCACCGAGGACACCTATATCCGAATGAGCGGAGGATCTCTACCTCCCTTTTTGTTTCCTCGGTATGTCATAGTTTTTGTAGTACACAAAGAATCTCTAAGGCATCTTTTCATTAGTGGGTTCAGCAAGGTTCTCTGTGAGAGGAAGAAAGTTATGTACCAACCAATGCCTTTCACCATCGGTGCGTATAGTCTCTAGAAAGCAAAAGATGGTGAAAAATTTGCTCAAGACTTAGAAGTTTTTCATTTCAGCACAAAGCCCTTTAGGAGGCATGATCCTAATGGCAGAGTTGTTGAGCACTGTGTTAATGTCAGAACTTTGTTTGAGTACACACATCTTTGGGACAAGGAGGAAGAATTTTTCCGAAGTGCTAGGAACTTAACTAAATTGGGAAAATGTTACCGCCCTAAAAGCAGAGAAAGTTCCAACCCTAAACCTATTGGGTTGATCCAGAAGGATCAAGAGGAAACAACATCTCAATCAAAAGAGTTATCAAGGAAGGAAAAGGAAGAAGAAGAAAGACTCCAGAAGGATCAATAAGTCAAGCAGTAGCAAGATGCGGAAGCTGCTAGAGTCCAGCAGGAGCAAGAAGCAAAATCTTTGAAAGATGGAGAAGAGAGGATCCAACAAGAGGAAGCTTCCAAATTGCAACAAGAAGAGGCCCAAAGGATACAAGCAATGAGAGAGAAAGCAGAGCAAGAAGCAACAGAGCGAGCAGAGCTGGCAGAGCAATTAGAGAGGCAAACAAGGGAATAAGTAGAAGAATCCAATAAATCCGTGGAACAAGGCATGTCTAGCCCGCGGGCCATGGACTTGGATCTAGCAATAATAAACCAATTAGGGATAGTTAATGAAGGTGTTGTCACCATTGGAGAGTTAGCACTTACCCCATACAACCCTACAAAGCAACGCCAAGTGGCCAACCTAGATTCCGTTTATTTTGATAAAAGGAAGAAGGTTATTGTTTACAAATCAGAGAAGAAAATGAAGATTGGAGAGGACCGATATGAAATCAGAGTAACAGAAACCACACTGGTCTAAGGGACTGGCATCGACCTTATGTTCACAATGTCATGCTCTATGGCTTCATCCCAAGCTAGTAAAGACAATTTTGATCATCTGGTTGAAGATGTTAAGAAGTACAGGGAGCTATGTTTCAAGGTAAAATCCAACATGAGGAAGAGGTGTTGAAAGGTAATGTATTCAGATTAAAATGCAAGAAGATGCAGGAAGAGAAAGGAGAAACAACTTTGCAAATTCTCGAGCTCGAAAATGAAAAGAATACACTAGAAATGTAGCTGGCAATCTCAGAAGGTGAGAAAAAGGACTTAAAGGCTCGTGTAACATAATTGGAAAATCATGAAGCCAACAGTGTTCAACAAATTGAATTCTTCAAGCCTCAGTTTTAAAGGGTGACGCAAGAAAAGGAAGGACTGTTAGAACAGCTCAAGGAGGTAAATGAAAAGAAACAATATCTAGCTACTTTTTAGAAACAAGCTTGCGACATGCAAGAAAAGACTCATCAATCACTAGTATTGATTTCAAAAGAGGTCTCCTAGATGAAAGAAATGATAACAAGGATGAAAACCATTGAGGTTGAGGCGCTTAAGATGAAGAATAAGTATGCACACCACGTGGTAGAAAGAAAGGAGCAATCTAAATGGAGGAAAGGGAGATCTGCATTCCCCTCAAACATGCTTGTTAAAACCGTTGAGGAATTGGACATGGATACAGGAGTCCCTGAGTTTTGTAGGGATTGTGGTCCCAAGTTAAGTCTTGAGATCCAGAAAACCATAAAAAAATTCCACACTTTTTATTCCAAGGTTCGGGACACCCACGATAAATGTCACATGGCTTTACCTCAGACCATTTATGAGTTTCCTAAGAGAGAGCAACATCTAGCAAAACTGCAGGGTAACTTGAATGCAGATTTAGAATATCTGAAGAAGATAGAGGTGATAACCTCGGAGGACCTCCACCAGCTCATTGGGAAGACTATTGTACATGCCTATTTCCTAGAAGAGATTGCTTAGGCAACTGTAGCAGAAGTAGCAAGTGTCAAGTCATATTTGCACAAGCACAAAATAGTGCTTAAAGTGAACATCTCTGCAAGGGGAAATACCATTCTGAGAGAGATCGGCCAATGGGCCAGTTATATTCAGGGGTTGGACAAAATAGTAGAAGCAAGCAGGCCTGCTAAAGAGAACAAGTCAACATAGGTAAAGAAATCAGATGAAGCAGCAGGACCATCTGGAGCTTAATTTGTCTTATTCTATTTTTTGAGAAAAGACAGGTGGAATTTGTTTATTGTATAAATAGGTTCTAAGAACAGTTGGAAATGTCTTTTGTCTCTTTAGGTACTAGAGGACAAACTTTTTTGTCCCCCTAGGGTTAGGCTTAGAAAAGAGACAAGTTTTGTAAAATCTATAAATATAGGAATAGAAGAGACGAGAAAGGACTTTTGGCAGGTGAAAGGACAAACTTATGTTGTACATGAACTATTTTACTGCATCGATAAAGAAAGCTCTATTTTGCCTAAAGAAAGCCTGCATGGAGTTTTGTTATGGCAATGTTTGAATAACTGGCCAAATTACTTCTGCATTATTCACGCATTGGTTGTGAGATTGTTCTTAACTATCTGAATCATTTATTTGCTATGAATGCTTTCACTCTCCTATGCAAAATTTCTGTGTAAAATGGGCAATAGAATGTTTATCTCTATCAAGGATATCTTTTATAATCTTTTTATTTTCTGTTGTAAATGCTTCTATTCAATTTAACAGCTACCTGTGAAGTTCTTGGTTGCATTTCCAGTTTATTACTCATCCTTTAAATTTGCTCCTTACGAGGATAGATTAAATTTGCTTAAACAATTTTAGATTAGATTTGTTTAACAGTTTGCATTTAGATTACAGCACTTGCATCTCATATTTAAAAATAAAATTACATAAACGGTGGATTGGACTGCAACTAGTAAAAAGGAAAACAAATCTTCAAATCTTACCTGGTAGCCAGACCATTAAATGGATGGATTTCCCACACCAAATAGTGAGCAATCTAATTGGGCTTGCTTACCGAGGAGAATCCCTTGCTGATTGATGCTACGATTTTCGGGGCATCAACAATTTTTGGCACTAGAAGGAGTGCCACCAATGCATGGCTGACAGAGGAGATACTTTCCTTAGAAGGAATCCCACTGAAGACCCGCTTGAAACAATTATCCCAGATAATCTAGATATGGAATTAATAAATCCAGAAGATCCCAATTTTGAGATCGAACAACAAGAAACACTATATGATGTTCCTTTTTCTGAAGTATCGAATTTAATAAGACATACCCGTGCTTATGTTAGGAAGCTTGGTGGTTTAAACGCAATTCCCTTACTCCCCAAAAGAAGATCCCCTAGAAGGGAAACACAGTATACAAGAGATTCAGTTCTTGTGCAGAATTTTGAAGAGCTGGTAGATCTATCTTTAGAAGAAAACACAGAACCTCTTGGAGAAATCGGAAGTGAAAATCCTCTAGGTCTAGAGGAACCACATACCCCACGTAATTCTCCACATAACACTCCACCAAATTCCCCACATGGAGCCATGGATGTACTGGCATGGAGAGCGAGAGGAGCACTAAATACAGCTAGGTCGTTCCATGATCTTCCCAAGAATCCAGAAAAGGTTTTGCCTAAATATGACCCTGGGAAAGGCATTTCGGCTGAAGATCATCTTAAGAGTTTCTACTTGGCTTTAAGTCTTTTAAATTTGCAACATGAGGATGTAGTCTCTAGGCTATTTCCTTACACTTTTGAACCCAAAATTTCTTCCGGGTATTTTAGTTTGCAAGCTAGTTCAATATCTAATTGGGAAGATTTCGAGAAATGCTTCTTAAAAAAGTATGGAAATCAGAAAAGAGTTGCTACACTCATGAAAGAATTATTGTCCATGAGAATGGAAAAGAAAGAGAAGGTTCAAGATTCTAATCAAATATTTACTACATTATTGAACAATTTTAGTGATGCAGCAAGGCCTGCTGAGGAATCTTTAGTTGAATATTATACAAGAGCTCTTGATCCTCCCATAGCAATGTTTGTTAAAAGAACAAAGAAAACTACCTTAATAGAAAACTTCGAAGAAGCAAATAAGGTAGAAGAAGAAGCGGCCAACATTGCTAAGCATGCTTTGGATCTAGAAACAAAATAGGCAGCTATTAAGAAGCCCTTTCTATTAACCATAAATAAAGAGGAACCATCAACAGACATGGAAAATATGGTCAAAATGATGCAAAATCACTCTAATAAAATTATCGATCTATAGAAAGATAAGACAGCTAGCACTTCTAGGTAGCCATTCAAGAAAAAAGAGGAAAATGGATAGCCGATTCCTCCTGTATATGATTCTATTGTTCTAAATTTAAATGAAGTGGGCATGGACCATTTATGTACCTTCAATCAAGAACAACACTCAGAAAAAAGTTGTCCATAGTGCATAAATTCCATGAACCTAGTGATGAACCAAATGCTATATGCGTCGATAACTGATGAGAAAGATCCTCAGGAAGAGCACATTTTTTAGCAAGAAGAACCCACTCCTAACACAACAATGGTCTTATGGGATTGGGCACCCACACAAGAACCTTCTTTCAAAGATATAGCTGATGAATTTCAGACTGCAACAATTAATGTCACCACTAGGAGTAAAGTCCTCGTGCTTGATCAAACTATTGAGGCACCTAAAGCCAAGGTTGTGAAAGAGATACCCAAAAGGAACATAACTGGCATTCTACCGCATCCTAAGGAAAACCCAACAATGAAAAAATAGCCAAACACAGAAATATCTAAACAACCAAAGGTCACTTTGAAAAAAATAGAAAATCAACCTAAAGTTTCAAAAGAATGTGATATGGGGTATGATATAATCGAAGACATTAAGAAGGTGAAAGCAAATGTCTCTATATTTGATATGTATAGTCTGCCCCAACAAAGAAAGAAATTGTTGGATGCTTTTGACTCACAAGATAGCACTTCGGTAGAAAACATTGAGGAAAATCCTGAGATAAACGAAGCTAGCATTGGTGGGAAATCAATATCGCAGACTTTGCCTTTTTTTTTAACTTTCAAAAATTTCAATCATAATGTGCATAACTGTTTGGTAGATTCTGGGGCTTCTTCGAATATCATGCCACTTTCAATTTGTAAAAAGATTAATGGGTAGCCAATTCCATCCCCATCTTAGATCATACAGTTAGATAGGACTATTGTTAAAGTCATTGGAGAAATGAAAGATGTGCTTATTAGGCTGTCAGCAGATCCAAGAGTATGTCAATTCATGGATATAATGGTGGTTGATATTCCTAAGGCTTATGGTTTGATTTTAAGTAGGGACTGGTCTACAAAACTTAATGGTTACATTACAACAGACTGGTCTCATTTGTGGTTGCCTTATCATAATAGACAAAACCAGATTAAAATACTGAGAGAACCCCACATGAAACAAAATGTAACTCAGTTAGAGGAAAAGAATGAAGCTATAGCTTTCTCGTCTTCAGTGTTGGGAAATTATTTCTTAGAGATTGAACCGGGCAATTATCAATCGAAAAACGTTAGCCATGAATCAGATGAACAGTCTGATCTCCTTCAATTTTCTCGGACTGATGATATTGATTGTAACATAGTAGGATTAGTCACTAACTTAGGTTGTCGTAATACTAACTTAGTTAAAACCGAAAATGTCTTTTGGGTTCTATACTTTGACAGTTCAAAACCCAAGAAGGATCCAAAGCTGGTTGTGTCTTTATTGAACCTGAAACCAACAAACATTTCTTATCCTATAGACTAGATTTCAAATGCACTAATAATACTGCTAAATATGAAGCTCTGGTCCATGGTTTGAAGAAAGCTATTAGTTTAAATGTTAAATATTTGAAATTCTTTGGTGATTCAGAGATATTTGTCAAAAAAGTGAGAGATATAATTCACTGCCTTTCACCACACTTAAAAGGTTATCAATCGGAGGTTTGGAATATGATTTCATGTTTTGATGCTTTTAATATCAACTCCATTCCTACATTAATAAATGTTGCAACTGATTTGTTAGCTACTTCTGCTTCCATATTGGTGCCTACTAATAACAAATGTTCCATTGAATTGATTTTCAGGTCGTCTGTTCTAGATAACATAACAAACCTCAGAGTGTTTGATGATGATGATCAGATCATCAACGTCTTAACAAATGAAAATGACTTCGAAGAAGCCATAATAGACGAAGAGAAGCACGATTCAGATCTGCAAAGAAAAGATGTAGTCAAAGGAAATTTTATGCCCAAGGGAGTGAGATCTCTTGAAAGTTTCTTCGATTTGCAGAACAAGTTCAAGAGGCCAGTAAATGCTAAAACTCATAGCTCCTCCATGCAGCATGGATTGGTGAATCTTGGTATAGAAGCTGAACCAAAATATGTCAATCTTGAAAATGTTGCTCACCAGGCAAGAGAGATAAGTTCATAAAAAAATTTCAGCAATATAAAGATGTCTTTGCATGGATTTATGAATATCTAAGGACATATGATACCCACATTATTCAGCACAAAATACCAATGAAGGCAAGCATTAAGCCATTTCAACAGCAATTAAGAAGAATGCATCCAACTCTTGAGACTTTGATACCAAAGGAGTTGAAGAAATTGTTGGATGCAAAGATTATTTTTAAAGTCCGACATTCAAAATGGGTTGCTAATCTAGTTCCCGTCTAGAAGAAATCAAGGGAAATCAGATTGTGTGTGGATTTCTGAAACCTGAATAAAGCTTCCTATAAAGACAAACAAGATGTGCCCCCAATGGAGCAAATATTGCAGATGGTCTCAGGATCAAATCTTTTCTCCTTACTAGATGTTTTTTCAGGATACAATCAAGTGTTAGTAGTAGAAGAAGACAGGCTCAAAACCACTTTTCGTACAAAGTGGGGAACCTTTGCTTATCGCAGAATTCCATTCAGTTTGATAAACGCAAGAGCCACTTTTCAGCGAGAAATGGACATTGCCTTTCGAGGAATGGGCGGTAATTGTGTTGTAGTCTATCTAGATGATGTGACAGTTTTCTCAAAGAAGAGATAAGATCATGTTTTCCATTTGAAGCATATTTTTTATCGCTGTAGAAAATATGGTATTACTTTAAATCCCAAGAATAGTGTTTTCATTTTTCTTGAAGGCAAGCTTTTGGGTCATATCATTTCAAAAAAGGGAATCTCAATAGATCAAGAGAGAGTGTAAACCATCAATTAGACTCCCATGCCCCACAATAATAAATCTATGCAATCATTTATGGGCACTATTAATTTTGTTCAAAGATTCATTCTAGATTTCACTCAGACCGTTAAACCTTTGAAGCAAATGATAAAACTGTTATAGGTTAAACTTGCACCTCTCCGTCCGTGATCACCTTGAGATGTTGATCAGACAAAAGGACAACTTGGATGGAGGAGCATGTTGACCTTGGATGATACTTTGACTCACTCCATTTCCTAACATTACTGGAAAAACCCAAAAAATATATCATTTTGAGATATAAGCGCTACTCTACTCAAAGAGACTAGCTCCCATACGCTACTCCAGTGTATAATAGTAGCGCCCATATCCAAATATACGCTAATCCTTCTCAGCATAGTAGCGCTCAGCATTTTAAACTCGATGAGCACTAGTTGATAAGCACTAAAGTAGCGCCCTATATGCTACTCCACTGAACAAGAGTCACGTACATCTTAAAAGATGATTAAAAAATAAATTAATTTCTCGAGGAGGATTAGTTGCTGGTAGTTTCCCAACTCCCCCAACTTCCTCCATAACTATACATCGACCTAAACTACTTCTCTAATCTTATAAATACAAACAAGATTAAAAGAGAAAGGTTAGATAGTGAGATGGATTAATGGAGAAACTTTGAGACATAGAGAGAAGCTTGCATTGGAGGAGTTAATGCTGAATATATCCAAGCCAGAGAAGAGCCAGAGCCTAGAATCAAGTTGCAGGAGCCTGTTACATGATCAGGTATACTTGTACATCATTTTACTTTTGACAAATAAAGGTTGAAGTGTCTTTCTTGTTCCAACTTATATGTGTTATGAAATGGCATCTTAATGTGGATCTATTTTGGTCAATTTTGAATGTTAAACATTGTTTTTGTTTCTTTCAAGCTTTATATTGCCCAAAATGCTTTGAGAAAGGTATTGTTATTGCAGGTTTACTGAAAGGAAGGTGGATTTGGAAGTTGAACACAAGATCAGGTAAAGGCTAGGATCGAACTTCGATTGAAAGGTGTGCTCCCAAGATCCATAACTTATTTCTTTTCATAAATATATTTGCAATATCATCAATACACTTACCTGTCACCCCAACCAAGTTGATAGCATTAGTTTCCTTGCTATAGGGTAGATTTGCTCGCCAACAGACTGGCGACTCCGCTGGGGATAGTTGAGTTTTGGCTCTAGTAAACCTTGTTCTTGTTTGTCTTCCCAGATTGCTTTGACTTCTTTGATGTGTTGAGAAACCCTGTAGATATTCCCCTACCTGTTTCTTTTGCTTTCATCAATCTTCTGGTATCTTTCAAAGTCAGTTTTTTAAGATTTTGAGATATGAGCACTACTCTGCTATATATACAGTAGCGCCCATACGCTACTGTGTTATACATACAGTAGCGCCCATCTCTGTAAGGGCACGAGTTTCCCTACTGCACAGTAGGGTACACTTTCTGAAGCATTCTGTTTTTGGTTTGCTTGATTTTTTATCCTTTTGGTGGTTTGCGGACTTTGCTTTTAGGTCCCCCCGACTTGTGTGTGAGGTTTTTAACTTTTGTTTAATTCATAGAACCTTTTCTTGAAGTCTTTTTTCCATCTTTTGAATCGCTTGTTTACCTTTGGAAAGTTTGGATTGATTATGACCTTTTTGGAAGACTAGGTTGTGTTTTGTGGTAAGCACTTCCACTTTTTTTTAGGCCCTGACTGTATGTTGCCAGTTTACAAACCTGCATACTCTTGTATCTGCTATTTGTGGCAACACTTGTCTGCTCTCTACTCATCCTATCCTTGTTTTTAGGGTTTGGTCCGTGTTAGAGCCTCTAGGGTGTCTTCCATTTTTGTTGATTTCCATTCTTCCTGGACTTCTTGTCTTTTGTTGGTTGCAAGTGCATTTAAACTGATGTAGGCTGAGTCATTTCTCGATTCTCTGTGTTAGTAATTGGCAGTTTGCTTGTCTACTTTTTCTTGGCATAGTGGTCTTGCTAGGGTTAGATACTTTAGGTCAGTCCTTTTGTGTTTTTCTCCTTTGTTTTCTCCCACTTTGTTTCCAAATTTGGAGGTTTTTTCTTTGCAAAAAACCTGTAGATCAAGTCTTTTTCAAGCTAGTGTCTCGATAGCTATAAGCTTAAGAATATTTTTAGCCATACTTACACACATTGCACATAAGTTTTATTTTACTTTCCATTTTTCATAGTTCTTTTTCGTTTATAGAAAAAACAAAAAAAAATTGGTATTTTAAGTTTAATAAGACTTATTTTTCTTGTTACAAGATAGCATAGGATATTTTGTATAATTTCAGAAAAGAAAAAAAAAATTAAGTAGGTTTACTCAAATTTTCAATTTTGGAAAGAAGTAAATGAAAAAATGAAAAGAGCTTTATTGTAGAAAGTTTTGATTTTGTTGCACTTTTGTTTCCTTGTTGCAACCACCGCCACACAAAAGCACTACCCTTTTTAAGTAATAACAGCCCTAAAAATATTTTAATAAAATAAATTAGAAACATTTTTTCTTTTTAGGGATACACTTCACCAACTAGTTTTGGTTAGGATCTTGAGTTTAAATCACCTTAAACCACTCAAGATCACACATTACGCAAAAATCGTAGTAAGACTATCACAGGGAAACCCATTTCACTCAAAACATGCCTGGGATATATGCAGTAGGTCATTACGAGATCAGATTGTTGGGAATACTCCTCCTACTTTCTGTTCGAGCATACGCTAGGATCGGATTGCGTATTGGGGACTCTTTCGATTTTCGGGCTTAGCTACCCTGCCCACGCTTTCTGATTCAACCGGTGACTGTTCCCCCAGGAGTTTTCGGTGTTGTGGTATCCTTAGTATCTGACTCTAGGTTCATACACAGGTGACAGCAGAGGGTATATCTGATGTACCTAAGACAGACGTGGGAGGAAATCCCTTGCAGGTCTTTGGGAGGGCGGTTGGGTGATTCCAGCGCTTGCACCCTTAGTCATTGTATTGTGGACCCCGGGTAACTGTCTTTCATCCTTCGTTGATCTGTTCTGGGCCCTCATCATCCTAGACTCTTCTCTGGAAGGAATCTTTGTTTTCCTGGTTTGTATACTTAGTACTTTTTAGTTGGCGTGTTGTTTGCCCCCTAGTTGTAGTGGCCACTAGGTTCTAGTCTGTTATTTTATATTTATAATCACGGAGAATCAAGAGCTTCGTAGATCGAGGAGGTTTCAAAACCTTCCACCACTTAGGACAGAACCTTTACAGCCAGCTAGACGACATCGGGTAAACCCTGGTATTTCTTCAGAAACTACTCCTGAAACAGAATTTCTTGAAGAAATTCTTGCAACAGAAAACTTTGAAATAGAGGTTCCTGAGGAACCACTACCAAGTACCACAGATCAGCAACACTTTAGTACAGTTCAGGTGGAATATCTTACATCTGCGGAGTATAGCACTCCTTTCAATCCTCCTTTGACCAATACTAGAATTCCGCTTCTGTCACCTGTTGGTTTCCAGCAGCCCCATTTCAGTGCAGATAATTCATTGCCTGGACATCTGATGTCTAATTTAGGAGGTGAACAGGGAGTTCCCCAAACTCCCACTTTAGGTATGAATACTAACACAGTAAATCCTTCTTTTACTACTACACCAAGTCATGCACAAACCTCTATGCCTACCCCGTCCTTCAGTTTCAATACTGGTACATTAGGTATGCCAAGTGTAACAATGATGGCATCTATCCCTACACCTACTGTTGGACCTAGCAGTACAGCCAACTTTGCAGCACCTCCTTCTTTTCAACCGCTATATCAGATACCTAGTACTTGCATTTCCACACCTGCTGTAGGACCAAGTGCTTCTGCAACCATGTCAGTCATGAGTACCATGACTGCACCGTCTACATCAGCTTCTACTGGTTTCAATACCTTGGGAGGCCCTAACATGAATCAAGCTAACATGCCTGCAGGTAATGTCCCTTTTTCCTTATTCTCAGGGGGAGGGGGTAATATTTTTAACCAACAATATGGCGGGGCTAATACCCAGCCACAGTGGACGAACCCACAGAGCACTAATCCACTTTCATTTGGGTGGGGAAATTTTAATAACTCTTTCGTACAACAACAGATGGCAGGGGGAAACCCCTACCAACAAACAGCTGGGGGAAACCCCTACCAACAAGTAACTGGGGAAACCCTATCAACAGATGGTAGGTAGAAACTCCTACCAGAATATGGCCGGGGGCAACCCTTATCAGCATATGGTCGGGGGAAACCCTTATCAACAGATGGCTGGGGGCAACCCCTACCAACAGTTCATGGGTCAAGCGATGGGTGGTTCCCCTTATCAAGTACCATCTTACCGGCCTCGTCTACCATTTCTGGCAACTTTAAATTTGCTAGATCTCTCCAAACTGACAAACGATCCTGTGTGTCATAATGCTACATGGCCATCAGTTTTCACCAAATTACCTTCCGACATTCCAAAGTTCGAAGGCAAAACAGGTGAAGACCCTGGTGACCATGTCACTACGTTCCACTTATGGTGTTCCTCAAATTCATTGAACGAAGACTCCATTAGATTGAGACTGTTCCAAAGGACCTTAACTGGTCCTGTAGCCAAATGGTACATTGAGTTACCTACGGCTACTTTCTCTAATTTTGGAGATCTTTCCACCGTCTTTTTGAATCACTTCCAGCTTCCTGTTCGGTATGATGCCGGAACAGACCTTTTGTCTACATTTGGGAAAAATAAAGCCACTCATTTATCTGACCACATTCAGAAGTGGCGAAGACAGAAGAGGCTCATTAAGGCCAACATTCCTCCAGAGTTCCTTCTTGAGTGGTATTTGAAATCACTCCTTCCTTATATTTCTAAGGAAGTAGCCACATCTGGAGTATCAAACGAGGAAGAAGCCATCTTATGGACCCAACAGTTAGATCTTGTTTATGCACAATCTGGGTTATTGTACGAAATTATACCTGACGCACCGCGATCGAACACTGATCTGAGTAGACCCAAACCTAGACCACATGCTGACGGCATAGTGGGTTCAGTTGACTCTACAGCTTTTGAAGCGCTGACTAAACAGGTTCATGCCTCATCAGTCAAACAATCAACTGCAGATGTTTCCTCTGTCACAACCTCTCCTTCTACTTATGAGCCTGTCAATCTGGTCCAGAACAATCAAAAGGGCCCTCGGAAGCCCAACAACAAAAACAAGGGCAAGAAAGGAGAGGGGAACCAACAAAAACCCAAAAAAGACAATGCCGAAGAGGGTAACAAAGAGGAAAAGAAGGTTAAGTTCCCTTGTAAACTTTGCAAACAGAACCACCTTACTCACCAATGCCCTCTGCTTGAAGAAGCCCAGAAGCTCTTAAGAGAAAAGAAGCATGCCGTCCTGAAAGATCCATTTCCTAAAGGGAAGGGCTCAACTTCTGGCACCTCCAAAACTGGGGGCACCACACATGCTACCGTTGATCAAACTTTTATCAATATGGTTAATTCGGATGCACTCTTGCAAACTAGAGCCGGGAATTATACCCCAGACGCACAGAGAAAGGATAAGGAAATTCCAAAATCTTCCACACCACTCCACATACTTGTGGACCCAATGCCCAAGATTCTGAAAGGTGTCTTGAAATGGGCATCGCACAATCCCAACACTCGGGCCACTTCCAACTACAATGTGGTTGAAAACTTAGCCCAGACCCCTTGTTCCATGTCTACTCTAGAAGTCTTGCAAAGTTGTCCTCTACAACGGAATGCACTTCTGGCAGCTATTGGAAGTATGGAATCTTCTAACATGACTGCGCGATTTGATATGACTGATGTCAAATACCAGTTTCCCTATCACGTTGCCCTTCAGATTGAAGTCGTTCATGGTCCAATGACCATCAGACGAGCTGTTGTAGATGAGGGTGCGTCGACTTGCGTAATGTCAAATTCCTGTTGGAAAGATCTAGGTTCTCCTGAGTTAGCCCCTTATAACACACTGCTTACTGCATTTGATGGCAGAACTTTCCGTCCACATGGAGTTTTGCCATCATTTGATGTCACTTTGGACGGTAAGACAGTTGTTGTTGAAGTAGAAGTTCTGGATGCTCTGCTTGATTACAATATGTTATTGGGCAGGAGTTGTACATATGCCATGCGAGCTATTGCATCGACAGTTTTTCGAGTGGTCATGTTCCCATTTGAAGGTAAGATCGTTACAGTCGATCAACTTTCTTTCACTCAGAGAAACAACCAGAATTCTTTGGAAACCACAGTTCCATTGATTGATCAAACCACCCCGGTTGGTGAAAGTTTAGGAGCAGGACTGTACAGATCATTAATCGACACTTTTGACCTACCAGCTCCTACCTTATTCATTGGTACTGAGGGATGTTCTTCATCTGAAACTTCCATGGTTAGTTTAACAACTGATTCTGGGTTTCTCTTAACTAACACAAACCCCTCCGTGCCCACCCCTGTTGTAGAAGTTACCCACTTGGATTCTTATCAAACTACAACAGAACATATGTTGACTCCATTAGTGTCTGTCGAGTCAAACATAGATGGTGCCATTACGTAGACACCGGACCCGATCCACTCTCTTGACAGTTCAGATACTACTTTACCTTCTGAACAGGAAATGTTAGAAGCCATGACCGACCCAGATCTTCCTCAGGGACATATAGATCCTAGGTCCTTCTTGGTTCCTATTCTTAACTTGATAGAGAGAGGTGAATTTTGTTCACCACCTGATGAAAATACTGATTTCACTTCTTCACAAGTTGGTGTTGTTGAAGCAAATAGATTGCATACCTCGCTGGTGAACATTTTCATTGGGATCAACGAAAACATTTTTTTTGAAACGGGTTGTTATCTTGATGAGATCATTCCGTATACCAATATTTTCCATGATTTCCATAACATCTTTGCCCGGCCTCATGGGGAGGATCCAGGCATTGATCCTACTTGAAGAAGTACTATGCTTAGGCTGAAATATTTTTTCTTGTAACATAGCTGTATATTTTTGTAAAGCTAGTTTTGTTTTGCTCATTAGGTAATCTTATGTGTGTTTCTCGTTTCGTGTACCAGATGTCAACCAAACATTTCTTAAGATTTGCTGATGGCGCCAGTCGCCACACCTGTCAGTTGGCTGCAGCAGCTTGGGTCATTTATTCACCCGCTGACCAACTTGTCTCTTCGGGGGGGGGGGGGTTGTTTGGGTCCTACCACGAATAATGTGGCTGAATACAGTGCAGTTATAGAACTTCTCTGAGATGCTCTCAGTCATGGCATTTCACATTTGGAGGTAAGGCTTGACTCACAATTAATTGTATTTCAGTTAACAGGTGTCTATCAGATTAGAGATCTGGGATTGCTACGTCAGTTTCTACGAGTTAGACTATTGGAAAGACAATTTCATTCTATCAGATATGAACACATTCCAAGAAGTTTAAACACTTTAGCTGATTCATTAGCAAAATATGTGTTAGACTGGCATTTGCATCATTCATTGTCATAAACAACATTGCACACATAAAATTAAAACACATACACATGTAAATAACCGATACTGTATATAGCCGATACCATATCAAAAAATATATGAGTTTTGAGTCACGAGTCTATCAACTCAAGTCATAAAAGTACAAAAGTTGGGCATAGTAGCCTCAAAAATATATACATAAAATGTATTCCTCTCCTATGGAGAAGGAGGGACATCGTCATCATCTACTGCATTGCGATAGCATATGACAATCCTAGCTATCTTCCGCAGCACCCTAAGCCATGCTGGGGGAACCCCAACAACATCTTCCTGCATATCAACAGGTATCTGATCCATACGGCATGCAGGAACTTCATGAGTCAACCGACTTATTTTTCTCTCCAGGGTTCCCAACATAGCATCTGCTGCAGTAATATCAGTTGGCCTCACATAGATGGTAGGATGTCCCTCAGGACAAACAGGCCCAACATCTGCATATGACACTTGATTAGAACTTCAAAACTCATTCATAAAAATCAAATACTTGAAAAAGTTTGAAAAAATTAAATAAACTTCAAAATTCTAAACATACCAATATCTCCCCAGGCTCCACCTGGAGGAAGCACCAGTTCTGTATCTTGACGGAAATCCAATCCAGCATATGGAAACTGCTCAAAAGAAGGCACTTGCCTCTCCCACCACCCCCAGAAAATCATCAGTATGATAACAGTAGTTACTTTCCCACCACCCTGGCGGAGGAATATGTCACCCCAACGGCCTAGTCTGGGCTCACGGGGGTTAACCTGAGGCAGAGGCATCCCCAAACTGATAGCAGGCATCCTCTCAAAGAAGAAAGTACACAAAATACTACCGTACCCAAAATTCTTCATTGTGCGGATTTGCAACCTTTCAATTGAGATTTCATATTTTCCAGTAAACTAGTACTCCAATCATAGACATGACCGTGTAAGCATTGTACACCAATATGCATAGAGTTCCTGGAAGCTAAGTGTTGTGAAGCACTACCTGCTACTCGGTTGATCATGCTCACTATCACTTTCAAAGGGAGACCATCAATAGTTGAAATCAAGACTTGGCTTCCCGATTTCTCAGCTCCGGCAACACAATATGTATTTACATACTCTTGCACAGATCTTACACCCACACGAGAAGACCCTTTCAGATTGATTACATCTCCTCTTCGTGAGAGACCAGTAATGAAATATATGTCATCAACTGTAAGCTCCAATGTTTGCCCACGGATGACAAAGGTATTAGTATCCACATCCCAATACTGAATAAGTCTTCGAAACAGTTTGTTTAAAGCCCTCATGTTTACGGTTCGATAAAACTTAAACAAACCGCATCTTCTGAGAGCATGGAGGGTGGTCGGATCTTGCATGGCCAACCTATCCATGTCCTCATGCTCCCTCTCCCTCCATTGAAGGACCATCTTGCACAAAAAACCAAAATTTTTTGAGTCTCGACGCTTGTATGTAGGTTTTCAAGAGTGTACGCTACTGTGTATACTACATAGTCGCATATGGGCGCTACTCTACTTCATCACAGTAACGCCCATCTCATTTATACGCTACTGCTTTGGTTACACAGTAGCGCCTGCGCAGCAACACTTGTGAGCATCACGTTGCAAGCTATTTTTTGCTCAAAAATTGAAAAATAAACCATGAAATTGCAAGTTAAGTGAATTTTAACTTAATTGGTGGAGGAAGATTGATGTTTGGATGCTCAGTTTGATCGCCACGGAGATTCGAAATTTGCAAAAGGTTGCCCCAATCTTTTCCCTACAAAACAAATTGAAAATTGATTTTTAAAAATGAAATCATATATACAAATTGGATTTTGATTTTTACCCATTATTGTTAATTTTCTATAGTTTCAAAACTTTCAAAAATCCCTAATTAATCAATTGAAACACACAATACGGTATAATACTAATCCAAGCTCAATTTTCATTTAATATTTGTCGGATTCATCTCCTAAGTTTCAAAATTCTTGATGATAGACCTTGTCAATTAGCTAAATATTTCAAATTCATATATCATTCGAGATTTTTTCCGCATCGGCTAATATTTTGTTGAAGACCTAGTTTCGGCAGAGTATGAAGCTATGATCCTAGAAGCTGACCTTTAAGCCATTTTTAAGCTCTTGTTTGGACTATTTAAAACTAAACAAGATTGTCGAGCAAGCTTGTCCTCTTCAAGCTCGTTAAAGTAATCGAAGGCTCATCCACTTAAGTATAGAATTACCCCTTTTCCGGGCCTAGGTGTATTAACTACGGAAAAGGTATACTCTAGGTATACTCCTGTATGCGCTAGAAGAGTTCTCCTTTCATTGTTTTATACTTTTTCGGGGGAGGAGACTAACTGTACGAAAAAGGACCTTTTGGAGCCTTTCTTTAGGGTTTTTAGGCTCTCTAAACATGAAAATACCAAGCGAGCATTCACCTACCTAGGATCAATGTGAAATCCACGAGAGGGTAAGTAGAGGACTGTTTAAGTTTTTCAACTCTATAAACAAGAAAACACCGCTGAGCATAGACCAATCCGGGCTCGATATAAAATCCACGGATAGGTGAAAAGAGGATTGTTTAAGTTTTTCAGACTCTATAAATAGGAAAACACTGACAAGCATTAATCTGCTTGGGCTAGATACTAAAATCCACGAGCAGATGTATGGAGTTATTGTTTAAGTTTTTCAGACTCCTTAAAATTGAAAACACCGACGAGCAAGAACAGATCTCGGCTCGATATTAAAATCCAGAGATCAGTAAATATAGAGTAATCTTCTATCTCTTCTTCGAACTCTATAAATAATGAAGAAGGTCCTGAGTCTTCCTCCCATGGGCTCGTTAAAATTTTACATGGTTGGATCTATTGAGTTTTCATTCTTTCTTGAACTCATTAAAACAACAAGAAGGGTATTCTTTTATCTAAAAAGAATAAGGAACGGGAAAGACATATCATATCTTCATTGGCAAAGGCAGTTCAGTCAGTTCTATCCTTGAACACAGCACCTACTTGAGTCTATCTTCTTGGTTGGGTTTAGTTTTTGACCTCAGGGTGAACCTTTCCTCCGAGTTATTCACTCCCCTAGTTGGTTACTCTTCCAACCATATGGAGGGTCTGATAATGTCTCTTACATTTTAGACTTATTTACCCCATTATGTCAGAAACTGCCTAAGTCACTTTGTGTCGTGCTCAATGTTCAAGGATATACCCTATGTCGGCCATTCTGCAGTTTACCTTGACCTCATGTGTCAGCCTTCCTAGTGTCAGTCTTGTTACATATTATTCCATATCAGCTCTTACCAATTGAGTGTTCCTTGAGTTGGATGATGGAGGATGCCATAAGGCCTCCCTTCCAACGGACTTCTTCCCATCGACATCAACTCATTATTCTGGGATTGAATTTTAGAGTTTCAGTTAGTATCTTGGAGATTGCAGTCACTAGGGGAAATTTTCCTCGCTGTTGAATGATTAGAATACATCAATGTCTCTTTTTTGACAGGATTCCCAAGTGTTCGACTTCAAGTCCATTTATTCACACTTGGCGGATCGTACTTGGTACCTTGGACCCCATCATCATTATCGGTGGAAGTCCTCGCGTTTGTTAACAGTATACATCAATGACCGGTAATCAAACGATACCCCCCATGTTTGACTACCAGCTCATCTATTCACATGGTTAAGGTTTGTACCTAGAGTTGTTTTGGATGAAGACCTTGGGATTTTAGATGACAGTACCTCATTTTGTTATCACCCAAGTTGCACAAGACTGAGCCTCACTTATATTCGGCTCTCCATGAGACATAGATCCAGTTTGTTGTTATGTCCATGATCTCTCAGTTTGACATGGATCCACGCTTGTATTCCAAGTGGCCATGCTTTTATAAACATCTCCTTGTTATGTATCGGAGATCATGTTATATCACACTACACATCTATATGATGTCAAAAATGTAATTGCTCGCTGACCTTGATCTTTGTTGCAAGTTTCTTGTGACTTGTTTTCTGCAGTTTCTTTGCTCCTCCTCTGGCTTTGGATTATAATGTATTTCGGCCATCATTTCCCTCTGACCTCACACATTAGGGCGCATCTGTTATAGGTTAAACTTGCACCTCTCCGTCCGTGATCACCTTGAGATGTTGATCACACAAAAGGACAACTTGGATGGAGGAGCATGTTGACCTTGGATGATACTTTGACTCACTCCATTTCCTAACATTGCTGGAAAAACCCAAAAATATATATCATTTTGAGATATGAGCGCTACCCTACTCAAAGAGATTAGCGCCCATACACTACTCCAGTGTATAATAGTAGAGCCCATATCCAAATATACGCTACTCCTTCTCAGCATAGTAGTGCTCAGCATTTTAAACTCGATGAGCGCTAGTTGATAAGCACTAAAGTAGCGCCCTATACTCTACTCCACTGAAAAAGAGTCGCGTACATCTTAAAAGATGATTAAAAAATAAATTAATTTCTTGAGGAGGATTAGTTGCTGGTAGTTTCCCAACTCCCCCAACTTCCTCCATAACTATACATCGACCTAAACTACTTCTCTAATCTTATAAATACAAACAAGATTAAAAGAGAAAGGTTAGATAGTGAGATGGATTAATGGAGAAACGTTGAGACATAGAGAGAAGCTTGCATTGGAGGAGTTAATGCTGAATATATCCAAGCCAGAGAAGAGCCAGAGCCCAGAATCAAGTTGCAGGAGCCTGTTACATGATCAGGTATACTTGTACATCATTTTAATTTTGACAAATAAAGGTTGAAGTGTCTTTCTTGTTCCAACTTAAATGTGTTATGAAATGGCATCTTAATGCGGATCTATTTTGGTCAATTTTGAATGTTAAACATTGTTTTTGTTTCTTTCAAGCTTTATATTGCCCAAAATGATTTGAGAAAGGTATTGTTATTGCAGGTTTACTGAAAGGAAGGTGGATTTGGAAGTTGAACACAAGATCAAGTAAAGGCTAGGATCGAACTTCGATTGAAAGGTGTGTTCCCAAGATCCATAACTTATTTCTTTTCATAAATATATTTGTAATATCATCAATACACTTACCTGTCACCCCAACCAAGTTGATAGCATTAGTTTCCTTGCTATAGGGTAGATTTACCCACCAACAAAAACAGAGTGTACAGTTCAAGTGGACTGACTTGGAGAAAGTGGCCTTTAAATAAATCAAAGATACCATAGCTAATACACCTTCTTTAAGGAGTCTAGACTTCAACAAAGATTTCATTATGTACACCTTCGCTTCAGATGACTCTCTCGCAGTTGTGCTCACGCAAAAGGTAGAATCAGGAGATGAATACCTAATTTCTTTTATGAGCATTGGTCTACAGGGCGCTGAACTGAACTACCCTATTGTAGACAAGCAAGCATATGCCGTATTCAAATCGATAAAGCAGTTCAGGCCATATATTCTAAAAAACAAAACTAAAGTCATAGTTCATCACTTCGTTGTCAGATCTTTGTTCGTTCAGAAGGACTTGGGAGAATGGAGAGGAAATTGGGTCACCACTCTTCAAGAGTATGATTTAGAATTTAAACCCACCACCATTATCAAGGGTCAAGGGTTATGTAAATTACTTACTGAACATCCAGTTGATGAAGAGTTGAACTGGGAAAATGAAGTGGAATTGAATATGGTTGAGGTATGTCCTATTTTTACAGCTCCTAAATCTTGGTATAGAGACCTAGTGCATTATTTGCAGCAAGGATATTTGCCGGAACACTGGAATTCTAAGCAAAGGAGAGCACTACGTCTCAAATCAGCAGCCTATCAAATCATTGATGGGATACTCTTTAGAATAAATTATAATGTAATTTTCCTTATATGTCTAGAGAAATAAGATGTTGATAGTGTGGTCAAGGAATTGCATGATGTCCCTGTTGGGGGACGTTATTCTGGAGATACCACAACACATAAAATTATCAAAGCTAGGTATTATTGGCCCACCTTACTCATAGATGCTCATGCTGATGCCCAAAATTGTGGTGTATGTCAAAGAAGTGTCGGGAAATTCCTAAAAGAAGCAGGACCTTTGCATCTAGTCATCATATCGGAACCATTTGAACAGTGGGGCATAGATGTTATCGGTGAGATAAACCTGAACTCTTCATTGCAACATCGTTATATCCTGGAAGCTACAGATTATTTTCCAAGATGGGCAAAAGCTGCTCTGTTGCGCAAAATAAACGAATATGCAGTTATCATATTCCTGGAGGAAAACATCATAACCATGTTTGGGGTTCCAATTTCCCTAGTCTTTGATAATGCAACTTATTTTTCGTCTTTTAAGATAAATGAATTTGCTTATGAGAAATAAATTAAATTAAATTATTCATCCAATTACTACCCCCAAGGAAATGGATTAGTTGAGTCTACCAATAAGAATCTCATTCAAATTCTTAAAAAAACTATAATTGGAAATCAAAGAAGCTGGAATACAGCCCTCCCAAATGCTTTATGGGAAGACATAGTAACCCCAAAGAATGCCTTATGAGTTTCCCCGTTCACCCTAGTCTATGGTAAAGAAGCCATGCTCCCTCCGAATATTTTACTCCCATCTTTGCAATTGGCCCAAGCCTCTCGAGGGTCTAGCAGTCAAGTCCTAAAATCAAGAATTGATACCCTGCTGAAGCTTGAAGAATCTTGGCTTAAAGCCAAAGACCAGTTCCACCAACATGAAGACATAGTCAAAATATGGTTTCATAAGCGAAAGTATGGCAAGAGAAATTTCAAAGTAGGTGACTTAGTTTTTTAATGGGACCATCCACATGATGGTAAGGGAATGCACACAAAGTAGAAATTTCGAAGTAGGTGACTTAGTTTTGCAATGGGACCATCCACATGATGGTAAGGGAATGCACACAAAGTTTCAACATCTATGGGTTGGCCCTTATCAAATTTCTGAAAAGCTTGGCTCATCGACATATAAGCTGAAAGACCTGCAAGGAGAGGAAGTGAATCTCCCTCTCAATGGCCTCGCTTTAAAGCAGTACTTTGCATAGTCTCGTAGAGAGTTTTGTACATAAATAAACATTGTTGTTTCTTGTTTTCTTGTACTATTGTTTGTTTGTTATTTAAGTAGTTTGGTTTGATTTTTACCTTGCTTTCTGATCAAGTTTTCTTTACTCTTTCTTTAATAAATCCCAGGCAAACCCTTGGCTTAGCGATGAGACGGGACTCCGAGCAAATCTAAAATCTTGAAAGGCATATTTTCACTTATAAAGAGAATGTATATCTGTGACCTAGCTTTCACTGAGTGGCCTTTAGGAATGAAGAGATCCTTTCCTGTTTTGTCAAAATAACCTCGGTTAAATAACTGAGATTTAGCATTTCCTTCTCACTATCTTGGGGCTCCATTCACTTTAACATTAATTCCTATCTCAGGAAGTTCGCTATGATGGACGCATGGAAAGGAAGCATGTCTCACAGATGTATGGTATTTAAAGTGATCCCATGCTACAAATAAAATCCCAAAGAGCTTATATCAAAGAGTCTTCTTTCCATAAATTCTCGCCTCAATTAAAGCATGGCTAAGAGAAGCAAAAGTGTTCAAACAAGGAAGTTGTTCAAATATTAGCCTAGCAAGGTTCTTCTCCATCTGTGAAGTTTGATAAGAAAATAAAATCCCTCACACAAAAGGACATTACCGATTGAAGAACCTAAATCAAGTATTGAAAGTTGAAGAAATTTATTTCTGGAAGGCTCAAATGGAAAAAGTCGTCAATTGAGAAACATCCAAAAGGATGCAGATATAAAGGGAATGAAGAACAAACGAATATGTCTGTGAGACATTGTTACAATCCTGTGGAGTCCTATATTAGTTGGAATCTGAAAGATAGTTTTCAAAATGAACTCCACACTCTGGCCCTGAGAGAGTTTTAAGAAATTCTGAGTCAAAGTTGCCCTTTCCCAAATTACCATTATGATAAAGTGATCACTGCATTCGCAAAAGCTGAACTATGAAGGCAAATCCGTTGCATATGAAGCTAGCAATTTGTAAGTTGTCTATCCGTGGGAAGTTTTGTTTCAAATATCTATGTTCACCAATGAATCGCCAATTGTTGTTGCTACAACATCCCCCAAAAAAATTTCATAAATATTGGGGCCCCTCCTATTTTTTCAAAGAAGTCCTTTGGTCTTTTGAAAATTGTTTGTTTTACTTTGCGAGTCCCCTCCTCCTTTGTTTTTTTGAAACTTGTGTTGTTTAGATTTGCAAAATCTTCTCTTTTCCTTCGACAAATTTATGATTTTTTCTGCTAAGGAAAAATTCATCTTTTGGCAGTGGTCATGATTTTTTATGATAAAAGCGACGATAGTAGTTCATTGTTTATTGACAAAATTTGTGACAAGTGCACAAATTTTAGCCTTATTTTGGCTGTTGTTGCACATCTATTGGTATTAACTTTGCCGACTGAAGGAATTCATTTTTTTTTTTTTCTCCTGAGACTAATCGCATATTTTAACAATAAAATCACCGTCGTTGCACGTTTTTTAGTCTTAACTTTGCCGATTGTTAAGTGTCCCAAATGACCCTTCAATCTATAAGTGTCTTGTTGTGTGACTAAACTTGATCTCAAGAAATGTCGTCATGCGACCAAGAGATACAAGTGTCGTCATGGACGGAGAAATGTCATTTTAAGCTATAACACCGATGGTTGTGCATATTTTGAATCTTAAATTTGTGCCGATCATCGCAGATTTGAAAGCTAAAGTGCCCACCCGTTGCGTAGAGTTTGGCCTTAAAATTGCTACCTCTCTTTTTGCACCTTTCCTTGAGCTTGGCCCCATCTTCCCCATTGCGCCTTTTGGTCGCAGGTTCTAAGACTAATGTTACCACCCATTACGCTCAGTTTTAACCTTAAAATCGTTGACCCCATCTCAACCCCATCGCAACATCTGATTACGGGAGCTGGCCTTAAAATTGCATCTCATTGTGCAGGAGATGCCATCTGAATCACCGCCCCGTCGCAGCCCATATTTTGTGTAAGTGCGAAATTTAAGTTGGAAGGGTTTTTTATTGCGGCCCTTGTGGATTTATTATTTTTTATGTTGAGCCCCGTGCTCATTAAAACTCCAACTAGCCACCCCGTGGGGATTTATTGATCACTCTATACATACATAGAATGGGGTTTGTTTCATTTCATGATTTCCAAGACCGAGAAACATTTTGTTATTCGCCATTGGAAGCGTTCAAACTATTGCTAACCTGGGTATGCACGTTGACTGTCAGGAGCCATTCTAAGATTGATAGGTAGGCTCTTTTTCCTTTCCCTTTGGTTTTGTCCAAAAGAAAACTCCATTTGAAGCTTAATTTTTCTCCTTTAAAGTTGTTATGTTTGTGGTCCTTGAAGCCAAACCCACATTGTCACAACACTTGAATCCCTCCCTTTTCATGTGGTTTGAGAGAACTCCCTCGCACATTAGACAGACCTCCCACAAAACTGATAGAGCACGAAGTTGTTCTATTTTATTCCCGTCAAATCATGACCTAGAAAAACCGCTTTCTGTGCACATGCAATATGGCCTGTCGATCATTTTTAGTGTTATAAAAAGCTTCCTTTTGGCTTTCATTTTATTGCTAAAATCTGAACCTGTGAAAAATCCAAGTGGTGTATGGGAAAGTCCCTTATCCTACAGTAGCAGCGCTTTGTGTGATTAGATTTTCAAAGAACTAGTGCGAGTAGATTAATTAAATTTGTCGCAAAATATTGTCAAATGCAAGCTAGTAACGTTTGGTATTGTTTAAAATGCATTTTTCAGTCGTTGCGTGGTTGTTTTGTTTTAAATGCTCCTCCTAGTCACTGTTGTTTCCGAAGGATGTTTTTAAATTGGAAGCCAACACTCGCACATGCTCAATTTTCATTAAGCACCATGAGTTTGAATGATGTTTTGATTCACTAACGATGGTTGCTCATGAATCTATCAACTCCTTATTTGCTTTATCCTTGCCATGACAAGTTTTACATGCACCAGATATCTTTTAGATAGAAGGCTAAGCTTTTCAAATCAAATTCAGACGTGGAAATCTTGTTAGATAACTCGCTCGAAACCATGTTTAGCGATACACATGCTGTCACCGGAGTAGCCCTAGGAACCGCTGCCCCCGAATTTCAATGGGGTGAATTATACAAGTTTATCAGAGATCAGAAGTGCCCCGAAACATCCCTAGAAGAAACCATGGTCTACCTGAACATCAAAAAGTATGGCCTTCACAAGGCAGCAAATCGTCCTGAGCTTTTCCCATGCTCGAAAGTTATTGGCTAGATAATTCCTCATGTTAAGATTGATACAAGATTCATTAATGATAAGACCAGGATGAATCTTGTGTCTTTCACACCAGAACACATCATGGCCACTTACAAGTTACCTCGGGAAAGGGCTTGGCTAGACAATGATTGGCTTGCAAAGCAAACAATATACCCGTTGGAATCCACTAGGAATATGCTTATAGTTGAAAGGAAAATAAGGAAAAGGAACAACAATGAGTATGAAAGTGCTCTTCTAAGGACTCCTTATAGACTCATTGCCTTAATGCTAAGTTGGATTTTCAGCATGCCAAATGGAAACGTCTTCAAGCTTGGTTGGGTGCCAGTGATGGTCCATGTGGCCACGTCCGGTACAATCTTCAATTGGGATGACATAATTTCATACAATATGGTCTCGCACTTAACTGCTTCCCAAGGAGGATTGACCCAGAAGAAAGATTATTTCTTCATGTCTTCATATTTGATGGGTTGCTTGTTAAGAAAACACCCTTTCCCGGATTTGGGTTGCATATGGAGCAGAAAGGAGTCCCCTCTCTTTGTAGCTTACCAACCCACATGGGAAAGCAAATATGTGAATTACTACTAACAGATTTGTGAGAAACTCATCATGCCCCTGTCTCATCTCATTTTTCAAGAGGAATTGAACTGCCTATCCAAAAATGCCATGCCCATCATAGAAGAGTTTGGGGATTATTGCTTCTCCACCAAGGGCACCTATATCCGAATGAGCGGAGGATCTCTACCTCCTTTTTTTTTTCCTCGGTATGTCACAAATTTTGTATTACACAAAGAAGCTCTAAGGCATCTTTTCATCAGTGGGTTCAGCAAGGTTCTCTGTGAGAGGAAGAAAGGTATGTACCCACCAAGTCCTTTCACCATCAGTGCGTATAGTCTCTAGAAAGAAAAATATGGTGAAAAATTTGCTCAGGGCTTAGAAGTTTTTCATTTCGGCACAAATCTCTTTAGGAGGCATGATCCTAATGGCAGAGTTGTTGAGCATTGTGTCAATGTCAGAACTTCGTTTGAGTACACACATCTTTGGGACAAGAAGGAAGAATTTTTCCGAAGTTCCAGGAACTTAACTTAATTGGGAAAACATTACCACCCTAAAAGAGGAGCAAGTTCTAGACCTAAACCTATTGGGTTGATCCAGAAGGAGAAAGAGGCAACAACAACTCAATCAGAAGAGTTAAGGAGGAAGGAAAAGGAATAAGAAGAAAGACTCCAGAAGGAGCAAGAAGTCAAGCAACAGCAAGATGTGGAAGCTACTAGAGTCCAACGGGAGAAAGAAGCATAGGTACTGAAAGATTAAGAAGAGAGGATCCGGCAAGAGGAAGCTGCCAAATTGAAGCAGGAAGAGGCCCAAAGGTTACAGGAAAGGAGAGAGAAAGTAGAGCAAGAAGCAGCAAAGCTAGCAGAGCTGGCAGAGCAAGTAGAGAGGAAAGCAAGGGAAGAAGTAGAAAAATCCAATAAAGCCATGGAACAAGGCATGTCCAGCCCACGGGCCATGGACTTGGATCTAGCAACAATAAACCAATCAGAGATGGCTAATGAAGGGGTTTTCACCATTGAAGAGTTCTCACTTACCCCATACAACCCCACAAAGCAGCGCCAAGTGGCCAACTTGGATTCCGTTTATTTTGATAAAAGGAAGAAGGTTTTTGTTGACAGATCAGAGAAGAAAATGAAGATTGGAGAGGACCGATATGAAATCATAGTATTAGAAACCACACTGGTCCAAGGGACTGACATCCACCCTATGTTCACAGCATCATGCTCTCTGGCTTCAGCCCAAGCTAGTAAAGACAATGTTGATCATCTGGTTGAAGATGTTAAGAAGTACAGGGAGCTATGTTTCAAGGTAAAATCCAACATGTAGGAAGAGGTGTTCAAAGGTAATGTATTAAGATTAAAATGCAAGAAGTTGCATGAAGAAAAAGGAGAAACAGCTTTGCAAATTCTCCAACTCGAAAATGAAAAGAATACACTAGAAATGCAGCTGGCAATCTCAGAAGGCAAACAAAAGGACTTAAAGGTTCGCATAATAGAATTGGAAAATAATGAAGCCAACAGTGTTCAGCAAATTGAAGTCTTCAAGCCGCATTTTGAAAGGTTGATGCAAGAAAATGCAGCACTGTTATAACAGCTCAAGGAGGTAAATGAAAAGAAGCAAGATCTAGCTACTTTTTACAAACAAGCCTGCGACATGCAAGAAAGACTCATCAATCGCTAGTATTGATTTCAGAAGAAGCCTGCAGGATGAAAGAAATGATAACAAGGATGATAGCCATTTAGGTTGAGGCACTTAAGATGAAGAATAAGTATGTGCACCACGTGGTGGAAATAAACAAGCAATTTGAATGGGGGAAAGGGAGATCTGGATTCCCCTCAAACCTGCATGTTAAAACCGCTGAGGAATTGGACATGGATACAGGAGTCCTTAAGTTTTGCAGGGATTGTGGTTCCAAGTTAAGTCTTGAGATTTGGAAAACCATCAAAAAATGCCACACTTTCTATTCCAAGGTTCAGGAAACCCACGATAAATGTCACATGGCTTTACCTCAGACCATTTATGAGTTTCCTGAGAGAGAGCAGCATCTAGCATAATTGCAGGGTAACTTGAATGCAGAATTAGAATATCTGAAGAAGATAGAGGCGATAACCTTGAAGGACCTCCACCAGTTCATTGGGCAGACATTGTACATGCCTATTTCCTAGAAGAGATTGCTCTAGTGGTTGTAGCAGGAGCAGCAAGTGTCAAGTCAGATTTGCGCAAGCACGAAATAACGATTAAAGTGATCATCTCTGCAAGGGGAAATACCATTCTGAGAGAGATCATCCAGTGGGCCAGTTATATTCAGGGGTTGGACAAACCAACAGAAGCAAGTGGGCCTACTAAAGAGAACAAGTCAGCAGAGGTAGAGAAGTCAGATGAAGCGGCAAGACCATCTGGAGCTTAATTTGTCTTATTCTATTGTTTGAGAAAGACGGCTAGAATTTGTTTATTGTATAAATAGGTTGTAAAAATAGCTAGAAATGTCTTTTGTCTCTTTAGGCACTAGAGGACAAACTTTTGTGTCCCCCTAGGATTAGGTTTAGAGAAGAGACAAGTTTTGTAAAATCTATAAATATAGGAATAGAAGAGATGAGAAAGGATTTTTGGCAGGTGAAAGGACAGACTTATGTTGTACGTGAACTATTTTACTGCATCAATAAAGAAAGCTTTATTTTTCCTAAAGGAAGCCTGCATGGAGTTTTGTTATGGGAATGTTTGAACGGCTAGTCGAATTACTTATGCATTATTCACACATTGGTTGTGAGATCATTCTTAACTATCTGAATCATTTCTTTGCTATGAATGCTTTCACTCTCCTATGCAAAATTTTTGTGTAAAATGGGCAATAGAATGTTTATCTCTATCAAGGCTATCTTTTATAATCTTTTATTTTCTGCTGTAAATGTTTCTATTCAATTTAACAGCTACCTGTGAAGTTCTTGGTTGCATTTCCATTTTATTGCTCATCCTTTAAATTTTGTCCTTATGAGGATAGATTAAATTTGCTTAAACAATTTTAGATTAGATTTGTTTAATAGTTTGCATTTAGATTACAGCACTTGCATCTCATCTTTAAAAGTAAAACATAAACGGTGGATTGGGCCGTAACTAGTGAAAAGGAAAACAAATATGTAAATCTTACACAGTAGCCGGACCGTTAATTGGATGGATTCCCCACACCAAATGGTGAGCGATCTAATTGGGCTTACTTACCGGGGAGAATCCCTTGCTGATTGATGCTATGATTTTTGGGGAATCAACAAATGTTTTTGAATTTTTTAAATATATGTATTTTGGGACTAACCAATACATGCCACACACACAGAAAAGGAAAATGCACACCAAACCAATATATAGTACATAATGTACAAAGCACCACATGGAGATGTGGCATATGTGTAACAATCTTTGTGAGAAAACCTATGCCCCACTTGGCTAGGATTCTCACAAATAATGTCACTTCTGACATAATTGGAAGTGGCCAGATGTTTCTTCCCAACATGATGTCTAGAGTTTGGCGAGATGCCCCCAACATGAATCATAGAGGCTAGTGGCTTTGCCCAACAGGTTTACCAGGGGATAATGGTTTTCACCCAACAGGATTAGTAGAGGCTAATAGTGTACCTCCACTAGGATTAATAGAGGCTAATGGCTTTCCCCTAGTATGATTACCAAAGTCTAGTGACTTCACCCCCACTAGAATTAGTAGAGGATATTGGTTTGTCCACACCTCTTGTTTTCTTTATCCTATGCCTATGTTTCTTCCTGGTTGTGGAGTTGTTTCACAAGATCCCTATCGAAAGCACATCATGTGTATAAGGTTTGAATTCTTAACCAAGCCTTTGGGGAGGTGGGGTATGGTGTCAAGAGTAGGTTTCTCAATATGGTGAGAACCATCGGGTTGTGTAGGAAGAACTTCATCGAAGAAATAATGTTTTTTAAAAGCGTCATAGTTCTTGGATCAAGTTTTCAAATTGATGTCTTGCTCACACAAGAACACAGATGCATTGGACGGGGACCCCCAGAATGTTGTTGATCATGGGTGACCCCTTATGAGGGTGTGGGAGGTGTAGTTACCAATTGTTGTTGATTTTTATGGAAGGGGTGGGTAAGTACATAAGGTGGTGATGACTTTCCACACTGCGCCAAATATTTATGAACATCCTCCATGAGAGGGCATAGGTGAGTAGGGTGGTCACCCTTGCAAATGGAGCATGGGTAACAATTTTTATTTTTACCCCCTTCCTCTTTAGTAGGAGAATTGGTATGTTGGGGTTGGGTATCTTTCCCATTATTGTTTTTCTTTTTACTCTGCTCTGTGTAGTGTTTCCAGGTTGAGCTGGTTGTACTGTATTAAATTGGGAGGTTTGGGTAAGGACAGGTGGTGTGGAGGACATAGGTTGGGAAACAACTAGAGGGGAAGTGATTGACATCTTGTTCATTTGATAAGCTAGGTGACTTTCCAAAGGAGTAGAGACATCCCTGATTACTTCAACAACCTAAGGACTAGAAAGAGGTCATTGAGGATCTATAGAAGGATGAGGAGCATGAGGTATACTTTTATATAACGTGTTAGATTGAGAGTAAATAGAATCCAATTGTTGGGATTTTAAAATGACTTCCTTTTCAGTAACTATGTTTGACATGGAAACATATTTGGAAATGGGTGGTAATAAGGACTTCACAAGCCAATCAACTAAAAATTGATCTAGGATTTCAGCGTGAATCAAGCACCACCTGCATCTCCAGTCATGGATATGATTAGAGATATGGGTGAAGGTACTTTGATGTAAGGATATCAAGGGTTCAGTCCCAATATTATAGCATATGGGTAAATGGAAATGGGTAAGGAAATCCATGGAAAAATAATTAAATTCATGGTCATATTCACTAGGCATGTCAATGTACCCTTTGGATTTCGTGCTAGCCAAAGTGCATTAAAATAACCTCAAACAAGCGCTCTCATCAACAAGTGAATTGGATGAGCACCAAAAATGGAATGGCATCACATGATTTTGTGGATCCTTTCCAGGTTTACCATCAAACTTTGGAATATCTGCTGGTAGCTTGGTTGGTATAGATGGCCAATGGGGCTAGTGACAAACATGATCATTCATCATCCTAAAGAGGTTAGTATATATCAATGTTGCTAGAAATGGTAATCGTGAGTTGGAAAAGGAATTGTGGGAATGTAATGGATAGTTTTGGAATCCTCCTTGGTGCATGGATTGACCAACATTGGCACTAGAATTTGAAGGATAAGATCCAGGTGAATTTCCCCCCAGTAATGGACCTATGCTAGTAGATGGGACAACATTTGAAGCAGAGTTCCACCCAACAAGAAAACCTACATTGTTGGAGGCTAAAGAACCAAAAGGATGATGATACATTACATGTCCCCCCCATATGTTAGCACTAGTAGGAATACTTGTTCCAGTAGGTAAGTTCCAACTAGAAGGAAAACTCATTATGGGGTTAACAGAACTTGGGATAAATCCTGATGGTATGCTAGTCCCAACATTGGAAGGAGTGGTTTTTCCAAACATGAAAGATGGATTTGGTAGAGTGGTATGAAGACACGGGGGGTTCACTCACTGAACTTGTTACATAGCACGATCGTTCACATGATATTAAAGAATACCCCTAATTTAACTAAATATTGGAAAATGCATCCTAAAATTGTATTGTTGAGCCCCCCTCCCAATATGCCTTTACAATTAAGAAAACCCTTAGTTTCGCCAGATATTGTAGGTATCCATTTTTATCAACCCATTTTTAACACCCCCTTTATATCATATTATAAATTTGTAACAAACAAGATCTGTGACACATCTTAGTATAAGCAAACAAGATGCTAAATAAAATAATAGTATAATGCTAATAATTATCCCACTAGGATTGCAGAGGCGACTGATCAATTTGTAGCATTTGATAGTGGAACACCCAAAGAAATAGTACCGTGGAAGGAAAAATGCATAAAACGCAACCGGCTAGTCAAGAGATCAACATAACAAAGAATGTAAAAGACCTATAGTCCAATTGTTAGTGCAATGCTTAGAAAATATGAAAATTGCAAATGCCTCACACCACAACCTGCCAATCAACCAATTTTATATCATGTAAATACAAATATAGCCATAGAGAACTCATGTTTGCTATAAGATTAATAAATTAAACTCCATAAAAATGTAAAATTGAAACATTTTCATGGAAGGATGCCCCTACCTTCCTATCAAAACAAACATCATTGATGTTTTAACCAAAATGAACATAGAAAAATTCATTTTACTTTTCAATAACACCATGTGATCATGTGCATAGCTTGGATTTGGTTCATTCACAAGATCCAATGAATTGCCTCCACTTCCTTTACATTTTTTCTTGCAATCACGAGAATTAACAACATTTAGTTACATTTTCTTGGGTTATATCTAGTTTTTTTTTTATCTTTAAAGGATAGGGGAAAATATCCATTATTAGGTTTCAAGCATGCAATAGTTATAAAGATACACATATGGTGAAACTTATATGATACCATTTCATAGTAACGATAACACATAGGGTATGTAAATAAGGATTTAGATTTTCACCTATGTTCATATTAATTCCAATACAATATTAAGATAGATGCCTTGCATATAAAAATTGAAATTACAATTATGAATGTGCCAAATATAAATCAATCTAACAACTATTCCTAACTCGCAATGTGAAAATATTAAAGAAGAATACAAAAAGTTGAAAGAAATAATTAGTCAAGAAACATTGATATAACTTTTATTAGTTCCAGTGAGCCAAGAAAGATTGATCTCTTTTTTCTTGGTTTTCATGGAGCAAGGTTTAATTGAATCTCAATGCCTACCTAAACCCCAACCTTAAAAATCAAGAGTTAAAATATTTTACTTGAATGCCTACAAAAAATACAATACAATTGTTCAAATTCGGAACTTCGAGTTAACTACATCTCTTAACTTAAAGATGAAAAACAATATAAAATCAATTCAAACAAAGCCTAAATAAGCTATTGAATGAGGATTTCTCAAGGCCAATAATCCAAAGAGACTTCCATTTATATTATCATTGGTACACTATTATCAAATTTATGCAAAACTTAGGATCATAAGCAATATCAAATAAAAATGGAAGGTTCTTATTTTTTAGGTGGGTATGAATTGAGTCTATGATTTGGACGTATGAATCCATCCCGCAATTTGAAGGTTATTCCTCAGCACTCCCAAATAAAATAAACCCCAATATTTATATTACTATGTCAAATTAAAAAAAAAACCTTGACCCCTTAATACGGGGCAATATATTTTTGAGGTTTTTAAGAGTATTCAACCCCCCAATATGAATGGACGTGATATGATATTGCCTCACTAGTGAACCCCCCGTGTATGAAGAATAGACATAGTGGTATGTGGATCCAAGGATGAAAACAATGGAAGGAATTGTGTGATAGGACTATGTTTACTTGCTGGTAGACTCACAAATGGGTTACTAACCATGGGGGGTAAGGATGTTACCACTGATTTCCTAGACATAGGGGTAGAGGGAGAATTACCCACGGGTGATCCCTACCAATTTGTAACACTTGTGGTGGTACACCCAGGACTAGAAGGAATACCTATGCCTAATATTGTGTGGTAAGACTCAATTCTCATGATAGGTTCAGAAGAAGGTAGAATCCCTACTTGAAATAAGATAAGACCACAAAGATCCATCAAAGGTGGATTGCAATTGAATTTTTGGCCCTCTTTAATTATTTCAATTTCAAATGGGTTAAATGTTCCATATGTGGGAACTGTGCATGTGGTGTAGAAGCTAAATGGTCTTCAAACTCTGCAATGGTAGGTAACTTGATTGAAGGATTAAACCTCCTTTGTTACACTGGTGGACACTCTAACTCCAGAGAATCCCCATGTAACAACCGTGAGTGGTGTACAGGTTGGTCAACCCTAATGATAAAGGAAAAATCAACAATAATAAAAAAATGACTCAACCTATGGTCCAACTAGTCAACAAACAACAAAGAGCACTCTCTACAAAAAGTAATAAAGAAACAACAAGAAAACTTACCCTCCCTTCGAACTTAGTTACTGGGGAACTAATTCCCTGTATCTTTGCTCATCGAGTGAGTATGTATAAATGATGGAGAATTAGTTACCCACAACTCCTCACAGTGTTGGGTAGAGGGGTCAAGCACTGTTAATGGGGATAGGTTCCCTCCCAATGGCCTTCGAAGGAGTGTTGCACATCTTCCTCAGGTACCACGAGGAATCCCCCCTCACAATCACCTAGGTACGAGTCCTAAAGAAATGCCACTAAGGTTACCACTTCACAAGAAGACGATCGAGTGGAATATTCACAAGTCAAGTTCAGATGGTGGATGGTGTTGGAATTTCCTCAGTAGAAATTCTGGCATTGATTCCATGGTGCATGTGGATGGGTTGATCCATGTTTTGCTTGATGAATTGATATTCCGAGAAGGATTGCAATAATTAATATTGAACTGGTTATATCCATGTTCTAGTTTTACTCCTTGAATTCCTCCTATTAGTGTGGGATTGGGTGAGTACCCAAGTAATTCTAGTGAAAATCTTGAGTGCTCCTGGTGAATTTATTAGTCCCAACTCGGGGTGGAAGCTAGGTTGATAGAATTGGATATCAGCATGCCTATGCCTGGGAGGAGCATGCCTCAATGCAACCAGTTGTAGCATTCAAGTGAATTTCATATAAGTTTTCCACTGGAAATTCTTTTGTAGTTTTCATGTTCTTTGGAAACTTATGGAAATCCAATTATGGTTTGAATTCAATTGTTTATCCTATTTAGTTTTTGTTAAGAAATTATATTTCACCATATATGCCATGTGTTTCTATAAATGCCTATGTTTAAAATGAAACTGGAAATAAGTTTATAGGTATTTACCTTCCTCAAGTGAATATAGTACTATAATGTAATGGAATTTGTAAATCTGGAATTAACATATCTTTTAGCATTGAATCCAATGGATGATTTATGAACTTATTTAAGAATGCTAATTCATTGCTAGAATTCAATGTTAATTTGGTATGGTTGTAGAAAGCTAGTTTTTTTAAAAATTATAGATGTGTTGATGGCATGATGCCTGTACACATCTAGTTCAATTGTTAAAGTTTATGACAGTTTATTTTATATTGAAAAATACTTGGAATCTACAAACTCCAAGTAGATTGATGTTCATGAATATATTGATGAATGCATTTGTAATATCAATGTTGGAATGCCAAGACAATGGGTGTTAGAATCGGGTGTTGAAAAGAAGTTATCTAATTATTGGAAATGCAATTATTTGTTGAAGAGGTTATTTTTCTGCTTTAAATGTCCTTAGAAAGATTATTAGCCTAGTTGGAAGTGCCCATGTGCTTGAATGAATTGATTTTCATTATATTGAATTCTAGAAAATTAAACGGTTTGAATATTGGTAAATGATTATATTTTTGTAGTTAATATAGAAATCTAAATTTACAGGGCGAAAACATGTAATGCTTTTCTTGAGCCTATAATGAATATAAGAAATGTTGTGATGATGATTTCGAGGCATTGTTTAAGTGGAATTGTCTTGCAAATTCCCGAAGCTTGAGTTTTCAATCTTGGAGAATTCATAGGGAATGGTTGGAAGTGTTGCATTCCAAGCCTTAATAAAATCGAGGATTTATGGGTATCTATTTTCCATAAGTGAACGGAGATGTAATTAAAATATGGAAATTGTGTCTCTAAAATCGGTCATAATGTGTACTTGAAAATCCGTACGGTACGATTTATTTGGTTTCTATCTTGATAGTTAATCTATTGCAACGGAATTTCAGTGATTTCCTTAGTGATTTGAATAATATACACATCAAATGGATCATCTTGTGAACTGTTGGGTCGCACCCTTTATTGTGGATTTATTTGTAGGTCATACGTTTATCTTTTACATTCATAATTCATCTTGGGGTATAGCCAATGGTTTTCATGCTTAAAAATTTCACTTTCATGCACTAGAGATCATATTTCTAACAATTTCTATGAGATTCTTGTTTGTAGACCTAAATTTCTAGGTTTTACTATTAAAGTGTTTGATGAAATGACACAGTGAGAATGAAGCATACTCTATGGTCGATTTGACAATTGCATGCCCAGATTTGAACTCATTTGTTCACTTAAATTTTTTTATGCTTGAATCGATTAGTTAATTACTTTGGATGTTCATTATATAGTCATTTTCACGTGCTAATCTCAATTTTCTGAGTTTGTCAACTAATTATTTGACAAAACAAGTCAATAAACAGTCCATACATAACCACATTAGTTTGTTAAATGTCATTATCATATTTCTTTTGAAATTGATTTTAATGGTTCATATGCCCACTTCATGCAAGTAATACACCTTAAGATCACTCTGCAGTAAAAATTTATAATTGAAAACTTGTTTTCATGATGGTCATCAAAGTGTTTGATAAAATGTTTCAATGATGACTTGGTTAATTAATCTTATTTTTGGTTGTTAAACACTTATGATCTAGCATCTATGAACTCTCTCGATGCTTCAACTTATAGTTAATGATATCTATTGCTAAATGATTCTCTTCATGGTTTAAATTCACTTGCTCATGTTTATGATAAATGACATATGGTGGTGACATGTTGAAATTGACATGATCGATTTACATATTTTGAAATTGAACCCAAGTCCAATGATCGATTTAATGAGTTTGGATTTGCATATAGCTTGATTTTGGGTAGTTAACCCATTTTTTATTTTTCTAAAGGTTTTTGTTAATGGATTTAAAAGATGGGATTTTAGGGTTTATGAATATTCTTAATGCATTTCATTTATGTAACGTTTGTATCCTTATGGTGCATTTGTTAAAATATGCCCATATATAAAATAACAATTACGACCATGTTTTCGGGTATTTTGGTGAAGTTAAAATCACACTTCCACTTAATTAAAACTTCATAGATAATGTGTTGACATAGATGACACTCGTCAGTGCCCAAAACTAGTTATGGTTGGATCCAAATGGATCCTTCTTCACCCAGTTCTGGAAATGTAGTTTGAACTCGACAATTCTAACCCACTACCTTATTCAAACATGACACGTGGAATACTAGGTATATCTTGGAGTGTGTTGGGGATGATAATTTGTAGGCCACCTAAAAAATTTGTTTAACAATATGATATGGGACATAAAACTTTGGTGCAAGATTCTAATGGCCTTTAACTTTGAGATAGTATTCTTAAAAGGCTGGATTCGAAGGAACACCTAGTTTCCTTTTAGAAATGAATGCTATAAGCAATGTTGGTTTGCTTGTTGCTTCATGTGGTTTTGAGCCATTGTTAAATTCCCTTAAGTGTGCAAAGAGTGAAATAATAATTATGAAGTAGGCTATTGAATGCATGTACTTTTGAAGTACTTGTTCGATAAGAAACCACGGAGGGTGGTTGTTGGCCATAGAATGCTTCATATGATGTCATTTTTGTATCCTTGTGATAGGTGGCATTATACCACCATTCTTCCAAACGTAACTATTACTCCCATTGATGATTCTTTTCGGATTAAAACATCTCAAATAGGTTTCAAGAAACTTGTTGACTACTTTTGCATGGTCATCTATTTGAGGATGATAAGAGGTTCTCACTTGCAATAGGGTTCCCTATAGTTTAAATAGTTCTTGCCAAAAATTTCTTGTGAATTTGGGATCACAATATGACATAATGTAGGTAGGCATGCCCCCATTCAAAAAATAAATATCAAGTAGGGAAAATTACTGTAATGTCCCCATTCAAATAAATAAATATCAAGTAGGGAAAATTACTTTAATGTCCCCATTCAAATAAATATCAAGTAGGGAAAATTCCACCAACCTACTAGTTTCCTAGGTTGGGGTGGAGACATTAAAATTGGAATAAGGAGACTAATAAACCCAAATGGACTTTGGTTTGGGAATAAATATATTAAGAGGGGAAAAATAAGTATATATGGTGAGAAAATAATATGGAACTTGGTCATGGAGAAACATTGGTGGTGTGGGACCCCCAAAAAGCTAGATTCCCCATGCCACATGGAATTCCACTCTCACCCATTCGAATCCAAGGTGGAGTCCACTATTCTTGGGGTAGTTGGAAGGGAATATTAATTGGATTGACTCAATTAGGTCTAAATGTAGAGGAAGAGTAAATCCCATGGGAGAGGAAGAGGAATTTTGGAGCTAGTGGGACACTTGGGCTAGATTCCCTAGCTCTATGACACCAATAATGAAGATGCCTATGACATTTCTGAAAAATCAGACCTGATGGCTGAAATATGACATACATGACATGTAAGGGATAAAAATAGCCTCCAAGAATGCGCCCAAGTGAGTTAGGGCAGCCAAAGAGACATCAATTCGAATTTGGTGAAGGAGGAGGCTAGAATTGGAAGGACAAGTGGCATACTTGGGCATTATTCCCAAATTGAGTTGGCATGAAGCTCATGGATGGAATTCGAATTGGGGAAGCCTTAGGAATTTTATAAAAGTCAGGAACAAAGAAGAATACCATCTTTTGATCATTTTACATTTTGCATTTTTCCTTTGGAGAGAAGAGCTAGTAGAGAGCTAGTCTACTTTCCTTGGCACCAATTTCGAGGGTGAAAGATTCCCATCCTAATTGGAAATTGGAGAGGCCATTCAGACATTTCATTTGGAGCTACAATTTATTCCTTAGTTACAGGTTGAAGCTACATGGAATCTCATGGTTCATTCATCTACAACTTGTTCTTGCATCTCTTTCACATTTTCTTGCATATTTGGGCCCATGGAGGAATTGCGCCTTTGGTGAGATGATGATATCTTTGTGAGAGCCCAAGAATCTCCATTTATTTGTATTCTGATATATATACTCTTTATTTACTGCTCATAATACTCTCAGGTCGAAATACCAAGTGAAACTATGTAAAAATACCAAACAATGCATAAATGATGCCATTTTCCCCTATATCTTGTTGTTGGAGCTTGAAGAGCCATTATTTCGAGTTGTATCAGTCATTCTCTGTGATTTAGTTGATTTATGGAGTTTCATTAATGTTCTAAAGAAGTTTCATTAGCATTGCACAAGACCGTGGCACATAAATTTCAAATTTCATTACATATGGTGAAAATTACTAGCTTTCCCCACCTATGTGAAGACTTGCATATAAACATCTGATTTAAGGGAGTTGAAGAAGGCCATAAGAACTAATTGATGATACATTTTGGATATAATTAAATTCCTTTATCATTACCATACCTCTTTTCTGAAATTTGCAAGTTTTTAACACCATTTGGAGAACCATCTTCGACCACTACCCTTGGGGGATTGAAGCTCAATTTGACTAGTACATTTCACTACTTTGTCCAGATTGTAAATGAATGTTGCATAAGTGTTTTAAGGGTTTTTAAGCATCCATAATCCTCTATTATAGGTCTTAATTCCGTCCAAACTCATTTAAACCTCATTAGGAGGAATTTGGAGCCATTCAGAAGCAGTTGGGTTAATACTAGTCTAAGGGTCGAATTGGTTAAAATTTGCAATTTTTCCTAGTTTGTGCAAATTCTAAAAAAGGGACACTACAATTAATCTAGCCATTCAGGTACTAGAGAGGATAAGGAAATATTGATCCCTCCATCATGTTTCCTTGACAAGTCCTCTGCCACAAAATTGTCTTTTCCATTTTTGTATATGATCTCATAATAATAACCAAGCATTTTGGTGACCCGTTTCAGTTATTCTGGGATGAAAAACTTTGCAAAAAACTATTTGAGGCTATGGTTATCCATCTTTATCTAATGATATATGATCTCCATTTGTCAACTTTATGTAGGACAACTATCATTTCTTTCTCATAGGTATACTTTCATGAGTTATTGGATCACACAACTTCTTACTTGTGAAAGCTAAGGGTATTCCTTCTTGCATTAAAAATTCACCCAAACCTTTTCTGGAGGAATCACATTCCAATACAAAAGCCTAAGTGAAACCAGGCACAACTAAGACTAGTGTGGTGCACATGCATTGCTTTAGAACTAATAATTCGTGTTCTACCACTTTGTTCCATGCAAATGCATTTCATTGGGTAGGTTTTTCAATGGGGCTGCAATTTTACCATAGTTCTTCACAAACTTCCTATAGTATCACGTAAGGCCTAAAAACCCTTGTAATCTCTTCAAGGTTTTAGGGTGGGGCCATTCTTGTATTGTCGCAATCTTCTTGGAGTCCACTCTCACCCCATATTGTCCAACCATGTGACCCAAGTATTTGAACACTAAGACCTAAAAGAACATTTGGAGCATTTGATGAATAATTGATCATCCCAAAGGAATTTCAAGGCTTTATCAATAGACCTAAAAGAAAATTTGGAGCATTTGATGAATAATTGATCATCCCAAAGGAATTTCAAGGCTTTATCAATATATTGTACATGGGCATCCCAAGTTTCATTATAAATCAAAATGTCATCAAAGAAAACCAACACGAAATCATGAAGATATGGCATCCAAATTTTATTCATGGGGATTTGAAAAGTAGAGGGGGAATTACATAGTCCAAATGGCATTATAAAAAAATCATAATGGCCTTCATGCATCCAAATTTTTTTGGGGGGAATATCAACCTCTTTCATCGCAATTTGGTGGTATCCTGAATGAAGGTTGAGTATGGTGAAAAAATTGTCCCCATGGAGCTCATCTAAAATATCATCAATGGCTAGGATGGAAAATTTATCTTTTATGTTCAACTTATTCATGGAAGAGAATTCGAGACACATGCACCAATTGCCTTCTTTCTTTACAACCATGACCACTAGGGATGAATATGGATTAGTGTTGGGATGAATGACTCCTGCCTCTAGTGGCTCATGAACGATCTTTTAAATTTCATTCTTTTGTGTAAATGGATGCATATGCAACCATACATTTGGTGGTTGAATTCCCAGAATCAAGGGAATACCATGATCATTCTCTTGTCTTAACGGGGGTAAACCCTTTGGTGCCTCAAAGACCTATTTATGTTTCTCGAAAACCCTCTATGAGTCCGGATGGATTTCAGGTGTTGTGCTATCGAGATATCAAATTTCATGGAAGTGAGAAATAATTCTAGAGTGGCCTTTCTTCAATAATTTTTCCATCCAATGAGAACTTATGATTTTAGGAGAGGTTTCCTAGATCCATTTGAGGTTGTGAATATGAGAATCCTTAGTAAATCTCAAGTATAATTCGTTAAAGTACATGCTAATTGGCCCCCATGTGTGTAGAAATTTTGTCCCTAAAACTATATCAAAGCCACCCAAATATATGGCCAACATATGAGTTTTGAGATATAATTTTCCAATTGGAGTTTCACATTTGCACCCCCACACATTTCATCACCCAACCATCGGTTATCATAATTTGAAATTTGGGAACTTAGCGGACATAAAAATGGAGTTCTTCATCCAATCGTCAGTAAATAAATTTGTGGGTGATTCCACTATAAACCAAGGCTACCACTTTGTGATGCTTGATGTAACCCCAAATTTTCAAGTTTTGTGGGGATGAAATACCAGATAAAGCATGAAGAGAGATGAGTTGTTATTCTTGATGAACTTCAGTATCCACTTCTTCTTATGTGGGAGGAGTTTGGTCAATAACCTCAAACTTAGGAGTATCTTCCATATTGATGTCTTTGAAATGGGTAGGAGTTGTCACATAAGTATGGAATAACTTTATTTCTTGACATTTATGACCTAGAGCATACTTTTCATCAGAATTATAACATAGTCCCCATTTTTGTCAGTTTTCCATTTGTGATGGAGACCATTTCTATACTTTCAAGGGAGGAGAAGGAATTGTGCTTGAGTAATCGACTTATGTAGGGAATGAGAGGTGGAATGAAATAGGGTTTGTTGGTTTGAGTATTGATCACTATCTATGATTCTAGAGACCACTGTGATGCCTCCAAGTAGATAGTAAAATGTTTCATTCTAATTTTTCTTTAATTGCCTCCTTGAGGGAACTAATGAAAAATTATTTATAGAAAGAAATTGTTAATTCCTCTGTATGGATGGCTAACTTCTCTAAAGTTTATGACCGAACTTATTTAGAATAACTCAGTAATCTACCTCATATAGTGAGGATATCACTCATAATGCTCACGGAGAGATTCAAAAATAGACTCCAAGCAATGTAGAGCCCATAGGACTTTTTATGCCACTCCCACCATTATCATCATTCTAGATCGAAATACAAGACCCCCACCTTAAGTTTCATCATGTCATCGGTAATACCATGAATTGAGAAGTAATTTTCCATTTGATTAACCCATCCTTATGGGTTAGAACAATCAAATGTGTTTAAGACTACTTTAGGAAAACAATTACAGGTGTTATTATCAATAGAGTGTGTTTTATTGCTATGAGGACCTAAAGGAGGATATTGTCGCCTATATAGTCATGAGTGAGAAATTTATTCTTGGTGTGGCTTACTGTGTTTTGCATTCCCATGTTCTTATGGATGTATAAAACTAACTCTCAAATGTGTCATCTTCTCATCCAACTTCTTATCCTAGAAGTCTATTTTTGTATCCAACGTATTTTCACATGTATGATCCGAATTGTTGATGGTTTGTTGAATGTGTTGAATATGGCCATTAATATGTATGTATTGAGATTCTAGGTTGTCCAACTTGGTTACAATAGAGAAGGTGATCATATTGTTTGGTGTTTTGGTGTGAGGTGGTTTATAGGGTTGCACCATGGGTGGGATCTGTCATGTCCTAAGGATAAGGGAGTTCCAGGTGATATAGCTCTCTGATATACATGCAAGGTCTAATAGTAGTACTCAACCCAATATCTCAGGGAAATGACTAAGGAGTATCAACCATGCCCTTAGTTTTACAACTCAATTAATTCGTGATGTACTATATAAATGAGATGACCAATCAGTTTTATCTAAAGCTCAATCTAGCTATACCAGGGGAGTTCTGATATACCCAAGGGTACATGGAAGTGAAATTACATATATTGTTGTTCTCTGATGCAGTGCTACTTGAAGGGGTACCAACATAGGTTACAAGGGTGCACAGTAACATGGCTTAAGTACCATTGTATTTTATGCATGTATACTTCCCTAACCATAGGTTTACCTCTAAAAGAAAAATATTTGCGCCATTTAAAGACACCAACACACATCTCTACAAAAAATGATCTTTCTAACCCTAGAAACAAATTTATAATTATTGATTCAAGGTAGGGTTTGAGGCCAAAATTTATAGTGGTCCCTTCCATGCCTCTCAGATTTGGGGTCCCTACCATATCTCTCAAATTTGGGTTCATATATGTGTCTTTTGTTTCCATACTACGCTAGATCACATCTTTTTTTCATTCAAATATAAATCCAAACCCTTCAATCGTTGGTTTCCTTCTTAAAAGATGCAATCCATCTCTTTGACCATCGGTTGCAGAGCCTAGTTCTCACGATCCATCCCTGCATACTACTTGTTATACCTCAATATTACACACTAAACCCTCCTGTCGCCTAGTGTCGCATCCTTACACTAAGTGACTTAAACAACACCTCCCCCTAATGATCATTATCCATTACTGGTACCCTCCTTGGTCTCATCTAGACACCCAGGAGTGAATTCTATTGCCTGAATACCGAAGACAACATCTTACCTGCCACGTGTCATGTCTTACCTAACACGTGTCACCCAATCTGAATAAATTATCCCTCTTTGCACATATTTTGGGGCACGATAATTAGGGTTTATGTGCTATGATCCAACCCTGGGGCGCGATAGTGCCACATTATGCTTAGACCTAGGGGCGCAAAAATCCTCTTTTATCCTTTTTACCATGGAGCTTGGGATCTCACATTTCAAGATATTTTCTTGGGATTACCAACTTTGATTCGATCCCAACCCCTCTCTTTATTTAGTAGTCATGATCCACTAAACACTCATTAGATCCATTTTACTCTCCTTTTGGTTAACACTTCCAAACACTATAAAGGAGAGGCCTTCCATGGGCCAAAGGGAGGACTTTTGGGGCATCCAACCTATGATCTTGAGACTTTTGCAGAGATAGCTAGAGGAAGGACGTGGAGCTAAAAGTTGGCTTGGACATCAAGCAACCATTGTAAGCATCTTCAAGTTGTAATAAAGTTAACTTGTCTTGTTTCCCAACTCATGTGTGTTGATTGTGTTTCAATTTCATGATTTGTATCTAGTTAGATTTGGATTCTAACTTGTGATTCAGAGATATTGGAGAATTGTATATGCTTGTGCATTGTCTGATCTTAATATGTTCATTGTGAGGACATTGGGATCTGAACTACGAGCGGGACAAACATCAAGAGTGAAAGGTGAGTTACTCTCTCTCATTCTCTTCAATACAGAAACTCTGAAATGCTTGTTTTATCAAGGATTCAAGATCGCATTTGTTTCATTTTTGTCTTAGTATAGAGTCAGTCTATCCTGCTTTATCCTAAGAGGGATTCTTTCTATCCGTAGGAAGAAATATCTACAATAAAAACTGGTGACTCCTCTAGGGAGAGATTTCTTCCTACGGATAGAAAGAAGCCCTCTTAGGATAAAGCAGGATAGATTGACTCTATACTAAGACAAAAATGAAACAAATGCGATATTGAATCCTAGATAAAACAAGCATTTCAGAGTTTCTGTATTGAAGAGAATGAGAGAGAGTAACTCACCTTTCACTCTTGATGTTTGTCCCACTCATCATTTAGAGCCCGAAGTCCTCGTGATGAACCTATTAATATCAGACAATGCATAAGCATATACAATTATCCAAGATTTCTGAATCACAAGTTAGAATCCAAATCTAACTAGATACAAATCATGAAATTGAAACACAATCAACACACATGAGTTGGGAAATCAGACAAGTTAACTTTATTACAACTTGAAGGCTTACAATGGTTGCTTGATGTCCAAGCCAACTTTTAGCTCCAAGTCCTTCCTCTAGCTATCTCTGCAAAAGTCTCAAGATCATAGGTTTGATGCCCCAAAAGTCCTCCCTTTGGCCCATGGAGGGCCTCTCCTTTATAGTGGTTAGAAGGGTTAACCAAAAGGAGAGTAAAATGGATCTAATGAGTGTTTAGTGGATCAGGCCTACTAAACAGAGAGACGGGTTGGGATCGAATCAAAGTTGGTAATCCCAAGAAAATCTCTCGAAATCTGAGATCCCAAGCTCCATGGTAAAAAGGATAAAAGAGGATTGCGATGCCCCTAGGTCTAAGCATAACACGGCATTATCGCTCCCCAAGGTCAGATCATAGCGCGGAAACCCTAATTATCGCACCCCAATAGATGTGCAAAGCATGATAATTTATGCATATTAAGTGACACGTGGCAGGTAAGACATGACACATGGCAGGTAAGATGTTATCTTTGGTATTCAGGAAATAGACCTCACTCCTGGGTGTCCAGATGAGACCAAGGAGGGTACCAGTAATGTATAATGATCATTAGGGGGAAGTGTCGTTTAAGTCACTTAGTGTAAGGATGCGACAATAGGAGACACTAGGATTTAGTGTGTAATATTGAGGTATAACAGATGTCCCCTAAAGTGTGAGGTCATAAGAGGCTGATGGCCGAAAGAATTTACAAATACTTCACAGATATAGCATCGAGGGGAGCAACAAGGAGCTGAAACAGAAACAAAATGTCAAATATACCACCGAGGCAGGCATTCCCATGCTAAAAAACAATTAACTCAAATTATGGCTTCCGACCAATACATTGCAGATTCATGAGTACTGAGATGATATAGACTATAGACAAATCATGGCTACTGTGAATAGTCGTATATCCATGAGACAATAATGACACAGCCACAACCAATACATAAGTGGATCTGTGTGACAATACAAGAGCGAGTTTTTCCACGTAATGACTAGGTGGAAACCTGATCAGAGAATCGCCATCGCAGCCTGGATGCAATCAATATATAGAAAGGTGTCCAGGGTATTCTACCCGATCCCAAATGATACGAATCTAGCCATGTGATTACAAGGTGCTGAATTTGAACATGGTAGAAACCATTTGATTACCAGTCAATGATGTGAACCATTAACAAATGCGAGGGAAATCACCAACGATGACAATGATCCCCAAGGTATCTGTAGTACATCTCAATGAAATGCGAATAGATGATTTGATGTCAAGCACTCATGAGATTATTTGATCAGAGGTCAATGATGAAAATCTATTGTCGAACATGAGGAAACTTGCCATTGAGGCATGTAGGTACCAAGGTACTGATGGTTGACTTCTAAGCCTAATTCCTAGATAGTGATTTGGCGTCAACAGGAACAGACTCGTCGAAGGTGGGCCATAATGATTCCCACATCATCAACACGAAATCCAAATGAGAGATAGTATGTAACAATGGAACAAAAGAACATGTACTGACATAATGGAAGACTTGACATAGTAGATGACTTAGAGCAACGCAAACCCTTTGAACATATAACGGCATGAAGCAGAACCTTGAAGTAGGGATTATAGATAGCAGAGAATAAATACACGATGAGTAGGCTCATGGACAAGAGACGATGCATACCATGTTCAAACATGATGACTGACAAGCTGCCAACAAGATAAACTTGACTCATTTCCCATTTTCCCCCGACATGATGGATGAGTACCTCTTTGTTGTTTTACGAGCTTGAAGAGGATAACAGATGCTTGGTATAGCTCATCTCATAGATGAGTCCGATCTCACATGTATTATGAACCTGAGAAAGGAGGGGTTCGTCCTAAAGTGGGCCCTTTGATGTTCAATTTTAACGAGTCCAAGGAAGGAAAACTCAGTAGTTTTTCACATTTAGAGAGACTGAAAAACTTAAAGAAGGCTCCAGAATGTACTTTTTCGTAAATTTAGTCCCGCAGTACTAAAAATGTGTAAAACAATTCCTGAGAGAACTCTCCCAGTCAAAAGTTGACTAAGGTATACCTTTCTTTTAAATAGTCGAGACAGGCCGAAAAAGGGGTAACCTATCACCGAATAGACGTCCTTTCAAATCCTTTTATGAGCGTAAAAGAAACAAGTTCGCTCGACAATCTTTTCTTATTTTGGGAGTCTGAAAAGAGCTTAAAGAGGACTCCATGTACAACTTTGTCATGGTTGGTGACTGAGTACGACAAAGGAAAAAGTAAACTCTGCACAGTTCCTTTTCCGTAAGTAGTCTAGCGAGGCTGGATAAAGTGATAAACCTATACTCGTTAGACACACCTTTTTACTTAATTTTTAACGAGCATGACAATGGTGTCAAAAGCACTCGGAATATTTTTCATGTTTGGATCTAGGGTACGAAAAAGAAAAATGTAAGCTCAACCCACTTTTCATATTTTTAACCAGAGCACGAAAAAGTGAAAAGTAAGCTCGACACCTCTTACTGTTTTTAATGAGATCGAAGAAAGGTTGGAATAATGCTTGTGGTATCTGCTTCACTTTTTAACGAGCTTGCAACAGAAAACGAACTATACTCGGGATTATTTTCATGGTTTAGCGAGCTCGAAACCCAAAACAAAGTTTGCTCGAAAATATTCCCATCGATGGACTCTTTCTCAACATGGTATCCAGAGGTTGGTACATGCCCCCAACATGATTACTGGAAGTAAGTGACTTAATTCCAACATGGTGTGGAGAGGTGATCGAGTTGAATTTGGACTCTTTCCCAACATGGTATCCAGAGGTTGGTACATGCCCCCCCAAGCTTCATTTTATTCGCCTAAGGCATAGGCGGATGAAAAGAAGGTTCAGGTACTAAGTCTATGAGAAGACTCGACTCAAAGAGAAATGATCTGTTTCATTTTTGAATGAGCTTGACACAGGAAAAGAACTCTGCTCATAGGAACCTGTTTCATTTTGTAATGAGCTTGACACAGAAAGGGAACTATGCTCATGGGAACCTATTTCATTTTTTAACAAGATTGACATAGAAAGGGAACTATGCTCGTGGGAACCTATTTCATCTTTTAACGAGCTTGAAATAGGAATAGAACCATGCTCGTGAGGTACTGTTTCATTTTTAATGAGCTTAAGACAGAAAGAAACTGTGCTCAAGATAAGGCACTTATCCAACATGATGTCCAGACTTTAGTAGTGTTCCCCACAGCATGATGTCCAAAGGCTGGAGACATTCCCCTCAATATTAAGGGGAAGAAACCACTAAAATGTGTGGAATGTTCAGGGAAGTTTGTTGAATGGAATTCATGTGATGATTGGGTGTCACGAAGGAAAGCTATTCAATGGTCACAATCCTCCCATCAGAGGGAAAATACATCACTCAAAAGAGTGTGGACACTATGAATTTCATAGCATAGACATGATCACGTCCAAGGAGAAGATTGAAATATAAAGGACCTTGGACAACCATGATATCAACATAAACAATTTTACTTCTCAAGGTGACAGGTAACTATGGAAGAATCCCTACAGGTCCAGTGGGCCTTTTATTGAAAGCTAAAATCTGGCCGGTAACCGGCACAAGCTGAGGAGACCCTATAGCTTTCCAAGCAGTTTAGGATAAAATACTAACAGAAGCTCCCTCATCAACTATAGTGCGAAATATTTCTTTATCGGCAACACCTACAGATATTTGGAAAGGAACATCTAAGGGAAGACAAGGTTCTGCTAGACTATTCCAATTAAATGAAATAACCTCAGTACTTGGAGGACGCTCTATGGACAATACTTCTCCTTTCCTAGAACTGTCTGAACTGACCAGAAAAATATCAGCAATTTCTAAATCGCATTCAATTGGAAAAGCGGGATACGATGAAGACATTTTGATGGTGACTGCTTCAATCTGGGCATTTCCCAATGAAAGAGTTGGGTGGACCGAGGATAAAACTAGATCTATTATTTGTGTTTCACTCTTGAAAGGAGGAGTGGGATCAACCAAAGATGAAGCTCAATTAATCACTTGGATTTCACTCGTCATAGGACGAGTGGGGTCAACCAAGAACGAAACTTGATTAACCGCTTGGGTATCATCCCTCAAGAGAGGAATGGGTTCGATCAATGATGTTGTTGAATCAACCGCTTTGTTTTCACTCTCTGATGAAAGAGTAGGGTCAACCGAGGGTGGGGTCAGATTGACTGCCCTATTAACCAGCGTAGGATCAGGGGGCAACCCACAATACTTCGTTGGAAGGTGTTTATGGGATGTGTCATGTCTTCCAACAATTGTGAAGCTTCATACATACGAGGACAAAGGTAAGTACGGTGCACACCCTTGCATAACAAACAAGGGTCTGTAGCTCTACCCTTCCGACCCTTAACTACAATGTCACTAGTTGATGGGGTATCATCATAATGATGTCCAAAGACTGATGACGAGGGTTTCTCTGAACATGACCATATTTCTAAGACCTTGGAGATACCAAGGCATCTCTTAAGAAAATGGGACCCTTTACAAATTTTGCAAGGGAATTTCGGTTTACGCAAATTCGAAACAGCTGTATCGATGTTCCCAGCATGATGATCAGAGGCTGGGATTGTGATTTTCTGCGTGGTGTTCTTATTCTTAGTTTTCCCTTTCTTCTTATTCTCACTTGCCTTCTTACTAACTTCAGAGTTTTTAGTAGGAGAAGAGGAAGAGAGTGAAGCGAATTCTATTTTCGAGGAAGAAGGAGAAGGGTCATCATGAGATTGAGGCTCATGTGATGAAGGACCTAGGTCCAACACAATTGGTGCACTTGGTGTAACTGGATTGGAGAATAACCATACTTGTAATCCTATCGTCAATCCAAGAAGACTCAACATAGCCATAAAGGGAGGACCAACAGTTCCACAAGGGGGAATAACAAATGTCACGCCCTGGAAAGGGGCCCCTTTGTTGGTAGTCCTGGAAGAATCTTCCATATTTGAACTCCCTAAGAGTCTCTAAAGTTCCACACAAGTCAAACACTACTCAAGTCTAAAAGCAACAAGAAAACTGTGTCAATAGGAGTGGATGAAAAGTCAGGATCCTCACAGGATTATCAAGGCTTCGCAACTCGCTATATACCACAGGGTGCAACAGTAAAACGTGAAAAGGAGGATTGGGACTGTACCCTTGCCTACATACCTGACTACTTGGAAAGTACGTGCGTAGTAATCTCCCCGAGTGCTATTCTCGGTGTATTGCGATGCCAAGACGGTCAAATGGTTAACTCAGTTGGTCACAGGAATGCTAATGGTGTCTCCCGATATACGCAAGGTACATGGGAGCTCAAATCCGTAGTGATGTTGTCTAATGCACAACCATATGGCATGAGACCTTCCTATATACTATCGAGTACGTGAAACACCTTTCGATATATGCCTAGTACGCGAAGTACTTGTTGGGTATGTGAAAGAGCTTCGATATATCGATAAGTACATGGAAGACTATAATACCCCCAGAATACAGTGCTGGCAAATAACGACAGTTGTCACACTTAAAGACATTGGAACATGTCTCTAACTTACACATAGTTACTAAATGATTTTAACCTAAGCTAGCGTTAATTTTATCTTGTATGGTTAGGTGGATGCATGAGGTGAGTACATAAATGTAAACATAATGCAATCCTCAGCTACATGATAATGCACATTTTCCTTTCTTTTTCAATGAAAACTACTTACGGTAGGGAGATATTTTTCTTTCTTTCAAACCAAAAGTACTTAAGTAGTAGCGAAAAGAAAAATTCCTTCCTAGAGTTCAATAACTCTAAATTTTTGCAACCATCAGCTAAAAAGTGTAAAGAAAATGAAAGATGCAACTAATCTTAACAATGTATAAGACAAAATAATGAAGCACTTTCAATTTTCAAATGCATATATCAAAAATGGAAATTGGTAACTAAACGCTTTTCATGTATGTATACAGAGAGTGAGAGAATATCTACAACACTCTTTAATCATTCAAAAATTCCGAAAGAAAAATGACAAGCACCAAAACAACTCAAAGGCACTCAAGAAAGGCTCAAAATCCACCAAATGCAATAATTCTAATCCATTCCCTATCTTTTTACACTTCGAAAAAGACACATCTAAGCTACGGAAAGAAAGATTCCACAAATGTTTCCAATCAAATGCAAGACAAAGAAGAACACTTAATAATCATGTCTAACTCAAATGTACACAAAACTAAAACAAGCCTTTTCTTCTCCCTATGAGTGTAAGACCAAAAATGCCAAATGATCAAATTAAAGCAAGAAGAATACTTATGTTTTCTAATTTCATGACTATAGCAAAAGAGTGACAAAATCAAGTTTTTCTTTGAACTAAAGTGGAGACAAATAATCAATCTTTTCCAATAATCATTAGATAGCTTGGCATGTAAAGGAAACAACATGCATAACCCAAGGAAAAGAGGCTCAAAAATACATGGATATCCCACACTTTCGAGTCTTTAAAACAAGCCAATCACACCAAACCAAAAATGATCTCAAAACCTTGAGATGGGTCAAAACGACTATAGGATGCACGATTCATGGCCCCCTCATTCTGCTTAAAAATACAAGCACTGTACTGTAGCTGAGTAGGTTACAAAGGTTCGATAAATGTCAGAGCAACAACCAAAAGCAGAGAAACAAAAAATTGACCGAAAGTAACCAAGCAAACTGAGAAACAATCATTTTTGCCGAGATTATCGCATGTCTGTAATTAGCCCAGGCGCGATAATTATGAATTATTGTGTCCTAAAAAGAGTTTGGTTCATGATAAACTGGTAATTATCGCTCTATAAGAAATGGTAGGGGAGCGATAATTATGAGAAAGAGGAAAAGGGAGGGAATTTGAGAAAAGTTGTTGACTTTTCAAGGGTTTTCCAACCCAGAGGACTCACTAATCTTCGATAGAGGTCTAATGTAGAGGGGAGGAGAGTCAATGAAGGTCAAAGAGACCAACTTTCGCAACTGGTTTGAAAGAAGAGAAAATTCACAATCAAAGATGAATGAAAGTAAAAAAACTCAAAACAAAAGGGGTTCAAACCAGTGGAGTCACCAGGTGTTGTTGTAGAGATTTCTTCCTATGGGTAAGAAGAAGCCCTCTTAGGATAAAGTAAGATAGACTAACTCTATACTAAGACAAAAATGAAACAAACGCGATCTTGAATCCTAGATTAAACAAGTATTTCAGAGTTCCTGTATTGAAAAGGATGAGAGAAAGTAACTTACCTTTCACTCTTGATGTTTTTCCCGCTCGTCGTTCAGATCCCAAAGTCCTTGCAATGAACCAGTTAAGATTAGACAATGCACAAGCATATACAATTCTCCAAGATATATGAATCACAAGTTAGAATCTAAATCTAACTAGATACAAATCATGAAATTGAAACACAATCAACACACATGAGTTGGTAAACAAGACAAGTTAACTTTATTACAACTTGAATATGCTTACAATGGTTGCTTGATGTCCAAGCCAACTTTAAGCTCCAAGTCCTTCCTCTAGCTATCTCTACAAAAGTCTCAAGATCATAGGTTGGATGCCCCAAAATTCCTCCATTTGGCCCATGGAAGGCCTCTCCTTTATAGTGTTTGGAAGGGTTAACCAAAAGGAGAGTAAAATGGATCTAATGAGTGTTTAGTGGATCAGGCCTACTAAACAGAGAGAGGGGTTGGGTTTCAATCAAAGTTGGTAATCCCAATAAAATCTCTTGACATGTGAGATCCCAAGCTCCATGGTAAAAAGGCTAAAAGAGGATTGTAGCGCCCCTGGTTCTAAGCATAACGTGGCATTATCGCACCCCAAGGTCAGAGCATAGCACGGAAACCCTAATTATCACGCCCCAACAGATGTGCAAAGAGCGATAATTTATAAATATTGGGTGATACGTGGCAGGTAAGACATGACACGTGGCAGGTAAGATGTTGTCTTCGGGATTCAGGCAATAGAATTCACTCCTAGGTGTCCATATGAGACCAAGAAGGGTACCAGTAATGTATAATGATCATTAGGGGGAAGTGTCGGTTAAGTCACTTAGTGTAAGGGTGCGACACTAGGAGACACTAGGGTTTAGTGTGTAATATTGGGGTAAAACACTACTTTTATGCTGCGATCCACACATTTAGATCGCATTTTTCCTTCTTGCAAGTCATGATCCAACCCCTTGATTTGGAGTTGAATGTATTGTGACCTGGTCCTCCCTTTGTTATTAAGCCACAAGCTTATTTGGGGTCAAAAAACACATCACTTCTATTTTCATTTTAGATCATGTATGTGTGTGAGTGATATCTGAACTCTTAGATTTACTTTTGTATGGTTTCTCACATTCATATTCAAGCACTTTCAAGGTTAAAACTCCCTTTACCATTCATTGAGAGTGTCATTGAAAAGACTTACGCAAATCATTCCTTCTCTTTCTGTGGTTTTCCTTGATTAAGCACGTTCAATTTTTGAGTCTTGGGTTCTCTTGAAAGGCAAAGTTGGGTTCACTAGTTTTGGAAGTATTTTGTTTGCAAATTTTATCCTATTTTTTTCTTTTATAAACCAAGAAAACAAAAAACATAATAACATACCTACAAAATGCCAAAAAGAAACAAGTTTGAGTTAGTTGATACTGTGGAGGTGTGAAGCAATTGTGCATTAAAGTTATTTTGGGTGTGTATTTGCATGGCATTGCCATTGCATGTGTGAAAGAAATATCTTATCTTTCTCTATATAGAATTCATCGAACGAAAAGGAAAAAGCTTCATTATTTAACATGGTTTTTACTGAGCCAATAAAACCACCACAGTTGCATATCATTACCCCTTGAGTGATAACAACCCATAAAAGAAACGCGCTTAATTAAAAGGAACTAGACATTTTTTAGAAGGGCATCCCAGCATATGCAAACTAGTACTTCAACTATACATTGACTAAAATATAATGGTGAAGTATTCTGACTCAAGGAGGATAAATAAAATCAAATAATAGTCAATAAATGTTCAAGGTTCAGTCCATAAAGTTTGAGAAGGTTCTTAGGAATTCTCTCAAAGATACAAGAAAAATGGCCTTCTAGAATTGCACAACTAGATCAAATTCAGGACTTAAAAAATGTCTGAGAGGATCACAAATTTATGATATGAGACTTGTATTAATTAATATTACATATCAATTAACATTAGAAACTTATATCACTTCATTTGGATCACTACTCATTCATTTATCATACAGATTCTGGAAACTAGCTCAATTTCATTGAAATCTAGACTAGGTGCAAGAAGAGGTATGCGAATCAGAATTTAATTTAGTAAAGCTTCATATTGGACATCATAGATTCATTATTACATTCATATCATCCATCAGTATCTTATTCATACATCAGAGAGATCTCAAGAATAATATACAACCAGAAGAAACTCTTACATTGGGAAAACTAGAAATTCACTCATAGATTTGCATGGAGAGCTATCAGATCTCTGTCACAGGCTCATACTCCACTGGTGCAGAATTCAGGACCTAAAATAATATCAACGATAATGTATGAATACCATCGTCCTCTCACAGGAATCATGGGCACATCTCCTAGCTTGGACTAGGGGCACATATCCCAAGTCTCTGAGGCACAATTGCACTTACTCCAAAACTCAAACTGTCAAAAGATATCAAATGGAGTTGTAATCCTTACTTTATATATTTAGGTGAATTTTTTATCAAGTAAGATAGGCTAAGGCTCCCTCATGGAGTGGATAAGGTTGCTTTGCTTTCTACTTTAGCTTTTTCCTTGCTTTCTGCTTTAGTTTTTGCCTTGCTTTCTGCTTTGCTTTGCTTTCTTCTTTTTCTTTCTACTTTTGCTTTTGATTTGTCTTTTTCTTTTTCTTTATCCTTCTTTTTATTTTCTATCTTTCTTTTTCCTTCTTTTCTACCTTATCCTACTTTTTTGCTTCGTCCTTCTTTTTCCCTTCTTTTTTGTGATACCCTACTTTTCTTCTTTTTCTTGCTTTTCTGTTTTACCCTGCTTTTCTGCTTTATCCTGCATTTCTGCCTTTGTCCTACTTTTTTATTTCTCCGGCTTTTGTCCTGCTTTTTTCTTTCTTTTCTACTTTACTCTGTTTTTCTTGAGCTTTGCTTCTTTATTCTTCTTTGTTCTCTTTTTCCTACTTTTCCTTACTTTGACTGCTTTATCTTTTCTTGTCTTGCAAGTTACCTCTTAGTCAACCTTATCTTCTAAGGAACACTTGTGGAGAATTATCCACTTTATTCCAAAATAAAAATAACTATTTAATGAAAAATACTTTTCATCAAGTGCATATCAAACTTTAAGAAAATAAATTCAACACCTCCTAATTAATTAATGCTTGAAATTTCAAAATTAACCCCAAGTAAATGAGATTTTTTCCTCAACCCAAGGGATTTATTGGGTTAGGAACTCAATCCAATGATCATCAATGAGGGGACATGACAGTCCTCCCATCCCAAGATTGCTTGTCCTCAAGCAATGAAAAAACATGGTGTTGAGAAACTTGTACACTGTCGCCAAACTATTGTTGCCGATCAATATGGCCAACCAGGAAAGTATACTCCATCACATGGTTCTGGCATATGCTTCACTCCTCTATATGATCCAATGCATATTCTTTGGAGCTTTGTTATAGGTCAAATCTGCACTTCTCCGTTCGTGATCACCTTTAGCTATCGATCACACAAAAGGACAACCTGGATTGAGGAGCATGATGACCTTAGATGATGCTTTGACCTGACTTACCCTTCTGCAAGCTGGAAAAACCCTGAAAAACCTCACATTTTGACATGTGCGCTACTCCACTTCATCAAACTAGTGCACATTCCCTACTCCACAGGCTTAATAGTAGCGCATACATCCTAGTATGCCCTACTCCACTTCAGCAAACTAGCGCACACCTTCAAAAAGTCTGCAAACGCTGGTTGTTAAGCACTGAAGTTGCATATTGTGCGCTACTCCACTGTGAAAAACTCGTGCACATCTTTAAATGTGATCAAAAATATATTAATTTGACGAATTGGGATTAGTTGCAGTTGGTTTTGCAACTTCCCCAACTTCCATTTCAACCACCTCTCGATCTAAACTGCCTACCTTGTCCAATAAATACAAGGAGGATTGAGGAGAGGGGTTAGACATATTGAGACTCTCATTCACAAGAGGAGAAACTTACATTAAGGGTTGTTATGATGGAAGAATTCCAAAGTTAGAGAAGAGCAGGAGCCCAGAGTTCGGTTGCACAAGCATGCTACATGATCAAGTATATTTTGTACTGATTATTTGCTTTTGACAATAAAGGTTGAAACATCCTTCCTGTCCCAATCAAATGCATAATGGATTGTGTGTTTGTTTGGTTAAATGCTTGATTGTTCTTGATGTTTAAATTGTATTTCAATTTCATCATTGTTATATCAGTTAAGATACACTGAGGAAAGTATCTTTGTATTGCAGGTCTATTGAGCAGAAGATCAAGTTGAATATTGAGCACAAGATCAAGCAAAGCTAGGATCGAACGTTGTTAGTAAGGTATGTCTTCAAGATCCTTGATCTCTTTCCTTTCATAGATGCTTATGTAATATGATCAATGTGTTTACCTATCACCCCAGAAGTTGATAGTGTCTCTTTCCTCGCTATAAGGTAGAATTCCAGAACAACATACTGGCGACTCCGCTGGGGACCGGTTGTTTTTCTGCTCTAGGAAACCATTTTGTTTTCGTTCCAGTACTTTCTAGTCTCTTTGATCCTCTAAGAGGCCTTGTAGGTCACCCCTACCTGCTTTCCTTTTCCTGACTCAGCCCTTTTCACCCCTACAAAACTTGATTTCAACCTCTCCTGACTTGTGTGCTACTCCTCTGTACATACAGTAGCGCATACCTGAGCTTGTGCGCTACTTTACCTACTTCACAATAGGGAAAATCTTCCAAAATGCGCTAGTTTTCCTACTGCACAATGGAGCACACTCCTGTAACTCTCTGTTTGATGTGGGGATAGGATTTCCGCCTGTTTGGTTTGATTTCTAGCTTTATATTTGGCTTTCTTAACTGATCTTTGAGGTGTCCTTTGTTGAGTCCCATTAGCCTCTCCTAAGTCCCTTAGGTCATCTTTTGCTTGCTTGAGTACTTTTGAGGTGTCTTGTTTGTTTGTGACTTTTCTTTTTGAAGACCGTGCTTTGTCCCTTGGTAGACATAACTGCTTGCCCATACCCAGTGTGTTGTAGGTATACAAACCTTTATGCATAACATTTGTTGTTTTTTGCGACACTAGTATGCTCTGTTGGTGTCTTATCCTTTGATTTAGGGTTTGGCCCATCTTTGGAGTCTTTAGGGTGTCTTTCAAAAAACTTTTTGAGTCCCGACACTTCTTAATCTCATTGTTAGTTTCAGTTTCAAGCAAGTTGGAGTATCTTAGTTTGTTTCCTTGTTGATTCTTTGTGATAGTAAGGTCATCTTTAGTTCACTTGCCTACCTTCTACTTGGTTTAGTGCTTTTTGTTAGGGTTGGTGCTTAGGAGCAACTGTAGAGGTTTGCTTTCCAGTTATAAGTGTCTCTCATCCCTGTTTTCTTTCCACTTTGTTTCCAAGTTTGAAGCTTTTTCATTTGAAAAACATTTGTAGGACAAGTCTTTATCAAGTCATCGATTTGATTGTTGTGAGCTTTAGAGTCATTTTTCCTTACTCGCATATCTTTTATAGGTCTTACTTGCTTCCATTTTCGAGTACTTTTTCTTTTTACATATAACGAAAAAGCAAAAATGAGTTTGGTAGTTTAGAGTAGTAAGGCTTATAATCATTTCAAAGTAGCATATTTTACTTTGTTGTGAAATTGAAAAGAAAATGAAAAAAGAGAAATTTGTTTAGGTTTGCTTAGTTTTCATTTTGGAAAGAACATAAACGAAAAAGAAAAAAGAGTCCCTTTGTTGTTGAAAGTTGTTTCATTTCTCGCACTTTACTTTCTGTTGCAACCACACCACACAATGCACTACCCCGTTGAGTAAAAAGTAACCTTAAAAATAATCTTAATAAAATCAATTAGAAACAATTTTCTTTTTTAGGAATACACAACACCAACTAGCTTAGGCTAGAGTTTCGAGCTTACAACACCTTAAACTGCTCAAAACTAGTTTCATTACCCAACAATCATAGTAAGATTTTCATATAGGTAAACCCATATATATCTAATAACCCTAGGATGCTCTACTCAAACCAGAGTTAAGCACGAGGCCATGGAAGATTGGAATCGTTGAGGATACCTCCCTCACATTCCTTTTGACCATAAACTAGAGTCGATTCGCGTACGGGGGTCCTTTCGAACTTCGGGCTTTGCTACCCTGCCCATGTGTTTTGACTTGGCTAATGACTGTCCCCCTGGGATATTTCATATGTATGGTAGCCTTAGTATCTGACCATAGGTTCATACACAGGTGACAACAGAGGGTATATCTGCTGTACCTAGGACAGACGTGGGAGGAAATCCCTTGCAGGTCTTTGGGAGGGCAGTTGGGTGATTCCAGCATTTGCACCCTTAGTCATTGTATTGTGGACCCCGGGTAATTGTTCTTCTTCCTTCGTTGATCTATTCTGGGCCCTCATCATCACAAACTCTTCTCTGGAAGGCATCTTGTTTTCCTAGTTTGTATTCTTAGGATTTTTTTAGTGGTATGTTGTTTGCCCCTTTTAATCTTAGTGACCACTAGGTTTTTACTTAGTGTTATTTTTATATAATTGTGGAAGACCAACAGCTTTGTAGGTCTTGAAGGTTGCGAAACCTTCTCCCACTTAGAGTGGATCCACTATTGCCACCACCACGACGAAGGATAGACTCCTGTGGTCTTTTTTAAGCTACTAGTGAAATAGAGGTTCCTGGTGAACCATAACCTAGGACTCCATATCAGCAAGCTTTTAATACAGTCGAGATTGAGGATCTCACTTCTGGTGAGTTTAATACTCCTTTTAATCCTCCTCTGACCGGACTTAACAATCTGCTTCTGGTACCTATCGGTTTCCAGCAACCTGATTATAGTGCATATTTATTCACACCTGGGCATATTATGACTAACCCAGGAGGCGAACTGGGAGTTCCACAGACTCCCACAATAGGTATGAATACAAATACTATAAATCTGCCTTCCATTGTTACACCGAGTTCGACTCAGATAATTTTTGTTTCAACTCTGTCCTTCAGTTTTAACACTGGTATGTTAGGCATGCCAAGCTCAACAGCTTTGACATCCACCTCTACCCCTACTTTTGGACTTAGTAACACAGTGAATGTCGTTCCAACTCCTGCAACTCAACAGTCATACCATATACCTAGTACTTGGATTTCCATACCCAATGTAGGGCCAAACAGCTCTGCAACTATGCCTGTCATGAGTACCATGACTGCACCGTCCACCTCGATTACCCCTAGTTTTAACACCTTTGCAGGTTACAACATGAATCAAAATAATGTACCTACAGCAAACACCCCTTTTTCTTTGTTTTCTGGAGGAGGGGGTAACATCCTTAATCAACAATATGGCGGGGCTAACACCCATCCATAGTGGATGAACATACAGAGTACAAACCCACTTTCATTTGGATGGGGGAATTTCAACAACACTTTCACACAACAACAGATGGCCACCATAATGCGATGTGGCCACCAGTTCCTACTAAGCTACCTTCAGACATTCCAAAATTTGAAGGAAAAACTGGTGAGGACCCTTGTGATCATGTTACCACTTTCCATTTATGATTTTCTTCGAACTCGTTGAACAAAGATTCCGTTAGGTTGAGATTTTTTCAAAGAACCTTAATTGGTGCTGCATCCAAACGGTACATTGAGTTACCTGCAGCCACATTTTTTAATTTTCGGGATCTTGCGACCGTTTTTCTGAACCACTTCCAGCTTCCTGTTTGGTATGATGTCAGGATATATCTTTTGTCTACATTTAGATAGAATAAGGCCACTCACTTATCTGATCACATTCAGGAGTGGCGAAGACGGAAGAGGCTCATTAAATCCAATATACCTCCAAAATTCCTTTTAGAGTGGTACCTGAAATCACTCATTCCTTACATTTCTAAGTAGCTACTTCTGGAGTGTCTTCAGAGGAAGAAGCCATCTTACGGACCCAGCAGCTAGACCTAGTTTATGCACAGTCTGGGCTACTTTATGAGATTATACCAGATGCACCATGATCAAACACTGATCTTGGCAGACCTAAACCTAGACCACATGCTGACGGCATAGTGGATTCAGTTGATTCTGCAACTTTCGACGCATTGACTAAGTAGGTTCATGCCTTATCCGTCAAATAATCGACTGCAGAAGCGACCTCCGTCACAACCTCTCCTTCTACTACTAAATTTGTAAACCAGGTTCAGAACAATCAAAGGGCCCTCGGCAGCCCAACAACAAAAAGAAGGGAAAGAAAGGAGAGGGGAGCCAGCAAAAGCCCAAAAATAAAGAGAATGTCGAGGAGGGTAACAGAGAAAAGAAGAAGGTTAAGTTCCCTTGTAAGATTTGCAAGCAGGATCACCTCACTCATCAATTCCCTCTACTCCAAGAATCCCAGAAGCTGCTTCAAGAAAAGAAACTTGTCGTACTTAAAGATCCATTTCCTAAGGGGCAGGGTTTAGCTTCTGGCACCTCCAATGCTGGGGGCACTACTCATGCTTCAATTGATCAAACTCTCATTAATATGGTTAGTGTGGATGCACTTTTGCAAACATGAGCAAGAAATTATAAATCGGATGCGTAGAACAAAGATAAAGATGTTCCTGAATCTTCCACTCCTCTCCACATACCTATGGACCCACTGCCCAAGATCCCGAAAGGTGTCTTGAAATGGGCATCGCACAATCCCAACACACGGGCTGTAGCCAACTACAATGTGGTTGAAGATATAGCCCAGACCCCTTGTGATATGTCCACCTTAGAAGTCTTGCAAAGTTGTGCATTACAACAAAATGCACTTCTGGTAGCGATTGGAAGTATGGAATCATCCAATATGACTGTGCGTTTTGATATGGCTGGTATTAAATACCAGTTGTCGTACCACGTTGCCCTTAATATAGAGGTAGCTCATGGTCCTATGACCATGAGATGAGCTGTCGTAAATGAGGGCGCATCTACGTGCATAATGTCAATTTCTTGTTGGAAATATTTGGGTTCTCCCGAGTTAGCCCCCTCTAACACACTGCTTACTACCTTCGATGGCAGGAATTTCCCTCCTCACGGAGTTCTACCATCGTTTCAAATTACACTTGTCGGTAAGACAGTTGCTGTAGAGATTGAAGTTCTGGACGCTCCGCTTGATTACAATATGCTGTTAGGTAGGAGCTGTACATATGCCATGCGAGCCATTGCATCAGCAGTTTTTCAAGTTTTTATGTTCCCCCACGAAGGCACAATCGTCACGGTCGATCAACTTTCGTTCTCTTGGAAAAAAAACCAGACTTCATCAGATTCCACTATTCCTTTAGTTGATCAATCTGACCCAGTAAGCGAGAGTTTAGGAGCAGGGATTTATAGGTCATTAATAAGCACTTTTGACCTACCCTCTCCCGTTCTTTTCATGTGTTCGGATGTAGGTACATCTACTGAAACTTTCACGGTTGGTTTAAGGACTGATTCGTGTATCCTTCCTACTATATATGAACCATCAGTGCCTTTAACAGTTGTAGAAGTAGCATACATAGAAGCATAACATGCTGCAACAGAACATATCGTGACTCCGCCAGTCTCTGCTGAGTCAAATATAAACTATGCTCCTGCATGGTCAGTGGATTCTACCCACTCTTTTGACTGTTTAGACACGGTTTTACCTTCTGATGAAGCCATTTTGGAAGCCATGATGGGCTTGGACCATCCATGGGAACATATGCATCACAGGTCTTACCTGCTTCCAAATCTAGACAGGATAGAGAGAGGAGAATTCTCTATGAGACCCGGTGGATTTGTTGATTTGTCCTCTTTTCCTTCTACTTCAAGAGTTGTTTACGTTGAAGGGAATATGGATAATATATCAAGAACCATCCCGATTAACATTTCCACCAAACCCGGGGTCGTGGAAAACATTTTTATTGGAGCAGACTGTTCTCCAGAAGAGATCACTTTGTATACCAAGCTTTTTAAAGAATTTCGCGACATTTTTGCCTGGTCTTATGAGGCGATGCCAGGCATCGATCCAGCCATCGTTGAGCATGTCACCACAACATACCCTAATGCAAAACCTGTGAGACAGAAGCTCCATCCTATGAATCCTCGAAAAGTAGCCACCATTAAGGCGGAGGTTGAAAAATTGCTTAAAGCCAGATTTATCTACCCGATTGACATGACGAAATGGGTTTCCAATCCTGTTCTAGTTGATAAAAAGCAAGGTACCATTCGAGTCTGTACCGACTTCCGGGACTTGAATAAAGCTTGTCCAAAAGATAACTATCCCACACCATTTATCGACCAGATCATAGATGCCTGTGCGGGACACGAGATGTTTTCTTTCATGGATGGATTTTCAGGATATAATCAAATTCAAATCAAACCCGAAGATCAACTCAAAACAGCTTTTATTTTCCCGTGGGGAACCTTTGCTTATCAGAAGATGCCATTTGGCTTAAAGAATGCTAGAGCTACTTTCTAGTGAGCAATGAATTTCACTTTTCATGATATCAAGCACATAGTTGAACCCTACTTGGATGACCTCCCGACGCGATCTCAAAAGAGACGGGATCATCCAGCTCATTTGAGACTTGTGTTTGAATGATGCAGACAATATAAGATTCGATTGAATCCTAATAAGTGCATATATTGCGTCGAATCAGGACTTTTACTGGGTTTTATTGTATCCATTCGTGGCATAATGGTTGACCCGTTAAAAGTTGAGGCGATTGTAAATCTGCCTCCTCCTCGCACCTTGCGACAACTTCAAAGTCTTCAAGGCATGTCTAATTTCTTGAGACGCTTTATCATAAACTATGCTAAAATCACAAAAGGTTTCACGAGACTGCTTAAACAAGATACCTACTTCTTGTGGGATGAGGCTACTCAAGCATCATTTGAGGCCTTGAAAAAGGGACTACTTTCAGCCCCCTTATTAAGCCCGCCTGATTATACAAAATATTTTCTCTTATATCTGGCGGCGTCCGTTTACAAAATTGGCATAGTACTAGTTCAGGAGGATGACATGCTCCAGGAGCATGTTGTTTATTATCTCTCCCATGCATTGATAGCTCCTGAGATCAAGTATTCACATGTTGAGAAGTTAGCACTAGCTACGGTCTATGCGGTGCAGAGGCTTCGTCACTACATCCCTTTACGAACAACTACTATGATAGAAAAGGTCAATCCTTTCCAATATATTCTCACTCGATGCATCATCGATGGGAAGTACAATAAGTGGATTGTAATCTTACAAGAGTTCGATTTGGTTTTTCAATCGGCCAAGTTGAAGAAATCACTAGTGTTCGCTGAGTTAATCTCAGAGTTTCCAAGTGACTTAGTGCATGTTGATGAAGGGTCATCATTCCCGGATGAACATATCTTCCTTATATCCTCCTCTGACCCGTGGTACGGGGATATTTTAGTATATCTCAAGACTTTTAGGTGTCCTACCACTTTTTCTAGAGAAGAACGATGCAACCTGAAAAGTCATGCGAAAAACTATCTCATCATCTCTGATACTTTGTATAGACGTGGGATAGATTCCATCTTACGACGCTATTTGAATTTAGAAGAAGCAAAATCAGTATTGAATGATGCTCATAGTGGAGCCTATGGGGGTCATCCTTCTGGGTTGGAAACAGCTCAGAAAATACTGCGTGCCGGGTATTTTTAACCCACAATCTTTAAAGATTGTGTGGAAGCTGTGAAACGCTGTCGTCCGTGTCAGTTTTTCACCAGGAAAATGAGAGCACATCCAGCTCCTCTTCATCCTATGATTACAATAGGTCCCTTCACAAAATGGAGGTTTGATTATATGACTTGCAATCCAGTTTCGGCTGGAGGGCATCATTATATCATCATTGTCGTCGACTACTTTACCAAGTGGGTCAAGGCAATGCCTACTGTCAAGGAAGATGGAGAAACTGCCGCTTATTTTGTATTCAATCATATTATTGCAAGGTTCGGCATACCCAAAGAAATTGTGACTGATCACGACAGTCATTTTCAGAATAGCATGATGACCGATTTGTACACGATGTTAGGTTTTCGGCAAGAACATTCGTCTTCATATTATCCACGGGTGAATGGACAAGTCGAAGCGGTTAACAAAACTTTAAATATAATTCTGCAAAGAACTGTTAATGCCAGTCGAAATAACTGGTACATCATTCTATACCCTGCTCTTTGGGCTTACCGAGCAATTGTAAATACTGCTATCGGGTTCTCTCCGTTCCAGCTTGTGCATGGGATAGAAGCAGTTGTTCCGATTGAATGCGAGATTCCTTCGTTGAAGTTGGTTGTCCAACTCCTACCAGATACTTCATCACTGGAAGAACGTTTGTTGCATTTAGAGCATCTAGATAAGAAACACCGCGATGCGCTCACAGCAAACAAAGTTCATAAGAAACGAGTCAAAGGATAGTACGACAAGTCTGTTAGACCTAGGGTGTTTCTCGAAGGAGACCTTGTTCTAATAGACTACGAAGGTAATAAGTTGCCTGAGCTTAGAAATGGGCTCTACCTGAAGAAGTACTACGCTTAGGCATTTGTGCTTTTTCTTGTAACATAGCTGTATATTTTGTAGAGCTAGTTTTTTCTTGTGCTTGTTAGTTAACCTTATGTGCGTCTTCATTTCATGTATCAAATGTCGACTGAACATTTCTTAGGATTTGCTGATGACACCAGTCACCACACCCAACAATTGGCTTCAGCAACTTGGTTCATTTACTCACCAACTGACCAACTGTTCTCTTCAGGGGGGGTTTGTTTGGGTCCCACTATGAACAACGTGGTTGAGTACAGTGCGGTTATAGAACTTCTTCGAGATGCTCTTATTCATGGCATTTCACATTTGGAGGTAAGACTTGATTCACAACTAGTTGTATTTCAATTAACAGGTGTTTATCAGATTAGAGATCCTGTTTTGCTACAACAGTTTTTGCGAGTTAGATTATTGGAAAGACAGTTCGATTCCATTATATATCAACACATTCCAAGAAATTTGAATGCATTAGCTGATTCATTTGCAAATTATGTTTTAGATTGGCATTTGCATCATACATTTCTATAAATAGCATTTCACACATAAATTTAAACACACACACATGTAAATAACCGATACTGTATATATATCCGATACTATATCAAAAAATATAATATGAGTTTTGGATCATAAGTCTATCACAAGTCATGTCATAAGATACAAAACTGGGCTCTGTGGCCTCAAAAATATACATAAAATATCCATCTCCTATGGAGAAGGAGGGGCCTCATCGGCATCTACTGCCTCCCGATAACATATGACCAACCTAGCTATTTTCCGCAGCAACCTAAGCCATGTTGGGGGCACACCAACTACATCTTCCTGCATATCAATAGGTATCCGCTCAATGCGACATGTAGGAACATCATGATTCAGCTGACTCACTTTCCTCTCTATAGTCCCTAACATAGCATTAGTTGCACCCACATCTGTTTTCCTTTCAAAAATACTAGGATGTCCCTCGGGATGAACAGGTCCAATATCTGCATTTGACACTTGTTTAGTACTTCAAAACCCATCATAAAAATCATATACTTGAAAATTTTGAAAAAATTAAATAATTCTCAAAACAAAAACATACCTATATCTCCCTAGGCACCACCTGGAGAAAGTACCAGCTCTGGATCATGACAGAAGTCTAAACCAGCATACGGAAACTGCTCGAATGCCAGCACCTGTCTCTCCCACCACCCCCAGAAATCATCAGTATGATAGCAAAAGTGGCTTTCACCACCACCCTGGCGGAGAAAAATGTCACCCCAATGGCCCAATCTCAGCTCACGAGGATTGACTGGATGTAGAGGCATGCCCAAGCTAAGAGCAGGTACCCTCTCAAAAAATAAGGTACAAAGGATGTTGCCATATCCAAAGTTCTTCATACTCCTGGACTTACAACCCGTGAGCTAAAGCTTCATATTTTCCAATAAACTAGTGCACCAATCGTACACATGACCTTGCAAGTATCTAATACAAATATGCATAGAATGCCTTGAGGCTAAATGTTGTGTGGCGCTTCCCCCCATTCGATTCAACATACTTACAATAACCTTCAAAGGGAGGCTATCAATACTAGGAATTAGGATTTGACTTCCTGATTTCTCGGTCCCCGCCACACAGTATGCATTTATATATTATTGCACCGACATAGCACCCATATTATGTGAAGATCCTTTCAATTTTACCACATCTCTCCTCCTAGAGAGTCTAGTAATGAAGTATATGTCATCAACAGTGAGGTCCAAGGTTTCTCCCCGGATATCAAATGCATTGGCATCTACATCCCAATATTGAATGAGTCTTTGAAGCAATCGATTGAGTGCCCTCATGTTTACGGTTCGATAAAACTTCAACAAACCACACCTTCGAAGTGCATGGAGAGTTGTCGGGTCTTGCATAGCCACCCTATCCATCTCCTCATGTTCTCTCTCCCTCCAAACAAGCACCATCCTGCCACTGAAAAGTCAAATTTTTGAGTCTCGACACTTTTTTCACCATGTTCAGGGGTGTGCACTACTCTATAGCCACACAGTCACACATGGGCGCTACTGTGCATGAGAAATAGTAGCGCATACCTCCAGTATGCCCTACTTTGCCTCTTGCAGAGTAGGGCACACGCATTTAACGCTTTGAGCATGGCCTTACAATTGATTTTGAGCATAAAAAATTGACAAATAAAGTATTGAAATGCAAGTTGGGATGAGTTTAACTTACTTGGTGGAGGAGAAAAGTCAATTGGTTGCTTGAGTTGATCGCCATGAAGGATTGAAAATCAAGGGTTTGCTCCCAAATTTTGCCCTACAATTTCAAAAATGATATTTGAGTTTTTAATTTGAAATTACATATATGAATTTGATTTTAATTTTTACCCACTTTTGTAAAAACTCTATAGCTTCAAATTCCATCAAAAAGTTCTATTTAATCATTGAATAGCTACAAATGGTGGTAAAGTAATTTCAACCAATGTTTCTCAAATTTTCACTAAATTATTGTAGCATCAATCCATTAAGACTTAATTTCTTGATGATAGACCATTTCAAGTAGTTTATGGTTAAAATTACATATCATTAACGATTTTTTGTCGCAATTACTAACATGTTTGTTGAGATCCTAGTATTTGGCAGATCATGAGTCGTGATCCTAGAAGCTGTCATTTAAGTCATTTTAAGCTCTTGTTTGGACTATTGAAACTTAAACAAGATTTCCGAGCAAACTTGTCCTCTTCAAGCTTGTTAAAGGAATTGAAGGCCCATCCCCTCAGGCATAGAATTACCCCTTTTCTGGACCTTGGTGGATTATTTATGGAAAAGGTATACTCTAGGTATACTCTGGTATACGCTAGAAGAGTTCTTCTTCCTTTGTTTTACACTTTTTCGGGGGAGGAGACTAATTTTACGAAAAAGGACCTTTCGGAGCCTTCTTTAGGGTTTTCAGGCTCTCTAAATATGAAAACACCAAGCGAGCACTCACCTACTTAGGCTCGATGTGAAATCCACGAGAGGGTAAATAGAGGATTGTTTAAGTTTTTCAGACTCTATAAACAGGAAAACACCGGCGAGCATTAACCTACTTGCGCTCGATATTAAAATCCACAAGTAGGTGTATAGAGGATTGTTTAAGTTTTTCAGACTCTATAAACAAGAAAACATTGGCGAGCATTAACCTACTTGGGCTCGATATTAAAATCCACGAGTAGGTGTATGGAGATATTGTTTAAGTTTTTCAGACTCCTTAAAATTGAAAACACCGGCGAGCAAGAACAGATCTCGGCTCGATACTAAAATCCAGAGATCAGTACTATAGAGTAATCTGCTATCTCTTCTTCGAACTCTGTAAACAATGAAGAAGGTCTTGAGCCTTCCTCCCATGGGCTCGTTAAACTTTTCACATGGTTGGACTTATTGAGTTTTCATTATTTCTTGGACTCATTAAAACAACAAGAAAGGTATTCTTTTATCTAAAAAGAATAAGGGATAAGAAGGATGTATCATATCTTCAGTTTCAAAGGCAATTCAGTCACTCCTATCCTTGAACACAGCACCTACTTGAGTCTATCATATCAGTTGGGGTTAGTTTTTTGACCTTAGGGTGAACCTGATCTCCGAGTTGTTTACTCCCCCAGTTGGTTATTCTTCCAACCATATGGAGGGTCTGCTAATGTCTCCTACGTTACAGGTTTATATCATTTTCCCCATTATGTTGAAAACTGCCTAAGTCATTTTGTGTCGTGCTCACTGTTCAAGGATATAGCCCATGTCAGCCATTCTGTAGTTTACCTTGACCTCATGTGTCGGCCATCCTAGTGTTAGTCTTGTTACATATATTACTCTATATCAGCTCATACCAATTGAGTGTCCCTCGTGTTGGATGATGGAGGATGCCTTAAGGCCTCCCTTCCAATGGGCTTCTTCCCATCGACATCAACTCATTTTACTCTGGGAATGAAGTTTAGAGTTTTGGTTAGTACCTTGGAGATTGCAGTCACCAGTGGCAATTTTCCTTATTGTTGAATCATGAGAATACATCAGTGTCTCTTATTCAATAGGTTCCTCAAGTGTTCGAATTCAAGTCCACTTATTCACACTTTTTGTATCATACTAGTTACCTTGGGCCCCATCATCATTATTGGTGGAATCCCTCATGTTTGTTAACTGTATACATCAAGGACCGGTAATCAAATGATACCCCCCATGTTTGACTTTCAGCTCATTTATTCACATGGTTAGGGTTTGTACCTTGGGTTGTTTTGGATGAAGACCTTGGGATGTTGATAACATCACCTCATTATGTTATCACCCAAGTTGCGCAATACTGAGCCTCACTTATATTTGGCTCTCCATGAGACATAGATCCAGTTTGTTGTTATGGCTATGATCTCTCAGTTTGACATGGATCCACGCTTGTATTTCAAGTGGCCATGCTATATATACATCTCCTCGTTATGTATTGGAGATCATGTTGTACCACACTACACATCTATATGATGTCAAGATTGTAATTGCTCACTAACCTTGATCTTTGTTTCAGGTGTTTCTGTGACTTGGTTCTGCGGTTTCTTGCTCCTCCTCTCACTTGGAATTATAATGTATTTCGGCCATCGCTTCCCTCTGACCTCACACATTAGGGGGCATCTGTTATAGGTCAAATCTGCACTTCTCCATCCATGATCACCTTTAGCTGTTGATCACACAAAAGGACAACTTGGATTAAGGAGCATGATGACCTTAGATGATGCTTTTACCTTACTTACCCTTCTGCAAGCTGGAAAAACCCTAAAAAACCTCACATTTTGACATGTGCGCTACTCCACTTCATCAAACCAGCGCACATGCCCTACTCCACAGGCTTAATAGTAACGCAAACATCCTATTATGCCCTACTCCACTTCAGCAAACTAGCGCACACCTTCAAAACGTCTGCAAACGCTGGTTGTTAAGCATTGAAGTTGCATATTGTGCACTACTCCACTGTGAAAAACTCACGCACATCTTTTAATGTGATCAAAAATATATTAATTTGACGAATTGGGATTAGTTGCAGTTGGTTTTGCAACTTCCCCAACTTCCATTTCAACCACCTCTCGATCTAAACTGCCTACCTTGTCCAATAAATACAAGGAGGATTGAGGAGAGGGGTTATACATATTGAGACTCTCATTCACAAGAGGAGAAACTTGCATTAAGGGTTGTTATGCTGGAAGAATTCCAAAGTTAGAGAAGAGCAGGAGCCCAGAATCCGGTTGCATAAGCATGTTGCATGATCAGGTATAATTTGTACGGATTATTTGCTTTTGACAATAAAGATTGAAACATCCTTCTTGTCCCAATCAAATGCATAATGGATTGTGTGTTTGTTTGGTTAAATGCTTGATTGTTCTTGATGTTTAAATTGTATTTCAATTTCATCATTGTTATATTAGTCAAGATATGCTGAGGAACGTATCTTTGTATTGCAGGTATATTAAGTGGAATATCAAGTTGAAGATTGAGCACAAGATCGAGCAAAGCTAGGATCGAACGTCATTAGTAAGGTATGTATTCAAGATCCTTGATCTCTTTCCTTTCATAGATGCTTATGTAATATGATCAATGTGTTTACCTGTCACCCCAGAATTTGATAGTGTCTCTTTCCTCGCTATAAGGTAGAATTCCTGAACAACAAGCTCCTCTATGGAAACCTCTTACTCACCCTCATGTGAGTCTCCAAAGAATCAAGGTGACTAACTAAGAGTGGAACATGAACAACTCCCAAAATATCCTTCTTTAAGATTGACTTGGGAACTAAGTAGATAGGGTATTTAATGTGTATGAACATCATATGCGGATCTTCATGAATTAGCCCATCCATCGAATCACATACAAACCATTGTTGCTTCCACTCATTGAGTTCAATATCACCCTCAAATATGCACTCAACCAATGCACACATATGGGCTAGCATATCCTTGTTATGGTGTGGATAATGCTTCTCTTGGAGCTGCAATATCTTGTGCACATATTTGGGGATGGAACAAATAATGGTGGAGTGAATCCTCTCCATGTAGACATCAACTTCACCTTTCTCAAGCATGATAGTTAGATATATTTTCTTTATTCCTCCAACTTCACACTCAAACAATGTAAATTCTTTTCAAGCATACAATGCAATTCCCAAACTAGGATAAGATTTATCCAACGACCTATAGTGAGCCCACATGTCATCCAAAAGTGTAAACACATGCTTACCAAATTGCTTATGGCATGCTTCAAGTGCCCCGATTAAACTAGTGCTCATGCTCAGAAGTCTTGAATAGTCATATTGGAATTCTTCATTGTTCTAAAATTGATGATAACAAAGGTGGAGATCAAACTTGAGGAAATACTTGTCCTTATCCCATTCATTACTCTTCCATGCCAAAGGTACCTTGAATGCAATTGGATTCACATTAATCTTTGTGAATCTTGGTGCAAAAGATTCCTTCATGTGCTTTCTAAACTCACTTTTGAACCTCTTGATATACTTGTATGTGTGGGTGAAATTTTGTTGGACCTTTACTCCCTAGTTAACGAAGTTCTTATCTTGGAACAAATCATGGGAAACCCCCATAAAATATTCCATAAATATTGATTTGAAACATGCCATAGCATGCACAATGGCTTTCATGATGTCATGCTTCTCATATGGCTACAACCTTGTTCTTTCTAAAGCATTGGTGTTCCCAATCTCCATCGAATTTTCTTCTATGCCTTCTTTTGTGACAACCCATTGTAGGTCGAATGGGTGAGTGGAACTTAGTAGTGTAGGTATGAGGTAAGCAACCCTCACTCCCATAATCTCTTGAATCATATTTTCAGCCTCTCCTATCCAACAAGAAACTTCTACCTTAATGCTTACTTGTGAGAAGCTAAAGAAGCCTCTTGTATTGCTCCTTGAACTTGGTCCACACTGAGTATCCCAAATTGTCCCATCATGCAAGTTGATACTAACTTTCACATCCATATGATTAAGATTCATGATATCAATCTCTTCCCTCTCATACTTGGATCCATTTGCATGGAAGTATAACTCTTCCATAAGGGTTAGCACGATATCCAAGCATTCTTTCCAAACCTTGTTTCAAACAAACATAGCATTAGAAAATTGGGAAACATACTTACAAATTTGTTCATCTACCATGCTGTATATGCAAGGCTGAAATGTAGTACGTGTATAATTCAAGCCAAGGAGCGTGAATAGAAAGTGAATGTGACCACATTGGTACTTGAAGACTAGCCCCCACATGTCTTCTTCCTTGAAACTTTTCAGATGCTTGTAATGAAAGATGTTAATGGATTGTACATCCATCCTCAATTCAACCTTATGCTTCTTCACCCTGTTAGGTGGTCTACCCAGTGGAAGGTATTCAAGAATATTCTCGTGTTGTTGTAGTGACTTCTATATGACCTCAATTTGATGTAATTAGTCCATACTTGTGCCTTGAATGGTGGCGAGGCCCTTAATAGCCCCTAGAATGTCACCATGCTTTACTATGAATATCATGCCATGGGATAACTCTTCATCTACTATGCAATTTTTCCTCCAAGGTATGAATGTAAATGTATGGAAAGCATCATATTGCAGGCATAGATTCCTTGGATGCTACTCATTCATCATAAAAAATTTGAATGCAACAATAGATCCATCACTAATGCAAAAATAACTCTTACCAATGTGAGCTACTCTTGCACAATCTTGGGTCTCCATCTCGGTGATGTAGCTATCCATCCAATTCAATGATGAATATGATTCTTTGCTTTCTGATCCAAATGGGTTTTAATCATCCCTCTCCATCAAGTCTAAATCTTCCTTACATGAAAGAGGCTCATAATATCTCTGGAGTGAAACAGGTGCCTGGAAATCATCTTGCAAGTCAATGCTTTCTTCAAGCACTTGTAAATCTGAAGAATCCTTATGTTTACCTCGGACATGATGCTACTCCATAATGTCATGTGCACTATTATCCACACACATCTGATCACATGTTTTCTCATGCAACTCTTGATATTCATGCTAACTCTCTTCTAAAAAATCAACCTTCTAAAAAAATTGGATCTCAACACTAGAAGGATATTTTTTGCCAACCTTCTCACTGAAAGTGGTTGCCCTATCAAGGTGAAACAAAGGAATTTGGTGAATTCAAAAATCATAATTTTTTTAATACATTTGTGACATGTCTTTCTCTTCATGGGATGGAGTGGTGATGGTATGCTCCTCCACCAAATCTCCAGGTTCACTCTCAACTAGAGTGTAGTTGACTTTTCCTCCATAATAATGTTCTAGGAATGCTTGAAGGGTTGATATTTTCTCTTTTGTGATGAACTTAGTGGGATATTATTTAGATTGATGCAAAAAAGAATTTCTTCTACCAATATCAGATTTACCTTCCTTCCTTAGCTTGAAGCCTTCTGGTCCTTTCTCAATGCACTCATTAGAGGAAACACATGGCTCTTCTCTTGGAAGATTGTTGCTCCTCTCCTTTGATGGCTGATTGTTACTATGCGTTTTCTCCTTCAAGCTAGTTGTTGCATCTTTCTCCTTTGTAACCTTAGAATCAAGATTATTGGAGACTTTGTTTGAAGAGTATCCAAAAATTCTCTTCATGCTAAAAACAACGGCATCCAATGAGGCTTCACTTTCGATTCATCTTTCTTCTTCTTTGCTTGGGGAGTAGAAAAACTTGGTTTCTCCGTGGATGGTTTGCTGCTCTCACAAGAATCCTCATCTACATCCTTGCGATCAAATCCAAATCTGCAATAAAAATAATCTTTGAAGGAAATGGCTTTATGAGTCTCTTCTCCCTGTTGGAAACTAATCCGTCAGGTTGGGAGAGGAACAGTCATCTTGGGAGTCTAAGAGATTCTTTGGAATACGAATCCAAAGGATCACATATTATTGTATTTATTTGTGCATATCTTAATGAAATGTATTGTGCTTTCACGCTATTCTATTTGTCTTTGTGTTTGTTATTTTGTTATGTGTAAGCCAATCTACTCATTTGCCCATTGGGAAACCTAACAGTGGTATCAGAGCTGCTCTAACCTGTGGCCTGTAGTTAGAATGTTGATTCTGAGCGGTTCATCCACTAGACCTGCACACTTGAGAATCCGAGCAAGCATAGAGTATCCAAACAAGGTCAGATATATATTTTCAGCTTGTAATAAGCATTTCTCTGCTTGTTGTTCTCCTTTGCATATTATGTGCGTGAGACCCCTGTGAAGTTGCAATCTGCATGGAGACTATTATATCGAGAACCTGTCATTCTTGAGAAGCTCTGCGTGAAGACCTGTTGTCTGTGAAGTTGTGCGTGAAGTCATTTTTGAGACTATCATATTGAGAAGCTGAGCCTTCAAGTGCTTCCTTGAGTTCTGCGTGGAGGATACAGTCCTCATCGTCTTTGGTTGTTGGGTGCTGCGAACTCTCTTCGTGGAGGTGATACCTGTGTGGAAGTGATACCTGCGTGGAGGTGATATCTGTTGAAGTGATATTCGTTGCTTGATCCCTTGCTACCTCAAATTGATACGTTGCTGCCATTGTGACTGGAGTAGTGACATTCTGTGCATCATACGGTCCACATCTCTACATGCTGGGAACTCGAACTCGCTCTGTGGGAGATAGCTGCGATCAGCGTGGAAATGTGATGAAGAACTGCTGCTGTAAGACCTCACATTTGGGTGCTTCCATATCCTTAGTGCTGGATTGATCCATGGTTTTGAAGAACTGCGACCAACCTGAAGACTGACCTTTCTTCCATCGTGAAGAGCCTTGCTCTACCTCTGCGCGTGAGCACTCACCTGGAGCTTCCTTCTCTGCGTAAAGATCTGAGCCCTCTGCGTGAAGAGCATTTCACTGCTGCGTGAAGAGCTCGACCTGTGAGCTATGAGATACCACTAATGAGGTCCATTTCCGATGGTTAAAACCATTGAACCATTCAAACAAATATATGTGGCAGTGAAATAAAGCGGTTTAGGTTTTATATGGCGGTTTAGGTATTGGTGTTAATACCTATCTTATTTCTGATGTGGCATTCTTCACTATCTTTGCATGAATACAACCACTTGATTCCTTTGAACGTATAGCATGAAACCATGAAGGGACTATTGATGCGATTTATGTCTTTGAAGACTGTTGTTTGAGCCAGTTGGTGAAGAAACGAGAACGTGACTATTGGCATTCTAAGTGCTATTGTTGCGTATTGTGTTGAAGACTTGTGATTGTGGAGCCCGTTGGTGCAGATAATGAGCGTGATACCGTGAAGATCAGAGCTGCGACCTCTCCATTGAGCTGCGACTTAAGCAAGCGAAAAGACCTGTTTGGTGAAGAGCTGCACACTTGCAAGAGATGTTATGTGGTCATTAGAAGCTGCGACCTGTCTGCAATCGTCTCCATAGTGCTGCGACTACCAAGCTCTCTTCCAGGAAAGCTATGAAATTATTCTTTTGCAGAGCCTAGTCCACATTGTGGGAGGAGGAATTGAAGGGAAGATCGACCGTCAAGAGAGGAGGAGCCACCAAAGGAAATCACAATCGTCGGTTTATTCAATCGTCGGTGGTTTATTCTCCACTAGAGCCATAGTTGGAGTTGTGTCTACATTGCCCGAGGATCCGAATCATCTTTTCTTCTGACAAACCTCTTGGCATCGTGTACCACTGTGGAGCCATTCTATATTGCTTATGAGCTTCCTAGTCATGAGTTGAAGGTATGTTATTATTGGTAACCATTGAAGCATTGAAGTGCTCGTGAAGCCCATGGTGAAGTGCTAACCCTAAGAGAGGCATTTTTCATCACTCAAATGAGGTGAACCATTGAGACTCCATCTCTGGTGCGTGAAGCATTCTGCTGGTGCCTTCTCTATCGTGAAGCTGGTGCCTCATATTGCATACTTCTGCATGCTGCGATTTTTGGAGATTGCGTGGAGCTCTTTCTCTTTGTGAATAGTATTTGGAGTTGCAAGAAACCTCGACATAAATGTAAGTTACCTGAGGCCTTCAAGTGAAAATACAGTTAATTGCATTGGCTTATGCGTGCATGCTACAATTGCCGTGAGTGATGTGAAGAGTATTGGATCTTTGTTCTTGCTGGTATGGATTCGATTATTGCTGCCAAGTAATTGCTGCGTTGAGTGAAGATAGAGTACTCAAGTGTGCACTGAGATTGCAGGCCGCACAAACAAAGGGGAAGGAAATTGCCCATGAAGGCGTGAGACTCGTGTGGTGAATAGTGCGTGCCACCTCTCTTTCTTGGAGTTGCTGCATACTGCTCATTGGAGCTATGTGAGATTGTTTTTTCAGCAGTTTGACCTCAACATATGCGTTGATGGCTACATTGACAGCTACGGCCAAGTGTAATATGTGTTGCATGGGATTCAAGTGAAGGAACCCTAATTTGATAAGTAGAGTGTTGAGTTGATACAGAGTTGCATCTATCAAAGAATTACGTGAAGATCAGAGATTTAGCTGCAAACCCCAAAAATTGGATGATCTCGTGGAGGTTCAAAAATTCTTATTGCAGAAGAAACGAAATCGTTGTTTCTGCAGTGAGTGCATCCTATCAATTGATTGCTGCTATAGGACATTGATCTCTGCAGATTGGTGACTGCGTAGATTGAAGAAAGTAAGTGGAGACTCTTCCTCCTCGAGCAGACATCATTGAAGATTGGTGTAAATCCTAGCTTCCTCATTCTTTGAGCACTTCTCCATTGACTTTGTTGGGTATAGCTGCTTGGAAGCTCCTTTTAGTTCCACCTCTATTACTTGAGAAAGTTACTCAAAGGGAGGTAAAGATCATTGCCTGGACACCGCAACATTCAATTCCAAAGGCCTATCTTCACGAAGGTAAAACACTTAATTTTCTGAGTTTTATTTCAACTTGTAGATCATCATCAAATTTGTAACTTGCAAATTGTGGGTTTTGTAAGTTCATTGACACTTGAAATTATTTCTTGTGAGTCATTGTAAACGGGTGCATTCTCGGTTGAACCTGACACCCCTCAAGTTGCTGAGTTTATTTGTTGAGTTTGAGTTTTGTTATAAAAGGGCAGAATTGCAAGAAGCCCTTCTCATTTGAATGAGTCTTGAGTTTTTCAATGGCTAGATTAAATAGCCTTGTAGAGTTACTAAACACTCTACTTCTTTCCTATGTCAACAACACTGTCATGATCTACAAGAGCACTCTCACTCACATTCGAGATTCTGTTAAAGATTCACAAGACACACTTGATTTCCTACAACTTGAGTTGCAGCTCCAACAAGAAGAAAGACATTCTGAACCTGTTCATGTTCAGAAGAATCCCCTTCATGATTCTATTCAGCATCCTGCACAAATTGATGCCACTTCAAAAGCACATGAGAAAATCAGTGGCACGCCATCAAAAGTGAAAGAAAATGAAGATGGAGATATGCATGCAGAGGTTCTACGTGTTCCTTCCAAGCCCATCATCAGGCCTTGGGAAGAGATCAGCCATAACAAGCATAGAACCGGCCTTGGATACGACAAGGAAGTGACAGTTCACATTCTCAATTTCTCCAAGCCTATCTAGTTTCAAAGTGCTGGATTCATCAATGAGAGTCCATCTTCATCCATATCAGTTCAGAGTTCGACATGCCAACACTGTGATCGAGTTGGCCACATGAAAGATCGTTGTTTTGATCTTCACCCTTGTAAACATTGTGGAAAACATATGCACGCATCAGACAGATGCTTCAATTTGAAGAAACCTGCAAGAGAGAAGATTCACTTTGGGTGGATCGCTTCTTGGCAATGGTCATCAACAACTACGAAGATTTACAAGTCATACGAGAGAGTTCATTCATGAGTATTGACACATCTTGCAGTTGAGACATCTTCTTCTCCTCACTTTGTACCTGATAGGGGGGAACATGATGTCATGCATCAAGTTTCGAAGTCTCCATCTAACAACAAGCAGTCATGGCCCTCTACAAGTAAGTGAGATCAAACAGGCATGATCCACATCCATTTTCACATATTCAGTGATATAGACATTCAAACAGAAGAGAACCATGACATAGAGTACTCACATGAGACTCTCCTCTCCTCACGTTATTCCTGACAGGGGGGGATGAAGACAGTCAGTAACAAGCAAGCGAGTGCAAGCGAGCCAGAACAAGCGAGCCTGTGAAGAGATATGTTTGACTGAGCTCCAGAGTTGGTGGTCTGTCTTAAACCACCAGTATTGAGAGCACCTTCATTTAATAGAAGCATGTGCAAGCGTCTAGCTAACTTGGAAAACAGTTGCCATGATGGAAATGTTCAGCAAGTTGCAGCTATTCACTTCTTGTTTTCAGCTCTCCAGTTGGTTTGGTGGCAACCCATCCCAACCATTCCAGACAGAACCTCTGAGCCTTCGAACCAAGTTCTAGAGAACCGCTTAGCAATTCATATTGCCAAGTTCGAGATTTTGTGGTCAACATTAAACCACACACATAGTAGAATATTCCATCCTTCTGCTATCCTATTTCGGTTGATGGTCAGCCTAAAAACTATCCCTTGTGAGAGCCATTGTATCTAGCAGAAGCATGTGCAAGCTTCTAGCTAACTTTCTTAGTAAAGGATGTTCAAGATGGGAATGTTCAGCTGGTGGTAGCCGTCCACTTCCACTTATTTAGCTCTCTTCTTTTTCTTGGACTCATATACACCCTTCGGATTAAGGGGGGATTTGTTGGACACTAATCCGTCAGGTTGGGAGACGAACAGTCATCTTGGGAGTCCAAGAGATTCTTTGGAATATGAATCCAAAGGGTCACATATTATTGTATTTATTTGTGCATGTATTAATGAAATTTATTGTGCTTTCATGCTATTCTATTTGTCTTTGTGTTTGTTATTTTGCTATGTGTAAGCCAATCTGCTCATTTTCCCATTGGGCAACCTAACACTCCCAAATCCAAATACTCCTGGTAGTGGTGGGGCAAGTTTTCACATGCAAATATTATTTTTGCTAAATCCTTTTGTGGATTAGCCATCAGTGGTTCAGCCCATTTCTATTCACTATACATATGATCACAAATGTAACCATAATCATCTCTCAGTAGGCCTCCATCAATGTAAATGATTTATTCTTCATCGTATAACTCAAAGCCTTCATCTTCCATGGTTGTATCTAGTTCTATAACTGCAACTTGAAGATAGTTCTAAGATATTTATTAATTTGAGATTTAATTTCCATAGGCTGAGCCAAGAAAAGTGCTCTGATACCATTGTAATCTACCAACCAGGACTAGTCTTACACTAACTCACTCCTTTGGAAGACTCAATGAAAAACAATGGATTCAGTTGGCTAGTTTGACTGTAGGTAGGAAAAATCAAGTATTCTGGATAGGAGGAGGACTATGATAGCTGATAATACCTTTAAAAAAATTATGGGGACCATTAATGTTTCAAATTCATCTAGTATGAAATCTACTCCATGAATGCTCCTGAGCACCCCAACATATGCAAACTAGTACTTCATCTATACATTGACTAAAATCTAATGGTGAAGGATTCTGACTCAAAGAGGAAAAATAAAATCAAATAATAATAATAAAAATAGTAATTTTTCACTCCAATAATTTTGGTAAGGTTCTGAGGAAGTCTCACAAAGATACAAGAAAAATGGCCTTCTAGGATTGCACAGCTAGATCAAATTCAGGACTTCCAAAACTATCTGAGAGGCTCACAAATTTATGATATGAGACTTGTAATAATTCATATGAAATATTAATTAACATCATAAACCTAAATAACTTCATTTGGATCACTACTCATTCATTTATCATACAGATTCTAGAAACTAGCTCAATTTCATTGAAATCTAGACTAGGTGCAAGAAGAGGTATGAGAATCAGAATTTAATTCAGTAAAGCTTCAGATTTGACATCATATATTCATTATTAAATTCATATCATCCATAATTATCTGATTCATACATCAAAGAGTTATCAAGAATGAGATACAACTAGAAGAAACTCTTACATCAGGAAAACTAGAAATTCAATCATAGATTTGCATGGAGAGCTATCAGATCTCTGTCAGGGGATCGTAATACACTGGTGCATAATTCAGGACCTGCAATAAGCTCAATTATAACTTCTGAATACAATCATCCTCTCACTGGAATCAGGGGGCACATCTCCCAAGTCTCTAAGGCACAATTGCACTCACTCCAAAACTCAAACTGTCAAAAGATATCAAATGGAGTTGTAATCCTTCTTTTATATATTTAGGTGAATTGTTGAGCAAGTAATATAGGATAAGGTTCCCTCATGGAGTGGATAAGGTTGCTTTGCTTTCTTCTTTAGCTTTTTCCTTGATTTCTCCTTTGCTTTTCTTTATGCTTTAGATTTTGCCTTGCTTTCTGCTTTGCTTTGATTTCTGCTTTTTCTTTTGTTTTTGATTTTGATTTTTCTTTTGTTTTATCCCGATTTTGCTTTTCTATCCTTCTTTTTCCTACTTTTCTACCTTATCTTGCTTTTCTACTTTGTCCTTCGTTTTCCCTGCTTTTCTGCCTTACCCTGCTTTTCTATTTTTTCTTGTTTTTTTATTTATCCTGATTTTTTGCCTTTGTCCTGCTTTTGTCTCGCTTTTATGCTTTATTCTTCTTTTCTTGAGCTTTGTTGCTTTATTCTTCTTTGTTCTCATTTTCCTACTTTTCCTTGCTTTGACTGCTTTATCTTTTCTTGTCTTGCAAGTTACCTATTAGTCAACCTTATCCTCTAAGGCACACTTGTGGAGAATTATCCACTTTATTCCAAAATACAAATATTATTTAATGAAAAATACTTTTCATCAAGTGCATATCAAACTTTAAGAAAATAAATTCAACACCTCCTAATTAATTAATGCCCGAACTTTCAAAATTAACCCCAAGTAAATGAGATTTTATCCTCAACCTAAGGGATTGATTGGGTTAGGAACTCAATCCAATGATAATCAATGAGGGGACATGAAAAGAATATACCAAAATGTTGTCCAGGAACACTATAATGAACTTGTCTAGGATTTATTTAAACACACCATTCATCAAACAGATGAATGTGGCTAGGGCATTTGTTAGTATCAAAGGTAGGGCTATATATTCATAATGTCGATACCTCGTTATAAAAGTTGTTTTGATTATGTCTTCATCTTAAATGCATGCATGGTGATACCCAAATCTCAAATGAGTCTTGGAAGTAGTTTTCCTTGGCATATAATGGAGAGTCTGCGATAGATGATGCAATGTTGTCAACGTTTCCAGCCATTCTTGGCTCATCATGAAGACATTAGCGATGACTAAGAAGATCTTCACCCTCATCAATGATTAATATAGAATAGTGAAAATTTATTGGAATGGATCTGACTATAGGATTTTTGTTTGTTGGGAATTGAATTTAAAAAACAAATCTAATTTAATTTCAATTTAATGTTAAATTTATTAATGGTAAAAAAAATTTGGGGTTATGGTTTTATTAAGATAGAGATCCATATTTTAATGGATATTTAATAATGTTAATATGAATTAATGAGTTAGTTTAGTAAATTTGTTATATATTGAATTATTAAATTACTAGTATAAATTTATTAATATTTGTTAATTCAATTTGTTAATAAATAATGAATTTAATAATATCATCATATTAATTCATTAGAAATTTGTTAATTTAAATTAGGTTTAGATTTGTTAATTTATGAATTAGTTTGATAAAATATTAGTTAGTCTTTATGTTATAAACTAATACAATAACATTATTTATTAGTTTAATTGATTGTGTTCTTTATTATTATTATTTTTTATAAGCTAGAGGTAGGTCTTCTCTTTTTTCTTTCAAAACAGAGAAAACAGACCCATAAATAGCATGGGAATGTATCAGAAATATACCGGATCCTCTCACAACGGAGAAAACAGACCCATAAACAATATGGAAATGTAACTATGAAAGAGTAAATATCATCATAATAAAACTAGCAGTGCTATAAATGAGCCAACAAAAAGAACTGCATAAACAAAAGAACTTCATAAACCAAAAGAGATTGTTCTTTATTATTATTAAGTTAAAATTTAATTATAATTTAATTAATATTATCAATTAATTAATTGATAATTAATAATTAAACAAATTCACTTTCAACTTTATTATTTAGTTTTTATGTTAAATTCAATATTTGTTAGTTAATTTGTTTTTTAATTTTATATCTATTAAGTTAAAATCTTATTACTTTATATTATCAATTAATTAATTTCAACTATTCCAGGAATATTCTTTCATATTCCTCCATGGACATGCTTCCCCATTTGAATTCAAAGAACTCTTCCATCTTCCTATCATTGTATTACTGAGTTAAATATTCATGCTTGAAATATTTTTCAAATATGTCCCAGGAAATATTCCTTTCATCAAATCCTTTTACCTATTTCAACTCCTCCCATCATCCGTAGGCTTTTCCTTGTGAGTTGAGTATTGCAATTCTAGCTTCCTAATTATTTGAGTAATTGTGTAGCTGCAAATACTTCTTCATTTCCAGCAGCCACATCTCAGCAATTTCACCTGGTTTCTCTCCATTAAAGGTGGGAGGTTTTAGTTTCTGAATTTCATCCTATAATGGGTCTTCTTCATACCTTCTTCCCCGATATTGGTTATAAAGAGGATCTGATTTTTATTCATAATGTTACTTTTTGTAATGCTCGTCATCATATTTTACATGGGAATGCTTCCCCATTTTATATTTTCTCTGCCCCTTGAATGATGAGATATCTCTGAATGAATCCTTCTTTGAGACTCTCCTTATTCATCCTTCACCAATGATGCAGACTCATGCTGCACTTGGTTCTATAACTTAATCAAGTTTTGAAGTACCTGTAAATTAACATGATTATGCTTCTCTTGACTGTGTAAGATTCTTTTATTTTATGTTTGTATCCTTCTCAAAGCTTGGAGCATTTCCTCTGCCCACATTTCACCTTTTTCATTTCGATGGCCACTTGACTCTATTTTTATTTCATTGTGATCCACTTCATCATCCATGTTGGAATGTTTTGGCTCACTAGCCCTTTTCCACTGCTTTTTAATAACTATGTAATATGAAAATGTGGTGGCAACCTGCAATATCCAGCTGTCGTGCTAATGATATGAAATTCCTCAAGTTTTTTCAGTCCACTACAATATAAATATACATATGCATAAAAATTAATTTTCATCATGCATAATAATTTCATTTTGAAAATTTTAAATGGACACATCGAAAACTTTCAACATTAAAACTATGCTAGTGACATTTGGTCACTACAATTTCCCTAGACCAAGTATTGAAACCTGCTTTGATACCACTTGTGATGTTCCCGTCATGAAAACACTCAAAAACATGCCCGATTTTTTTTTCTTTTATATATATGGGTATATTTTAACAAACGTACCATAAAGATACAAACATTAGATAAATGAAATGCTGAAGCACAATTAAGAATTTTCACAAACCTTATAAGCCCATATTTTAAATCCATTAACAAAAACCTTTAGAAAAATAAACAATGGGTTAACTACCCAAAATCAAGCTATATGCAAATCCGATGTCATTCAATTGATTAGTGGACTTGAGTTCAATTTCAACATGTCACCACCATATATCATTTATCGTAAACAAAACCTAGTGAATTTAAACCATGAAGAGAAACATTCAACAATATAAATTATTAGCCATGATTTGAAGCATCAAGAGAGTTCATAGATGCTAGATCATAAGTTTTTAACAACCAAACACAATATTAATTAACCAAGTCATCGTCGAAGAATTTTATCAAACACTTTGATGACCATCATGAAAACAAGTATTCGATCATGAAGTTTAGTGCAGAGTGATGCTAAGGTGGATTACTTGCAATCAAATGGGAATATGAACAATTAAAATCAACTTCAAAAAGAAATACGATCATGACATTTACCAAATTGATGTGGTTATGTATGGATTGTTTATTGAGATCAACAAGTGAAAATGACTATCCAATGAACATCTTAAGTAATTTACCAATCGATTTAAGCATAAAAAACATTAAGTGAACAAATGAGTCCAAATATGGGTATACAATTGTCAAATCGGCCTTAGAGTATGATGCATTCTCACTGTTTCATTTCATCAAACAATTTAATAATAAAACTCAGAAATTTATGTTTGCAAACAAGAAACACATAGAAAATGTTAGAAAGATGATCTCTAGTGCATGAAAACCATTGGCTCAACCCCAATATGAATTTTAAATGCAAAATCTAATTGTATGGCCTGCAAATAAATCCACGATGAAGGGTATGGCCCAATAGTTCACAAGATGATCGATTTGATGTGTATATTGTCCAAATCACTCAGGAAATCACTGAAATTTCATTGCAATAGATTAACCATCAAGCTAGAAACCAAATAGACCAAGAGAAAAACCATCTATTGGTATAAAAATCGTATCGTACGGACTGTCAAGTACACAGTACAGATGATTTCAGAGAGGCAATTTCCATATTTTAATTACGTCTCCAAAATTCACAATTCATTCACATATGGAAAATAGATTCCTAGAAGCCGTCAATTTTATTAAGGCTTGGAATGCAACACTTCCAACCACATCCTATGAATTCTCCAAGCTTGAAAACTCGAGCTTCAGGAATTTGCAAGACAAATTCCACTTAAACAATGGCTGGAAACCGTCGTCCCAACATTTCTTATATTCATTATAGGCTCGAGAAAAGCATTGTAAGTTCTCTCCATGTAAATTTAGATTTATATATTAACTACACAAATATAATCATTTACCAACATTCAAACCATTTAATTTTGAAAATTCAGTATAATGAAAGTCAATTCATTCCCAAGCACATGGGCACTTCCAACTAGGCCAATAATATTTCTAAGGAGATTTAAATTAGAAAAATAATCTCTTCAATAAACAATTGCATTTCCAGTAATTAGATAACTTCTTTTCAACACCCCAATCCGACACCCATTGTCTTGGAATTCCAATGCTGATATTACAAATGCATTCATCAATATATTCATGAACAAAAATCTACTTGGAGTTTGTAGATTTCAAGTATTTTTCATTATAAAATAAACTATCGTAAACTTTAACAATTGAATTAGATGCCTATAGGCATCATGCCATTAATACACTATAATTTAAAAGACCATGGATTTCTACAACCATACCAAATAAACATCACATTCCAACAATTTATTAGCATCCTTAAATAAGTTCATAAGTCACCCATTGGATTCAATGCTACAGTATATGTTAATTCCTGATTTACAAAATTGTACTCTATTCACTTGAGAAAGTTTGTTGGTCGTAAGGTATTTTGAATAAGTTTTTGTGTTTTGGTGTGAAAAGGGGTAGTTTATTGAAGTGGTCAGAGGGAGCATGCCTGCAAAAGAAGGATGGAATCCTACATAGTGGCTGAGAAACAAGGGAAAATAAGTGGATGATCACGTTAACTAAGAAAGTGGTTAGAGTAAGTTAGGGAGGAAGTTAGGATTTTCAGTCCACTTAATGGTCCTTGGGGGTTATGCCAATGGATACATATATGTAAAGGGTTGGGTAGAATAGGGTGTTGATGAAATATTAGCATAAATATAATGTGATGAAGAGTTGAGTGATCCCATGTATTGTTGTTGAGTTTTGTGTAATTGAAGGATTTTTGTACATGGTTGAGGTCTGCAGCCTATGTGCACAGATCTGTTAGAAGATGAGATGCTTTATGTAATGGTTATGCCAATGGATACATATATGTAAAGGGTTGGGTAGAATAGGGTGTTGATGAAATATTAGCATAAATATAATGTGATGAAGAGTTGAGTGATCCCATGTATTGTTGTTGAGTTTTGTGTAATTGAAGGATTTTTGTACACGGTTGAGGTCTGCAGCCTATGTGCACAAATCTGTTAGAAGATGAGATGCTTTATGTAATGGTATCAATGAATAAATGAAGCATTTTCATGGTTTTCTCCTATTCGGGTTTCCACGTAAAAATATCTCATGTACTTTGAATGTTTGTCTATGTATTTGTTATATTTGATCTGTGTAATATTTCTAAATGATAATACTATGATTAAAGGTAATAAGTTGTGAATGGTGTAGTTATGGTATTATTGCATAGTTGATGTATGCATTATGTTAGATCTATGATTTAACCGATTTTCGTCGAGGTTGCGTTATTGGGTATGATGATAGAACATAGTCCCCTCCCCTTCAAGACTACGAAAATGCAGTTCTTGTAGTACCCATAGGTACTTTGGGTGGGACTTCGCCTATTCCCAAGTGATGCCGAAAGGGCCAGTATCTTGGGATTTTTTGGTCTGTGTCATAGTGAACCTGGGTCTTCCCATAGTATATCCAACAAATGGTTTTGTTGCTGGGACTGGGATATGTGTCTAAAGGGGATGTGGATGTAGCATCTGACTAAACAAGAGATTTTGGAATGGATAGACAAGAAGCAACAATAGTTTTCCGAAGAGCAGAACATAAATCTATGGATCAACTCACATAAATGGTTGGGAAGGTATTCCATTATTAGATATACATGAAATTTTATTTGGTGAGTTTCCTATTATATTAGCAGAATGGTTGTCGAAGTTATTAGAACAAAAGGTATATTTTCAGGGAGGTGAACCAATGGTTTGGACTCCTAAGTTTATTCAAACACTTAAAGGTATGAATAATAAGATCTCTCGTGCTATTGATTACTGGCTTGATAGTATATTTGTGGGTTATATTACTAAGTTTTTTGTAGAAACTTTAAAGTCTTATAGTGCAGCTGAAAGATATTTTTTCAGAGGGAAGTGAGGTATACATTTTAAGTCTATGTACCTGTGGATTAAGATGTTACTCTATGAAAAAGGTGTCTTGAGAATGGAATTTCAGGACTAATATAGGGAACTGGGTATTGACCAGGGGAATTTCTAAGAATTATGTGGAAGAAGAGCGAGATGAAATGCTAAGGGGAGAAGAAACTGAGATAGATGAGGAGTGTGGATTACTGCAAACTCGAACAATATTTTAGCATTGTAAGAGGAGAAAGACTGTGATAGGGAGAAATGATATTCACAGTGTGACCGAAGAACATGACTACATTGCCATACCACAACTCAGGGAAGAATTGTTTAGTGAAGAAGAAGAAGAAGAGGAATATCACCATCTCAAATCAGAGGAAGATCAAGTTGGTTCATCTCGTGCCAGATGTTGCGACATACCCATGACCCCGTGTGCATCTCCTAAAATTGAGTTAAATACTTATAGCCCATCACATCTTGTGGAAGAAAGTAATATTATTAAAAATAATCAAAGTAGTGGTTCAATTAGTAAAAGTACTAGTTTAGTTAGCCAGAATAGTGCAAGTGTTGGTCCTATAGTTCAAAGTCAAACAATACCTCCAAGAAATAAAATGGAAGGAGATGATATGAAATTGCTAGTTTTTCGTGGGAATGGATCAGAAGATCTGAACAAACATTGGTTTCTTTGTGAAGCTGTTTGGAATTTTAAACAAGTGTTGGATGATAATGTAAAAAGAGCACAGTTGATCATGACCTTCTGGCATCATGCATTGAACTATTTTATGAAATTTTCTATTGTACCCCAAGGAGGGAAACCAAAACAATTGGTAGATATTAAAGCTAGTTTGGAAGATGAGTTCAATAAACCTAATTCTGAGTCATAGTGTATCATTGAGCTAAAAGAGATTAAGCAATCACCTAATGAGTTAGTGTGGGACTTCGAAGAATGGTTTAAAACTTTGGTGTACCAAGTAAATTCTTAGATTCTAGATGCCCAACATAAAGAATTTTTTATAGTTGCACTGTTACCACATATAAGCTTACCATTGATGCAATAGAAGGTTGTGTCGTAGTCTGAGGCTCTTGAAATTGCGATGAAGTTAGAGGTATCCCCAGTAGGAGAGACTGGTATAGGAATTGGTCATATCTAGACGTAGCTAGTGAATTTGTCACTTCAGATCCAAAATATTAAGAAAGAAGAAGAGAAAAGAGAGGAATTGTAGTGTATCAAGTGCAAGGTAGAAGGTCACCATAAGGATCAATGTCTCACATTTCAAGATTACCTAGCTATAGGGGTTCCTAATCCATTGAATCATGGAACTAGAGCTTGGTGTGAAATATGAAGGAATAGAGGACATCAACCAGAAGAATGCTACTTCTTGCATAAATATGTAAATATTCCTAAAAAATTATTTTGTAACTTTTGTAAGTCTATAGTTCATGATGAAGCAAACTATCGAGCATATGACCTGCTAAAGGAACACACAATTGATTCCTACATAATGAAAGGGGAAGAGCAAGATGAAGGGAACAATGTGTAGTTCAATGCTCAAAGAGGAGGCTATAATCAAGGACCAGGTGGATTCATAGGTCGCGAAAGAGACATATTTGGAAGAGGAAGAGGAAAAACAATTTGTTATAATTGTGGATAGTCGAGACACTTGGCAAGAGATTTTCCAAACCCTTGTTCAACATGTACATATTGTAGAGCATTGGATCATACTATTGAATATTATCTACAACTAACAACAAAGTGGCAAGAAAAGGGAAATCAGAATCCAAACCTAAATGTCCATAAGATATCTGTGGAGCAGTGAGAAGATCAACCTACCATAGCGGTAGTTACACATGGAAGAACTGCGACAGGGGGTGATGTGGAAAATCAAAGGAAGCAATATGAACCATGGGTTAGAAAAGCACTAGAACAACTGGCAGTGTTTAATCCCCATAAGGAAAAGGATACTTATGTCGAATATATAAGGGAGTTTACTATGACAACTCAAGGAAAATCAACATTTGTGACTCCTTCCAATGTATTGTACATCTCCAGTATATGAGATGCCTCCAATTTATGATCATTTAATTCCAAAGAGACCATCAAGAAAGGTATGCCCTTTAAAGAATTTATTGCAAAGTTTTCTAGATCTATTAAAAGATGAAAAAATAGTAAAAGAACTTCATAGTTAGATTGACTATTGTGACCGAGAAATAGTAGATCTTGTTGAAGAAAGGACTGTCAACCACTTGCAATGTAAGAAGAGGACAGGTAGGGAACTTCGACTTAGTGAACAGGTTGGGAATTATGACATGTATTTTATTATTTTAGATATGGGGTCAGATGTAAATGTTCTTATTAAGCAAACATGGGTAAATATGGGTAATCCTAAGCTCGTATGGTCACGAGTACAATTAAGAATGGAAAATTAGTAGAAAGTGATCCCATTTGGTAGATTGGTAGGGGTATCTGTCGATGTCGATTGATTGTGAAGCTTTGCATACTTTGAAGTAATTGAAATAATAGATGACATTAACCCTTATCCAGCACTGTTATATCCCAAATGGACACTTCTTTGTCTGTGACAACATTTTCATGATTTTTCTCTCATGGCAACACTTTCAAGATAACAATGTCGTTCACACAAAGGACATTATGGATGGAAGAGCCCTAATTTGGTGCTTGGTGTTATGGACTAATTTTGAGCTGTCAAAATAGCCTTTTCTTCAAAAACACATTTGGCTCAAGGGAATTTTTGAATAAAAAATGCACTTTTTCTTTGTCTTACTAGCATGTTACACACACCTTTCCTTTGTCCCACCAGCGTTTTTGGCCTAAATACTCAAAAAATTAATAAAAATTTGAATTTTGGGTCAGTTTAGGTAGTTTTGGTAACCTCCCTTTAGTTATAGCTTCCCCCAACCCAAAGGTAACCATCTTCACTTAGTATGTAAACAAGGGATATGAGCCTTGAAGAGGGAATTTTTGGTCTAAATGTTGTTATGATAGAGGAATTGCTACTCGCTATCCCTTGTTATCTTTGCCTCATGTCTTAAATCTGTTGCCCTAGTTAGTTTCAAAACCTTATGTATTGGAGCTTTGGTTGGGATTCTTGGAGAAGACAAACAAAAGACCCAAATTCAAAGTTTTTAAAGGTGCCTGGTAGTTAAAGGTATATTTGTAAATTTCATTTATTTTGAATAAATATTGTATATCTTCCCTTCCCTAACTATTGTGTTCATTATTATCTCATATTTGGTTACATGTTGATGTGCATTACATTAGATTGTTTATTTCTATGTTTGAATTGAATTTCAACAATATTTTGTATCCAAATGTGTTTGAGGAAGGTACTTTAGTGGTTTTCCAGGTTCTTGGGTTGAAGGCTTGGAGCAAAGATTTGAACAACGAAAGCTAGGTTCAAAATCCATAAACAAGGTACATGATTCTCTATCTTTGAAACCATAGCTTAGCTTTGTTTGAATATAAACCCTAGTTTACTTCTTGTAAATCATTAGATGTCCATATTATTCAAACCCATTATGTTGGTGACATCAACCCCAGTCATAGGATAGAATTCCTCTCAACAAGCAGTAATTGGCATAGAATGGGAAATGGATAATCAAGCTATCATTAGCTTGAAAAAGACACTGATGAAATTTGAAGGGGGGGAATCTGAGTTATCGCACCATTGTATCCTCTAGAAGGTGAGAGATATGTTGAACCCGTTAAAGAAGAAAATGTTTCTCAGGAACTGGAAAATATTTACAAAATGACATTAAGAATGGATGATTATATCAACCCTACAACAGATAGAAACTTGATTTGGCCAAGTATCAACTCATGTGCATCATATTTAGATGAGGGATTGGAGAATTAGAAAAATAGGCTACATGTAGTATCTATGAGAATGTTTGCTCACATTCCTAAATCACTGCACTGGATTGGGAAAGAAGTATGTAACCCACCTGTGTATGATGGATTAATGAAATTAGATTATTTTATTTTTGAGTTTGAATTGCAAGTTCCATAGAAACAAAGGGTATTAGCTTTATATGTAGCATTGAAGGCTACCCCAGCAAGGTGGTGGACTACTCATAAGAATAATATAGAAGGTTGGTCGCAGTGTAAAAGGTTGTTAGAAACCAGATTTGGAGAAGGAATTGAGTATGTTGGAGTGAAATATAATGGTTTGACAAGTGCTACAGAACATTTAAGGGAATTTACTACGACATGGAGGTCCTTTCCTAGGAAGGAATGGGTACACATGTTTATTCACACATTGGATACAATACCAAGGAACTAGTATACTAAGTTGGAACTGTGACGTGGAACAATACATTGGGAAAATATGATCATGAACTTTAAGGAAACTATTAGTTTTGAAGATGAGAGTCCAACATTGGATGCAGCTCTACAAGTTATTAAGGATATTTTTTTGAAGAAGTACATTTTCCTATATATAACACACCAAATTGGGTTGTGACACTTGAGCAGGCACTGGAGTGCTATAACATTACTGGAGACCAGGAAGTTGATGTTCCGAGAGACCTGCAAATACCAATGAGAGAGGGTAACCATTACATAGAAGGACTTGAGATTGAATCTACTAATTTTGTAAAGAACTTAAAGACTATAAAAGTAAATATTGGTTCAGAAAAGAATCCTAAGTTTGCTAATATTGGGGATTACTTGGATGATGAACTACAGAAAAAATTACTGATTTATTGCATGAGTATTAGGATCTGTTCCAAACCAAGTTTTCAGAAATGAAGGGTATTGCAGGTGATTGAGAAGAGATGAAAATTCCACTTAAGCTTGGTGTGAATCATATTAAGCAGATTCCCTATAGATTAAATCCAAGATATAAAGAGAAAGTGAAGAGTGAAATTGAGAGGATGTTGGATGCAAGATTCTTTGAACCTATCGAAGAGTCATAGTGTATTACCCATATGGTAGTTCAAGATAAGAAAAGAAGGGAAGTTAGAATTTGTTTCGATCTAAGAAAGTTAAATGCTGCATGCTTACATGATCCATTCCCCACGCCTTTTACATATGAGGTATTAGAAAACGTTGGAGGATAGGAATCCTACTCATTTACTGATGGGTTTTCTAGTTATAATCAGACTAAGATTTCCAAGGACTATCGACATAAGACTACATTTGCAACAAAGTGGGGCTATTACCAGTATACCATAATACCATTTGGGTTGAAGAATGCTGCTACTATTTTTTCCGGGGTGGTTGTCGCAATTTTCAAGTCATTTATACATAAGTTTTTGGAGGTTTACTTTAACGATTGGATTGTTTTTGGGTTTCTAAATAATCATATTGAGAGTCTAATATTGATGTTGGATTGATGCAGACAATATTAGATCTCTTTAAATTTGAAGAAATGCATATTTGGTGTTCCTTTTGGTATTTTACTAGGACATGTAGTATGTAAATAGGGCCTTTTGATGGATCCTACTAAGATTGACATTATTGTAGATATGCTACCACCAGCATCAGTGCAACTGAGAAAAACACTCGGACATGCAAGGTGTTACAGGAAAATTCATTAAGGGATATGCACAAATTACTGTACCTATGGAGAAATGGTTGAAAATGGATATTAAATTCCATTAGAATGAGGAATGCCAACAAACTTTGGATACATTAAAATAAAATATGGTAATTGCGCCAATCCTGGTCTTTCCATATTTGAGAAAAGAGTTTCATGTACATGTTGATGCTTCATCCATAGATTTGGGTGCATTTTTGGAACAATCTGGAGAAGGGGACATATATCACCCTATTTATTTTGGTAGAAGGAAGTTATAACCAACTCAAATGAACTATACTACTAAAGAAAGAAGGGATAGAAATGGTGTATGCACTTCAAAAATTTAGGAATTATTTATTGGGGTCTCATTTTAAAATGTATACTAACCATTCTTCTTTAAGATACCTAGTTAATAAGTCAATCTTGAGGGGTGGTTTGCAGATGGTAATTATTCCTCCAAGAATATGATTTTGAAATTGTAGTCAAACTAGGAAAGTTAAATGAAGGCCTTAATCATTTCTCAAGGTTGGAAATAAGAGAACCAATAAACTTAGATGATAACCTTCTTGGTGCGCAGTTATTCTCAGTAAGGATGGTGGATAATTACTTCAAAAAAAAAATTTAGTTCTTCAGTACACGTATGGATACTAAGGATTATACTGTGGCACATAAGAAATAGTTGTTTGTAAAATCAACACACTTCAACTTATAGCAGGACAACTACATAAATTGGTTGCAGATGAAATCTTGAGAAGATGTGTGTCAGAACATGAAAGGACTATGATCCTAGCTAAGGCTCATGATGGTGTTGCAAGGGGACACTATGCAGGTAACACTACAACACATAAAGTATTAAGGGTAGTAATGTGGCCTACATTACATAAGGATTCCAAAGAGTATTGTAGGTCTTGTAATTCATGTCAAAGAGTTGGAAACCTTCAAGGAGGGATGAAATGCCATTAGTTCCTCAAGTAACATTAAAAGAATTTGACAAATGGGTTGCTGACTTTATTGGACCAATTAACCCATCCATGAAGAGAACAAGAGGTAGGTACATAATAACTATGACAGATTACTTGACCTGGTGGGCTGAGGCTGAACCAATTCAGGATTGCATCTCTGCAACTACTGCGAAGTTCTTATTTGAAAATGTGGTTACGAGGTTTGGTTTCCCTAGGATTTTAATGAGTGATCAGGGATCCCATTTCTTGAACATGACTATTGAAGCATTAACAGAAGAATTTCAGATCTACCATCAGAAGAGCATGCCATACCATCCTTAGGCTAATAGAACTATCGAAGCTTTTAATAAAATTTTAGAGAACTCCTTGACTAAAATATGCAATGTGAACCGTGACTATTGGGATTTGAGGATATTGACAGTATTATGGGCATATAGAACAACTTGTAAAATGTTAACAGGCTAGACACCTTTTAGACTGATATATGAGGAATAAGTTTTAATGCCTATGGAGTACATTGTGCCTAGCTTAACGATTGTTTTCTTTATAGAAATGAAATATACGTGAGCATTACAGGAGAGGTTTTCATAATTAATGAAGTTGGAAGAAGACAGGTTTATTTTAGGTTTCCATCAACAAGTACAAAATTTAATGGAGAAGGAATGGAATGATCGACATATCAAGAAAAAGAATTTTCGAGCATGATACCTAGTCCTCCTCTATGATAGTACGTTCTTAAAACACCCTGGTAAGTTGAAGATGCACTAGTTAGGACCATATACGATTAAGTATGTTACAAAAGGGGTGTCATGCAATTGCAAAAATTAAATGGTGAAGTCATGGATGGTTTAGCCAATGGGAGTCGATTGAAACTATATAGGGACAATTGTACTTTCATTCATCAAACATGAATATGGATAGGAAGTCTAGGTGTTGGGTGCAACTGAAATGGGAAATAGACGCTAAAAGAGTCTGCACATAGGATACAAGTAGGAAAATGTCGAAGTTGCATAAGAACCCATGTACAGACGTGGGTATGTCGTAGATGATATAAAAAAAATCTCAGAAGTAATGAAGTGGCGCATTGATGGAAAAAAAGCATCAGCTGAATAAGAAAATATTTGCATTTAATGCAATATGTGACAAGAGTGTGTGAAATAATTTCATGGAGTTAAGGAAAATAAATGTTGTATTGGTTAAATGACTAGGGATATTTGGTCAAATACGCTAAATCTTAGGTTAACAACGAGACAAGACAAGATTGAGGTCCATTAAAACCATTAAGGAATGAGGATTAAGATCATTGTTTTCCAACTAGTGCTGAGAAGTGAGCTACGAACGGAGCTGAAAAACCAGTGTTTTATGCAAGAGTTTGTTTGGAGAGATTATGCCTGAAAAATTACTTGAGGAAATTGTAAAATAATTCATAGAGTTCATAATACCAGAAATTTGTGCAGAACTTGAGGTAATTCCAACAGTAGTGACATTAGTGATGCTCAGAGTAGCAAGAAGTTCAGTACGTACAAAGAATATTGAATCCCGCACTAAGGGGAGACATGATGCAGAGTCCGTAGCATCCAACTTTCCATCGGTTCTGCCACTGTATGTACCACCCAGGAAACATAATGCGAAACTAGTCAGATTGATCAAGGATGGGAAGTATACCCCACAGACGCCATAAATTCGAAAGGGAGTAATGATGGAAGGAGGCATGCTAGACAAAGTGCCAAATCTTAAGTATGTCAATCACGACTTGGATGATAGAAATAAATTCCTAGAATTTTCTCAAGACAAATACAAAATGGAGGTGCACCACGAAGACACGACCACTAGAGTTGTTGAACCACAACAATGGGCTACAGGATTGGAGAAGTATGGCATTTGGATCTCTTAGAAATACCTCATTTTGGTCCTAGTGTGGAAGTCAATTCATGTGTGAAGCATCTCTTAGTATGTGTTCATGGAAACTTTCTATGGCTAGATAGGAAAATTTCTATTAATATAGACTTAGCATCGAGGATTATAGGTTTTCCATCTGTAGGACCAGATACAATGACCTATTTTGTGGAAAAGAAGAAATATAAGGATCTTGCTGATAAAATGAAGGATAAATATGGGTTGGAGAAGATAAATCGAGGCTACGATGTAGCTTCTATTGATCATTAGTTGGTGAGATTTGCGACATGGGTGCTATCTAGAATGTTAATAAGGAAATGTCACCCCAATCAGGTCTCCATGGTAATAATAGCATTGGACGAGAAGTGTGTCAAAGGTCTGTAGATGAACTATTCGACCTTCCTGCTTAATGAGTTTTTGAGTGATTGCCATGATGCATAAGAAAAAGGTAGTCCTTTTCATTATTCTTGGTTACTGATTCTAATTGCATTAGTTACTTTGGTAGAGCCAGAAGAATCATAGTTTGCGGGTCAAGTGGGGCATTGTTTGGATATGCATTATGCATTGTTTTGGTATAGTGACAACACATACCGATAGAGGGACATGAAAATCACATTATATGTTTATAAGGAGGGTATTCATCATCGTATTTAGTAGATTCCTCGCATGGATCCTTGTGTCATAGATCTATTCAAGAAAATTGTCTGATTTAAGGAAAGGCCACAGTTTATGTATGTGCAAGCCAGAAGAGATACTACTAAGGAGTGGTTTCCTACACACTATAAGCCGAGAGAAGAAGATATAAACGGAATTATCTAGGAATGGCCTCAGGAATGGAAGGTGCGATTTCCCGCAGAGGAAATATCACCAAATGTGTCACAAACATCAGAGCATCAAAATGGTGGAGTTGACCAGAGTGAAGATGAACATGGGGGAGAAGTATCAAGAATCGATAAAGACTAGGAATGATCACAAGAAGAAGAGAAATAACATAATGCAACGTAGCCTAACCTTGTGGTTGGGGACAAAAAGAAATATGCTAAAGTAGCCAAAGGAAAGAGAACGAAGAGAAAATCTCAGAGGGATAGTGCATTTCTCTCGCTAAATAAAGATGATGTATAAGTGTTGACATAAATATTTAAAGACATTACTGAGGATATGTGGTAGAAATAAGAAGACATGCACTTGGAGCTATTTGGAAGAATAACAGGGAAGTTGACTAAGTTGCGACAATCCCTAGAAGACATAAGGATAGCACCCTTTAAAACAACATGTGAGCAACAAGGTGGCTTGGAAAAGCAAGCAATACCAATGTCGCAGCCATCCTCTACTATGCAACACTAACTTGTGATGCTAACGCCAAAAGAATTAAGTTTCCTAGTAGCATAGGTACAAGACCTTGTCCATGAATTAATTCATATTGATTTGAAGCTAGTAGAGTTACCTATGCATATACTGCATAACCTACATTAGAACATTACAGAAGAAATAAAAGGGCGAGAAGAGTCTAATTTCTGTGAGATGATGAAATATGGTGCCAAAAGTGATGAACTTAGAGACAAGTATAGAATGCTTAAGAAGGAGAAGGATGAGATCATAGAGAAAAAGGAAAAATTGCAGAAATTCATGGAAGTGACTTGCAACATAGTCCCAGAAATTGAAATGACAGAGGCAGCACCCATTGAAGACAAAATGTCGATCTTCAATGAAGCCATTAATGGATTTTGTGTGATTAGTGAATTGGAAGCATAGTTGGTGCCTAGCACACGTCCGAAAGTGTGAGAAAAAGGAGAGGGCACAATGAAAGCATCAATTGATACTATTAAGGCCTTATAGTAGCAATGTATGAAGCTATTTGATGAAAGTTCATAGGCATGGGAAACGTTGATGTATGATGAAGGGATACAAGGAGTAACGAGCATATTGGGAGATGCACAGACCAGGTCTACGAAGATGAAGGTTCTTATAAATACCTTACCACCTTTGGAAATAATGTTGAAGGTCACATAAAGTAAGTGACTGCAAACAAAAGTTAATAACCCGAGGGAGAAACAACAAAAAATGAGCCAAATGCTTGAAACTTTGCAGAATGAAGTAGTGAGGATATATGAAATTATTAGGGGAAGATACGAAGAGATAAGGAAAGCTATGCATATAGCTAAGGCATGACTAAAGGTAGAAATAACAGTACAATTTCCAGAGGAAATACAAGATAAAACATATAAAGTAGAAGGGATAGCCAAAGCATCAAAGGATATATATGTTGATTTTTTGGATACATGGAAGACACACTAGGAAAAAGCTTGATTTTATCGCGACGAGCAACATGTGAGTGTTGGGGGCATATTGGCCCTAAGGCATTTTGAACCATTTTTTGTGTTTTGGTGTGAAAAGGGTACTGGTCAAAGGAGAACACCTGCAAAAGAAGGACGAACTCCGACATAGTGGTTGAGAAAGAAGTGAAAAGAAGTGGTTGATCATGCCAACCGTGAAAATGGTTAGAGTAAATTACGGAGGAAGTTAGGATTTTTGGTCACTTAGTGGTCCATAGGGGTTATGTCAATGGCTATATATATGTAAAGGGTTGGGTAGAATGGGTTGTTGATGAAATGTTAGTGGAGAGATAGTGTGATGAAGAGCTAAGCGATCCTATGTATTGTTGTTGAGTTTTGTGTAACTGAAGGATTTTTTTAAAGGGTTGAGGTCTGCAGGATATGTGCGTAGATCTGTAAGACGGTGAAATGATTTATGTAATGGGATCAATGAATAAACAAATCATTTTCCTGGTTTTATCCTGTTTGATTTTCCACATAAAAATATCTAGTGCACTTTGAATGTTTGTCTATGTGTTTGTTATATTTGATTTCCATAATATTGCTAAATGATAATACTCTGATTAGTGATAATAATCTATAAATGGTGTAGTTATGGTATTACTACACAGTTGATGTATGCATTATGTTAGTTCTGTTATTTAATTGATTTCTATTAAGGTTACATTAATGGCTATGATGATAGAAGAAAGTCCCCTCCCCTTCAAGACTGCATAAATGTGGTTCTTGCAATACCCATAGGTACTTAGGGTGAGACTTTGCCTATTCATAGGTGATGCCGAAAGGGAAAATATATTGGGATTTATTGGTATGTGTCGTAGTGAACCTGGGTCTACCCATAGTAGAGCCAACAAAGATAAATACCTAGAAACTTATTTCCAGATTCATTTTAAGCACATGCATTTATACAAAGACATGTCATACATGGCCAAATAGAATTTCATAACAAAAATTAAATAGGAAAAACAATTGAATTCAATCCATAATTGGATTTTAATAATTAGTTTCCAAAGGACATTAAAACTATAATATAATTTCTAGTGGAAAAATTATATGAAATTCATTTGAATGGTGCAATTGGTTGCATGTGAGGCATGCTCCCCCTAACCATAGGTACAATGAGCTCCAATTCTCTCAACCCAGCAACCATCCCTGAGATGGAACCAAGAAATCCACTAAGAGTAGTCAATATTTTCACTCGAATTTTCTAGGAACTCACCCAATCCCACACTAGTAGTAGGAATTCAAGGAGTAAAACTAGAACACAACTACGACCAGTTCAATATTAAATATTGCAGTCCTTCTCTCAATATTAATTCATCAAGCACCACCATGAATCAACCCGTTTATAAGCACCATGACATCAATGCCAAAATTTATACTGAGAAAAGGCCAACAACATCCACCATTTAACTGGTCATTGCTTCATAGGCATGGTCACCCAACCTCAACTAACAATGAGCATAATGGTATGGTTTAGAAAATTTCGAGGTTTCAAGGTCTTCTCTGATAGCTCATACCATCCAATTTTTCCAGAGCTTGGTTTCCAAAATCGGTAAGGTAACCAATGAAGGTGGTGGAATGAATTTCCTCCAACAAGCATTAATTTTGTTTGCATGGAAATTTAGACCCACATGGGCTAGTCTCACCCAAGAGACCCACCACTTTAGAATTTAATTCCCCACCTAAGCACCCACTTAGGACTTATGCAGGGATTTAGGGATTTATAAAATGGTTTAAGACTTAATCTCTCATCAAGTAAATTTTTTAATTTTAATTGAGTCAGGGTTATGTGAATTACCCTATGGGACTTCCTCATAGCCCCCTTACTCTAAATAGTGAATAACTTGGTTCCTCATACTCTTTTAGCATAATTCCTCATAGCATCCAGCTATATATTTTATTATTAAATATATTTTTTCATGTACATGGTCACATGTTCTAGCCTCCGGGCCACTTCACTTAGTATTCACAACATATACAATTAAAATTCCAGGGCTTGAAACCCAGGGTATTATAGGAAGGACACCTCTCTAGAATATGATACTTGGGAACCATCAACTACTTTGAAATACTTTTTCCATCTCTAGCCTTGAGGATGATGCTTCTTTTGAAAAGGGAAGGCATGTTAGGGTCCTACCCTAATATCCTTACATTATCAATACACAATGCCACAAGACCCATTAGATATTTAGTGGATAGTTACTTAATGAAAAAAGGACCTTCCTATTAAATAAATACCTCGAGGTGGTTGACCCTCATTAATAACAGGACGCAATTAGTTAGGACTTTGGCTACTGAAAAACTATGTATAGAGTAGTAAGATATGTAATGTTTAGTCAAGAATTTCCATTGTAATTGGATCTTTGTTGTTGGAGGTTTCCCCCTTAAAGAGGAAAGTGAACATTGCTATCTATTTGATCTATTCTCTCTTGTAATTTTCTATCTCTTCTCTAAATTTCTAGTTTTAAGCACATTACAAAATCGCATAACCAAAATGCCATAATGACCTTGATGTATTTTGAAGGGATTTTTTTTAATGTCTTATTTCCTCATTCTAATTTGATGATATCTAGAATGGAGATCCAACTTGGTAAAGAATGTCAGAGATTAAGATCTAGCTAAACTAGCTTACCTATCTAAGAACCAATAACATATCAACATGAACATAAAGAGACCAAGAAAAGGAGAACACCATGTGAGAATTCTATATAGGTTGAATACCATGAAAGAATTCTAATAGCCAATAATCTTGAAGCAAAGAAGTCCTCACAAGAATTTATTCACAGATATGCAAGAATAAGAAGAAATGTTGAAACATAACATAAGAGAAGGAACTCAATTGATGGAAATATTATCTCATGTATTATTCCTCAATGTGAATACAATATATAATACATCTCAAGAGAGAAAATAGAATGCCTTAAAGGCAAGTTGTAAAGCACAAAAAGTAAGGCTTACTAAAAACATAAAAACCCCCTAGGTGGCAAAAGTAGTTTCCAAAACTGTGCTAGAGGCTCACGAATTTGGAAAGTATGGTATGGTAGCTCATGAGTGAGGTAAATGGAATGTAATGGTTGCTTTATAAGAGAATATATTATGTGGAGGTTGAATTGTTCAAGTGGTAAGAGTTTCCAAGTGAACTAGCTTTTCCTTATCCACTAGAAAGTAGAAAAAACAGGATAAAGCTGTCTAAATCAGGAAAGTATCTTTCTAATTCAAGAATGGAATAAAATCAGACAGAATCCAAGGAAATCTTATCCAGAATTTGTCCAAATTCATTTTTGTGGCTTAGGATGGCAAGTGGTCCACTAAAAGACAAAACTGGCCCTATTTAGGGAGTCAAAACTTAGGAAATTAGTCTAGAAGACTAGTAAAATATATCCTAAGTATTTAATGGGTTTTTAAATGTTCCAACACCACCCCTTAATCCTGACTTTATGAGATGAAATATCAGAAATATAGGGCCCAAGCAACAAGGCTTATGGTCACCCCATTACAAAAAATTATTAGTCCATGTACGTGAGGAAAGAAGGAAAACCATTTGGGAAGAAAACCTCCCCTTAAGATCATGGAATACACCATAATAATGCTCTCCAAACTTCAAGCATGTGAGAACTTGGTCAAATTTCTGGAGGAATATTCTTCTTGGGAAGAAGTGTAATGTGCTCACTAGACTTGAAATTCTTGAGATCAGATCCAAATGAGACTTGATGATGTCCGTCATCTTCTGTGCAATCGGTGCCAAAAATCATGCAAAGAAATAGAAGCAAGAGAGAGAGAGAGAGAGTGAAACCAATTACTCCAAACGATAATGTTGCCTCCATAGAATTCAATAACACACCAAATATCAACCAAAGGAGAGGTTTTGAGTGTGTATGATCTGCAACAACTAGCTGATGATTCGAATCAGAAGACATATGAGAGAACAATGATGAGAGATGCAAAAATCTGAATTCTTCAACAATAAATTTCTGCCATTTGATATTCAGTACCTGCAAAACAAACTCTCTGAAACTCATACTGGAAGACTAATTTAATTAATAAATCCAAAGGCTCTGATACCATGTGATAATTCTATATAGGTTGAATATCATGAAATAATTCTAATAGCCAAGAATCTTGAAGCAAAGAAGTCCTCACAATAATTTATTCAAAGATATGCAAGAATAAGAAGAAATGCCAAAACATAACATAAGAGAACTCAATTGATGCAAATATTATATCATGTATTATTCCTCAATGTGAATACAATATATAATACATCTCAAGAGAGAAAATAGAATGCGTTAAAGGTAAGTTGTAAAGCACAAAAAGTAAGGCTTACTAAAAACATTAAAAACCCCTAGGTGGCAAAAGCAGTTTCCAAAACTGTGCTAGAGGCTCACGAATTTGGAAAATATGGTATGGCAGCTCATGAGTGAGGTAAATGGAATGTAATGGTTTCTTTAGAAGAGAATATATGACGTGGAGTTCGAATTGGTCAAGTGGTAAGAGTTTCCAAGTGAACTAGCTTTTCCTTATCCACGAGAAAGTAGAAAAAACAAGATAAAGCTGTCTAAATCAAGAAAGTGTCTTTCTAATTCAGGAATGGAATAAAATCAGACAGAATCCAAGGAAATCTTATCTAGAATTTGTCCAAATTCGTTTTTGTGACTTAGGATGGCAAGTGGTCCACTAAAAGACAAAACTGGCCCTACTTAACTAGTCAAAACTTAGGAAATTAATCTAGATGAATAGTAAAATATATCCTAAGTATTTAATGGGTTTTTAAATGTTCCAACACCACCCCTTAAGCCTGACTTTATGAGGTGAAATATCATAAATATAGGGCCCAAGAAACAAGGCTTATGGTCACCCCAATACAAAAAATTATTATTCCATGTAGATGAGGAAAGAAGGAAAACTACTTGGGAAGAAAACCTCCCCTCAAGATCATGGAATACACCATAATAATGCTCTCCAAACTCCAAGCAGGTGAGAACTTGGTCAAATTTCTAGAGAAATAGTCTTCTTGGGAAGAAGTGGAATGTGCTCACTAGACTTGAGATTCTTGAGATTCTTGAGATCAGATACAAATGAGACTTGATGATGTCCTCCATCTTATGTGCAATCGGTGCCAAAAATCATGCAGTGAAATAGAAGCAAGAGAGAGAGAGAGAGAGAGAGAGAGAGAGAGAGCGAAACCAATCACTCCAAACTATAATGTTGCCTCCATAGAATTCAATAACACCAAATATCAACCCAAGGAGAGGTTTTGAGTGTGTATGATCTGCAACAACTAGTAGGGTGTCCATAGAATACAGATGAACATCATGACTTTAACAGTAGAATATGGATGTCCATCATACATGCATATTGGCCATCTAGGTGTCTCTATAATAAAGTCGCGGCTGTGTTGAAGCACTCGCGGGTCTCTGCACAGGAGGGTAGTGAGTAGACTAATGTAAACGTGAGTTAGCAGTGAGAACAGTCGCGAGTATGACACAGCATACGCAGGTCTTCTCACTGGAAGTTGCGGGTCTGTAGTATACTCGCGGATTCACAGTAGGAACAGTTGTGGTTAACCGCGGGTTCTGTGAAGAAAAGTCACGAGTGTCCAATTTAAGGCCGAAAACAGTCTTGAATCTGCCGAAGACGGAAACCTACACAAAGTCTACCAAACTTGTACGAAAACCGTCGTTTTGAAAATCGGAAAATAGATCTCCTTGAGGAGTGTTGTAGAACTTTCTTCCTATGGATAAGAATAGGTTCTCTTAGCTTAAAATAAAGTAATATAAGACAACTCATAACAAATGCACCCTTGAAATCCTAAATTAAACTCATACATCAAGATTAAACATACTTGGAAATGGAGGATGAATGCCACTCACCTTAAATCATATGTTTGTCCCGCTTACAGCTTTAGTCCTGAAGCTCTCAAGTTGAACCTGTCAAGATCAAAACAAAGACAAACAAACGATCTTCCAAATACTTTGAAATATGAATTAGATCTAAATTCTATTGAACACACTTCATGCCAATGATTACCACATAATACACACAAAGTGGGAAAACAAGACAAGTTATTATTGATTAGAAGCTTGAAGATTCTTACAAAGATTTCCTTGATGTCCAAGTGACCTTTAGCTCCAATGCTCCTTCCCTTTAGCTATCTCTAAAAATCTCTTAGGATCATAGGTTTCCCAAATAGTCCTCCCTTTGGATTATGAATGGCCTCTCCTTTATAGCATGTGGAAAGATAACCATAAGGAGAGGAAGGTGGATCTGATGAGATTTTAGTGGATCAACCAAGCTAAACAAGAAGAATGGGTAGGGATCGAATCAGATGAGCCAATCCCAATAAAATCTATAGAAAGATGAAGATTCCGAATATAAGGAAAAATATTATTATTGCATTTTCACGCCCTATACATTGAGCATAACGCGAAAATATAGGAATTTCCGTGCCCTAGTAGTTGTGCAACAAGCAAAAATTAGGGTTAATTAGGGTTTTTTGCACCATGGGATATAGGCAGGGCACAAAAATTAGCGCAAAAGAAGGTCAATTGGGGTGACACTTGGCCCGTGAGGTTTTCTTTAAATTGCAAAGGGCTGGATTTGTCTCCTAGGTGTCCAGATGAGACCAAGCATGGGACCAATGAGGTAAAACACATATCAGGAGGAAGTCTTGCTAGGTCATATGTCATGGAGATGCGGCACTAACGCTCAAAGTGTAACTTTGAGGTATAACAGATGCCCCCTAAAGTGTGAGGTCAGAAGAAGTTGATGGCCAAAAGAATTTACCAATAAATTGTGCAGAGATAGCATCAAGGGAGTCGGAGCAGAGCTGCAAGGACACAACATGTCAAATACCACCGAGGCGGGCATACCCATGCTCAGAACAAGTGACTCGAAACATGGTTGTTGACCAATACATTGTAGATCCATGAGAGAACTGAGATGATATGGACTGTAGACGAATCATGGATAGTATGAAAAAGCGTAGATACATGAGATGACAATAACACAGCCACGACCAATACAAAGTGGATCTATGTGACAATACATCACTGAGGTCACCAACATGATGTATGTATGGATACCTACTCAATAATCGCCATCGCATCCCAGATGTAAAGGTAATATCAAGAACATTCGGGGTATTCTACCCGATCCCGAAATGACATGATCTTAATCATGTGATTACAAGGTGTTGAAGTCAAACATGATAGGAACCACTTGATTACTGATCAATGATGTAAACCATGAACAAGTGCGAGGGAGATCACCAATGATGACAATGATTCCCAAGGTATCTCTAGTACAATCCATGAAATGTGAATAGATGTCTTGACATCAAACATTCATGGAATCATTCAATCATAGGTCAATGATGTAAACCTACTATCGAATATGAGGAAACCTGCCATTGAGGCATGCAAGTACCAAGGTACTAAGGTTGGTTCCTAAGCCTAATTCTTGGATGATGAGTTGAAGTCGACAGGAATAGAATCGTCGAAGGAGGGCCATAATGAATCCCACATCAATGACATGAAACTGATATAGGAAATAGGTGTGGAACAATGGACTAAAAGAACAAGTACTGACACAAGATTGGCAGATTGAAAAACTGGCAAAAGAGTGGACTCAAGATAACAATAACCCTTTTGAACATATAACAGCATGCGATAGGACTTGGCAGTTGGGATTAATTTGCAGAAATAAACATGGGGATGGTAGACTCATAATGAAAGAGATGACACGGGACTATAGTTACAACTCATCGGAGCGACTAACTAACCAAAGGAGACAAGATATAAATGCATGCCATATTCAAAGGTGATGACTCACAAGCTGCCAATAAGGTAAACTTGACTTATTTCCTCACTTTCCCCCCATCATAACTGACGAGTACCTCTTTGTGGTTTAACGAGCTTGAAGAGGATAACAGATGCTTGGTGTATCTCACCTTATAGATGAGTCCAATATCACATGTTTTACGAGCCTGAGAAAGGAGGGGTTCATCCCAATGCAGGCCCTTCTATGTTGAGTTTTAACGAGTCCAAAGAAGGAAAACTCGACATTTTTGCATGTTTAGAGAGTATGAAATAACTTAAAGAAGACTCCAAAATGTACTTTTCCGTAAAGTTAGTCCCCCAAACCCAAAAAAGTGTAAAACAATTCTTGAGAGAACTCTCCTCGTCAAAATTTGACTAAGGTATACCTTTCTCGTAAATAGTCTAAACAGGCCAAAAAATGGATAACCTATCACTGAATAGATATCCTTTCAGATAATTTTACAAGTGTGAAAGAGACAAGCATACTTGGCAATCTTTTCGCAGCGAGGGAGTCCGAAAAGAGCTCAAAGAGAACTCCAAAGGTCCATTTTCGTAACTTTAATCATCTTGGTCTGAAAAAGGAATAAAATAATACCAAAATGATACTTTCCTCATCATTTTACGAGCATGAGTAAAGTTGAATAAGATTGACACTGGTTTTATTAGGTTTGACAAGCACGACACAGGTGTGAAAAAGTTCTTGGAATCTTTTTCAGGTTTAGGTCTAGAGCACGAAAAAGATAAAGTAAGCTCGAATGAAGGTCAAAATCGAATACCAATGTGAACGGTGCGTGTAAACCCTATAACAAGCATTAGTTCCTTAGAATAAATGAAAAATTGACCCAAAAAGGATTTCTAAATATAATAATAGGTAAAAATGTCCATTTAAAATGTATAAAAGGAAGGTAAATGAAGAATTACCGATTTCACTTGGTCATTTTCACCCAAAGAGGAGTTTTTACCTTATAGAGAGCAAATTTTCAACTAAAGATTTCGGAAGATCCAGGGCATCATTTCGACCGTTGTTCGAACCAGGTAGGTCCTCTCAAGATCATCTTTCATTTCATGTATTTATTTTGTTGTTTCATGCCATATATTTTGGTTTTTGAGAAGCTGTAGGGAAAAAGTTTCGCCCTCTAAAATTTTTGCACCCTCTCTATGTCGAGAGGCGTGAAAATTTCAGAATTTTCACGTTCGGCCTTTAAGTGGGGGCGCGAAAATTTCTAGTTTTTGTGTGGCCAGTGAATATACAGGCGTGAAAATCTATAGAATGCAAAAAGTACAAACTTGTTTCTCTTGTTTGGCACAAAATCAGGTTTTCATCTTCTCATAGATGTTTTCTTTGATGTTTTGCAGGAGTTTGTAACTAATTGGAGTGAGAATGGTTGACTAGAAAGAAAGAGAGCATGAGGATGATGATAGGATAGCTCCACAAGACCATGGCACACTAACTACACTACGGGAATGTGGTTTACTGAATTTCTTCAAAACAAGGGGTATCCGCAAACAAGGAAATCTACTAAACTACATCATTAAGATGTGGGACAACGACATCCAATATTTCCATATCAGAGAGCATACCCTCGAGATAGAACTTGAGGATATTTACTTCTTGACTGGTCTCTCCAAGAGAGGGTCACGGGTCAATCTATCCAGGAACAGGACGTCATATGAGACCATGGACACGTATGTTGCCCGTTATTGTAGACAAGGATCCTACAAAAAGAGTGGGAAGGTTCCCATAGCAGATGTGATAGATCTCCCAATGAGAACCATCTTTAGGTTTGCTTATCACTCCTTTCGAGGCTTGGACAAGTCACAAACATTATATCTCTCATTTCAGTATTTTTGGCTCAAAGACTTGGGATAGGATTCCACTTGAGAAGAGGAGGGCATTGCAACCCCAAAGCCAACCATGTTTATTTGTTGGATATTTAGAGAAATCCAAAGGTTATAATTTTTTTAACATGACCAATCATAAAGCATTCATCAAAAGAAGTGTGCAGTTTGAGGAAGAGCCCTCTCAGAGCGTTGAAATTGGAGAACCATCTTCACCACCATTTGAAGAAGAAGTGACGTTCTTGATGTTTTTTATTCTGATATATTTGATGATGAGGATGATTTTATTGCAAATGTTAAATCACCTACAAGGCCTAAATGGGATGCAAAAACTTTGCAAGCAGCAGGTGAACTAGTTTGTAATCCTCGGGACCAAAGGAGGACTAGATCACAATTTGAGACGACTCTCAATGTGAATGATCCTTACCTTTATGAGAAATGTTTTATGATGATAGATTCTGATCCTTAGACATATGAGGAAGCCTCACATGACCCAAGATGGCATATTGCTATACTTGGGAGCTAGTCAAGCTCCCCGCAGGCAGAAAGTTGGTAAGGTGCAAGTGGATTTATAAGACCAAATGTGCAGCGGATGGTGAAAAGGTAAAGTACAAGGAAAGGCTAGTAGAAAAGGGATTTTCTCAGGTCCAACGACTTGATTATAATGAAACGTTTGCACCAGTGGCATAGAAAGACTCCATTAGACTAGTTTTGGCAGTTGCAGCTTCCAAGCGGTGGGAAGTACATCACATGGATGTAAAAAGTGCTTTCCTCTGTGGAGAACTTAAAGAAGAAATATATATGCAGCAGCCACAGGGGTACACATCAGATCCAAATCTTGTTTGCAGGTTGAAAAAATATTTGTATGGACTTAAGCAAGTCCCCAGGGCTTGGTATGCAAAGATGGACAGTTTCCTTCTGTCACAAGCTTATGTTCGGTGTAAATCTGACCCAAATGTCTATATGAAGCATGTTGATGGTTTTATAATGATAATAGTGCTGTATGTTGATGATTTGCTGATTATAGGTAGTGGCAATGACCAAATAGCATCATTGAAGACAGCCATGCACCAAACATTATCCATGAGTGACTTGGGAATTCTTAAGCAATTTTTGGGGCTTGATATTTCTCAAACAAAAGAAGGAACCAAGGTATATCAGTCAAAATATGCTTCTGATCTATTAAATAAGTTTAAGATGGCTGATTGCAACCCTTCTAAGACTCCATTCCTTTCCGGAGTTAGACTAAAAGATGAAAAATCTACACCATTGTTTGACAACACTTTATATAGACAGATGATTAGCAGTTTGCTCTACTTGACATACACTCAACCATATTTTGCTTATGCTGTGAGTGTGGAATAAAGATACATGGAGTAGCCACATGAGCTACATTGGAGGGATGCAAAAAGAATTCTTCATTATGTACAGGGCACAAAGACTGATTAGATTCACTATGCTGCAAATTCGAGCCTAGATCTCTTGGGCTTCATAGATTCAGATTGGGCTGGTGATAGCCTTGACAGGAAATCCACATCAAGATTTGTATTCATGCTTGGAGGTGGCCCTGTTTGCTGGTCCAGCAAGAAATAGAATTCCATAGAACTATCTTCAGCAGAGGCAAAGTACAGAGGAGCAGTGGATGCTGCTACACAGTGTGTTTGGTTGCAGGGGATTTTGTCAGAGTTTGAGATTTCTTTCAGTACTCCTACTATCATTTTTTGTGACAGCCAAAGTGCTATTAGAGTTTCATGTGATCCAATACAGAGGCAGAGGACCAAGCACATAGATATTCATATGCACTACATCAAAGGATTAGTGCATGACCAGGTCATAGATTTGCAGTATTACCCCACAGGTGAGCAAACTGTAGATATCTTCACCAAGGTTTTCACAGAGAAGACATTCAACTATCTTATATCACTCCTTGGGATGGCTAAACATGTGGTGGAGTGAAGGGTTTATCAGCAACCTTTCAATTTTTATATGTCCATGTTTTGAGGGGAAGTTTTTCCCAGGAGGTTTTCCTTCTATCCTTGTTTTTTGTGGACCGGCAGTATTGTACAAGGTGACCAAGTCTTGTTACTGGGCACTTAGTATTTTATTTTCTGATATTTAAACCATATAAGTCAGACTTATGGGGGGGTGTTGGAATAATTAAGTCTTCCTACCATGTCAATAAACTCGGAATGAATCCATAATTTCTGAAATAACCCACATATCCGTAGATATAAAAATGATATATAAATTTATAGATTTATAAGATAAGATGATTTACAAGAATTAATGTTGGGTATTTTATACCCTAAGTGGGAAGGTAGGTGACTTTTCAAGTCACCTCTTGAGTAATTAATTAATTACCCTAATTAACCTATTTAGTATTTAAATGTTAATATTTATAACATTTATATTTGTTCCATTTCCTTCCCCTTAAGGGAAGCTTTGTCATCAAAGCTTATTGGAAACAAATGATTTTTTTGCTTGAACTGGCATCTCTAGATCATTTCTTTAGTACTAGCGACACTTGATGAAATGAGGCGATATGAGTTACTAATCCCAAGGGAGAACTGTCGCATCATCTCTAATGTGGTCCATCCGAGATCTATTTTTATCGGAGTATTTGATTGCTTTGTGGGGCGTAACTTTTTGTTTGACGCTTAGTGTATTGATTCGATGTTCTTGCTTGTTTGACATCGTAATTCCTCTATGTATGTTCATTTTGACCCTGTCATTGGTCAAAATGACGTTTATAAATCAGGTGATGATAAGGAGACCTTATTGTCTATTCTTGTGCTTCGTTGCTCTGAGCTAGAAGTTGTATTTTCATCCCTTGATGTTTAAAGGTTTCGTTCTGTATCTTGTCCAACTTGTTTTCTAATTGTATGTTATAATTTTGACACTTTTTAATCAATTCTACTTGCGATTTTCTTTCATTTTCAGACTTCTTAAGTTATTCCTTAAGACCTTTTGTTGGCTCGGTTTTGCAACCAAGCTTAGTGCTATGGGCACCTACTAACTAGTAGTAGCAGTTTCAATAGAAATAAAAACAATAAACTAAATAAACAATACTTTTCATGGATCTAAACAAGAATCTAAGCAAATAATGTAAACATTTCAAAATCAAGAACAAGAAACATAATAAATAAATTTTTTTTGTATTGAAAAGTGGGGGGCAAGCAAGTGCTTGCGATATTACCTTCAATGGTGAAGGTTGATGTTGAGCAACTCCCAAGATGAGTAGCTCCAAACTCCAATAGGTCTCTTTCTCCAAGGTTGCTTCAATGGCCAAAAGTGCTCAGGGGAGATTTCAGCAGCATAAGGATGAGATAATGGAAGGATGTGAAATGAGGAGCCCCTACCACCTTTTTATAGGTTTTGGTGGTGAGGAATACCATTTGTGGTTTTGTGGAAACCAAATGGTATTGACCAACATGGTTTAGGTACTTTTCCCTCCTTTTTCCTTTTTTGAATAAAAATAATATTTTAATTCCTTTTTTAATATTTTTGGGAATTTGGACCCTTTTTGAGGGTTTTTTATGATTTTCTTGGAAAAATAATCTTTTTTAATGGAAAAAGGGGTGTACTAAGGTCTTTTGGTGACCTTTCGTTGGTTTCGGAGGCTCAGATGGTGAAAAAGTGGACAAATGGGTCATGTGAATAGGGAAATGAGCTAGTGAGCACTTTTTGGGTGTTAACAGATTGCCCCCTGATGTGTGAGGGCAGGAGCTCATCGTATGGCCGATAGACATCATAGTTCTTTTGTCCTTTTTTCTGGGAGTAGGGGAGAGAAGAGACCGGTTGGAGACTGGAGCCACGGCCCTTGGAAGCTGCAAAAACAAAAAATATTACATGGCCTCAATATGAATGAGGTATAATCTCTGATAAAGGACGAGGCGGGCATTCCCATGCTCGTATCAAGACATATACAAAACAATTAGTCCCAAGAAGGGGGATCTAATACGTAAAGAAATATACCGGTACATCATAATGGTCCAGAGGGGATATGATTGTGGGATATACTCATGATCATGACTGATCTCAATAACTGATACACTGGAATAACTGTGGAACTGCTGAAACTGAAGGTGTCCAACATCTGTAGGGACTCAAAGACTATGAGTCATCTCTGAGAAATAATGTAACTGTATACTCAAGGGAGTATGAAACAGGGGTAAATCTGAATGCTGTCGCCATGTGCAACCCGGATATCTATAGAAAGAGTGTAACTGGTTGTATCCATAGGGAGACTCTCATATGTGGAGGAGTCAGGTGGTATCCGGGGTCTTCGACTAATAACTGAACGTACCAATACCTTGTGCGAGTCTTAACGATGCGATCAAGGTGTTGAAGTCGAGCATGTGAGAAACAATCATTTGGAGAGGCACTGAGGATTCCTCTCGAAATGATTCGTAGGCACTCATCATAAATGGTAATGAGTCCAAGACACAGGGACCTCTAGGTCTATCCTCTGGAATCAATGTGGTTGTCGTCGACAGAGGGAGACCAACAACTAACAAGGCAATGATGTTTCCTTGATAGGAGCACGAGGTGTATAACTGAAGTGATGTAGTACTGCTGGTAGGACTGACATACTTGTGGGGATGGGAAATAACTGGGTCAAAAAATGGGTAGACTCAAACTTCCTTTGTTCAGAGCATGATGACATGGTTGACCTGGCAGCGTAGGGGACTGACTTGTAGGTGTGGGGATCATCTTTTAGGGACTGAAGGGTATGTACTTACTCTGGGGGGGGAGGACGAGCTGATAGGTGCCGTCGAGGAATTGTCAAGGTGACATACTACAGAATACTCTGAACAAAGGTGACCAAAATGGGGAAGCTGCTATGTGAGTAGACGTGATGTGTTGTAGCGCCAAGAGGCACCATTGATTCCTTCTTCGTGGTTTTAATGAGCTCCAAGAAGGGATAAAAGTATGCTCTGAAATGGTACGGTCCTGTGGATTTTGTGAGCCCAGGACGGCGCATGCTCATGGTTGCTTTCATGTTTAGAGAGTCTGAAAACGGTAAGTGGACTCTATTGGTGTTTCTTTTTCGTAAGTTTAGTCTCCAAGGCCCGAAAAAGCATAAAATGATGCGGATGGAGAACTCTTCTAGCCGATGTGACTAGAGTATACCTTTTTCGTAATTAGTCTACAAGGTCCGGAAAAGGGGTAAACTTATACCAGGTAGACGCCCCTTCAGATACGTTTATCGAGCATGAAAGGAAGTAAGATTGCTCGGCGATCTTTTCATTGTTTTAGGAGTCAGAAAAGAGCTTAACAGAAACTCCCTAAGTGCCTTTTTCGTAAAAGGGGTTGCTCGACCCGAAAAAGGGATAAAATTATACCGAACAAAAAATGGATTGATGAGGGCGAGAAAAGGTTTCAAGCACCGTCATCTGTGCGGAAAACTGGATCCGGTGACATAAGGATTGTCGAAAACGGAGAACGGCCGATGTGGCACGCTAACCGAGGTGACGAGGGGGGCGTGGAAAAGATGCCCGAAAAATATAAAGGTGAGAGCGAGAAATGATCTCTAGCATCATCAAGAGCGCGGAAAACTGAATCCGGCGATATAAGGCAAGTCGAAAATGGAGAACGGCCGATGTGGCACGCTAACCGAGGTGACGAGGGGGGCGTGGAAAAGATGCCCGAAAAATATAAAGGTGAGAGCGAGAAATGATCTCTAGCATCATCACGAGCGCGGAAAACTGAATCCGGCGATATAAGGCACATCGAAAACGGAGAACGGCCGATGTGGCACGCAAACCGAGGTGACGAGGGGGCGTGGAAAAGATGCCCGGAAAATCTAAAGGTGAGAGCGAGAAATGATCTCAAGCATCATCACGGGCACGGAAATATGAATCCGGCAGTGCAAATGGTGCGAAAAATGGAGGTCATAAGGACTCCGGAATGGTTAAAGGAAAGAACTAGGTTAAAAAATGGTTACAAATAAAGGTGATCCCACCAAGCGAAGGATGCAGTGGTGGGGAGAAATGATGACCCGTGGGGGAAAAATACTAGGTGTATCAAATCAACTGAAATATACAAGTGACACATGACCTCAAAAATGGTTGAGATCACGAATATGAAAAAGTGAGCAGGGTTAATGACCTGCCCCCATGCTATGTGCATGGGGTTTGTGATTGTGGATCACATATGTGTTGGTTTGAACGATGGGCTCATTGAGGTGTTGAGATAGAGATGATGGGGAAGGTTCAAAATGATTGATCATGCCCCCTATCCCGGGGTCGAGGTAATCTATTATGCCCCCTAACTCAGAGGTGTCAATGTGGTGCAGATGTTGTCTCATAGAGAGATCAATAGGGCATTGAGCAACTGCTGGCGGGGTGTTATACCATGAGGCTGTGGGTCGTGGTGGCATACTGAAGTGATGATATGATGATGGGGGATTCCCTTTGTGGGGTGGATGCCCCCAGTATCTCCGACGAGGATCACGGTGATGATGAGTAGGCAAGGTTTTGGGCATGCCCCCATGTTGTGGACATGTGGTTTCCTGGTTGATTTGAAAGGGTTCAACCTGTGTGTCAAAGGGATCAATGGAAGGGGCCGACCGGATAGAGGGGTATCCAGTGGAGATCATATAAATGGCGGGGTCAAGGCCAGGCATTTCGGTATCTGACCAAGTAAAGACATCAGTGAATTCTTGGAACAGTTGTTGGTATTCTCCGATCTCATGCTCACTGTGGGAGGTTCCTAATGTGATGGTATGAAGGGCACCAAGTGGGTCAGAGATGTCAATGTGGATGACGGGAGAAATATCGGCCATGGGATCCGTTAACCAGTCGATTTTAGTAGGAAGGAAATCCTTGGACTCAACCGCAGATTGGGTAGCGGTGGTGGATGAAGTCTCTTCCAGGAGGAAGTATGGACGATGGTGCATGTCTTCCCCGGGATAATCAAAGGTAGTAGGAGTCTCGAGAACCTCTTCATCATTGCGGGACCTTTGAGTGGTCAAATCGAGTGATGAGGTAGTGGTAGTCGAAGAGATCATATAGATGGTGTTAATCTCTCCGGATGAGGATGATGCGGGAGGGTAGATCTCCTCGATAGTAGAGGGTGCCGTCTCTAGGTCCAAATTGTTCATCTCGTAGAGAGCTGCTCTGTAGTCTGGGATGTCAGGACAGTTATGCGAGTAGTGGCCATAAATACCGCATATCGCACATGGGTGGTTGGTACGCAGTGATTTATCACGAGGCATAGGGTTTGGATCTAGTTTGACCACCGGGATGTTGGGGTCGTCGTCCAACATTTGCATGTGTTCCTGCAATGCAGGTAACTGTGGGCACTGATGGGTTGGATGGCCTAACTCATCACACAGCAAGCATTTTGGAGGAGCACGAAATATGGGGGGAGGTTTAACTGCCTTGGGTGGGGCAACCGCAGTGTATGGTTGTGGGCCTCTGCCCCCAGTGGGCCTGACGAATGGAGGGGGATTCGTCGACGACGAAGGAGTCGTGATACCGGGAGGTGGTTGGGTAGAAGTAACAATGGGTTGTACCGGTTGTAGGATGACATTTGGTGTCGGTGGTCGAACGGGAGGCGGAATATACCACACGGGTAATCCCAATGTTAGCCCGGGTAGGCTATGGGTAGCCATAACCGGGGCGCTTACTACACCCGACGGAGGAAATAGGAAGGGGATGGTGTGGATGGGCGTAACACCAATGTGACTGGGGATCAATGGTGGTTGACCCCCGGACGTTTGCGTATTCTGCGAGAGAGTACAGAGGTTTGCGACTTGGGTCTCCGGTGACGGTGGTGGGATGGCCTGGAATGTAGAGGTCATTGGTGTATCCGAATAAAGTCCGGGTGCCACAGAAGACACAAAGGAGGTAAATGTACTAGAAGCGGGTTGTTCAATCATGGGGAGAACATTCTCCGGTGCTGCAGGGGCGTTGGGATCATAGTAGGTGATTTGGTCAATTTTGACCACGCGGCCCTCGTGGGGGAACATCATGGTGCGGAAGACGGAGGAGGCGACCGCTTTCATGGCGTACATGTAACTGCGGCCAAGTAAAAGGTTATAGTCAAGCTGGGCGTTAATGACCTCTATGTCGATGAGCACAGTCTTCCCACCTAATTGGACGGGTACCTTGGGTAATAAACCTTGAGGTTGAGCTGACCGGCCGTCGTAGGCCCGCAATGCAGTGGTGGATTGCTGGAGAGCTGGGGAGCCCAACTTCTGCCAAACAAAAGTGGACATGACGCATGTGGAGGCACCCTCGTCGATGATACATCGATGGATGACAAGATTCCGAATAGAAACGGAAACTTGGACTGCTATGGTAGAAGGCAGCCGTGGTTCAGATTGGTCTAAATCGAAGGTCATCAATTGCGAATCATGTGGGTCAATCGCCCCAATGGCGGAAAGTAAAGTCTTTCGCTGAGTAGGACAGGTTTTTAAGACTTCTAACGCAGACATGGCTGCGGGAGATTGAGCTAGGTCATCTACGATGTTGTAATTGGACGCAGCCCGTGCATTGGGGTTGTTGTTGATTCGGCGAAGGGGGAAGCGAGGTGCTTTAGGAGCGCCATCGAGTGGAAGCTGAGGTATACGCAATGTCTGATCAGTGGGATTAGCAGTAGTATCCTTTTCGGCGGGGGGGGCTTCAGGAGTCGGTCCGTATTGATTCCGACGGGTTTGGATATTGACGTCAGCGGTGGACATCATCAATAGGTGGTGGGTGCCTGAATCAAACATGTGTTGGTCAGGAGCTGTGTAAGTAATTTGTTGTTGTTGTCCGTTGCCCTGTTGGGGGGCTAACGGCTGAGTGTTCACTACTCCTTGTGTTGGAAAGGGGTTTTGGAGAACCAAAGGTTGTTGTGGAGGTGGTGGGGGGTTGGGTGGTGGCTGAGGAGCCGCCTGCCCTTGACGATGGGCGTCATTTGTCCATAGTTGTCGAGCTCGCTCGAGATGTGGGCAAGCGTGGGTATAGTGGCCATAGACACCGCAAATGGAACAAGGATGGTTTGTTCGTAAATTAGCATTTTTAGGTTGCTTAGGTGGCCGATCAGGATTCTGATGAGCGGGCGCCGCGTTATTGTTTTGCGGAGGCTGGGTAGGTTGTGGAGCTTGGTTACGGTTTTGATTGTTTCCACGGTTGCGTCCTCTTCCGCGGTTGGGTTTCCCACCCTGGTTGCGTTGGTTATGTTGGTATTGGGGCTGCTGTTGTTGTGCGTAGACATGCCCTTGAGCATTGGGGGGATTCTGAGGAGCCGCAGGTGCGGGAGCAGGTTGCGGTGGATAGTATGCAGGTGGAGTTGGAGGTGGTCCAGTTGCCTGTTGGGGTTGTTGGTACCCCTGAGCTAGTGGAGGTGTGAGGTTAGCCGGTGCAACCGGTTGTGGGTAATGCATGGGCTGTTGTGGAAACTGCATGGGGTTTTGTACCGTAGGTTGAGCATAGTATGTAGGAGGTACATATGCTGATGGCGCTTGGACATAACAATGTTGTGGACAAGAGGGTCCATGAACATGATGGGTCTGGTTTGTTGGAGCATAAGAAGTTGTTGCTCCGGAACTAGATGTAGCCCTAGAAAGGTCTGGGGCGGGCATGGTGCTCACCATACTGAAAGGTTTTGCTTGCGGTGTAATTTGGCCAATAATGCCATCAGCGGCATGAGATGCCCCCGGTGCGTCACCGCGTGCAGAGTCACCTCGTGGGGCGTCAGGTATGATAGTGTATAGGTAACCTGACTGGGCATAGATAAGATCAAACTGTTGGGCCTTAAGGATGGCCTCCTCCTCAGACTGGGGTCTTTCAGATGCTACATCCTTCGCAATGAGAGGAAGGAGGGATTTAAGGAACCAGTCTAAAAAGATTCGGTCGTCTAACTTGATCTTGCATAGGCTTCGGCGCCGACGCCAATCATGAATATGGTCAGTGATATGCGTGGCCGTGTTCTGTCTGCAAGACAGTAGGATCTCGACGCCCGCATCATAGCGGACAGGTAGCTGGAAGAATTGTAGAAAGGTCGAGGCAAGGGAGGTAAATGTGGAATGCGTCCCATGGGGTTGCTCGATGTACCATTTGGCCGCGGAGCTAGTGAAGGTGCGTTGTAAAAGCCGTAGGCGGATTGAGTCATCCACTATGGAGTTGGAGGAACACCATAAATGGAAGGACATGATGTGATTTTGGGGGTCTTCTCCATCCTTTCCCTCAAATTTAGGGATGTCCGAGGGGAGCTTAGTGGGCATATGGGGCCAAGCAGGGTCATGTCTGATGGGGTCATTTGTGAGCCTAGCTAAATCTGGCAGGTTGAGACTTGCCATGTATGGTAGACTAGCGGATGTGGTGACCGGAACCGGGATTTGCCTAGCCATTGTGGTATGGTGTAGGGGTCCAGTAGCTCCTATAGGTATGCTAGGTATGGCGGGTATGTGCCCTCCAAAAGGTGTGGCCTGATATGGGTTAGCACTCCCAAGTGCAACTTGGGTTACACTTGGGTTAGGAATCGGACTAGGGATTCCTGGTATAGCACTGCCAAGTGCAACATGAGTTACACTTGGGTTAGGAATCGCACTAGGGATTCCTGGGATAGCACTCCCAAGTGCAACAAGAGTTACACTTGGGTTAGGAATCGCACTAGGGATTCCTGGGATAGGGTTTGTGGAAACCGAAGGGGGTATGACCCCCATGTTGGGCATGCCCATGACAGGTGGTGGTCCTGTGCTAGGCATTCCTGAATGTGGAGTGTTACCCATATTGGGCATACCCACGGGGGTGGCTGTTGCCGTTGATGGTACTACCGCAGAAGGGTCTGCGGATGTCTGACCTATGGTTAATGTATATAGTGGATCAACTGGTGTTCCAGACATAATTGTGGTTGGTGGTAACTCTGTGGGGTTTTCGGATTCTACCTCCAAATCAAAGGTGAAGTGGGGTATGTCAGAATCGGATGACCGTCTAAATGATCGACGATATGTCGAATCAAGGGATAATGCTCTGCGTCCGTGACGTGAAGAGCCAAGTGGACTAAACTCTGGGAGTTCGCCCCGTAGACGACGAGAACGTCTAGAATTCTCAATGGTGAGAATATGTTTTTTATTTAAAAAATTGTTTTAAGTATCAGGTGGTGATATATGTGTAAAAGACTCAAAACCCTTAATGCAACCAAGGGTGCAAGAAGGGGAGTGACAAAAAATAAGGCTCACAGGCCAAAAAATCAATCCTCAAAAAATGCACTTATCCTAGCAGCTGTGCTACAATAAGTGGAGGAATGCAACAACCGGTCAGAATACCAACATGCAAGCGGCTCCTAGAAAAAATAGGTGTAACTAGACTCAAAAGGTGGTAAAGATCATGCAAACACCTAATCTAAAAGTATTGTGACTCAAACAGACGATATCCTCTGCAAGGTGATGAAATCCAAGTCAGACAATATGAATGTAGAGACAACGGCTAGATATCCCCCTACCGGGAGGGACACCGGGTAATCAATCCTAAAAGACAGGCTACTAGGATACTCCGTTCATGACGCGTCGAGAAAAGGTAAATCTGCCGTTTGGTCCTTTGATCGCAATATCCCAATACAGGGATATCCCGAGAACTGCGAATGGTAGCCCTTCGGTTACTGAATGGGTTTCGGTATCCCACTCAGGCTTCCGGAACCATCCTCGCGACTTCAACCCTCCTAGGGGAGAGGCCTTCCCACAAACCGGTTGTGACCGCGCCAAAAAGTACTAAGAGATTTTAGCTCCCTAATTGGACAACTTCTATGTCTCAGATGTATGAACTGAGGGGTGTTATTGGAACACCTATCCCCCCAATACTACCTAGCTACAAGAATTCTTTTCGTGTTCCCCAAGTGGGGTTAAGAGTGTGTTCAAATTAGGGTACGTTTTAAGTCTTAGTTCAATTAAGTGATCGTGTGAGTGCACGTGAGGTGTTGTAAACTGAACTTGGAAAAATTAAATGCTTTTAAGGGAAATTTTCAAAAAATAAAGGATTTTTTGAAAAATAACAAGCAAATATTTAAGACTTTTTTCACTAAAAGGAATTAATATGCTTTTTCAAAAAAATAACTCAAAAAATAAAGGATTTTTTGGATTTATGAAAGCAAATAATAAACTCCTTTTTAAAAGAAATAAATGGATTTCTTCGTTTCAATAAAAATTGCTAAGGGCAAGATTCTAAAGAAGTAAATAAGAAAAAATTTGAATCTAGATAAAGAATGCAAAATGAGTCTTTCTTTCACTATCTTGAAAATTTTTAAAAAGATTTCTAGGTATGCACGTTTAAATAGTAAAAAAAAATTTCAAATCTGTAAACTATGCAGAATTTCGTACTGTAAAAAATTTGCTATGGGCAGAAAGTACGGTAAAAAAAAAAATTTTAAAATCGGGATGGCCGAATGGAAAAATTCAGCCGCGTGGGTTTTGGACGAACAGCCGCGATGGGCCGCGCGGGTTTTGGCCGCACAGTCGCGATGGACCGCGCGGGTTTTGGCCGCACAGTCGCGATGGACCGCGCGGGTTTTGGCCGCACAGTCGCGATGAGCCGCGCAGGTTTTGGCCGCACAGCCGCGATGAGCAGCGCGGAAAAATGCAGAAAAGTCGCGATGGACCGCGCGACTGTCTGGAAAAAGGCCGCGATGGACCGCGCGGAAAAACGCAGAAAAGCCGCGATGGACCGCACGGAAAAACACAGAAAAGCCGCGATGGACCGCGCGGAAAAAACACAGAAAAGCCGCGATGGACCGCGCGACTGTCTGGCAAAAAGCCGCGAGGCGGAAGCCGTGCACGGAAACCGAGAAACGAACCCGAAAATTGAAAATTTAGGGCTGTTTATGGGGCCAAATCTCAGAACAGCAATGGATCTGCTGTCTAAGATGGTAGATCTATGGATCTAAAGATTAAAAACTCATAAAAACTAAGATTTAATGGCAAAGCTAGAGATCTAAAGTTCAAACCAAAGCGGAGTCGCCAAAAACTGTTGGCTCGGTTTTGCAACCAAGCTTAGTGCTATGGGCACCTACTAACTAGTAGTAGCAGTTTCAATAGAAATAAAAACAATAAACTAAATAAACAATACTTTTCATGGATCTAAACAAGAATCTAAGCAAATAATGTAAACATTTCAAAATCAAGAACAAGAAACATAATAAATAATTTTTTTTTGTATTGAAAAGTGGGGGGCAAGCAAGTGCTTGCGATATTACCTTCAATGGTGAAGGTTGATGTTGAGCAACTCCCAAGATGAGTAGCTCCAAACTCCAATAGGTCTCTTTCTCCAAGGTTGCTTCAATGGCCAAAAGTGCTCAGGGGAGATTTCAGCAGCATAAGGATGAGATAATGGAAGGATGTGAAATGAGGAGCCCCTACCACCTTTTTATAGGTTTTGGTGGTGAGGAATACCATTTGTGGTTTTGTGGAAACCAAATGGTATTGACCAACATGGTTTAGGTACTTTTCCCTCCTTTTTCCTTTTTTGAATAAAAATAATATTTTAATTCCTTTTTTAATATTTTTGGGAATTTGGACCCTTTTTGAGGGTTTTTTATGATTTTCTTGGAAAAATAATCTTTTTTAATGGAAAAAGGGGTGTACTAAGGTCTTTTGGTGACCTTTCGTTGGTTTCGGAGGCTCAGATGGTGAAAAAGTGGACAAATGGGTCATGTGAATAGGGAAATGAGCTAGTGAGCACTTTTTGGGTGTTAACACCTTTGTTATGACTTCTGATGTAGCTATTTTCTTCCTACTTGTCTAGAATTTTTCCTTCAATGTCTTCCATAGATTGTTCCGTGTTTCGACTACTTTTCAACTTCTTAATTTTTGTGACTAGTGTCTTGTTATGATTTCTTAATCTGAAAATCTCTTCGGAATTATTGGATAGTGCTTTATTACTCTTTGTGATCTCTGACTTATGAGTCTTTTTAGACTCGTCATTTTGTTGTTGAAGAACTTTTATCTATTGTTGATACTGGTCGACCACTGATTCTTGATCCTCTAATTTCTTTTGTATCTGCACCAGTTCTTCATCCTTGTTGCAAACGATTTTGTTCAAGCGTATTATTTATGCTTTGTAATCGTTTATTTCTTTCTTTATATCTTGATTTTTCAATCTCTAATTGAAATCGTTTTCATTTTTTAATTCCTCAATTTGCATAGATAATCTCTCAATATGGTTTTTTAGATAATGATTCTCTTGTTCTATTAATCTCTTAGACATATCCCGCTTCATCATGTCAAATGCTTCTTTTAGTCCGAACTGCAATTCTGCTTTAAAATTCACCATCATTCCTGGCTTGGACGATAACTTGGTCTTCTTTTGAATTTGATTCCTTTAGCGATAGATAGACTCTGGCTTCTTCAGCGATAAATTGTCTTCAATTTTTTCGATGATAGAATGTCTTTGAACTCTTTGACTAGTCTTCCTTTACTTGAATTTTTTTTTTCGACGATAAATAGTTTGACTTCTTTTTCTTTTTCTTTGACAATAAGTAGATACAGAAACTGTAATAATTCCCAATATGTCTCTCTTGGAAGAACCTTCTTTGACTATATTTTTTTTCTTATCGGGTCAAATAACCTTTTTTTTCAAAAAATAATTATTATAATTTTTTTTTATAATAATAATTATTAATTAATTAATAATATTATTATATTAATGTTTTATAAACTATATATATATATATATATATACATTTCCATAAAACTAATTTTTTTGTTGGATTACGAATAGTTCAAGCCTTTGAGATAATAATAATATGTATTATTATTACTATAGTTATATAATAACTAAACTCATCCTAATTAAGGTATGAGTTATTATAAATAATGGTTTCTTTATAAAACCAAGGCAATATGTGGTTTTATAAAACCAAGGTTGGTTAAATAAAACCTTTGTTGTGTTTTTTTTTTCTTCTATTTTTTTATGCGGTCTTCTTTCTTGTTCTCTCTCTTTTTTTAACTTCTCTTTTATTCCGTTCTCTTTTTTCTCTCTCTTTTAATAATTTTTTTTTCTTCAATAAGGATGGCTAAAAGCCTAATGTAAGGTTAAAAACCTAAATCTCAAAGAAACTTTGACAATTTGGCCACAAGCTGGATTCAACAAGCTCTGATACCACTGTAATATCCATAGTTGGATATTCTCAATAAACTCGGAATGAATCCATAATTTCTGAAATAACCCACATATCCATAGATATAAAAATGATATATAAATTTATAGATTAATAAGATAAGATGATTTACAAGAATTAATGTCGGCTATTTTATACCTTGAGTGGGAAGGTAGGTGACTTTTCAAGTCACCTCTTGAGTAATTAATTAATTACCCTAATTAACCTATTTACTATTTTAATTTTAATATTTATAACATTTATATTTGTTACAGTATGCAAAGATGGACAGTTTCCTTCTGTCACAAGCTTATGTTCGGTGTAAATCTGACCCAAATGTCTATATGAAGCATGTTGATGGTTTTATAATGATAATAGTGTTGCATGTTGATGATTTGCTGATTACAGGTAGTAGCAATGACCAAATAGCATCATTGAAGACAGCCATGTACCAAGCATTCTCCATGAGTGACTTGGGAATTCTTAAGCAATTTTTGGGGCTTGATATTTCTCAAGTAAAAGATGGAACCAAGGTATGTCAGTAAAAATATGCTTCTAATCTATTAAACAAGTTTAAGATGGCTTATTGCAAGCCTTCTAAGACTCCATTCCTTTCCGGATTTAGACTAAAAGATGCAGAATCTACACCATTGTTTGACAACACTTTATATAGACAGTTGATTGGCAGCTTGCTCTACTTGACACACACTCAACTAGATCTTTCTTATGTTGTGAGTGTGGAATAAAGATACATGGAGAAGCCACATGAGCTACATTGGAGGGCTGTAAAAAGAATTCTTCATTATGTGCAGGGAACAAAGACTGATGGGATTCACTATGTTGCAGATTCGAGCCTAGATCTCTTGGGCTTCTCAGATTCAGATTGGGCTGGTGATAGCCTTGACAGGAAATCCACATCAAGATTTGTATTCATGCTTGGAGGTGTCCCTATTTGCTGGTCCAACAAGGAATAGAATGCCATAGCACTATCTTCAGCAGAGGCAGAGTATAGAGGAGCAATGGATGCTGCTACACAGTGTGTTTGGTTGCAGGGGATTTTGTCAGAGTTTGAGATTTCTTTCAGTACTCCTACTGTCATTTTTTGTGACAACCAGAGTGCTATTAGAGTTTCATGTGATCCAGTACAGAGGCAGAGGACCAAGCACATAGATATTCATATGCACTACATCATAGGCTTAGTGCATGACCAGATCATAGATTTGCAATATTGCCCCACAGGTGAGCAAACTGCAGATATCTTCACCAAGGCTTTCACAGAGAAGACATTCAACTATCTTAGATCACTGCTTGGGATGGATGAACATGTGGTGGAGTGAAGGGTTTATCACCAACCTTTCAATTTTGATATGTCCATGTTTTGAGGGGAGGTTTTTCCCATGAGGTTTTCCTTATATCCTTGTTTTTTGTGGACTGACAGTATTGTACAGGGTGACCAAGTCTTGTTACTGGGCACTTAGTATTTTATTTTCTGATATTTAAACCATATAATTCAGACTTATGGGGGGGTGTTGGAATAATTAAGTCTTCCCACCATGTCCTTTATTTGCATTATATGCATTAATTAATCTTTATGGTTAATTCTATGTAATAGACTAGGAAATTGCCTTGTGTGGACCACAAGGTAATATGGGGGAACCAAAAAACATCCAAGGTGTGGACCACGAGTTACCTAGGCCACTTGGGCGCACTTCCAAAAGATTCTGGATAATATTTTACTAGGAAAGGCGCATTTCTGATTTTTACAGCTTTTTCCCCCATGGGGATAAGCTAGTCTACCTAGGAAACTTGTTTTTTTGCACCCAATACTTTCCATAATGATTTTTCCTTCCAAACTTCATATTTTGCATTGTTTTCCATCATACATCACCTTCAGATCACTAATTAGCAAATTCGTGAGATTTTGGACAGATTTGGAAAGTCAACTTGTCACCTAAGGGGGATGAGCATATTTTTAGTAAGTATGATGATGGAATGATTCTTTTGGCATATTTATCCATTTGAATCTCTGATGTATTTTATTCATGAGAAGTTAATACATAATTCTACTCTTGTGCATAATTTTTGTGTTTTTGACTAGTTGTGTGAGATTTTTTTATGAGAGAGTGTAATTTCTTGAATAGATCTTGGATGTGAACTGAATTTCACACACCCAATTGGGCTACGTCTACGGGAAGGTAGTATTCTATCATCTCCAGAATATCTCCCTCAAGGTTACAAGGGAGCAATGCAAATAACCCCAATACAATATAGCAATACTTGTGTGAATAAGTAAAGATCATGATGAGTGATGTGACTCCCTTGACTCTATTATATACTAAGAGATGAGGAGGAATTACTCTCACATATTACATATGGGATAATATAAATCTCCATAATAACATCTCTTTATATAATAATGAATATCAAGAATATATTTTACCATAATGAATATGGGATATAATGTATTACTCTTTTACATAATATTGTAGATATCTTCCGATATAATACAAAGACATTATTACCTTCCAAGGAATATAATTAGTATATTCCAACAAAGAAAATTGCTCCTCGTAATTCATCTAATAATTCATCAATTATAGGATTAGGAAAATTACCATTAATGGTAATCTTATTGATCTCTCTTTAATCTAGACACATACAACATGGACCTTCCATTTTGTGAACTATCACAACTAGTGCATAGAAAACACTTTGGCTAGGTTGAATGATCCCTACATCTAACATTTCCTGAATCATATTTTGAATCTCAGTCTTTTTTGCATAACAATACCTGTTGGGTCTAATGTTAGGTGGTACATTTCCTGGTCACAACTGAATATCATGGTCATGATCTTGAGTTGGTGAAACAACTTTAGGAATCTCTCCAAATACCTTGTAATGATTACCAATAACTTGTTGGGAATCCATTGGAATAGAGGGTATATATGGTTGACCATCCAGTGACCACAATTGTACAGTTAACCTATGGTGCCTCCTTTTTGGTAACTTTTATATGTTGTTAAAGCTTATCACTTTAGAGGGTTTCCCTAGAATACCTATGAGTTCAATTTACTTCCCTTCTAAATAAAATCTCATGAAAAGTTCCTGAAAGTTAAGAGCCATTGTTCCCAATGATTGTAGACATTATACCCCTAATACAACATTGACACCACCCATTTGGATTGCAATCATTGGAATACTTAATAAATACTCCCTCATAGTAAGATTACTACTAGGGAACTTCCGTGAACAATTTATGGCACCTCCAACTACAATCATTACTTGAAATTTTGGTGTTGGCAGATATACAAAGCAATTGAAAAGTTTGGCTAATTTGCAATTAATGAAGTTACAGGTACTACTAGAATCAATCAGCACTATTACCTTTTTCTTTTTGATATATCCTTCTATCCTAAGAGTTTAAGGAGTGATAATGTTGGCCAATGAATAGAAATATATGGTTGTGGAAGTATCTTATAGATCTACATCATGAGACTCTTTTAACTCTTGATCTTTTTCCTTTTCGCAGTCTATGTAGGATTTTTTTTTTCTCAATGCACTTATGCCTCTTACTATACTTGTTGTCACAATTGAAACACAATTCCTTTGATATTCTTTCTTCCACTTGTCAAGGCATCAACCTTCTATGCTGAGTGAGTTTGAGGGAGGGGGGGGGGTTCCCTCTATAGGTTTTAGTAGCATCCCTTCCAATAGCCATATTTTCACCTTCAATTTTATTTTCCAAACTAAAAACATTTTCCAATGATTTAGGTTCAAAGAGATGTAACACATGTTGAATGCTCTCCTTTGGAGTTCCCATAAATAGGTCCAACAAATTATCCTCTGGAATATTCTTCACTCTAAGACTCAACTTATAAAACTACTTAATGTGTCTTGTTACCAAACCTTTTTGCTTGAGATTTATCAATTGGCTAAAGAAGGTGTTACTCTTAAGACCCTCATAATGGTCTATCAATTCATCTTTAAATATAAACCAAGAAACAATGTAGTCTTTTTTACGGTTAAAAAACCATTGGTACCATTCATATTGATCAAGTTCTAAATATAAGGATGCAACAATTATATTTTGTAAAGTTGGCACTTAGTGTAGATCAAAGAATTGCTTCATTTGGAATATCCATGTTATTTAATAATTTCCATCAAAATTTCTCATATCAGTGTTGGGAGTGAAGTAGTTCCATGGTCCCAAATTAAACCCATGATTATGTGTATCTTGAAGTAATGAGCCATTTGGATTTTGGGACTTGGGGCACTTCTTATCTAGGTATACTAAAATATTCTCCTGGAATGATTAGAACTCTACCATATTGTTCTCCTTATCCTCTTCTCGAGGATTTGAGTTTTGGTCAAGTGGGTTTCTTATATTCTTCAGAAGTCCCTCCTTCATGTTTTCAAGGTTATTTCAGAGATCAACTTGGATACCCCCATTGAATTTTTGGAATACAACTTGCATATCTCCTTTGAATGTTTGGAATTCGACTAGCATATCTCATTTGCATGTTTGGAATTCATCCTTATTTACCATATTCATGATGTCAACCTGTATTAGCATTGCATTCTCAAGGTTTAATTCTCTATCAGTAAGCTTAGACACCACAAAGTTCACATCATCATGTTCATATTATGTTATGAATCAACCTTTAGGAGGTTCAACGAGTGTCTAAATTTTTTCTCTGGCTCTTTCCATTTGAGCAAACTAAAATTTACTAGTTTTCCTCTCTATTTCCTCTTTATCACATGTTTTGAATCACCCATAATAGATATTCCAATCAAAAGTTGCGCAAGTTTCATGTTAACATACCATAACATGGGTAATTCACTCAATGAACCTATCACATAACACATGCGATCATGGGATATTAATTAATAATCTTAATTTATGTAGATATTGACTCAAACTTTTTTTGTTGAAACCACCTCCCAATACCTAAAACCTACCCTCCCACCCCCTTTTATATCCCAATTCTTATAAACCCCCCATCCTAAACCCCTCATCCCCTGCCCCCCCTGATACCTGCAATATATTGGCCTGTTTTTTGACAATTTTAAAACCTACAATATGAAATCATGTGCTAGGATATTGGTCAACAAGTGAATCCCTCGTGGTTTGTAGGCTCTCTTGCTATTTGACCTTGCTCTTGAATTATATCTGAAATTTTGGCTCCTCTAAGTCTAAAATTTAATCATATAGTATTTTGATATGTCTTATCTTCAATGCCATAGGTTTGATTCACTTTTGATGTGCCAAGAGAGAGTTATGGTAACTTTCCCAAAACTTGTTATTTTTGTCCCTTTCATGAGAGTGAACTTGTGTGGACTGAGACATGTCTGATTTTCTTGTTCTGCTTTTGAAACTTTTATGATAAATTTTATGGTATGTATTCCTATTGATGCAATAGGTGGAACTCAATTCGAATCTTGCAAGCTTCCGTATAATATTTTTACCCATAACACCTATTTGAGACTATTTTTTGGACTAGTCAAAAATCCTGACTTCCATCTACTATAACTCTGATCTTATAATGAACCAAGACCTAGAATTTTTACCACATATACTTTGATATGTCTTCTAAGGCTTCTAAAAGTTTTGTTTTTCGAGATATCCCTAAATTTTTTTATAGAGAAAATGGCTATGATACCAAATGTTATGCACCAAATTCCCCAAATAGCATAAATCTAGAAATAAAGAGTAACCCAGCACCCTGAGAATGAAATAAAGAGATGAAAAAGAAGCTTCTTCAAGGGGGAAACCTCCTTATACAATATATCAAATGCACAGGATAAGATAAAATCATCCTAAAACTAGGTCTCCTTGGAATATATATAGGAGACAAAGGGTACAATTACAATCCTAGGCAAACATACAATTACAATTAAAGTCCTAAACAACTATGCATTTACAATTAATATTCTAACCAACCAATAAAGGTAATACTAATATAATAATATAAGCTTAATATCATAATATATAGGATTTAACATAAAAATTTGATTTAATATAATAGATTTGTCCACATTAGAAAGTCTACTTTAATTATTTGCTTTAATAAGATATTGAATATAAACATCATAAGTTGTACAACTATATTTACCACAAAAATTTATAAATAAAATCACAACAACACACCATATTTCCCTCCATGGTTAGCAACCAAACAAGTTCCACTTGTACAAATGCACAATATGGTTGAAATATAACGCTTACATAACTTCTTCATAAACATACTTTGAACCCAATGAATCTTTATTTTGAATGGTTAGCAACCAAACAAGTTCCACTTGTACACATACACAATATGGTTGAAATATAACACTTACATAACTTCTTCATAAACATACTTTGAACACAATGAATCTTTATAATTTTGAGTACCATTTTAATTTTTTAGTTTTAATATTGATTTTATTTATATACTCATTGTTGATATTATCTTATTAAAAAACCTTGTTTGAAAATAATGAAATCTTTTATTACTGAAAACCATTAACATAAGAGGACTTTTAACATTGACAAAATATATTGTTAAAATATTTAAATTCTTAAAGTAGTTTTCAAAATAATTTTACAAAGATTAAAGACCCATGCAAGAATTAAATACCCATGCTCATGTATTTTATAAGCATTTTAGGTGTTGATTACCTTGTAAACAATGACATACTTGGAAGATTTTGAAGATTGAGTGAACCTTTAAATATCAAGTCTTATATCCTTAGTAACCATGTTATATTCTCAAACTGAAGGATTTATTAAATTCTAGTACCTAAGAGAAGAGTCATTAGAACAAGTTATGAAAATTGAGATGCATAATGAACCAGTTCCACTTTAAGGTTACATAATGCAAAGGGCTAATCAATATAATTATTTGGAGTTTGGTTTTATAAGAAGACTGATGTAAGGTTACGGTACATAAAGTTTATGAGTTTTGCGAAGTATCAAATCTAAGTTGGTTATAAAAATTGATCAATTGTTAGATTGATTTATGAATGTAAAATAAATAAAAGTATGATATATTTTTAGGCTTGCGGATATAAAAGCTTTAATTAATAGGATTTTTAGTCTAATGCATTATATAATTATTTTTGAGTTTGTTGATTGATTGTAATTTGGGTAGTTGGGAGGAATGATTATTGTTTTTTCCACCTAAATTCAATTTTTATAAGTGATATAATGCTTTTGTTAAACCCTACATCCATATATTCAAAGTGACTCAACATTCTATTAACATCATCATATATATATCACAAGATATATTTGACCAAAACTCTTCCTTATTATCATATACAACATATTCATAAATGATGTTGTACATGGATTTATATCCATGTGGTGTGATACTAAGAGTATGGGAGCATTTCACTACTTGTGCATTCCCTTGGCCCACCCTTTCAAATCCACCTACCTTCCTCTTTAGTATGAAATAATTATATACTATGGATTTCGTTAGCATTGAGTCTAGAAGATGAATATAAATCCATGTGGTGTGATACTAAGAGTATGGGAGCGTTTCACTACTTGTGCATTCCCTTGGCCCACCCTTTCAAATCCACCTACCTTCCTCTTTAATATGAAATAATTATATACTATGGATTTCGTTAGCATTGAGTCTAGAAGAAATTTTATGTATTATGAAACAAAAAGGCATTAAATCATATTTAATAAATAATTTAATTAATTTGGTTAGGTATATGGTGAAGTTATGTGATATGGAATGCAAGGAGCCCATAATACACGTGGAACAAAAGACCCGAGGTGACATTAGAAACAATTAAAAGGTGTGCCAGATTTGGAGATAAAGTTGTGCAACATGGAGTGCATAGAGTACCTAAGCTAGGGGCCGCCGTTATGGCCGGGTGGCTGGGGCGGTCGGTTGTGGCCGTCCCCACCCAGGTTCGACCCCGAGACCCCGTCTTATTGGCGCTCTCGCCCACCATTGAGCGCCAGTTATACTATGCGTGAAAAAAGAGTACCTAAGCTATCTTAATCAATGCATCATGGGATTTTGGATTCAAAATCCTATTCATAGAGCATAAAAGGAAAAGCGGCAGGAAAATTAAGGATGATCTTGAATGAAGCTATAAATATTCAAGTAAACCCCATAACAACTATGTTGATGATACACCGGCATGAGTTAGCATTCGTTGGGCACCAAATGGATTAATAAAGAGATATTATGTGGTAGTGGGACCAATTATATATTATTTTCCTAGTAATTTTTTAATTTAATTTAATTAGATAAAATGTTGCCCATGAGTTAGAATTTGTATTATTTTTCTTATAAATTTTTAATTTAATTTTATATTAGCACAGTTACAAGTAAAGTGGTCGGTGAATATCGATAGACGTAGCCAACCACTTAGTTTTGTGGAGATGGTTGATTGTTAAACGAAAATTAAACATTAAACTAATTAATATAAACGTAAAAAGAAATACTATGTAATAAACATTACTATTTATTAAACATATCCCTTTTCTTAACAACAACTTACAACTAAATCTTATTTCAATCTTAATCACGATGCATTTGAGCATAAAAAGATACGACGGCCATGAAATGAATTCCCACGATACACTTGTTACACTCGGGTTAATCTTGTTGATCCACTGAAGGAAGTCCAAAATCTCAGATAATATCTAAACACCTATCGGTGTAATTATTTTAACAAGTATATTTATTTTTTAAAATTTTGTAAGGGATAATGAATATAATAGAAAAATTTAGGATAATGAAAAATGGTTTTCTCTTCATTTTAGTTTTATTTAACTTAACTTATTTCATTCTTTATGATTGTCAATATGAGATCATATGAGTCACATGCGCATCTTACTATGATGGTAATTACGTGCATGAAATAAATCAGAGGTTAATTGTGGAAAATGTAGCATGATGGTTAGAGTGAGGGGCAACATGATCACAAAAAGAAAGGAGAGAGTTGAGTCTTCTCTCAAATTTTAAGTAAAATTGAGAAACCAAAGGAGAGGAAGGGAACACATAAGAGAGATTGACACTATATTAATTAGAATATTTTTTTAGTTAATTCTATATGGATATAGAAAAAATATGGTATTTTTATTGGGGTTCACAAAAATATATTTCAATAACAAATGAACAAAGGAAACCCAACTAACGTAAGGTTTACCAATCTTCTTTTGAACTATAAACCTAAGTGATGGAAATGATAAATTGAAACAACTTAGCTATAATAACATTGTTCTAGTTGTTGAATCCACTTGGGATAAAAATGAGAGTTGTGAAAGGAATCTAAGAGAGTATTTTAGATCTTGAATGAACCTACACAAAAAAATTACTCATATAAAATATAATTTTACTAGATCTCCAATCCAATGTAATATAGAAGACTAGATGTACCATCTAAAATAATGTAGCAATGAAGTAATAAATGATGAACAAAGTGCCTCAAAAGGGTTGATACCTCCCTTTCTCTATTCATTCTAGAACCTTCTTTGATGTGGTAGGATTGAATCATCCAAGGTGTTGCAGGGGAGTAAACCAATATAATTACCATAAGAGAATACAAAAAACCTTCAAGTTGGGGGTAGTATAATAACAAGAGATCCCTATAGAGATTTTGGAGCTGACATGTGCAAGTAGCCCCAATGAAATGGAATAGGAATTAGGAATCTAGTTCAAGATGTGATGCCAAACATAATGTGTAGTTTCAAGATAATTTTGGGAAAATAAGAGTAATTGAAGAGACTTTCCAAAGAGGAAAGGAGCTATATAGATAGGAAAACTAATGAGCTCAATATGTAATTAAATGTTAGGTTATCCATTAGAGAAAGTTATTTATATGGGAAAGTCATATTGGAGTTTTCAAACTTAGATTATGTGTTCAACAACCAATACCATAGTTTGAGTTGTGATATGGTCAATGGAATACATGACACACTTGTGCTAAAAGGATAGGAAAGGTTAAAAAATATTTGTCCAAGTAGACCCTTAGTTAAGTGACCCGAAAGTCATTTGGGCTACTGAGGACATGAAATAAATAATCCAAACCAACCGAAGCCAAATCAAGGCCTCAAATCTCTAAATCACTCCCATAGAGTAAGAGAGTACCACAAATCACTCCCATAGAGTAAGAGAGTACCACAAATCAATCCCCTAGAGGGTATAACATAGATAAAATAGTGGCCAGAGACCAAGAGAGAGAGGGGGAAGGAATTGAGAGACCCTAACTAAGCACATATATATAAGCTAAGGAAATGGGGCTCAAGAGAGGTGGTCCAACATAGAGAGACAATAGAGATATACTGATTCCATAATTGGTTACACATGTATATGACATTGGAGTAGGCCACACCATGAAATATTTAGTGGGTCTGATCATGTCATTAATAAAGTGAAAAATCCATACTCTACATATCCCCCCTAGTAATTATTATCCACATGTTGTGAATGGTTGTGAATTATAAAGAAGGAGAAGAAAGTAGCAAGGCGATAGATGAAAAATATAACGAAAAGGCTAAAACAATAGCAAATAAATGATATAAGGGGAAGACCCTACTAGTGTACATCACACAAGATAATTCCCCGAATTTCAGGGAAAGTTTCCTTTTGTTGAGTCACCAATGTGGGTGACATTCACATGATACCCCTTTCTTTGAAACTTAATGTAATGAGTAGAGCTATGACACACATGAATATGGAATATGATACCACGTGTATATAAGACAAAAAGAAAAAAGAGCATGAAACAATATAAGCAATGAAAATCAGAGGAGACCAGGAGGGGATATAAGAAAATTTAAATATTATGAAAGCAAAGTAGTAACTAAACTATAAAATCATATGTAAGCAGATTTGACTACCATGTAAGAAAAATGCTGACTACAATATGAATTGAGATATGAGTAAGCCTAATTACTATGAAAGTAAGAAAAAAACTTGATTATGAGAATAAATGCCAATTGAAATGAGAGGAGTAGGATAATAAGTTGATACCTATACTTACCTAAGGTCAATAAATGTAGTGCAAGGGCCCATTTTGATTTTTTTATGTGAGAGGAGAGAGGCCATTTGGCCATGCTAGTAAGATGGATCATGTGTATAAAACTTATAATAAAATGGAAGGGAATTGAATGATATGAAAAAAGGAAGGACGAGAAGTGTTAAAGACGCCATACTTGAACTTACCTGAGGATGATGATGTGTGAGCCAATATACTAGTTTATCACATCAATGTCACTTGTTAGTGTTTTATTTGTATTTTGTTTTGCATTTTTACAATGCAAAGTTCAAAACTCTTGAGGGAATCCTAATTTTCATCACTTTGGTGTCATTATAAAAGTTTGCATCACATATGTCAATGTCGACTTGAGTGATCAATGCCTTTGTTGTGTTGATATGAGTGTCAAATACACACCTTTATCTAATTGGGTCATTGTTTTAAGTTTCATTAACGTTGAATATGCCAATGCTTACTTAAATTGGCATTACTTTATCAAATTAAGTGACATTTATTTTCCTTTTCATTAGGTATCACGATCTCATGTTTTCCCTATTGCATCCACCACATACATGCAACATAGGCATTTGATAATTTAGTGATATTTTGGCAACATAGTTGCATAGTTTATATGCTTGTTGTGTTTATGGAGGTATCATTTATGATTTCATTTGTTTTTTTGCATTGCGGAGCCATAATTTTAGGTTGCACTGACATCGATGTTTCTAACACTATATTAATATTGCACTATGTTAGCATTCTAACACTATATTAATATTGCACTATGTTAGCATTGTATTCCACACCTTCTTTTCCTTGTGTCATATATATTAATACAAAATTTAGATTCAATAGAGTATCATTGTAGTTATATCCTCTTTTTATCATATGTATGTTATTTGCATCATTTTTGCATTCTTTTTACATCATGTATGAATTAGGTATGTTATTGTTGTATCTATTCTGTATCATGTTTGTTATTGTTGCATTTTTTTTTTCATCGCTATGTCGACATTATGCGAGTTATTAATTGCAATGATTTAATTAATAAATAATTATTTAATTATATTAGTATTAGTATTATTATCATTATCAATTATTAATTTAATTCTAATTATAAATTTAATTATTATTAATTATTTTTATTATTTCAAAATTATTAATAATTATAATTATTCTGATAATCAATTATTAAATCATAAAATAATCATGTATTTTTTTTCTTCCCGTAATAAATGGTACATTGCCACTCGAGGGAAGTATTAACTTGTATACAATACTTCAAAAAATTATCTACACATATAACAAACTGAAATGAATTTGACATTATAAGTTAGTTGAATTATTATTACTTACCTCTTCATCTTTTGAACCATCCTCATCTTCACTTTATACAAATATAATACAAAATCATGAGATTAATAATATAAATAATTGCTACCCCAGATGCGGGTGCTCGACATGACACTACCGAAGATAGGGGTGCCACCTGACCTCTTGGCAGCGTGGCTCCCACACCTGGAAACCTCCCTCCACCAACGTTGTTCCCTACCCCCCCTCATTAAAACCTCATCTTATTCCATCCCATATGGCCTCCTCGCACACGTTGAACTTCACTACCCCCATGGCTCAACTGCTTGCATTCATTTTGGCTCGGCTCTCCTTGTCACATCCCCTTAACTAGCTTGTCACATCCCCTTAACTAGCTCAGATGCACCATTAATCTGTCTCTTGTGAGATCTGGAAGCACCTGCCTTGAAACTCTTGATATGAGGCTCCCTCTACATGCCCCGGCAATCATTACTCGCCTTTGTCATCCTCTGCCCGCTGCCTCTGCTGAGAGCTCCTCCCCTTCTCCGTTCTTCAGTGAACTTGTTGACAGTGCCATGACCCAAACACGCGACACCTCCAAGCGAGGTTCTGGTCACAGTGCTAGCAGAGATACCACTTCCACTGAGAAGGAAAAGATGGCCAACAGTGGCTATGAATACAATGTATCCATCCCTTTCCACAAGCTAGTGGATAATTGGGAATCTCGTAGTGTTGCTGAAATTCTGGCATTTGGAAACCAGGGAAACCAAGTAAACTATTACTGGTTAATGAAAAATATGTTGGGAACTTTGGTGGAGGAAATGCTCACAAACCGAAACATGGCCAAGGTGGCGATTATGGACACCATGGCACACATGGCCCATTTGGATCGAATGTTGGCTTCCCTAGAAGCCAGTTTGGCAAGTCGAAGGTACTCTCTGTTTCGACATTCTACTCCTCCCCGTGATTCCGGCCCCACTGCTCATTCTGAAGGTTTGGTTGGCAATCCTAATGTCCACTCTGAGTGTGCTGCTACTGCCACGGAAATCCATGCTACAGACAACTCCTTGCCCGACTCCCTCGGTGTTGCTACTATGGAAGGCGCTACTCTAGTTCCAGGCCCCTCCTCAGGCCCGAGTTCTCCTGCTGCAGTGGTGGTTCAAGGGGCCTCTCCCCCTGGGACTTCCTTCTCGACGCCCTCGATGATTAACACCTTACACTACAAATGGGTCAGGAAGGCCGAGGATGACGCAACCATACAACGCAAAACTGAGCCACTGCCCATCAAGCTCCCACTCCAGAATTGGGAAGAGAACTTATTTGACAGCTGTCCAATAATTGAAGACAATCCTGGTTCTCATAATGCAGAATCTAGCACATAGAACTACTCTGTGTGAGCCTAGCTCCTTTTTTTTGCGGTTAGTGTTATCTATCTTCCTTTGTTTTAGCTCAATGGACTACTCTCAGACTCTAGCTTTTCCTACTAATCTAGTTTAGTCTATGTTTTTAATGGTTGGATGTAATTATGTCAATACCGCTCAGCTCACTTATGGGCAAGACTATGGATGCTCCTACTTGCTTTTTCTTCTCCATGAGAAGCTTATGAAAGCTCATGAATCTACAGATTCTCATGTGAATGTAACTTTTTTGTACTTTAATATATTTCCTTTATACTGCTTACAAAAAAAATTATAAATAATTGCTAATATATATAGATGTAATAAAATTCATATAGATTAAAAAATTATCATTATTCTTGATTACCACTCTTGTCATGCTCATGATGGGAGAATATAATAATAATTCAATTCATTAAAGTATAATTCCAACTATATATAAGTTAAAATTTTAATACATAATTAACAATTAATCATAAAAAATGGGTTAATAAACTTTCATTATTCTTTCATAACCATGATTAATAGCATACTTCAGTTTGTCCATAACTCTTCTCCCAATTACAATCATTTAATTATATAAAATAAAATAAAACCATATTTAACAATGGTATGTATTAATCTAATATATTAACATAATTATGTTTATAAACTTACAAAGTAAACTCTAAATGAGGATGTCTCGCTTTGACAGTAGAATGTGTGATTTTTTTTGTGTCCATTTATAAATGTACATACAATAAAGTTTAGATTTATTCAAAAAATAACTATAGAGGTAGATTAATGGTACTAAAATATTACCCAAGAAAAAAGTACATGTAAGTGCAATGAAAACACATAGAATGATGTAGAAAAACATATAAAAAATAATTACTAAAAGTTAAAAAATTTAGCAACTACCGAATTAAGAAATAATTATTATTTTATATTAGTTATATAAAAGTTAATTAATTAATCATAAACGAATAAAATAAATTAACTGGAAATTCAAATAATTATATATTATTTATTACTTGTGTCATTTATTGTGGTATTTGTGGGGCCACTCCCCATGATACTTTTTCAAGGGATATCTTCTTAGCTTCTTTGTAATTTTTTAAGATGTATTTAAGGACAATTTTATCAACATCCACTTATCTATTTTCATTTCATTGAATTTTTTAATAAACTTACTTAATTTGTTCATAAACAAAGAAAAATAAGTAAATTTCAAAATTTAATGAAGATAAATGAAAAAATAGAAAAGATAAAACACTATAAACATGTTTGATTAAAAATAAGAGTAATTCAAGTGACACTTCACTTAATGTGTTATCTCCTTTTGTTCATAGTCAATCTATAAAGGATCCATTTATCATTAAAATTGTGTGATTGGGAAACTTAGAACATTTCCATTTGCCTTCTGTAATTACTTGTTTCAGCCCAAGCTTTGTGTGTTATTTAGACCACCCCCTAGTGACATTGTCAAGAATTTTTTATTTTTTTCACTTCCCTACTTTAAAACCTCTCCTTGTAAACTAGATTGTATATCTTTAGAAAAGATAGACATTCAACTCAATTCATCTTCATATTTTCACTCCACGATTAAATCATTAATATGCACGTCATATAAAAAATACATACCAAAATAATCTTGTATACTGGATTTAGTTCATTTGAACACTAGTTAGTTAGGTAGTTTAATATGATTGAATAGTCTATTTTGATGACAATTTGAATGTTTGGGATTCTTGTGAAAAATAAAAAATTGTATCTTGATCTCTTATATTGCACTAATTTTTTTGTGCCATAAGCACTTAATGATTGTATTTTTGGTTCATCTAAAATAAACAAATATGTTTTTTTAGTCTTTTATTAAGTTCATTCTATAAAGTACACTCTAAATTTCACTAAATTTCACTAAAAATGTAGGGTAAATATTACTTTGGATACCATACATAGAGAGGCTATGAGTAAGATTCCTCTGACTTGATCCAATGTCACACATATAATATTAATCTATATATAATTTCTCTTTTGATTTTAAATTCTTTAAAAAAATATAATTACTCTTTTGATTTTAAATTCTTTAAAAAAAATCTAATTATTTATTAATATATTTAGTGACATAAAATATAATATAATAAGTAATAATTAGAAATATATATATATATATATATATATATAATGCAATTAAAACTCATCGTGAAGTATCGACACTTTTTCTTCATTGACTACCTCTAATTTACTTATTCTTCTATAGCATTACTCCTCCCTTTCCTTGCACAAGCCATCATCATCCAATCCTTCTCTATTAGAATCCATATGAGTTATATATGTATCATAATTATATGTTACAAAAGTATGTATATAAATTTTACGGAATAAAATATATGCATATTTTTTGGAAAAGTATATATATAAATTCCACGAAATAAAATATATGCATAATTTTTGGAATGACCAATGAAAATACACATATATCATCATATTCAAAGATGATTTGGTCATAGAAGATGATAATTAGAGGGCTAGTTCCATGCAACTAACACGATACTTATGGTCCAACAAAGTTTCATAGTTTGTATAACTCATATAAATTGGCCAACACATCATGATCAACACCATCTTGACTTTCACCCATGCCAATGTATCTACTTAGATGTGTAAAGAGTAGAAGGGGGTGCAATGCAGTAGACAAGACTTAGATGTGTAAAGAGTAGAAGGGGGGTGCAATGCAGTAGACAAGAGGGGTTATAGGGACTAATTTAATTTATTTTATTTTATTATAAAGTAATGTGCATGTGTATTTATATCACTGAGAGTTAAATTAGTGAATTATCATGGTTTATTTTAAGGGAATAATATTAATAATTTGATAGTAGAAATAACAATACTTTATGAATAATAATAAACAATGATAGTATGATTTGGGTATCTTATCTTGTAAGTGGAAGAGAAAGAGAAAGAGTTTTAAAATAATGAGAATATAAAGAGGAAAATGAAGAGGAAGAAGAAAATGAGAAATAAGAAGATAAGGAATAAAAAGAGAGTGGCCCAAGGGGATGAAAAATAAGAAAAGAGAAGGAGAGGAAGAGGGAGAAAAAGGGGAAGGAGAAGAGAAGTAATAACAATGTGGTGGTGGGTAGAGGGGAAGAGGAAGGTGGGAGAAAAGGAAAGGGAAAGATAAGTAAAGAGAGAGATAAGAGAAAGAATAAAAGAACGAAGAGGAATACAAGCGTAGACAAAAAGAATAGAAAGAGGAAAAGGAAGAGGAGGGTGGAAGAAAAGTAAAGGGAAAGATAAATAAGGATAGGGATAAGAGAAAGAAGAAAATAAATAATAGGAATAGGAGAATAGACAAGGAGAATAGAAATAAAAAGAAGGCGAGGAGGTAAGAAGACAAAGAGGAGCGGTGGAGGGTTGGAGGACAGAAGGGAAAGATAAAGAAGGAGAGAGAGTTGAGAGAGAAAAAGAAGAAGAGGAAGAGATATAGGGAGAGGAAAAGGAAGGAGAGGAGAGGGAGAAAAAGAGGAAGAGAAAGGAGAAGGAAAGGGGGAATAAGAAGAGGAATATCATACATGAAAAGAAAAAGGAATGGGATGGAAAAGAATAAGGAAGAAGAAGAGAAGGATGGGAGAGAAGTGAGGAAGGAATAAGAGGGAGAAGGAGAGGGAGAGGAAGAAGGAGATGAAAATTAAGGACAAGAAGAACGAGGAAGGAGGAGAATTAGAGTAAGAGGAGGAATAAAAACAGAAAGGGGTATGTAATCGTTAAACCCTATTCTTTTTTGTTTTATTTTGTGAAATGGGATCTCAATTTATAAGTTTATAAGGTAAAATATAGTCTATCTACATTCCAAATATAATCCCAAATTGCATTCCAAATCACATCTCAAATTTGTGAATTTTTAAAAAAGGGGAAATGAGGAAAAACTCAAATCTTTAGATCTAATAGATTTGATGAAGGATGATAAACATCCATCGATCACTCCCACTGATTTCCCCACAAACCCCTTTCAAATCCAACAATATATTCCCAATAAGTTCAAGTCAAAATGAAATGATAGTGACATCCCTTTCTACTTTATGTTCAAAATTAATAGATAGTGTGATATAAGCCCATAATTTTTATTTTCTTTTTCCCCAAATATTGTGTACTTAGGTTGTGTTAGAAATTCTAAAGTGAAAAACCCCACATATGTGTCCACTTTTTTTATGAAATGGAAATATTACCTGACCTCTATCTATACATGTTCCCTTAACAATGATTACATGACCTCTATATATACCTATTCACCCATTGCACTTGTAGATCCTTCATTAGGCCGACCCTATTACATAAATTTACTTCATTACATGTGCATTTAACCCCATATATTCCCCCGTTATGTCATAACATAGTACCCTCCTTCAAAAATATTTGTCCTAAATTCGTTGTAGTAAATGGATTCACATGTGATGAAAACAAGTAATAGGATTTCATTATATTACTGCTTTACTATTGCCATTGATGAATCCATCCATCAAAATTCAATTATTTTTTGTCTTAATCCTTGATAGCTAGTTTGTGCATATTTTTATTTCCTTTGATTCCATGTGTTGTTATTGTGACTTTTCCAATTTGTTGTAGTTTCTTGTCTTTAATAATATCTTGTCAAATAATAGTTTAGTGAAGCAAGGTTCCATGAATGTTGCTTATTATTCCATATTCTTCCTTGGTTGTGTCGATGTAGGTCTTCTTTCCTTTCTTGGAAAATTTATTGGTAATGAGGGCATCAATATGGTTTCACCTTCGATGGCTCCCTTCATTCTTCACACCCTTAACATCAATATTCTTTTAAAATATGGTGACATTAAATATCCTTTGTTATTGGTCTTTGATTACTCAATCCTTTGAGATAATACCTTCATATTAGACATGTACCTATTCAAGTTGTAGCTCAACTTCTTCCATTATTTTATGATGACCTTCTTTAATCTTGTCTTCCTTCTCCTTTGAATATCTAATGTGATGCCATATATCAAATATTTACATCCTTATTCGATTCTAGATTTCATTTATGATTTTACATCCTCATTTTTTAAGGCTTCTTCAAAGTTGATGTATATTTCCTCTTCAAGTATTTTGGTAGTTTCTTCATCCAAGATCCTTGTTTTTTTCTCAATTTTGACCATGATTATTTTATTCCTTCAATTTATTGAACTAATCCAATATTTTTTTATTGTGGTTTCTGTAGTGTCCCTTTTAATATATTTGGAAAAATTGCAATTTTTGGAGAATTCGACCCTTAGACTAGTTATGACTCCAATGCTCCCAAATGGATCCAAATGCTTCCAAATTGGGTATGAAGGTATTTGAAAGGTATTAATAAATAAAAATTAGGCTGATAGATGTATGGACACTATCAAAATACTTCTGCAACATTCATTTAACGTAAGGATAAATTGGGGAATTTTACTAGCAATTTTGAGGTTCAAACCCCCAAGTCTAGAGGTCACTAATAGCTTCCCAAATGCAGTACGACCCTCCAAAATTTCAGAAAATAGACATGGATTAGTTAAAGGACTTAAATGGGAACCCAAATGCATCATTATTCAGTTTCTAAAGGATGCTAGAACTCCCATAAATCAGAGGTTTGTGGAAATGACAAGAAACTTCACCACTTGCTATGAAATCCGAGATTTATGTTCCAAAGGATTATGTAACGTATATGAAAATTATTCAGGACATTAATGACTCTCCATACATCATAAAAATCACAGAGATGAACTGATACAAATTGAAATAAAGAAACATCAAGCTCTCACAACAAGATATAGGGAAAATGGCACCATTTATGCATTGTTTGGTATTTTTACATAGTTTCACTTGGTATTTCGACCTTAGAGTATTATGAGAATCAAATAAAAAGTATACATATCATATTACAAATAAATGGTCTATCTTGGACTCTCACAAAGAGATCAACATCTCACCAAGTGCGCCCTTCCTCCAAGAGCCAAAATATGCAGAGAAATGTGAGATAGACATGGGAACAAGTTGAAGAAGAAAGAATCACAAGATGCCCTGTGTTGGAGAATTTTCCAACCACACATCATTTATTTGAGCCTTACATCTTAATTATCCACTTATCCTAATTATTTTGACTCCATCATGTGCTTACATCATGAGGAGATCACAGTTTCAGTCAACTAGGCCTCCTCCTACATTCTAGGAGCCAACTAGGCCATCATCTGATCCTCGTCCCACATTCTAGGAGCCAACTGGGACACATACTGAGCCTCCTCCACCATTCAGGGGGTTATTTGCATGACTTATGCGCATTATTAAGCCAACTGGTGAAACTAGGGCACCTTACTACACTGTTTGACCCGATTTGGTGTTATTCTCACCTAACATTCAGTTCAACTGCAGACATATGGTGCCCTCCCCTATTTTTTGGAAATTAGTTGAGTTCTTCATTGAATTAGACTTAGTTAGTTAGTTTCAGATTCAGATAGAGTCATATATTGATTAGTTAAGTGGTTAACTGATGTGTCGAGTGGTGTTAACTACATAGTAAGCTACTCTCATGCACCAATTCGAATGACCACCTTTGAAATTCGAATTGCTTGGATTATTGTAGCCATTGTTACACATTGTAAACTATATTTTGAGTATATGAGATTATTTTATTGTTGCAAACCTTCTGCACAGTGTTTCCATACATTTTGTTGCATGCATCTCTAGTAACTATTGTGTTTGTTCCATAGATCTGTTGTTCTTGAGATTTCACACCATGTAGCTTCAAACTGAAACCAATAAATCCATTGTATCTCCAAATGAATGGTCTGAATGGCCTCTCCAATTCCAATTAGGATAGGAATCTTTCACCCTTGAAATTGGTACTAAGGCAGGTAGAATAACACTCTACTAGCTTGGACAAGCTATGCTCTCCAATATGCAAAATGAGAAATGATCAAAAGCCACTCTCCTTCTTGATTCTTATATTTTATTACCTTCCCAAGCCTTCCATGGTTCGAATCCCCTCCATGAGCTTCATGCCAACTTGAATTGGAAAGATATTCCAATGTGTGCCACTTGTCCATCAATTCCTAGCCTCCTCCTTCACTCAATTTGAATGGATGACTCTTTGGTTTCCCTAACTCCCTTGTGTGCCCTCTTGGAGGATATTTTTATCCCTGACATGCCATATATGTCAATGTCAGCATTCAGGTCTGATTTGTGTCATAAGTGTCATAGCATCTTCATCATTGTTTTCATAGAAGCTAGGGAATCTAGCCCAAGTGTCCCAATAGCTCCAAGATGCCTCTTCCTCTTCCATGGGAGTTACTCTCCCTCTCAATTTCGACCCTCATTGAGTCATTACAAGTATTATTCCATTCCAACTCACCTAATAACGTTGGACTCCACCTTGGATTCAAATGGGTGAGAGTGGGATGTCATGTGGCATGGGGAATCTTGCTTAAGTGGGCCCCACACCTCCAATGTGCCCTCATGACCAAGTGCCACCTTATTTTCCTATATTAATTATTTATTTGTTCCCCATTTAATATATTTTTTCAATCTAATGTCCATTTGGTGGTTTTATAGTTCCCTTATTCCAATTCTAATGTTTCCACCCCAACCTAGGAAACTAGTAAATTGGTGGAATTTTCTCTTCTTGAGATTTATTTGAATGGGGACATTGTAGTTATCCCCACCCAATATTTCTTGCCCTCAAGAAATTTCAAATTAGGATGCTGCAAATTTTTTTCCCCCTCCCATGTGGCATCCTCCCTTGGCAAATCTTTCCATTGTACCAAATACTCCCTTATGGTTCTGCTCCTCAATTTCGTCTCTTTCCTTCAAATTTTTTTATGGAATAAGTATGAGTTGTCCTTCATCATCTAATGGAGGGAGGGTTTATGAAACATATATTTTTTGACCAATATCCTTATTAAGGCATGAAACATGAAATACATTGTGAATTTTGCTTCCTTCTGGAGGTTCCAACTCATAAGCCACCTCCCCAACTTTTCGAACTACCTTATATGGACCATAATATCTTGGTTTGAGATTTTATGATCTTTTCACTTTTAATGATGTTTGTTTATATGGTTGTAGCCTCATAGACCAAATCATTCACTTGAAAAATTCTTTTCTCACTATGTTGATCCACATATTGTTTTTGTTGGTTTTGGGAAACCTACAAGTTGTCAAGTTTAGAAGCTTCAAAATGTGCTCAAAAAAGGTGAGTGATTCATAACCAGAAATTGATTTGAAAGGAGACATGCCAATGGACATATGAAAGTAGTGTTTTAGCAAAAATAACCCAAATGTAGCCATTTTACCCATGCTTTCTGCTGCTCACGAACATAATTACTCAAGTACCCCTCCAACCATTGGTTCACTCTTTCTGTTTAGCCATCAGTTTGAGGATGATAGCTTGTGCTTGGATTCAATTGAGTGCCCACAATATTGAAGAGTTCTTTCCAAAAAGAACTCATAAATCTACTATCCCTATCACTCACAATGTTCTTGGGGAGTCCATGCAATCTAAAAATTTATCTAAAGAATATATCATCCACTTGTGCAGCAGTATAAGATGATGTAATAGCAAAGAAATGAGAAAATTTGGTGAGTCTATCCACCACAACATAAATACAATCCTTATCCGAAGCCTTGGGAAAACCTGTGATAAAATCCATTGAGATGCTTTCCCATTTTTGTTCTGGAATGGGCAATGGTTGTAATAGACCAGCAGGATGTGTATGTTCAGATTTGTTTTGCTGACATAACTTGCATTCATTCACATATTTTATAACATCTTCTTTCAGCCCTTTCCAAAAGAACATTTCCCTTAATTGCTTATATGTTTTGAAAAAACTAGGATGGCCTACTAAAGGAGAATCATGAGCTTACTTCAAAATCTTGTGCTTGAGATTCGAACCATGAACCAAGTATGTTCTTTCCTTACAGTATATTATACCATTTAAAATATTGTACCTATCATCACCTTTTACCCCATTTAACACATCACAAGCAAAACTATCTTTGGCATATTGAACTATTAGCATATTTTTCCAATCTTTCGAAATGTCCATAAGGGAAAATGATTGTCTTCTAGATAATGCATCTGCTACAATATTATTCTCCCCATTAAGATATTCAATGTCAAAATCAAAATCTTGGACTTTGCTTACCCACTTTTGTTTCCTTTCATTGAGATCCTTTGGTGTGAGAAAATGCTTCAAACTGTTATGATTAATTTTGACCACAAACTTGTTTCCCACCAAGTATTGTCTAAACTTGGCCAAGGCATGCATGATGGATAACATTTCTTTGTCATAAATGGAGTAGAGATTCTCATGTGGCTGCAAATTTATTCTCTCAAAAGCTATGGGGTGTTGATTTTTCTTTAGGACCACCCCTATTCCTTCTCCTGATGCACCACATTCCAAAACAAATGGTTTAGAAAAATCAGGTAATGCAAGTATTGGAAAACTACTCATTACCTATTTAATTCTTTGGAAATCCTTTTCAGCCTCTTCATCCCATTCGAAAGCATCCTTCTTTTTCAAATCAGTAAGTGGAGAAGTCAATTTGGAGAACCCCTTCACAAACATTCTATAGTAAGTGCATATTCCAATGAAGCCTCTCAATTCTGTGATGTTTTTGGGTGATGGTCATTCAATGATAGCTCTTATTTTTTCCAAGTGTACCTTCAATCCATATTTACCAATGATGTTACCAAGATATAAAACTTATTTTAACCCAAATTTACACTTGGACAATTTAGCAAACAAAGATTGTTCATGCAATATTTTCAAGACAACTTCTAGATGATGCAAGTGTTCCTCCCATATTTTACTGTAAATCAAAATGTCATCAAAGAAAACCAAAACAAACTTACGGAAATGATTAAAAATTATTTGGTTCATGCATGATTGAAATGTGTCTAGAGCATTGTTCAAACCAAAAGTCATGACAAGAAACTCAAAATGGCCATAGTGACATCTGAAAGCTATTTTCTGCACATCCTCCTCCTTCCTTCGAATTTGATGGTAACCAGATCTAAGATCAATTTTGGAGAAGAATTTTTCTCCATGTAGCTCATCCATGAGCTCATCTATTCTAGGTATGGGATATCTATTCATAGTTTAGAGCTCTAAAATCAATGCACATTCTCAAGGTCCCATTTTTTTTCTTCACCAAAACAACTGAAGAAGTATAGGGGCTAGAGCTTGGTCTAATGAGTCCCAATTCCAAGATATCTTGAATAGACTTATTAATCTCATATCTAAACTGTTTGGTATTTATATATGGTGGTATTTGTATTGGTGAAGTTCCCACCTCCAAAACAATGTTGTGATCAACTCCTCTATCAGGTGGCCTTCCAAGAGGGAGGTCTCCAAAAACCTTTTCATATTTGTGTAGTAGCTTCCTTATCTCCCTTGGATGTTCTGAAATATTTATTTTTGGATTTGGGGAAGCGATGCAACATTCAATATCCCCATGCCTCAATATGGGCCTCATACTATGAGAAGGAACCACTTGATTCAGATAGGTGTGTATTCCTCTCACCACCCTTTGTTTTCCTTCTGAATCTTTGAATTTCATTTCAGGTATTTGGTAATTCACTCTATGTTCCCCTATAGAGTACAACTATTGCACTCCCAATACCACATTAGTATCAGCAACATCAACCACATAAAATCTATCAGAAAACGTGTAATTACCTATGTTGAGTTGTAGCTTTGGAATCCATGTTTTGCACTCCATAGTATTGTGACCTGGAATGATGACTGTGAAGTCGTCGAATGGTTCAGTAGGTATATTTCTCCTTTCCACCATAGATGCATCAAATAAGTTATGTGTGGCTCCTCCATATACCAATACAGAGACCCTTTGTCCTTGTACCACTCCCTTGCATCGAATAGTGTAAAAACGAGGAACTCCTGAAAGCACTGCCATTATCCCTTTGTCAGGTGAAGGATGATATTCTTCTTGTTTCCCTTCTTTTGTTGTGTCATATCCCTCTTCTTGGTCTGAAATATTTCCTTCTTCCTCCATACCCCCTTTATACTCATCATCATAAGAAAATACTTCAATGTTTTGTGCTTTCCCCTTAGCACATGTATGCCCTGGTACCCATGGTTGGAAGCATGTGTAACATAGTTTATTTATTCTGAGTTCTTCCTTTCTTGGTCCCTCTTTCTTATCCTTTACAAATGCATATTTTTTCCATGGATTCTTTTCAAATATGAACTTGGAAGGAAAGTTGGGCTTGGGAGGAAACTTTGTCTTGGGTAGCACATTTTGTAGATCTCTTGCCAAGTTCATGGCATCTTTCAATGAAGTAGGTTTGTGGGCCTTAACTAAACCCTTCAAAGGTTCATACAAACCTTCAATAAATAGAAATACTAATGTTACCATAGATATATCAGGAACCTTAACTGATAGTTTTTGAAATTCCAAAATGTACTCAGCAGGGGTTCCAGTTTGCTTCAATTGTGCTAGTTCTTTGAAAGGCATTTCTGAGTATTTTTGCTCAAATATTTCCAATACACTATTAACAAATTATTCATATGTTGTAACCTGAGCATGTCCCCAAGTTTTAATTCCACGGAACCACCAATCATTGGCTTCTCCTTCGATATGCAAAATAGCCATTTTTAGAGCATCCTCTTCAACCACTGGATTCAGCTAAAAATACACATCTAGTTTTTGTATCCAAGTACTTGCAGAACTTTGAGGTGAGCCATAAAAAGTAGGAAGGGGAATTTTACCTATGGCATAATTCAATTCTTTATTTTGAAAGGGATTCCTATTACCTCCCCTAATTTTGAGCTTGTTTGAGACAATAAAGTATTGATCAAATGGTAGGGTCCTTCTACAATCTTCACTCAACTACTGCCATTCTGTTATAAATTCCTGCATGTCATATGGGGTGTTAGGATCTTCTTTGGAATCAAGAAATTTAGGTGTAGTAGCCCTTATTGAACACTGAAATTCGTGAGGTCGATTATGAGGCCCTGTCTTTGAGATAATACTTTCACCCATTGCCTTTTTTCCCCAAAAGGATATCTACTGCTGCCTCCTATTGCCAATTTGCCTCCAATTTGACTAGCCAACAATTCGAACCCTTTCATGATATGCTTTTTCATGTCTTCAAAGAATGGTTTCATGAATTTCCTAAACTAATCATTCTCCTATGTTTCTTAGGTTCCTTTCTCATCCTTAGTCATGGTTACAAAAGAATGCACTTCTTCTCCTTCTTCTTCTCTTTCACCAAAAATACTTTCAATTTCAGTTTCTAAGGGTGGGGGGTTATTTTTATGACTTCTTTTCCTAATGAATGGTCATCCACATAAGTTTCAAGTACCATTCTCTGATAACAATTGTAGTGTCCATTTTTAATATATTTGGAAAAATTGGAAAAATTGCAATTTTTTGCCAATTCGACCCTTAGACTAGTTATGACTCCAATGCTTCCAAATAGCTCCAAATGCTTCCAAATTGGGTCTGAATGTATTTTAAATGTATTAATACATAAAAATGAGGCTTATATATGTATGGAAACTCTCAAAATACTTCTGCAACATTCATTTAACTTCAAGAGAAATTGGGGAATTTTACTAGCAATTTCGAGGTTCAAACCCCCAAGGGTAGAGGTCAGTAATGGATTCCAAAATGCAGTACAACCCTCCCAAATTTCAGAAAAGAGACATGTATTAATTAAATTAATTCAATGGGAACCCAAATTCATCATTATTCAGTTTCTAAAGGCTGCTTAACCTCCCATAAATCATAGGTTTGTGGACATGTCTTCACATAGGGGGAAATGATAGGAAACTTCACCACTTGCTATGAAATTAGAGATTTATGTTCCAAAGGATTATGTAATGTATATGAAACTTCTTAATGAAATTAATGAATCTCCATACATCATAAAAATCACAGAGATGAACTGATACAAATCGAAATAAATCAATTTCAAGCTCTCACAACAAGATATAGGGAAAATGACACCATTTATGCATTGTTTGGTATTTTTACATAGTTTCAATTGGTATTTCGACCTAAGAGTCTTATGAGAATCAAATACAAAGTATATATATCATATTGCAAATAAATAGTGTATCTTGGACTCTCACAAAGAGATCAACCTCTCACCAAGTGCGCCCTTCCTCCAAGAGCCAAAATATGTAGAGAAATGTGAGATAGAGATGGGAACAAGTTGAAGAAGAAAGAATCAAAATATTCCATGTAGATTCAACCTACAACAAATAAATCCATTGTAGATCCAAATGAAAGGTCTGAATGGCCTCTCCAATTTCCAATTAGGATGGTAATCTTTCACCCTCGAAATTGGTACTAAGGGAAGTAGAATAACACTCTACTAGCTTGGACAAGCTATGCTCTCCCATATGCAAAATGAGAAATTATCAAAATCCACTCTCCTTCTTGGTTCTTGTATTTTTCTACCTTTCCAATACTTCCATGGTTCTAATTCCCTACATGAGCTTCATGCCAACTCGAATTGGAAAGCGATTCCAATGTGTGCCACTTGTCCATCAATTCCTAGCCTCCTCCTTCACTCAATTAGAATGGATGACTCTTTGGCTACCCTAACTCCCTTGTGCGCCCTCTTGGAGGATATGTTTAGCCCTGACATGTCATATATGTCATATTTCATCATTCAGGTCTGATTTGTGTCATAAGTGTCATAGCATCTTCATCATTGTTGTCATAGAAGTTAGGGAATCTAGCCCAAGTGTCCCAATAGCTCCAAGATGTCTCTTCCTCTTCCATGGGAGTTACTCTTCCTCTCAATTTTGACCCCCATTGAGTCATTCCAAGTATTATTCCCTTCCAAATCCCCCAATAACGTTGGACTCCACCTTGGATTTGAATGAGTGAGAGTGGGATGCCATGTGGCATGGGGAATCTTGCTTAAGTGGGCCCCACACCTCCAATGTTCCCTCATGACCAAGTGCCACCTTATTTTCCTATCTTAATTATTTATTTATTCCCCATTTAATATATTTTGTCAATCTAATGTCCATTTGGGGGTTTTATGGTTCCCTTATTCCAATTCTAATGTTTCCACCCCAACCTAGGAAACTAGTAGATTGATGGAATTTTCTCTTCTTGAGATTTATTTGAATGGGGACATTATAGTTTCATAATCTACATATTTATTCATCCTTCTTTTTCAATTATTCCCTTCACTCATCCTTGTCCCACTTTCCTTTCCCATGATTTTCATTCTTCAATTTATGAACCTCTTTAATGAGTGATTCATCAAGGACTTTTATTTTGGATAACTCCTCACCTTTTTCTTTATTTCCTCTTTTGATTCTTTCAATTCATCTTGATTTTTATTCATCTCTTCCATTTTTGAACCCTTGATCCATATTTTTGAGAATATTTGTTTAAATACTTCCCATGTACCATTTAGTATATTTTTATCAATACTAATCCACCGCTCCCAAGCTTCACTATAAAATTTATTACTTCCCCCCCAAAGGAGTCTTACTAACTTCCCTTATCCTCCTATATCATTCCATAGGAGTGATTTCATCTTTATCTTCATTTCCACTAAACTTAGGTATTCCCATTTTTCTTAATTGAGGTCTAACTTGTTAGATTATTGAGAAATATGCTTAAACATTCAACAATACATTTTCTAGCATGCATAATCAATAGAAAGAATCTACTAGTCTACCATTCTATCCATACAAGCACCATACAATCAAACAATAAGTAAGAGACAAGAGAAAAAGGAATAGTACACTAGATATACATGGTAAAACCTCAAATGGGGAAACATCCATAGGAAGGTATGGTCTTCTTTCTTATTTAGAAATATCAAATTTTACACTTGATATCCTCTACATATTCTTATCACAAATTTACAATAACATCACAACATAATACCCAAAGGGTCTCCTTCAGATCTATTATATAGCTAGATGTACGAAAAAATTACATCCCATAATACAGGTGGGATAAATGATTTTCCACCTCCTTATATAATGAATGGTAATAAGAGAATATTTCTCCATGATGCATGCATGATAACTACTTTTACATAATATAGAGACAATTAAGCCTTCCTTTGCCGGATAAGACATCATAACATATTACAAAATCACACTAGACATCATTACACACGTAATATTAACATTATACATTCTAACACTTCCCCTCAATGATGGCTAGGTAGAAGGAACACGCATTGAGGAAAATGACATAATTACATTGTCACCCACCCTTGACGACAACTTCCCACATTCCCAACAAACTTTGAAGATATACAAACTTCAGTTTTGTCATGGATTGGTCAATATATCTATTTCTTTTTGTTCTGTGGGCCAATACTCCAAACAAATAACACCATTCACAACAAGATATTGAATATAATGAGTATCAAGATCAATTTGTTTAGTATTGGAGTGATACAATGGATTGTATGCAATCTAAATTGCACTTTGATTGTCACATATTAACTCAGTAGGAGAATTATAAACCAATCCAAGATCTATAAGAAGATGCCGAATCCACATTGCTTCTTTAGTTGCTTCCTTAGATTCCCCGTACTTTGCTTCAAAAGAAGAAAGAGAAAGAGTTCTCAAATTCTTACTGGACCATGAAATCAGATCTAAACCAAGCTCAAATGTGTACCCTACAATATACCTTCGATTTGAATTATCTCCTACCAAATCACAATCTATATAACCAAGAAGTGAAACAGTAGCTCTGTTCGAATAAAAAAAACCATAATGAAATTTCCTCTGTAAATATCTAAGAGTTCTCTTTGTTCTTTTCCAATGTATTTCATGAGGATTTTTCATAAATCTCAAGACCATGTTGATTGCAAAAAAGAGGTAAGTCCTACTATGTGTCAAATATATAAAAATCCCCATAAGTCTATAAAAATCCCCATAAGTCGATGATACAAACTGGCATCAACAATAGGAGTACAACAATCAATTGTTATCTTTACACCATATTGAAATGGCATTGGTGAAGGCTTACAATCACTCATATGAAACCGAGCAAGTAAATTTGTAGCATACTTAAGATGAGAAAGGAATATACCATTATCCATATTCCAAATCTAAAGACCCAACAAATAATGCAATGGGCCTAAATCTGTCATTTAAAATTGATGGTGAAGATTAATCTTTAATTTCTGTATAAATGCAAGCTGACTACTAATAAGGATTAGATCATCCACATAAAGTAACACAGTGAAGAAATCATCATAAAGTTCTTAATATACATATTTGTATCATATTTACACCATTTGAAACCATTCTTCAAGAAATAAGTATCAATTTTATCATACTAAGATCTAGGTGCTTGTTTATGACCATATAAAGAGTTGTTTAATTTACATACCAAACTTTAAGTTTCATCAATGATAAAATTAGGTTGTTGCATATAAATGTATTCACAAAGATGACCACTGAAAAAATAACTCTTTACATCCATTTGGTGTATTTCCCATTGATAAGATGTGTTGGAGACTAATCATTGGTGTTATGATTGGTGTGCACTATTCACGTGCAAAAAATATCAATGGTTATTGGGGTAGACCAAAAGTCACTAGAAATTTCAAGAGTCCACTTGGGAATATGAAATTCAAGGGACAATTCTCTTGTATATATGTACAATTAATGAAAGATAATGAGTGTAGTTTGATGCATATTATTCCAGTCTTCATGAATTACTGTTTATGTGCCCTAGATGGCACTAGCGATTATTATCCTGTGGCCTGTGGTTAGTCCTACAATTATTCTCCTGTCTACTCCACTGCTACTTCTTCTCGGTCCCGACATTGCCATCTTCCGCAATATTCTCTACATGTGAGAGAAATTTTTCTTCTCTTTTAGACCCGCTCCCATTTTTTTCTCTAGATGCTGCAAAATTCTATCGTGCCAACTCGATGACACCATCTCCTCTGTTCTGTACGTTTCATATTTTGTTGAGCGCTCATAACTCTTCTTTCCCATTTCTCTGGTGGGTATGTCTTCCAGATTTCCTGCTCTCAAAGAAGATAGATAACGTTTTTCTTGCAACTACATACTGCATGCCCATCCTAGCCTGTACCTGCTCCAATTTGGTGTATGCGTTTCCTCTCTACCATACTGTGCTAAACAGTCTGCTCTCTACATGATCAATTCATAACTCTATTCGTTTCAGTATGAGTATTTAGTATTCATTAATGTTTGCTCAGAATTTATTCCTTTGGACATGATTGTCCAGGAAGCCCTAATTTGTGTTCAGCACACTCAATTTTTGCTTCATGTGATAGAAGTTTCAATACCCTACGTGTGACTGTCTGGCTGCTACCGTGCTTCACATTTTTCTTATCACTGTGCGTGCAATGCATTCACTCTAGTATCGAGCTGCGACCTCCATCTTTGTGTAAATTGTAACCTCCAAAGGATTGGCTGCGCATCTCTAGATGCTTAGAGAAGATAAAATGAATGATGGTGGAGACCGTTATCAAGACAGATGAAGATTTACCTTTGGTGATATAAGGATTAGAGGCATTAAAGAACTTCGAGTTCATGTAGATTACCTAGCTACACATGAGGTAGAAGATGTAAATCCGATGTGACTTCTAATGGCCATCAAGGTGGAGAAAATCCAAACATGTCGATCGCAGTTGAAAGCTCTTTCAGATGTTCAGAAGCATCCTGATTTGCTTACTCTGTGCATAATATGCAAGCACTAAGTTTGATCTGTGTAGTTGGTTAAATTTGCATGAATTTTGCGATTTTGTGATAAGAAACTATTGCTATGGAACTATAATTGCTGGTGAAAGCCTTAATAGTTTTATCTCCACAAACTATCTGAAGTTCCTGAAGACTGGGATCTCTCTCCCTGGGTACACCAAAAACCCTTATTTTTTCCTTTGTGCAGGCTTCTGCGTAGAGGTCTCCCTATCATACTTTATGTCCTCTCGTTGCTGCTGCATTGATATCTAGCTTATGAAGCTTTGAAGACCGTTGTGATTTTTGTCAAAGCAAATTGCAAACATCCAAATTGATGGTGCGTTGAAGCTGTGGTTTCTCTCTTGTTCACAAGTGAAGCTGCATTGGTGTTGTGACTTTCTCTATTGGTGACCTATTTACCAACGATTGGTGAAGACTGACATGGGAGTTAGAATATCGTGAAGCTGCATGACTGTGGGATATCTCAAATGCTACGTGGACCATGACTATGTTTGTTTTCTCATTTGTCATTTATATAATAAAGAGAATTGTTTTTTTTATGTCGAGAGCACGCAATTTCCAAACGATGACATGCATATCAACTCATATTGATAGATGCCAATGTTCCTTTTGTATTTCTCAAAGTGAAGATTATCGTATAGTGAATTCAGACTCCATCTCCCAAGGTGAAAAGTCGGATTGTTGATAGATTTTGATGATTCATTTCTATGCATTCTTCGAAGTACCTGCATAGTTGGTGACTCCCACAACGTGCGCTCCATTTATTTTTGTTGTATGATTAGAATAGCGTTGGTGTTGTTGGTGCTGCCAGTTCTCTTCCATGAACCCTAATTGTTGCATGGGAGTATGATATTGTTTCTCCACTCTCTCTTCTATATAGCAAGTGGAGAGAAATATATAGGTTCAAATTTGAGAGAATGCTCATCACCTTAATAGTGCAACTGCTGCCACAACACTGACAAAAGGAAATTGATTCAATCAAGATAACACTATAGAATTATGAGTGTGAAGCATCTCGTGGTTAAATGCCCAATTGAAGGTAAAACGTGACTGTTGCAACAACATCATGTGCTTGAATACCGTTCCTTCGCTGCCCATGATTGTATGAATATTGTTCATCATCTCTAATAAAAGACCTATATGGAGCATTATGAAGAAAAATTGCACACCTTGTGAAATTTGAAGCTACGCTTCTATAGAAGAAACCATGTTGTAGAATGTAGACCTGCATAGTGCACATTGTATGCCATATTGATAAATCTTTCTCTAGACATCAATTATCCTACATATAATTGATAGAAGTAATCTTGTAGAGAAGACTAAACATTGGTTTGGTGTGTCTACTTGAAGAATCCAAGAAATTTTCTAGTTGTTGCTACAGCCACTCCAAAAGAAGAGAAGTTCTACATCATCTAGGTATAGCATATTCTCAATTCAACATTCAAGAATGTAACTTGCAGACTGTGTTTTGTTTGTAAGTTCTAGTATTTGTTTGTGGTGTTTGCATTTTTGTTTTGTTTACAGTACCAAACTGAAGCCATGTTTAATTGAACATTGTATGTGTTTGTATTTTCGGCACAACCCTTCTCTTTTAAGTTTGAATCTGCTGAAACATTGCTTGTAAAGGGTATATTTGCAAGAATCCCTCTATCTAATTGAGTCCTTGTACTTGCTCCTACCTGCACAAGGAGGCCTTAAATTGTCTTCACTATGTCTAATACAGAAGAAACATTAGAGTTGTTGAATAATATAGTACATTCAGATGTAGATGAATCAATCACAATCAACAAAGACACACTCCAAACTGTCATCAATCAATTGCAGAATTTGAAATCCATTGAGGAAGATGCACAACACAGGAATCAACACTCTGAACTAGTGCTTGTTCAGAATAACCCCTTGTTTGAAGATGATTCCTATCAATTGCCAAAAAATAATGAAACCATGTCAGATGTACAACCTATTCAGAATTCCAGATGTAAATAGTGTGACAGAGTTGGCCATGTGAAAGATTTGTGTTTTTATCTTCATCCTTGTCGACATTGTGGGAAGCACAACCATTCTTCATATCGGTGTGTGAAGATGAAGAAATTTGGAAGAGTGAAACTTGCAGCAGATTATTGTATTGCTTCTTACTTTGTACCTAACAAGGGGGAACATGATTTCAGGCTTCAAGTTTCGAAGCCTTGTCCCTATCACAACAAACACTTATAGTTTTCCTCAAGTAAGTCATATCAAGCAAGCCTGATCCAAAGTGAGTTTGGACAACCACCATAGTTAGAGATTCTTGATTATGATATGAATGTATTCTAAAGACATGAGATACACATGACATAGAGTACTCATGTGTTTTGTGTCTAGTTGTGATACCATGAGACTCTCCTCTCCTCACATTGTTCCTGAAAGGGGGGAATGAATACCGTCAGTAACAAGCGATCCTGTGAAGAAACATATTCAACTGAGCTCCAAATTTGGTGTTCATCCTAAAACCACGAGTATCAAGAGAACCTTATATTAGCATAATCATGTGCAAGATTCTAGCTAACTTGACAAAAGGTTGTCATGATGGAAATGTTCATCTAGTTGATGATGTTCACTTCCTGTTTTCAACTCTCCAGTTGGTTTGTGGTCATCCTAAAACCACCATTCTAGACAAAACCTCTTAGCCTTCAATCCAAGTTCCATAGAACCTCTTAGGAAGGTTCGAGAGTTTGTGGTCAACATTAAACCACACACATAGTAGAAGGTTTCAGCTTCTGCTAGCCCATTTTCAGCTGATGGTCAGCCAAAACCATCCCTTCAGAGAGCTCTTGTATTTATCATAAGCAAGTGCAAGATTCTATCTAACCTTCTTAGTAAAGGTTGTTCGATATGTAAATGTTCAGCTGGTGGTAGCTCTCAACAAGAGAAAGTATTGTTCTTATTGTATTCATTTTAGAAGCTGGAGAAAAAGTTTCAGTATACTCTATACCTTCTTGTTGAGAAAAACCTTTTGCTACTAATTAGGATTTATATTTTTCATTCCATCCTTATGTAGTAAACTTGTTTTATATATCCATTTACAACCAACTAAATTATTTGCAAGAGGAAGGAGAACAAGAGTCTAAGTATTGTCCTTCATTAATGAGTAAAAATCTGTAGTCATTGATTTTTTCCATTCAGGTTTATCTTTATTTTGAGCACATGTGGAGGTATCATCCATGGCTAATACTTTAGTCATAAGAACAAAGTGATATCTAGTCCATCGGGTATTGGAAGGAATACTAGTCTCAGAACCTATGGATTCAAGTGTTTTCCTAGCCCAAACATGAAGAGAAGTAGGGGTAGGAACCACTCTAGTATATTTAAAACATTCATGTGGATCACTTGAATAAGAATGTGAACTAGGATAAATAACAAGAATAGAAGGAAAGGAAGGGGTAACAAATATAGGAACAATATAAGATGAAGGAAAATTCAAGGTAACATGAGGTTCAGTACACTCATGTGGAGGAAAGACATCATTAAATTGAACATATCTCCATATGATAACACCTTGGGTAGATGGGTCAAATAACCTATTAGCTTCGGAATCCTCACTATAACAAATGGAAATACATTTGTGATAATTGGGCTCTAACTTTTTCTGTTTTTCAACTAGAATCATGGGCCCAACATTCATTTCCAATTACCCTAGAGTTACTAATATTGGGTTTTATTCCATTCCATTTTTCTTTGGGAGTAACTTGCAAAACTGCTTTAGTAGGGACTCTATTTAATATATCGTTAACAGAACAAATAAATTCTTCCCTAAACCTTTTATGTAATCCTTTATAATAAAGCATACATCTAGCCATTTCAACCAAAGTTCTATTTTGCCTTTCAAATACCTGGTTTTGTTGAGGTGTATAGGGAACACCATTCTTGATGTTGAATTTCAAGCTTAGATATATATGCAATACATTAATTTTTGGTGAATCCCCCCCTTTATCAATTCTAAATGTCTTAATACTTTTACCAAATTCATTTTCAACCAAGGATTTAAATTCTTGAAATATACCAAATCTTTCACTTTTATATTTCAAAAAATAAGCCTAAGTTTTTATACTATAATCATCAATAAAAATAAGAAAATAGAAAACATGAGACAATGAAGGAGTTTCAAGAGGACCAGATATATCACTATATGAATTAATTGGAATTGTTCTTTAACATGCAAAGCTTTACCTTTATCAAACTTTTCCTTATGATTTTTACCAAGCAAACAACCTTCACAAATACTTTTAGTGGAGGAAATTTAAAGTAAGCCAAGTACCATTTTAGATAACAGTTGCATTTCACCATAATTCAAGTGACCTAATCTTTCATGCCATAATTTACTTTGTTCATCAACATGAGCAACATAGGAATAAAATGGTTGATTTTTAATTGAATTAAAATCAATAAATTTATATAAACTAGCATGATGAAGTTATGCTTGATATCTTTTAGAACATATTTATGTGGTCGTGCTTCAAACTTATAACCTTTTTGGCAATCATGATAAATAGAAAAAAAATTCATGGCCATGCCTTGAACATGAAAAATATCTTCCAATGTATCATTAGGAAATTTAATATATCTAGATCCTACTACTGAAAGTTATTTACCATCACTAATTGAAACTTTTTGTGTTGTGTGCCTATTAGTGTCATAATATGAAAACAAATAAGTAATACTAGTCCTATGATCATAAGCACTAGAATCCATAATCCATTCAACAAAAGAGGAGGATTTACCTGGGTGAATAGAATAGGCACAAAGAGCTACTTGCTATTCCTCACATGATTTCTTCTTGGCTTTTGCAAGTTCATATATCCATTTAAAGCAAATATTTTTAGGGTGGTTGGTTTTTCCAAAATACTTACAAGGATTAAACACTTTCTTTTTAGGAGCATCAGTAGAGCCATTATTAGAATACTTATGATTTGATCCTTTAGTATGTGTTTTAGGTTTTTTGATGCAGAAGAGGGTCAGAAAATCCAATCCAATTCTCAATCCTAGGATTAGTTGGGTTCCAAGTATGGCGGAACCTCCAAACTTAACGAAAAACAACTATATCTTTCTTCCGCAACACCCTTTGAAAGACAGACTTCCGCAATTGGGGGTTTCGGATCTCACCTAATTGTGGAGCGTTGAACATAATTCTTTCTGCAATTGCATTATGTAATTCACCTTTTCACAGTCTCCTTTCCACAGCAACCTTCCTTCCACAATTTCGGATGCAGCTTCACAACTTCCTTGCAATTTATTTTCTCAATCACTCTCCGCAAATATCCTCCTGCAATCGCCTCCTTCCTATAGTTGCGGGAAATCCTTCTTCCGCAGTTGCAGGTGTGCTCCCTTCTATAGTTTGCGGGTGGATTTTTAGAATTCCCTCCGCAATTGTTCTCCAAAAAGAGGCTTCTGCAACTGGCTTTGGATAGTTGGAACCGTCCGAGCCGTCGATCTCCTACGGCGTTGCTCCTATTCGTTGATCTGCACCCAAATGCAAAATAGTTCACTTATGAGTTGCAGAGATCTATCTTCCACAGAAATTCATTCCGCGATATGGTTTCCCCACCGTTGATATTTCCCGCGTGAACTCAGGCTCAATCTCCACCTTATGATCTCGGCTTTCCCAAACTTTAACTAACCTTTACTTTGGATTTGTGGAAACAGTCTAGGACCGTCAGTCTTATTCCTTGGATCTGATCTCGATCGTCCAATGCTCACTCCATGGGTCGATCAAACTGTAATTTCGTGAATTGATCAGTGCAACAATCAATTCTTCCTCTACGTGTTCAGATGAATATGTCACGGATTTGGCTTCTTAATATCCCTGTTAATACACTCAATTCACACATATGCAGAGAGTTTACACAATTATGGTTATTGAAATAATATTAGGGTTAAACCATTAAACGCAGAGTCAGGATGCTATGTTCTTCATTTCATCAACAACTCGTAGATCGGTTACATAAAATGATTAAATAAGACTTCATGACTCCGTCAGATCTGATTAAGCAAGATCAGACTCCTAAAGAAACCAAATAGATAACAACCCTACCCTCGAGAAACCTCTTGCAAGATCCGATGGAATCAGTGGAAAATTTCCATTATTACAACCAAACCAATTCTATCCTAACCAATTACATTTAATCAAAACTAATCTAGACTTCTAGAACTATTACATGCCAACAAAAAATAACATTTCCAGCTTATTCAAAAAAATAATAGAACTTAGGTCGATACTCCTGCATCATACTCCAGGGGAGAAAAGAATTCGTCAATAAGTCTTCAAGGTCCACATTGAACTTAAAAATATCCATTGTTGTCATCCACATAGCATCTTCAGATGGTTGTCCTTTCCATTTGACCAAGTACTGGAAGTAATCCCTGTTTCTAGTTTTCTTTGAAATATTTTTGTATAATATAGCTTCAATTTGTAGCTGCTCCTTCTGAGGTAACTTTTCTTTCCAATCTACCACTTGACCATCCTTACCTGCAATTTTTTCTTCTATCTAAAAACCTGAATCTTTAAAAGGATACAAATCTGAAACATTAAAAATTGGGGAAATTCCAAAGTCAGAAGGAAGTTCAATTTCATAAGCATTTGCAAAAAAATTCCTTAGAATTTTACAAGGCCCAATTTTCTGGAGTTTCAGCTTATTATAGGTTCCTTTAGGAAACCTTTCCTTCTTGAGATATGCCATTACTAAATCTCTAGCTTAAAGATCAACTCCCCTTCTCTTCAAATCTCCTATCTGTTTGTATTTGTTAGCACTCTCCTGCAATTTCTTCTTGACATTTTCCTGTAGCTCCTACATACTATATGCAAAGTCTTCACCATCTGCACTTCTCATTTCCAATTTTCCCAAATTTTTGAGTTCATATACCCCTCTTGGATGCATCACATACAATATTTGAAATGGGCTCATACATGTACTTCTGTTGGGTGAATCATTATAAGCAAACTCAGCTTGAGCAAGAACTAAATCCCACTACTTTGGATTTTCATAAACAAGACTTCTCAATATATCCCCCAAGCTTCTAATTACCACTTCAGTATGGCCATCAGTCTGAGGGTGATAAACAGAGCTAAAACTAATATTGGTTCCTAATTTATTCCATAAGGTTCTCTAAAAATGACCAACAAATTTAGTTTCTCTATTTGATACAATGCTCAAAGGAAGACCGTGCAACTTAACAACTTCTGAGAAAAACAAATTAGCAATATTTGTTGCATCATTGGTCTTTTTACAAGCAATGAAATGATCCATTTTTGAAAACCTATCCACTACAACATAAATATAATCATTACCCCTCTTAGTTCTAGGGAATCCCAGAACAAAATACATACTAATGGAATCCAAAGGTCTAGTTGGAATAGGTAGGGGTTGATACAGTCCAGTGTTTTGTCTCCTTCCTTTGGCATGTTGACATATCCTGCATGTCTCAACAAACTTATTTACATCATGCTACATGCCTGGACAAAAATAAAAAGTATTCACCTGAGCAAATGTTTTTTCCTATCCAAAGTGACATGACAAACCTCCACTATGCTTCTCCTTTGTCAAATTTTCTCTCATAGAACATTTAGGGATGCACAATTTACTGTTGTTGAACAAAAATCCCTCTTGTAGCATGTAATCCAACCATTGGATTCTGTTATGGGCAACTGGATTCTTACAGGCTGCATATATATCCTTGAAATCATCATCTTCTGTATACATATTAATCAAGTTTTCAAATCCCAAAGTATTGAACTTAATTTCCTGTAGGATTAAATTCACTTTGCTTAAGGCATGAACTATTTTATTAGATTTTCCACTTGTATGCTTGATCACAAAATTAAATTTATGCAAAAATTCCACCCACTTAGCATGTTTCTGATTCAATTTAGGTTGACTGTTTATAAATTGCAAAGCATGATTATCTGAATATAAAATAAATTATTTGGGCATCAAGTAATGCCTCCACTTCTTAAGATCCTACACAAAAACATACAATTCTTTGTCATATGAGGAATATTTTTGTTTTGCTTCATTTAACTTCCCAATGAAATATGTTATTGGTCTCTATTCTTGGCTCATAACAACTCCAATTCTTGTCCCACAGGTATCTGTCTCCACTTAAAAAACTTTATTAAAACTTGGTAAAGCCAAAATAGGCTTCTCAGTGATATTATTCTTCAATAAGTTAAAATTTATGTCAGTTTCTTCTATCCACTTGAAAGGTTGTCTGCTTTCCCTGAAGGTGTCTATTATGGGTGCACAAATTTCACTAAAATTCCTGATGAATTTTCTATAAAAACTTGCAAGACCATGAAAACTTCTGACCTCAAAAGGATTCTTCGGAATTGGACAGCTGAAAATTGCTTGTATTTTTTTAGGATCCATTTTTAACCCTTCTTCCGAGACTACAAAACCCAATTAAATCAATTCATTCTTCATGAAACTACACTTTTTCAAATTTATCGGTATTTTCTCCTTCTATAGGGTACTCAACACTAATTTGAGATGTCATAGATGTTCTTCCTTACTCCAACTAAAGATCATAATATCATATAGGTATACAATCACAAACTTCCCATTGTATTCCTTCAAAACTTCATTCATTAATCTCATAAAAGTACTAGGTGCATTAGTAAGCCCAAAAGGAATTACTAACCATTCATACAACCCATTATTGGTCTTGAATGCAGTTTTCTATTCATACCCTTCTCTAATTCTTATCTGATGGTAACCACTCTTCAAATCTATCTTTGAAAAATATTTGGACCCACTCAAACAATCCATCAAATCATCAATACAAGGTAAGGGAAATCTGTACCTGATAGTGATCTTATTTTTTGCTCGAGAATCAGTACACACACACCATCTTTCTTTGGGATAAGCACTGTAGGCACTACACATGGACTCAAAATTTCTTTCACCAAACCTTTATCGAGTAAATCTTGTACTTGTTTCTTAATTTCTTCATTCTCTTGAGGTGTCAATCTAAAGGCTTCCTTATTTGGTAAAATTGCACCAGGTATTAAATCAATGTGATGAATAATACTTCTCACAGGAGGTAAAGCATTTGGTAACTCATCCACACTAATATCAGCAAAATCATCAAGCAGAATTATAACTTCAATAGGTAAATAATATAAGTTTGTGGCTGTTAAAATTACCTCTGGTTTGCTGATAAGGCAAAAATGTAGCTCCTCGTCCTTCTTGACTTCTTGCAGTAGCTCTCTCCCAGTCATCAGCAAAATACTAGGTCCTGCAACTTCTTGAATTGTTTCATCCTTCAAAGGTAGCAGTACATGCTTCTTTCCATCTTTTTCCAAAGAATAAGTGTTTCTTCTTCTATCATGAACAACCTTTTATGTCATATTTCCATGGCCTTCCTAAGAGTATATGGCACACATTTATAGGCATCACATCACATAATACCACGTCTTTGTAGTTACCAATTTGTAACTCCACCTTGCACTGCCCATTCACCAAGAGATGATGTACTTTTTGCAACCAAGACACTTGATAAGGAGTGGGATGTTTCATCCTCTTCAATCCCAACTTCTCTACCATCTTAGTGGAGACCAAATTTTCTGTACTACCACTGTAAATGATCACCTTGCAACACTTCCCTTGTGACTTGCACTTAGTCCTAAATAGACTCTTCCTCTGTGTTGGTTCATGCACTTCTTTCTCTATTTTCACCAAAACTACTGAGGAGGATTTCCCATCTCTAGTCTCTCATTGGGCTCCTCTCTAACTTCAACAATGTTTTCATTCCTCTGAATTGTTGGTTTGTTCCTTGGGCACTCACAAGTCTTATGTCCCATCTCACCACGTGCATAACATTTCACGTCTCTGCCTCTGCCTCTGCCTCTTCCTCTAGCACCAAATATGCCTCTCCTCTTTGGGGTGATTGGATACTGGAACCTTCTACTTCATTTCTAGAAGCCTAAAATATTTCTCCTCTGTTTGAAGAGCCTTTCCCTCTTGCTATACTTCTTCCTCTATTCTTTTGGTTATGTTTTCTTAGTAACTTCTCTTCCACCTTAATGGTTGCCTGATAAGAATCTTCAACAGTCATGAAATTCAATAAGTTGATTTCGTCTTGTATTTCATACCTCAGTCCATTTAGATACCTGGACACTCTCTCCATGTCACCTTGTGTCTGTCCATCTCTAATACTCAACCTAAAGAATTCTTCTGTGTATTATTTAACACTCATACCTCTTTGTCTAAGATTCTGCAGCTTCCTAATGAGAATTAACTGATAATACTTAGGCATAAATTGAATTTTAATTTTACCCAACATTTTATCCCAACTTTTGATTTTGGACTTACCTTTTCTTTCTCTGTGGGTCTGTAGTTCATCCCACCAAATGGATGCATATCCTTTCAGTCTGGTTGCTGCATACTGCATATTCTTTTTGTATTTAACTTATTCAAAGTCAAAGTACTTTTCAAAATCATTTATCCAATCCATGACCTGTTCAACATTAAGGTTACCTTCATACATGGGAACTTCCACTTTATGCCTACTACCAGTCTTTACCAGCATCCTCAATACCTTCACTTCTTCATCAACCTCCTCTAGTTCCTCTTCAGAAGATTCTTCTTCATCACTGACATCTACAGTCCCTATATTTCTTCTCTCCATGACTTCCATTTTGGCTTGGAGTCATCTTAATTCACTTTGTGTATCTTCATCTGCATCTGCAGCTTGTCTTCCTCGACCACCTCCAACTAGAACTCCATGCACTCAACCTCGTCTTGTATCTTTACCCTTGTTATAAACGAGCTCTGATACCAATTTATGTATAAGAGGGTCTAAAATCCAATCCAATTCGCAAGCCCAAGAGTATCTGGGTTCCAAGTATGGAAGAACCTCCAAACTTAGCAAAAAACAGCTGAATATTTCTTCCACATCGCCCTTTGAAAGACAAATTTCCACAATTGTGGGTTGCATATCTCACCTAATTGTGGAGCGTCGAACATAATTATTTCTGCAATTATGTTCTGCAATTCACCTTTCTGCAGCAACCTTCCTTCCACAATTGCAGATGCGGCTTCACAACTTCCTCGCAATTGCTTTCTGCAATCACTCTCCACAAATGTCCTCCTGCAATCACCTCCTTCCCGTAGTTGCGGGTAAGCTTTCTTATGCTCCCTTCCACAGTTTGCGGGTGGATTTTCATAATTCCCTCTGCAATTGTTCTCCGCAAAGCGGCTTCCGCAACTGGCTTTGGATCGTCGAAACCGTCATATCTGTCGATATCCTGTGATTTTCTCCTATTCGTTGATCTATGCCCAAATGCGGAGTCGTTCACTTATGAGTTTTGGATCTCTATCTTCCACGCAAATTCATTCTAGGATATGGTTTCCCCAACTTTGATCTTTCCCACGTGAACTCAGGCTCAATCTCCACCGTATGATCTCGGATTTCCCCAACTTTAAATAACCTTTACTTTGGCTTTGCAGAAACAATCTAGGACCATCGATATTCTTCCTTGGATCTGATCTCGATCGTCCAATGCTCACTCCACGGGTCGATCAGACTATAATTTTCGTGAATTGATCATGGAAACGATCAATTCCTCCTCTACGTGTTCGGATGAAGATGTTACAACTTTGGCTTCTGAAGATCCCTGTTAATACACTCAATTCACACATATGCAGAGAGTTTACAAAATTATGATTATTGAAATAAGATTAGGGTTAAACCATTAAACGCAGAGTCAGGATGCTTTGTTCTTCATTTCATCAACAACCCGTACCTCGTTTACATACAATGATTAAATAGGAATTCATGAATCTGTCAGATCCGATTAAGCAGGATCGGACTCCTAAAGAAAGCAAATAGATAACAATCCTACCCTCAAGAAACCTCTTGCAAGATCTAAGGGCATCAGTGGAAAATTTCCATTATTACAGACAAACCAATTATATCCTAACCAATTACATTTAATCAAAGCTAATATAGACTTCTAGAACTATTACATGGCAACATAAAATAACATTGGCTTCTTATTCAAAAAATAATAGAACTTAGGTCGATGCTCCTGCATCAGTTTTTATTAAAAAAATTATTAGGATTCTTTTTACTATGTTCCATTAGATCTTTACCATTCATTAATTGACCAGAAGAAATTAATATATGTTTCTCACATGTAAAACCTTTACAAAAAATTTCAAAATATGTTTACATAGTACCTTTATAAATTTCAATGGCCTTATTCCTAGTTTGGATGATCATATCAAAGGAAGAAGGTAACTTTTTCTCTACAAGAATAACAAGGGAATTGTCATTTTTCTTGTAATATTTACCACAATTATTTAACTTTTCATTATAGGTTTTTATTTCAGCAAGAAGTGATTCTATTTTATCAAAATATTTAGGATAGAACTTGTGGATCTTGTTTTCAAGATAGTAAGTAGAAACATCATTGGATTTATCAAATAAATAATCTAAATTTTTCCATACCTCAACTAGGCTATCTTCAACATAAATATGTACGTTTAAACTATCTAAAACCGTTTGAACAATGAGTCATCATGTTTGATCACAATGACATTCCCAAATAGATAAGTCTTTAGCATCAATAGGTTTCTTTTGTTCACCCTTAACTAAGTGCCATAGATTCTTACTCTTGATAATTTCAATCAACTTTATCTTCCACGAGAGATAGTTAATATCAACTAATTCATAAACAAAAGCTACTTTAGAACTCATAACAATGGAGCAAGAAACTAAACCCTAATGAAACAATACAAGAGGCTAAGAACAAGAATTAATAGTAAATATAACTAGAAATTTATCACCAATGAATAAACCCAATAGTACATAACTAGAAGATTTCCAAACCCTCGATACAGAACAATGAAAAGAATCAACTTATAGAGACGATTTCACATCGAAATTGGGTGTACGCAAAGGATGGTCATGGGGGTACATGCCTTCTATGAATAAAGGTGATGTATGCATGTGCCTTCTGTGACTACTATGATGCATACTTGTCTATTAAGGCCCTGTAACTGCAAATCCATGAAAGTTCAAACCGTTTAGATGGAAACCTGCAAAAATTACAAACCAAAAATAGGAAAACAACTAGATCTACTACTAGAGAGATAAATCCTTGATAATAGGTTAGTATACAATAGATTCAAATCATATCTACAAGAAACACCAAGGAAAAAAATAAAAAATTTCTAAAAAAACGTCTTGAAAAATAAATGGTGATGGTGATGGTGATGGTTTTGATAAAAAAATTGCCAAACAAACAGAAACATGCCCATATCTAAAGAAAAAACATAAGGGTTGTCTATATTTGATTGCAAATATACTAGAGATGGAGGAACCCAAAACAATAGAAGAACTTGGTGCTTTTAAAACTTTTTTTTAACAAAAATTACTGAATAAGATAGAGCATAGTGACCAACTATGATACCATGTTATATTATTGAGAAATATGTATAAACATACAACAATATATTTGTTAACATGAAAATCCATAAAAACAAAAGTCTACTAGTCTATCTTTATATCCATACAAGCACCATATAATCAAACATTAAGTCTGAGACAAGAGAAAAGGAAATAATACACCTAATATATGTGGTAAAACCCCAAATAGGAAAACATCCACACGAAGGTATGGTCTTCTTTATTCTCCAGAAATATTCAATATTACACTTGAGCTCCTCCACATATGCTTATCGCATCTTTATTATAACATCATAACATAATACCCAAAGAGTCTCCTTCACCTCTATTATATAGCTAGATGAATGGAAGAATTACATCCCATAATACATGTGGGATAAATGATCTTCCACCTCCTTATATAATGGATGGTAATAGGAGAATATTTCTCCATGATGCATGCAGATAACTCCTTTTACATAATAATATAGATACAATTAATCCTTCCTTTGATATATAATACATCATGACATCTTACGGAATCACACTAAGCATCATTACAATGTAATATTAACATTAAACATTACAACTTAACCAAAACCTCAACTTACTACCTCAATAAATTACATATAATATAAAAAACAGATAATATGTTTTTTCTCCATCATATTATCCTATGCTTCCTATTTCTAATGACTTTTGAATCACCTAAATTGGACCTTCCAGTCAAAAGTTATACTATTTTCAAAACAATATACCTTTTAAAACCATAATTTGGAGATTATCTTGCTTGCCATCATGACAACTAAGATGACTCTACAATTTCATCCCCTATGGATCTGAAATTTCATTTTCTAGTATCTTTATGTGTCTTCTTTGGAATGCCATAGGCCGTTTGACTAAATCTTAAGGTCCTAGAAAATATTAGGGTAACTTTCCAAAAACTTGCTAATTTTATCCCTCTCAAGAAGAGTGAACTTGTACAAACTTCTAGGTGTCGTATTCTTATGTTCTTCTTATGAAATTTTTACCAAAATTAATATGATATGTATTACTTCTAATAAAATTGGTGATACTCAATATGTAGCTCTAAATCATCTAGTATGTTGGTTTTACTCAAAACACTTGTTTTGGATTAGTTTTTGGACCAGTTGCACTAAGAGGCGCTTTCTACAACCTAGTATGAAGGTGAAGTGTAATTATGTGCTCAACGTGGAGTTAACGCACGTCGCTTTAATAAAATAATAAAATATTAAGTATATTTTTTCAACAATGTGGAACCTGATCTAAAATTTAAAACCAAAGATATATGTATTCCAATTAATTAAAACTAAAATAATTAATTAGAATATATGCACATATCCAAGTTTCCTATCAAGTAAGGTTTTTGAGAGAAAATGTTAATTCAAAATCCATTCGATTCCTTGACTTTGTTTGGTTACCATTTTAAAGGATAAAGTGAAAGGGAAAAATTTATTATCATTAAATACCAACGTAGATCCATCTTAACTCCATATCTATCACGTATCAAGAGGGATCAAATACCTCGAGGCGAAAACATTTCCTCAACTTTCTGTACTCTAAAAATGGTTTTCACCTCAAGGTATTTGATCCCTCTTGGTGCATGGTAGATCGGGAGTTAATTTGGATGCACATTGGTAAAAATACCCTAATTTACATAGATTGTAACTCCACAATTAAACCCCAACATCAAATTTTTACCAAAAGTACTTCTATATGTCACGTCAAGGTCTTGAAAATTTAGTTGTATGAAACTTCCCATTTTTTTATAGAGAGAATGGGAAAATGACTTGTTTTGAAGGATTCAGTCCAAATATTGTATTCTCTGATACAAAATGTTATGAACCTAATACTTAGAATAAAATCATAAATTAGAGCACATACCATGTACAACAATGCAAATTGCGTGGAACACATATCCAAGATAGATAGGAGAGATTATTTATATATAGCTCCTTAAAGAATAGGAGAACATCCTCTAATTGCGCTAATAGATTCATATATCCAATTCACATGTTACCTTAACAACGATTACATGATCTCTATATATACCTTTTTCATTCATTTCACGTGTGGACCCTTCATTAGGATGACCTTGTTACATATACAGTTACTTCATTACATATGCATTTAACCCCATATATTCCCCCCTTAGGTCATACAAAGGATGTTCAATATCGTTGGCATGCAGGGGGAAGAATCGAGTTCTAACATGAAAAGACCAACAAAACCCCTAGATACCAACCCATATCGCATCCCCTATTAAATATGAAGTCTCACCCGAAGAATCTAAGGGGGGGATGTCAAAACCATGTTTCTATACACATGAAGGGTCAGGAGGTAATTGCATCATTTCTGCGTATAGACATCAGATATCTAACAACATAATAAACATAAACATATTCAAATCTTTCACTCATAAACACTATTCATAATTAGAAGCAACATTCCTCATATTTAGAAGCATTTAAAAGCATTCAACAATGCATAAAGAAGGGATCCAAAGAATATTCCTTATATTAACAGTCATCCATAACCATACATCTCATGCATACCATGTGACATAAATCCCATAAAATAATATCGCATTATTTATCTTCTCTTTCTCTCTCTCTCCACCTATACCTCTATATTTCCTTGTCTTCATCTATATCTCTATATATCTATCTATATATTTCCTATTTATAGTTTTTCTAGTGGGGTTCCAAATCCCACAAACAAACCAAAAATATGCCTATCATACCACAACCCTAACTACTTTCCATATTTTTCACTTCTCCGCCCATTTGCTTCATGTGCACAGTCCACATCTTTGTGCGCATTCTTCAAAACTAGGCCCTTATTGATCTTGCTCCAATAGGACCCCAACAATCACCTGTGGCTCGTCCCGAGACACCTCATTTTCTCAGCCAAAATTTGAGTCTCTATTTCACAATTATGCTTGCTTCTCTGGTTGCACTATTGCTACTAACTTATGCAGGGTTTCCCGTGTATTCACGACCTTCTCCTTCATTTATACTTCCTTAGCCAAAATTCCTTCTTCTATCTATTCATTAATAATTAGCTTCAAATTTTATGTGCATTCCATGATAGTTTCCTTCACCTATCCTTGTACCTTCACAAATTGTTCTACAAGTTGCATTGCTTGCTCTTGTAAAGTCTCTAGCTTGTTTTCTATCCTCTGTCACTCTTCTTAGATCCTTCTTACTTCCCTCTGTTGTTTCCTATATTCCTCGATCTTGGCCATATTTTCCATGAATGGTAGTGTAGTCAAACTATGGCACATATTCTGTTCTTATTCTTGCGCAACCTGAAACCTTTGGTCTACTTCCTTTAATTATTCATCTATGACCAACTATGACCATAACTGAGTGCTTTCTTCATGCAATTTCTTACACTTTAATTCCAATGTCCTAATGTTTCCTACTACAACGTTCACTCTTTCTTCTCTTTGTTTGTACTCTGCTCTGACATCTGGTGGTGTCACTGGTTGTTGCTTTGCTACCAACTCCTCAAAATTAGCATGAAACCCTTGAATGGATTCCCCTATAATTTTCATATTCTCTTTTGGAGAAGTATCCTCTTCTATCTGCACATCTTGTAACTTTATACACACTTTGTCAACTTCCTTGTACAATATTGTATTCTTCTATTGTATCTTGTCTACTTCTTTCTTCAGCTCATCACTCTTCTTGGATAGGTCTTCTACCTCCTTCTGTAATTTTGATGTCGTATACCTAGTTTCCTCTTTATCCTTTTGTATTTTCTAGCATTCTTCCTCTAATGCTTCTTTTTCCTCATGGTTCTTGTACCATTCTGTTGTGGTTATTTCATGTCTCCCTCAGATATCCTACACGATGGATGTATGAAATGTATGCAACTCCTCCATAGGTAATTACGACAAGACTATATCTATTGGGATTATTGTAAATGTTAACTCCAACATCTCTTGTGATGGAAATACTAGCACTGCTGGTGAAATTTATACTCCTTGTTGTGGTTCCATTATAGCTTGGATCTGTATACGTTCCATCCTTCTTCCTTCACGGTCCCCATTAATAACTATTTTATTGCCACACACTCTTCTTCGACCTTCATATAGATCTCTGTTTGTTTAGTTTCAAGCTCTTCCATTTCTTCCCTTGCAGCTACCCTTTCTATAACTTCTTTGGTGACATTCTTAATCTCCCAACCAATCAAATATACATCATCTTCTGTCAACACCCAAACATAGTTGGGATTTGATGTTTTCCTTTTCTTCCTCGTTGATCCTTCAAGTAGTTCTTTTTCTTTTATTTTCTCAATTGGAGCAATCTACTGTATAGTGTCTGGGATAATTTATGGAGTCTCGGTGTCCTCTTCTATAGACTTACTTTGTGTTGGATTATCTTCTTGTTACCTCGACTACTATTGTTCTGTGGCTTCTTCTTCCTCTACTATTGAAACCCTCCATGCTAGATCCCAATCATTTACAATGTGACTGATATATTCCTCTGAGGGCCTAAACATTATAGGTAATCATTGCTTCTCGAGATTTGTTTTTGCATGTATATAAACATGATGCATCCCTGCCCTGGAAAGCACAATTTCCTTGTATGCATCCATTATCTAAGGTTGTATGCGCATAATCATTTTAATGACACATTCAATCTCTTCATTATATAGGAAAAAACATATGTTGTTCTTTATCTTCTTGCACTAGTTCTCTGTATACCATAAATTTGTATACCTATCTACTAGAAAGGGATTCCTATTCTTGTCAAATAATTAGCTCTCCGATGGCTCCTTCCATCCTACTAGCGCAATGCATATTAATATCCAAGTATAATGAAAAGGTGTACCTTTCTATTATGCATCCTGATAACTTGTCAAAATCTAATTCAGGAGGAATGTTGACCAGTTCATTTGTACTCCTTCAACGCATTGAGTTGTTGCTGCAATTATTGTTGCTGATACTTGGTCTTTGCGACTCTTCTAAAATATTTTACAAGATAATATATGAACTACAAACCTTACTGCTTTGTCATTTATATGATCGATTGACAATCCTCTTCCGACTCTTTGAGTACCATATTTTTCCATCATTTTATTCTCAAGGGTTTTCTCCTGCTTCTTATCTAAAAGAGCACTCACATATTCTTCTCTAGTTGGAAATCCATTTATCTGCTCTATCAACTTAGCATCTATGGATACTGGTTTTTCCAACCATACAAACCCACCATGCACACATGATAGCAACAAATTCGCACACAAATTTACTTGTAGGTTCCTCCCAAAATGAGATACTTCCAGCAAATCCAGGATGCCCAACTTCTGTAATCCGACTTCCCACATCTGAATCTCTATTTCAACTGGCACTTTCAGGTCGGACTAATCCTTTGGTCCATGTAGTTGTCATTCACCATATCTAGAAACTTCTCTTCGTTGGTGATATCATGACCTATGAGATGAAACTTGTATAAATTTCCTAGCAGATTCTCCTCGACTAGTACCTCCTTCAGCATCTCTGAAACTGATATATATGTCTCCTTTGTACTTTGTAGGGTGACCAGCTTCACCATCATCTTCCTCGGTGGAATGTAGTCACAGGGGAACTTCATGGGATTTGACGTTGATGTTCCTTGTGTCTCAGCGGTTCCTATATGGATTCCTACTTCTAGGTTCTTCATTTAGGTATGTCTTCTAGGTGCCATGGTTTATCTAGTTGTACACTTCAACTGCCAACCTTTATTCTACTCTAAATATTACTCTATATCATTCTTTCTATGAGTGATGAATTCCACACTTTCTCCAAATTGTATTTATAATTTTCTCATGACCTGTGTGCAATGTTAGATGCCACTTACTATTCCTATTTCCTTATATTTTCCATCATTATCTCCTGGTTTTCTTGGATCCTCCTTATATTTTCTTTGATTCATTCTAAATCCATCCAATTGTCACTCTGTCACTACTGATTTTTTCATTAATGCTACCATGCCTTGGTCTTTTCACTTCTTTTTAGTCTTTAATGCTTCCTATGTGCTTCTTTTTCATCCTATTGCGATCCCTTGTTTGGGTGCAACATGTTCTGTGACAAATCTATTTCTCTTATGACTTCTTCTTCTTACTTGTTTTCCTTCTCACCTTTATCTTTATTTTTCTATTTGTTTTCTTACTCTCTTGATTTTGTTTCTTTCTTTTCTTTTTCTTGCTTTCTTGATTTCTTTCTTTCTTTTTTTCCCAAATTCTTATACTTACTACATGGAAGGATGGTTGTCCCTATACAATTTCAGTCGACTTTCATTGACAAGTCCTTCTTTAATTTCTTTGTCCAAATTCTGTAATTGAACAACTCCTCCTTTTGTGACAAAATTTATAACATAGAGTCCTAACCAATGCATTCCAAAGTTACCTAGGTGATTCTGGTACTTACTGTCATATAATAGCACTAAATTTCCTCTTTTGAACTACTTATGCTTGACATTCCTATCATGACATGATTTCTCGCATGCTTTCTGCACTCGTTGATGATAAGCTGCAATAAAGCGGTCCTCTTCTAACTGCATTAGGTCTTCTAGTCTTTTATTTGTTGTATTCTTATCCATCATTGTTGTCATTGATTGAATGCACAAACTAGGTACAATGAATTCCATAGGCATAATTGCCTCTTTCCCATATAATAATATGAATGGTTTTTTCCCAGTCAACTTCTTACTTGTAGTTCTGTAAGCCCATAATACTACAAGAATCCTAAGATCCCAATCATCTCTATTAACATTGCAAATATTTGTCAGCGTTGTATCCATTATTTTATTAAATGCTTCTACTATCCAATTTTCTTGAGGATGATAAGGTGTACTCTTCTCATAGTATATCCCAAATTATGTGACTAGTGCCTCAATTGTCTTATTCAAAAATTGAGTTCCCTGGTCACTCATTAGGGTCCTCGGACAACCAAACCTTGTTACCACCTTCTCAAATAGGAACCACACAACGGTCTTTGTTCTACAATCCTTAACTGGTTTTTCTTCGGCCCATCTAGTCAAATAATTTGTCATGGTAATGATGCACATTTCCCCTGATATCTTTGCTGGGGTATTAATAGGTCCAATAAAGTCTACTTCCCATTTATCAAAGGGTTGTAAAGTAATCTGTGAGACTAATGGCATCTCATCTCTTCTTGATGGTTTTCAAATTCTTTGACAAACATTATAGGATTGATAGTACGCCTTTGCATCCTTATGTATTATGGGCCACCAGAGCCCTGCGCACAATATCTTTTGTGCTATTTATTTTCTAGCATAGTAGCCACTGAAAAATCCTTCATGAGATTCTACCAATATCATAGGCCTTTTGTGATCTAGTACACATCTTCTCAAGATCCTAGGTGCACCCAACTTATACAAGTTTCCTACAATCAGTTGATAATTAGTTTTTTTTACCATTAGTTGTTTCTTCTTTGCAATGGTATACTTTGATGGAGTAGTCCCCATGCTTAGAAACTACACAATTTTTGTGAAATATTAATCTACCATGTGTATTGCAAATAGGCATGCATTAGGCAAGTTGTCATCCAATGTCCCGACATCTTCTCTTAAATTTAACCGCAACAAGTGGTTTGGATCGACATTCATATTTCTTGGTTTCATTATTACTTCAAATTCATACTCCTATAATAGTAGAAACCATCTATATATCCCCCCCCTGACACTGGCTTATTGACTAAGTATTTGAGTGCAGAATGGTCTATATACATTTAAAATGTGATCCTAGTAGATAGTGTCTATAATTTTGTACCCCATAAACCATAGAAAACCCTTTGCGCTATGTAGTAGTGTAATTATGATATCCATTTTACAGTTTCCTACTCGCAAATGCAATCAAATGTTCTAAATCTCCTTCCTTTGGTTGAGCCAATACAACACCTAAAGCAATAGATGATGCATCCACATGCACATGAAATTCCTTTTTCCAACCTGGAAAACTAATATTGGTGCACTTACTGTTGGAATATTAAATCTTCCTATCTATGTCATTTAATTACATTGGTAGCATTAATTAATCATTCATGGTTAATTCCTATGTAATAGACTAGAAAATTGCCTTGTGTGGACCACAAGGCAACATTGGGGGGACCACAAGACTTCCAAGAGTGAACCACAAGCTTCCTGGACCACTTGGATGCATTTCTAAACTATTCTGGATAAGATTCTATCCTAAAAGGCGCCTTGCTGAATTTTACTGCTTTTTACCCTAGGGGGGAAAGCTAGTCAACTAGGGAAACTTGTTTTTTGGACCACACATCCTCTATGATGTTTCTTCTTTCCAAATTTGGTATTTAGAATTTTTTTTCATCATACATCACTATCAGGTCACTAATTCAGAAATTCGTGAGCCTTTGGAGTGACTTGGAAAGCACACTTTCAACCTAGGGGAGATGAGCATAATTTTAGTAAGTCTGATGATATGAGGATCCAAATGGAATATTTAACCATTATAATCTATGTTTTAATGTTATATAACAGTAGCCTATTATTTTCCAAATGTTGGTTGATGTATTTTATTCATGAGAGTTAATACAGTTTTGTATTATTGTGAGTAATTTTCTGAGTTCTTTGACTAGTTGTCTAAGATCTTTGTGAGTGAGTGTAATTCTTGATCAGATCTTGGTGTGAACAGAAATTTCACATGGTATCAGAGCTATAAAGCTATTCCTTTCTCCTTCTATTGTCTTGCAGGATCCAACCAGTCTCAAGGAGGGCGCAATTCTTCATCAAGGAAGCACAGGGAGCAAGCTTTGGGCACACCCAAATTATTCCAAAATTAATTTCAGGGCTGCCATGGATCATTCACAACAGATCATCCTCACTTCATTCAATTATTTTGACAAGAAGGCACAAATGGAAATATTAATGAGGAGCAAAGGGCTCTACAAGGTGACAATGGCAACTGAAGGTGATCCAACCTCAGTAGCTGAGAAATCTAAATGGCACAATCGAAGAGATGAATCCTATGGGCTGTTGTGTCTCACTACATCCAAGGATATATTATTTAATATTGATGGTATTACCTCTCCCAATGAAGTTTGTTTGAAACTTCAAGAATTTTTTGGAAAGATAGATGAATTAAGAGGCCACCAACTGGATAATGAGCTAGTCTAATTGAGTCCACAAAATTTTGATAACCTTCAGGATTTATTTTCCAAATTCAAATCACTTTTGTTTAAGCTGAAGTAATGCGGGATTGATAAGAAATATGAGAAATTAGTCTTGGAAATTCTCTCCAAGCTTGGCTCGAACTACTCAGTCTTTGTTTCGACCTTCCATTCCACCCGAAAAGAAGTTAAAAATTGGAAGAGCCCGACACTTTCAGAATTCATGGAGTCTTTGAAACAAGAACAAGACAAATTGTTCTTGATGGGAGCCATTAAAAATCCATCCAAAGACCACTATCTGAATGTTGGAGATTCAAAGGGTTTGAAAGGGAAGAAGAAGGACAATTTCAAGAAGCCCACCGATGAGAAGAAGGACAAGCAGAAAATTAATGAAGACTCCTCGAATTTCAGGAGGAATCCAAATAAAAAGAATGAGAGGACAAAGTGAAATTATTGCAGCAAGGGATTTCATCCTGAAAGCTCTTGCATGAAGAATACCATTGACCAAATGACTCAACTCTTGGAGAAATCCAACATTCCTCTTCCAGAGAGCGCAAGGAGGAAGAATGGAGAACAAAATTATGATGACAAAGAGAGAGTACATGCACTGATGGCAAGCACATCCAAGCCTACCTCATTCATTATTGATTCCGGTGCTTCAAGACACATGGTGTCTACAAGTAATTTTTTTACTTCACTTGACTCTTCCAATGGTACAAATATTGTATTGGGTGACAATTCTGAAACATCTAGCAAAGGCAAAGGTAGAATAGATCTCGAGTTTGGTTCATTTAATAATGTATTATATGTACCTGGACTTGCTGCAAACCTATTGTTAGTCTATCACATGACCCACACAGGGATTACGGCCAAGAGAGTAACCTTTACCCCCAATGATGTTGAGATAGCTGAAATTTCAACAGGAAAAATTGTTGCATTTGGCACTGTTGATCACTGTTCTAGAATCTACAAGTTTTCTCACTTTGTGCCAAATCCCTCACTTGCTTCTCTTTTAACCCATGCTAATGAGTCAAGCAAATTATGGCATGAAACATTTGTCCACCTGAATTATAAATCTCTTTCCCAACTCCATGAGAAAGAAATGGTTATAGGGCTGCCCAATATCAGATTTTGCAAAGGTGTCTGTCAATCTTGCATCCTGAGGAAAACACCCCGAGCATAAGTATGGGAGATCCACTACTGAGAGAAACTCTGCACCATTAGAGCTTATTCACACTGACATATCAAGTCCATTCCCTCATGAGTCTTTGAACCATGCCAAGTACATCCTCACATTCATAGATGACTTTAGCAGGTACTGTTGGATTTATTTCATCAAGCTAAAATATGAAGTTTTTGGTCTGTTCAAGCTATTCAAAGCCTCAGTTGAGAACCAGTCTGGTAAGCATATTAAAATTATCATATCTGATAATGGTGGTGAATATGTGAAATCATAGTTTCAGCAATTTTGCGCCTCTTCAGGAATTCAAATGCAACACACAGTTCCTTATACACCTCAGCAGAATGGGGTTGCTGAGAGAAAAAACAGGTCTCTAAAGGAGATGGCCATATGTATGCTTGAGGAAAATTCATTGTCTCCCAAGCTATGGGTTGAGGAAATAAATTGTGCCACATACATTCAGAATAGAGTGACACACAAATCTCTCAAAGGTATCACTCATTTTGAGGCTTGGAGAAGGCACAAACCTGATATCTCTCATTTCAGGATTTTTGGCTCAAAGGCTTGGGCTAGGATTCCACTTGAGAAGAAGAGGGCTATGCAGCCCCAAAGCCAACCTTGTTTATTTGTTGGATATTCATAGGAATCTAAATGGTATAAGTTGCTAAACATGAGCACTCAAAAATCCTTCATAGAAAGGAGTGTTCAGTTTGAGGAAGAGCCCTCACAGAGTATTGAAATTGGAGAACCATCTTCACCACCGACTAAAGAAGAAGTAAGTGGTTCCATTGAATTTTTTTATTCTAATATTTATGATGATGAGTACCATTTTATTGAAGATGTTAACTCACCTACAAATCCTAAATGGGCTTTTAAGACTTTGCAAGCAGCAAGTGAACTAGTGGGAAATCCTCAGGACATAAGGAGGACTAGATCACAATTTGAGACTGCTCTCAATGTGAATGACCCATACCTTTCTGAGAAGTATTATATGATGGTGGATTCTAATCCTTGGACATATGCGGAAGATTCACATGACCCAATATGGTAGGTTTCCATGGATGAGGAGTTTCAGTCATTGCAGAAGAATGAAACATGGGAGCTAGTCAAGCTCCCCGCAGGCAGAAAATTGGTAAGGTGTAAGTGGATCTACAAAAAAAAATGTGAAATTGATGGTACAGAAGTGAAATATAAGGCTAGGCTGGTAGAATAGGGCTTCTCTCAGGTCCAAGTCCTTGAATACAATGAAACTTTTGCACCTGTTGCACAGAAGGATTCGATAAGACTAGTTCTGGCAATTTCTGCATCCAAGCACTGGGAAGTGCACCACATGGATGTGAAAAGTGCGTTTCTCCATGTGGATCTTGAGGATAAGATTTATATGCAGCAGCTAGAAGGGTATACATCAGATCCTAACTTTGTGTGCAGGTTGAAGAATTCCTTATATGGGATTAAGCAAGCCCCGAGGGCTTGGTATGCCAAAATGGACAATTTTCTCTTGTCACAATCTTATGTTCGGTGCAAATCTGATCCTAATGTTTATATGAAGATTATTGATGGTTCAATAATGATTATAGTGTTGTATGTTGATTATTTTCTAATCACACGTAGCTCTACTGATCAAATAACTTCATTGAAGACTGATTTGCATCAAGCTTTTTCCATGAGTGACCTGGGAATTCTTAAGCAGTTTTTGGGGCTTGAGATTTCTCAAACAGAGAATGGAACAAAGGTATCTCAGTCCAAATATGCATCTGATCTATTAAATAAGTTTAAGATGGCTGATTGCAAGCCTTCTAAGACTCCATTCGTTTCAGGAGTTAAAATGGAAGAAGCGGAATCTACACCCTTGGTTGACAGCACCTTGTATAGGTAGCTTGGTTTATTTGAACCACACTCAACCTGATCTTGCTTATGCTGTGAGTGTGGCATCAATATACATGGATCATCCACATGAGCTCCATTGGAGGGATGAAAAAAGAATTTTTCACTATGTGCAGGGCACCAAGACTGATGGGATTCACTATGTTGCAGATTCTATCCTAGATCTTTTGGGCTTCACTGATTCAGATTGGGCTAGTGATAGCCTTGACAGGAAATCCACATATTGATTTGTATTCATGCTTGGAGGTGGTCCAGTTTGTTGGCCTAGCAAGAAATAGATTTCCATAGCACTATCTTCAGCAGAGGCCGAATCCAGAGGAGCAGTGAATGTTGCTACCTAGTGTGTATGGTTGCAGGGGATACTTTCATAGTTTGAGATTACTTTTAGTACTCCTATTGTCATCTTTTGTGACAACCAAAGTGATATAAGAGTCTCAAGTGATCCAGTACAGAGACAAAGGACCAAGCATATTGATATACATATGCACTACATTAGAGGACTTGTGCATGACCAGATCATTGATTTGCAGTATTTCCCAATAGGTGAGCAAACTGCAGACATCTTCACCAAAGCTTTTACTGAGAAGACCTTCAGCTATCTTAGATCACTGCTTGGGATAGCTGAACAGGTGGTGGAGTGAAGTATTGATCAACAATCTGTCAATTTTGATATGTCCATTTTTTGAGGGAAGGTTTTTCCTGTAAGGTTTTCCTTGTATCCTTGTTTTGTGGACCGACAGTATTGTACAGGGTGACCAAGTCTTGTTACTAGGCCCTTAGTATTTCTATTTTCTGATATTTAGACCATAAATTCAGATTTATGGGGGGGGTGTTGGATCATTAAATCTTCCTATCTATTTCGTTTAATTACAATGGTAGCATTAATTAATTATTCATGGTTAATTCCTATGTAATAGACTAGAAAATTGCCTTGTGTGGACCACAAGGCAACATTGGAGGGACCACAAGAATTCCAAGAGTGAACCACAGGCTTCCTGGACCACTTGGGTGCATTTCTAAAATATTCTGGATAATATTCTGAGCTAAAAGGTGCCTTGCTAAGTTTTACTGCTTTTTACTGCTTTTAACCCTAGGGGGGAAAGCTAATCAACTAGAGAAATTTGTTTTTTGGACCACATCCTCTATGATGTTTCTTCTTTCCAAATTTTGGATTTATCATTTTTTCCATCATGCATCACTATCAGGTCACTAATTCAGAAATTCGTGAGCCTTTGGAGTGACTTGGAAAGCACACTTGCCACCTAGGGGGGATGAGCATAATTTTAGTAAGTCTGATGATATGAGGATCCAAATGGCATCTTTAGCCATTCGAATCTCTGTTGTAATGTTATATAACATAATCCTATTATTTTCCAAAGGTTGGCTGATGTATTTTATTAATGAGAGTTAATATAGTTTTGTATTATTGTGAGTAATTTTCTGAGTTCTTTACTAGTTGTGTAAAATATTTGTGAGTGAGTGTAATTATTGATCAGATCTTGGTGTGAACAGAAATTTCACACTTACTAGCCTCTGTTTTAATATATCTAAGCTTCACTAGCATTTTTCATTCCAATTTACTTTGATTTCTTTCTTCAACAACTTTTCCATAGGGGCAGTGATCTGCGCATATTCCCTGATTAATTTTCTATAATATCCAGTATGTCCCAAGGTTGATCTCAATTGTTGAATAGATTTAAGTGGTGGTAAATTTACTATTATATCTATCTTTGTAGGGTCTACCAACATTCCTTGCTTGCATACTACATGTTCCAGTAAGATTCCAAATGGTGCACAAAAAATACACTTCTTCAAGTTTAGAGAAATCTAATACTATCGACACTTATATAACATTAGGAACATGTTTTCAATGCGATACTTCAACAACCTAAAGACTGTCCAATCATCCAAGTATACTTCTAAAAATTTATGTAAAGCTGTGACAACAATTCCTGAAAAGACTGTTGGCGCATTCTTCAAACCAAATGGCATCATGGTGTATTGAAAGAAACCCCATTCTGCTGCAAAGGTAGTCTCGTGTTTATATTATTTGGATATCTTAATCCGGTGATACCCATAAAATCCATCTATGAACAAATATGCTTCTTGTCCTCCCACATTCTCTAGTACCTCATCTGTAAAAGGGTCCAGAAAAGGATTATGCAAACAAGCATCATTTAGTTTGTGAAAATCAACACAAATTCTTATTCTTCTAGTCTTCTTATCCTATGCAACCATAGGACTGATCCACTCTGATTCTGTGACAAGTTCTATAATTCCAGCTTCCAACATTCAATCAAGTTCTACTTTTACCTTTTCTTTGTATTTTGGATTCAATCTATAAGTTCTCTACTTAACTAGCTTTACATCTAGTTTCAATGGAATCTTCATTTATCCCAATTCTCCAACAATTCCCTCCATATCATAAAACATGGTGGGAAACAAATCTTGATAATATGATAAAATATCAATGATCTTCTGGGTTGTTTCTTCATTCCAAGAACCTCCTATACTTGCATTCTTGCGTCTTTCTTCTGTCCTAATGTTGACCTTGTGTGTTTTCAATGGCTGCGCATAATCTGGGACTTCTAAGGAAGGACCTTCCACTACATGTTCCCCCTCTATCTTTGGTATTTGTACATTTCTTGGATCTTCACCATCTTCAACCTATTTAACCATGTTATAGAATTCTATCAATTATGGTGTATCTGTGACTACATGCTGCATCTTCCCATAGGATTCTAGCTCATTTATAGGGAAATATTTTTGCTTAATTACCTGCAATGATGTATCAACATTCAGACTATCATATTCAAAGCTAAATTGGACCACAAAACTCTGTGACAACTCTTCCCACTCTACCATGCCTTTGCGCACTTCTAGATCTATGTACCGATTCTTATGGACGATATCTAATGTGTGAATAAACTTGTGTACCCATTCATGTTGAGGTACAACCCTCCATTCCTTAACAAAATTGGTAATATTATCTTTAGGATTAATCAACCCATTATACTTTGGTATATTCGAATATATCTCAGAGTTAAATCTTATCTACATCAATCTCTTGCAGTGTTTCGGGTACTCAACTTTACTTCTATGTGCACTCCACCATCTTGCAGGGGTCACCCTGAGTACAACATCTAGTGTCAATATTCTCTATTTCTCTAGGATCTGTGATTAAAAATTTACTATAAAATAAATTAGCCTCGTTAATCCATCAAAACTAGGTGGTTCACATACCTCAGTACAATCCAGCGCAATGATCATGTCAGGCCGGTGCATCTCTGGGTAGAGACTTCATGTATCCTTTCCTGCCAATCCTCTAAAGCTTCCTCTGAGTCATATTCATAAGATGTGATATTGCACCAAATTAGTACACCATATTTCATTGGATCCACATAGTCATCCATTTGCGCAATTGATTTTGTATAGACGATTGATCTCTCCAGCCTCGAAACTATTGGTCACGGGCTTTACATAATGTATGGATTCATTTAGATCTAATGGTGAAAATATTCTCAAATATACGGATTCAAACACCATTTGTATTCTTTTCAAATTGATAATTGCTTGGTTATCGAAATCCCAATCCAACCCTAGTAATGTTGGATATGGTATGCTATTATATTCTATTTCAATAATCTCAAAATATGCTAGGTTGTGCACGCCGTCGATGTAAACTGTTATTCCTTCAATCCCCCAATAGGATATATTTTAATCATATTGGCCAATCGTAACTGCACTAAAGACCAAACCATATTTTGTTTACCCATATCTTCCCAAGTTTTCTTTGGAAACACATTCACATATGATCCCAAGTCTAATATAACAAAATCCATTTCATAATCTTTTATTTTTGCACTTAATCTGAATTCCTTACTGGTTCTTCTTTTGCACCAAATGTTATTGACTACTTTATATCCTTTCCTTTCTTTGGCACATTGATCTATTATTTTATGTATAGTTCACACAATTGATCCATATTTAACTAATTCCAAGGAACTCTTCAATAAACTTTATACAGTGCTTACTTTTTTCTTTGATTCTCTTGAAATGGCATAGTTGTATATAGGAGGCATGTCATAGACCAGACGACCATCTTGAATATCCAGCATAGAAGACTCAACTTGATCCAATTGTAACAATTCATCACGTCCATGAACATAAGTTTCCTTTTCCCTCCCGGGATCAAATTTCGGTTGAGATGTTGCTTCCTTTCTAACCAGAGGTATTTTTTGATTCTTTAGACTTATCACATCTACTACAGTTTTAACTCCTTGCGTGTAACTACTGATACCTTGTTTTTCTCCTCCTGGGGTTCTATAGATATCATCTATATATTTTTGTGGTGGTTCTAATTCGAATTCGATTTCGGGTTCTGAATCTAATTTTGATTTTGATTCTGGTTCCTTCTCTCTTGCCATCTAGTTATTAACTATGGACAATCCTCTATCACATGATATAGTGCACGCTAATATGAACAGGTATAACATGGGTTCATACATTCTCACACAAAATATCCTTCCCAACCACAATTATAACATATTATATCGCTCCTTCCTCGGCCATATCCTCAAATCCTCCTCTTCTACGTCCTCAGAATCCTCCTCTTCCACCTGGGATATACCCTCCTCTTCTAGGTGGTGCACTATACTGCACTTATCCTTCTACTATTCCAGGGTCTCCTTGGAATCTGTATAAGCCTAAATTTATTCCCCCCATCATATTTAGCGCGCGAAATCCTTTTCATCATTCCTTACCGATTTAAAAAAGTTACAGAATAAATTATGAGGTGTAGTATGTAAGGTTCGTCTAGAAAGGTAAAAAAATTTTTATTTTTGTTTTTAAATAACTCCCATCGTCCATAATAATATCCATCTTCTCATTATTACTAGGTTCCACATTCAGACATCATGTTCTCATTACGACACAGATGTACAATACATAAGCAACTTCTTATATAATAAGATCTTGACATTAGCTAATGGAAGTACAACCATATAAACATACAACCTATATATATATGGACCTTCAATATATATATATATATAAAAATATATATATATAATCATCTACTAAGTATAGATATATGTAACTAATCCCTTTCAACACTAAACCAATTTTCACTATACACTTTCTCTACATAAATACGTACAACTAATTTCTTTTTTTCATGTTACACACAGAAATACATATAACTAATATATATTTACTTCTATACTAAACACATATTTACTTTATAAGTTACAATTCCATTCATACTAACAATATGCAAATAATAAAGCACTATCAAGTTATAAATATTGACATTATGTTTATGTCTCCTTCAACATTCAATTAAATCTTAAAGGACTATAAGTTATGAATATAAATATTAGCCTAACCCAAGATTACATATATCCTTGTAAAACATAACGGTTATGTGACAAGATGTCAATATACATTAATCATCTATTGGTTAATTTGATGGTGTATAGCTTTAACTACAAGCCAACAATAATAAAATATCAATATTCCTCATTTATCCAGCATCACTTTCTTGATAAATTAATTAACCTTAACAGAATTGAATCTTTAAACAAGAGTCTACAGAAAATTTTATGTATAAATGAAAATAATAGAATATTTAAACATAGAGATAAAGCCACCGTTATAGTTGTTCAACTCCACTCAGTCACCAAGTCATAGAATATTTACAGCATATAAATAATCATTCACTTCTAGTTATTCCAAATGCTTTACATTTCATGTAGTTCATGTTATCACATGATTATGATAAAGTATGAAAATAAACTATGACATAACATATCTTATGTTTTTTTTTCCCTTAATTCAAATCATTGTAACATAGGATATACGATTAAACTAGGCAATCTCTTACACTAGTTTCTATTATTTAAATATATAATTAATTAAATACTATATTTATCTTTTTATCCATACTATAAGTGAATCACAAGTTATAAATAACATAATACTTTCCCAAATGATCATTTTAACAAGATCTGAAATGCTCATTCAATTTTTTTCTGAATGGATTCAATTTTTCTTCTAATTATTTCACAAATAAGTAATGCTATAAACATCTACCCAATGTCCGCTATTATTATTTTCACCCATAATTTTTATTAAAAGAATTGAGCACATAAATGCACATTTGTAATAAGTAAGATGATAATACTAAAAGTCCTTCATTGTAAAACATCATACGTTCTTACTAACGCTCATTCAGTTTTGAAAAGATGTAAAGAGATTTAAGATTTAGTAATCGATTCGCTTCAGGATTTGGAATTACCATGCAATTGGATTCCTAGTGATTGAATCCGTAATAGATCTAGAGACGCCAAGTTAGATTGCGAACATTTTTTTTTAAAATGAAATTAACTTCCCACAAAGCGATCCTGGAATATTGTTTGGGGAAAACGACAGAAGTTTGAAGGAGCGAGCCACAAATCGCATTCATGATTCAGAATTTCAAGAGTGAAGTCGACATAAGTTATAATGAATTTCTGGAAAATGTTTTTTTTTTCATAATTGCCCCAATAAACAGAGATATTTAGATTGGTTACCAAGCAGATTGAGGAATAACGCAGAGGGTAAGTAATACAGAGGTGGTGTTGGTCAATCGGCAACACGCAGAGGAGTAGATATGATCATTTTAACAAGATCTGAAATGCTCATTTAATTTAGCTGAAATCGGTGATCGACTGCTTAAAATACATTTGCAGAATATCAATTTTGGATTATCTATAAGCTTGAAAGGGAGGATCCACATAGGTATCCGGATCTAGGTCGCTCGCCCAAAAGCAAGGCCACACCATAGCTCAACGGTTCAGATGAATGGTACAAAGGCAGAAAGCAAACATCAGAAACTTAATCGATTAATAGATACAATGCCGACCATATCCGTTAAGATTTTACCGGTTTCAGAATCAATTACAGTACATAAGGTATTAGATCCCCAATAATTTTAGAAATCGATTACAAACTTGGAGTCGATCACAGTTCTTTTTAAATGCCAGACTTAGGTTTTAGATCTGCATTCGATTCGGCTTGCAATAGTCAAATAAATTCGATCTCAGATTCAATACACAGGTTGCAGAAAGGTTCTAAGAATCAATTAAAATCGAAAGCAGGTTCTGGAGATGCCAGAGAGAAGTGGATTCACGCAGTATAAAAATGACAGTGAGTCATTCTATTCAAATAAAAAAATATGCCAGAAAGGTTAGTATAATTCAACACTTTAATGCAACATTGAAATCGAACTGAATTTGGGGATCGAGCTCTTCAACTGAGATGCAGAGTCGATCTCTGGTTCTTTTATTTTACAAGAAGTTAAATTCTGTGTAATGAACTTAGACTGAAATTTAACGCTGTAATGCAATATTTAAAATCTATTTTCAAATGGGGATCGAGCTCTTCAACTGAGATGCAGAGTCGATCTCTGGTTCTTTTATTTTACAAGAAGTTAAATTCTGTGTAATGAAGTAAGACTGAGATTTAACGCTATAATGCAATATTTAAAATCTATTTGCAAATGGGGATCGAGATCTTCAACTGAGATGCAGAGTCGATCTCGGTTTCTTTTATTTTACTAGAAATTAAATTCTGAGTAAAGAACTAAGACTGAAATTTAACACTAGAATACGATCTTGCCCAGAAATTTATTATATATGCATTCTACATTTCTGATTTTTGGGTAATTCAGTAAATAAAACATAGATGACTAAAAACTTTAAATGGATAGAACCTGTACAGACGTCGCGTCCAGCTGTTGTAGCAGATCTGCGCAGTCCACCACTTTAGCTCCGCCGTTGATCTACACGGTTCGTTGACGGACACCTCGGTAAACCACCCTACCACTCCGGAAGTACTCTCCTTCCTTCCGGACCCCTGAGCTAGTCGGGCCGTAGAGTTCACACACGTATCTTAGAAATCCAGCTTGGGATTCCCCTCCCACCAGGATTTCCTAGCCAAACCCTTGAATAGCTGCAAGTCTTTGAGGCACTTGAAAATTACGACAATCATCCAAATTATGGGCCCCTTACCCATTCCCTAAGCCTTCCTTATAAAGGAAAATCTCATGCGACACATGTCGCTTCATGCATAATTAAATATTTTTAATTAATTATTTAATTAAAACACTCACCCATCCAAGTGTCAGTATCTCTGGGAAGTGCACCTACACCCCTAAGTTTGCTCTAGTTTGTCCCCCATATATTTTAATCAACTCCTAGCTTTTAGTTGACTAGGTGTCTAATCCTAGGATTCTATTTTGCTCCTAAATAATAATTTCTATTATTTTAAATGCTCAACAAAATAACTATTCATGTGCAAATGTCTAAACTATTTTTATGCATTTGCCAAGTAATAATCTAGAGTTATTCTCCTAAGTTTTTGTGCAGTTTAATTTAACAATCAAACTCACTAGGATCACGGTGCCACGTCGTTGGGCTCCTGGTTCCTTAATTTTTAATTCCGTGACATGGAACCACTCCGTCGGGTCCAATCATCCATGGTTTCCATTCCTTGGCATGGTACCACCTCGTTGGGTCCTTGCGTCCATTCTTTCCGTTCTTGACAGGGTACCGCGTCGTTGGGCCCTTCTGCCACCATATTTCCGTTTTGACTTGCGGGAACTCTTGTAGGGATTTTTAGGAATCGTTACCATCCATCCTCCGTCTACTTGCTATCTAGGGACTAATGGCGCTGAGGAGTGAGTTCGTTCTCACTGCGCGCCCCTCAACTCATACGTGACCAGCTCCGTCGTGGCCCACCTCGTACGCCCTCACGCATTCCTCTTGAGCAAGCGGATCAATGCTTATCTGCTCATGCGTGGTATTCTTGTCGGAAGTCGACATCGTCGTCGCTCCCCTTGTGTGTGATTTACCCGTACTCTACGACCCTTCAAGTTCCTTTGTGTGTCCGTCGGTGAACCGTCTCACTTGTTTCTACACACACTTCTCACAACAAATTATTAGTAGCACTGTCCTCAATAATCATCATCTGATTTCTAAATCTAGCATTGTTAAACATTTATGATTTATTCAACTTCTTATTTATCTAATCAAATATACATCTCGTCGACAATTACATAATCACCATACAGCTAGTCGTTAAGCATTATTTATCAGCATAATTTTCCATAGTCATAGCTAATCGTTTAACATATGCAATCATTCATTTAACTCAACAATTCAGATACACATACTCAAAAATAAGGTCGAAAGGTTATTTAATTAATGTTTCAATTGGCCGGGTCACTCAGCAGGTGCCCTCAATGTCTACAAAAGTCTAGGGGCACTACATAGTATGATACCTGGGTCCTCCTCGTGGTCCTGGAACTAATACATTTAGTTGTATTGCTGCCAAATAATCTACAACCATAGGGAATTCTCCCCTATGATGACCTTCTGTATGACAAGTAGTACACTATACTCCTTCATGCTTCTCTTTCCCTTTTTTAATCTCTTGTATCTGTAATGTTAGCTTCTATAATTGTGATTGAACTTGAGCCATACCTGAATTAGTGTCTATTGTTGGGGAATCTTACAATTTCATTGCTAGTTCCAGTGAATCCCTCTGTGCCGCGTGTTCCTATTGCACCAATATTTGACGATTTTGGGGTAATAATGTAGCAATAAACCATTATTTATGTTACTTCAGATTGACTTTGAAAGGCATCTGATCTAACAATCTTTTGAATCTTTGATCAAATATACAGACGATTTCTTTTAACATTTGTTTAATTCCCTCCATCTCCCTAATACAATACAACTCGGACTTAGGCTTCTAAAACTTTGTTTTGAATGCACCACATATCTGCGCAAGGGTTCTAACTTGTCCCTATGGTATAGAATTTCGATACTTCATATACCAATGTAATGCGTGCTCTTGAAATGTAGTTCCCAACTACACTATCTTTTCAACTTCATATTGGACCTGCTTTAATTCCCAAAATTATTACATAAAAATAAGTGTTTCTTTGGATCTCCCTTTCCATTCCCATAGAATATAGGCATCCTAAGTGTCATATCTACCATCTTTCTTGAAGTTGTGTTCATCTATGTAGGATTTGTCAGACTACTTATACTACCTTGTCCCTTTTGATTGCTACTACCACTGTTGTTTGCACTAACTAACACTACTTTAGCTTATGAACTAGGTCTTACCTCTAATTATGGAGATGCACCCAAGGTCATAGGTTCCACAAAGATCCATCTCAGAGTAGGGATCCATTCCTCCTATTGATTAAGCTGATAACTCCTTCCTTCCACATACAATTTCCTTCAATCATATGTTTTTTGCATTAATCACTTTCATTGAACTCATTATATTGATCCTCTCTCTTAGTCGCATCCCTCTTCCTATCTCTCATAAATATTTTTTCACTGCACAAACATCCCACTTCTATGTGTATTGTACTTTCCCCTTTTGGCATCCTTAGGTCATTTGTTACACCATGATGTTTCCTCCCATAATCTCAAACCCTCTTTGGTTATACCCCAGTTCCCTTTTATGTACAAAAAAATTTAGTGTTGAGATTCCATCGTCATGCAAAACTTGTCACACAACAACATATTAATCCAAGTAGCTAGTCGACTAATATATCATCCATGTGGTCCCTTCATGAACTTCCTCTCCAAATCATAGTAGGATCTTGTCCCATTTACGAAAAACTCAACAATGTACCATTCCAATACACAATCTATCCAGAAATCAACTACACGTGAGATAGGGTTACTCATAGTTTTCAATGGTTGGATCTCTTTAGGGGTCCAATTTCTTGCAATTGAGGGATTATATCTGGGATTCGTATCCACCAATCTAAGTAGCCAATACGCGTGCTAGTACTGAAGGGAACTCATAGAAAAATATTTCATGGAACATTGAAAATATGTACCTTCCCAACTAGTCCTCTTCACTTAATCCTAGATTAGGGTTATGTTCTTGTGCAAACTTGCGTTGTTTCTCATCTAGACACTAATCTATGTCTTGTCTAGTTTGCCTCCACATCCCCTTCAATATCCAATCCAGGTCACAACAACAGAACCATTTGTTGGCACGTAGGGGGAAGACTCGAGTTCTAACGTGAAAAGACCAGAAGTCTCACCCGAGGAATCTGTGGGGGGGTTGTAAGAAACATGTTTCTATAGACATGAAGGGTTAGGAGGAAATTGTATCATTTGTACACACATAGATTGTATCTCTAATAGCATAATAAACATAAACAAATTCATATCTATCACTTATAAACACTATTGATAATCAGAAGCAACATCATCACATTCAAGAGAATTTAAAATCATTCAACATTGCACAAAGAAGGTCTCCAAAGCATATTCATTATATTGTGAGTCATCCATAACCATACATTGTTAATTTTCAGAATTTACTTCAATCTGATCTAGGATCTTAACTGAGAGAACAACATGTACAACATATCTACAGCATATCAATCATGGACACAATAATGCAAGCACACAAGAGACACAGAGTTTACTTGGGGAAAACCATAAAGGTGAAAAACCCCAATAACTTCCTCAGAGATAGATAGAGCAATGATACAACCCAAGAATAAGAGATAGACATCTCCTAACAGCAGCTTCTCCTCCTCCACAAGTGCTCCACTCTCCAAAGAGTGTGTGTGAGAATAGAATGATCAAATAGAGTGCCTCCCGCACTCTATTTATACTTGACTTGACTTGCCTAATAACCTTTACTAGGTCGGCCTCAACTTAATCACATAACACAATGCTGACTGGGCCGACACCCAATAGGGTGGTCTAATAACCCTTTGACCCACATGGCCGACCCCCAATAGGGTAGTCTAATAACCCTTCGACCCACATGACTTATACAGGGCCGACCCCAACAAGGTGGTCGAATAACCCATCAAGTATAATTTACGACACTTACAATATAAATGACGACACTTCTGTATAAAGGAATAATAACATCTCTATAGGAATACAAACACTTCCGTATAGAGGAATAATACCATCTCTATAGGAGTACAATATACATATATGAAATACATTCCGAATTTACATATACATCAACACTCCCTCTTAACTAGGAAAGTATTTCTCGACACAGGTCTTCTAGCACAAGTCTTCTTCTCTAGATCATCGTCGCTGGATAATTGTCATCGAGCCATCGTCATCATCACTGTTGCTTCTATCTCAATCAATCTCTAAATATACTCGTCATAGGAAGTTCTACAGAGCCAATCCTTTTTCATACTAGATGTGGGCCCACCACCTGCAAGTCTTCATCATCACTGGCCATACTGTGGACTCCTCAGGACTTATTACGTGCGTCACAAAACCTCGAAAGAGCATCCCAAGATGTTACGGGTACACAACTCCGACCTATAGGATCTCCCAGGATCTTTTACATGTCACAGTCACAAAACCTTAAAAGGGTGTCTTGCTAAGCAAGAACCCTAAAGAGCATCTGAGACCTTTTTCATCCTGTCCAAATCTCCAGGTCTTATTACATGTGACTCCTACCACAAAACCTTAAAAGGGTGTCTTGCCAAGCAAGAACTCTGAAGAGCATTTGAGGCCTTTTTCATCCTGTCCAGATCTCCAGGTCTGATTACATGTGGTCATGGCAATGCCTCGAAAGAGCATCTAATTCCTTTTTCATCCTGTCCAGATCTCCCAGGTCTACTTACATGACATAGGAAAATGCCTCGAAAGAGCATCTGAGGCCTTTTTCATCATGTCCATATCTCCCGGGTCTACTTACATGTCCTCCCAGAGCAATGCCTCGAAAGAGCATCTGAGGCCTTTTTCATCCTGTCCAGATCTCCCAGGTCTACTTACATGCTCATCTGCACAACCTGTCCACGGCCATAGAGTATCAACCTGATACTCACCATACATCATTCTGATGTACACATGATCATCCTGATCATCAACACTGCATCGTCCTGATGCATGTCATCTGGAGCAACATCCTGAAGCTCGTCATCCATGATCATCCTCATCATACAATTCATCCACCTGATGCATACACAATATCTACCTGATACATATCATTACACATGATCCACCTGATCATACAATGTATCCACCTGATACATACACAAATACATGATCTACTTGATCATACAAAGTATCCACCTGATATATATCAACATACATGATCTACCTGATCATACAACGTATCCACCTGATACATATACAGATACATGGTCCAAGCATCCAACATGATGCAAACATACATACAAATTATCCAAGTGATCATATCCAAGCATCCAACATTGTGCATATACATATAAATGATCCAACTGATCATATCCAAGCATCCAACATGATGCATATACATATAAATGATCCAACTGATCATATCCAAGCATCTAACATGATGCATATACAGAGCAGTAACTGGAGCATCGTCCTGATGCTCATCATCCAGCTCTTATATCCACAACCATGGGAAGGATCCTCCTCTCACCATGCTTGGAATGGCTCCAGCAAATGTCTCCATCACTTCTTCCTCGAAGTGTCGTCAATCTGAATAACACCAAGCCTCTCTCTGAAGTACTTGAACTTCACTCTGGTTAGTGGTTTCGTCAGCACATCTGCAACCTGCTCATCCATCGTAACATACAGGAGCTTCACTGCTCCTCTTTGCACCATATCCCTAATATAGTGATATTTGATCTCTATGTGTTTCAACCTGTCGTGGAACACCGGGTTCTCAGACAGCTTCACACAACTCTGGTTGTCACAAAAGATACCAGTAACCTCCAGCGGGAGATCAAATAACTCAGATAGTATCTTTCGTAGCCATACTGCCTCACAACTAGCCGAACAAGCTGCAACATACTCTGCTTCAGCTGTACTCAGTGCTACACAGGACTGCTTCCTGCTAAACCAAGAGATCACACCCTATCCCATACTGAAGCAACACCCAGAAGTTCTCTTCCTATCTACAGCACTACCTACCTAGTCTGAATCAACATAACCCTGTAGGTTAAACTTTTGATTCACATCATACTTGAGCCCATAATCAACTGTACCCTTCAGGTACCTCAGAATATGCTTTACAGCAACTAGGTGAACACCTCTGGGATCTGTCAAGAACTGGCTCAATGTGTTCACCACAAAGCAAATGTCTAGTCTCGTGTTCGTCAGGTACATCAAGGACCCAATCATCTGAAGATACATAGTAAAATCAACCGGCTCAGATGAAGCATCACACAGAAGCTTCAAGTTCGATGCCATAAGTGTGGCCATGGCCTTGCAGTCCATCATCCCAAACCTCTTCAGTATCTCTACTACATACTTCCCTTGTCCAAGGAAGATTCCATCTGCACTCTGCCACACCTCCATGCCTAGAAAGTAGTGCATCATCTCCAAGTTCTTCATCTCGAACTCAGCAGTAAGCTTCCACTGCGTGTCGGCAATCAATCTATCCTCACCTGTAACAAATAGGTCATCCACATACAGAAGTAGTATCACTGGATTGTATTAAAGGTTGGAATCCGCTTTACTATTGGTAAAGCCCAAACTGGATAGAAAGCCATCTATCCTGCCATACCAGGTCATGGATGTTTGTTTCAAACCATACAAGGCTTTCTTCAGTTTGCACACATGTGACTCTCGGTCATGTGTCTCAAACCCGAGTGGTTGCTCCACATACACTTCCTCTTCAACTACACCATTCAAGAAAGTTGTCTTGACATCCATCTGGTGTATCTTCCATTTCTTCATTGCAGCCAAAGCAAGTACTGATCTTATGGAAGTGGATCTGGCTACAAGAGCAAAAGTCTCTATGCTGCCACTTGCAGCATGCTTGATCTTATAGATCCATTTGGAAGTCACAACAGACTTCCCTTCGGGTCTTGGGACTGCATCCCAAACATCATTCTTCATGATCGACTGGTACTCCTCGATCATGGCATTCTTCCCGAATCCTGGGAACTTCAATATATTCAATATCTTCAATAGATAACTTTGTTGCTGAAACAAATGTTGTAGTCCTTCTTTTGTAGGTGCTCGTATACGATCTTTCCTACAAAACAAGTTAAATTGCATGATTAGAAACTTCTCATAGTTTTCAAAACAAATTCTTACATCTGAAGAAATATGTCATACAGTCATGCAATTATCTTTACCCAATGCTTCAATACAACATTTATCCATATCCTGTAACTTTCTAAATGCCTTCCAATCTCTACCAGAACATTGTTAAGAGTGTGCACAACTCCCAATATGTCAGCAAAGAGGTTTCATTCTAGATAAGTAGCAATGGAATGTTGTACAGTCCCATAGGCCACTTACCCATCATATGCAAATTAGTAGTATACTGTTCATTAATGCAATTATTCTAATATGCATAATACACACCCTAAGTCTAGGAACATCAGTATATACATTATTGAATAGTATTATTTAAAAAACAAATATGCAAGAAATGATAATTCAAATACTTATCTTTGTTTGTTGGGTTGAATCCCTCTCAGTCTTTGCTTCCTTTTTGTAACTCCATTCTGATGTGGATTGTGAGAAGTGGTCAACTCCCTTTGAATATCTACATCCTTGCAGAAACTACTGAAGTGGGCTCCATCTTGATATTTGCTTCCTATATTAGTTGTACTTGAATTTATATCCATCCTTAATCACTATGCATGCTTATTAGTATCATCATTGTGTTATCCTCGAGGTCTCATACATAATCATACATTTATTAGTATATTCTCAATACTATCAAAACAAAAGAATCTTAAGCATGTATAGTCATGATCATTTCAAACATAAATAATATGCATTAGTATTCAAGGACTCTTATGGTTAGTCATATCATAAATTAAAGTAAGAAACATAATATGCCTAAACCCGTGATTACCCAAACCTATACTTTCATGACTCTTCTGGTTAGTCATATCATCAATTAAGGTAAGAAACATAATATGCATACACCCATGATTATTCAAACCTATCAATAATCATTATCAATCATGCCATGTATACTTATATAAGAGATCCTATCACAAGGTAGGATTCTAACTTGATATAGAAAGAAAAAAAACATACCTGGATTAGTATGTTAGCTAGTTATGTCTAACATACCCACATGATGTCTTCTTGTTCTCTTCAATGACTTGTGCTAGTAACCTACATATCTCATAAGTTAACCATTATAGAACCAAGTTATACATACCTCGTAAATAGATCTTCTAAGTGATCCATGACAATGGATGAATCTTTGTCTTCATGTCACCATGATCATATGTTCTTGAACTAGAACATGATTTGTCTTTCTCGGTGTAACTTTCATGTTAGCGGACAACATAAACCTCATACAACACCATAATGCATTAGTACAATCATAAGTGTCAACACCCTAATCAATGAATATCTTCTATCATGCATTCGTAATTTTATTAAGGTGATACGACAAGTCTAAATTTAATCAAGATTGTACTAACCGTAATAATATGAAGACAAACATATCATAAACTTAATCATGAACAAATCTCGAAACATACCTGGATAAGTCATACTTGTCGAGATTGCATGTAATCTTCTTATGTAAGGCCTTAGCCTCATCTCCCTCTGAAACAGGAACTTCTTCACTTATGCAGGTCACCAATCCATTCTCTTCTAGGATTAACCCAATAGTACATAACTAGAAGATTTCCAAACCCTCGATACAGAACAATGAAAAGAATCAACTTATAGAGACGATTTCACATCGAAATTGGGTGTACGCAAAGGATGGTCATGGGGGTACATGCCTTCTATGAATAAAGGTGATGTATGCATGTGCCTTCTGTGACTACTATGATGCATACTTGTCTATTAAGGCCCTGTAACTGCAAATCCATGAAAGTTCAAACCGTTTAGATGGAAACCTGCAAAAATTACAAACCAAAAATAGGAAAACAACTAGATCTACTACTAGAGAGATAAATCCTTGATAATAGGTTAGTATACAATAGATTCAAATCATATCTACAAGAAACACCAAGGAAAAAAATAAAAAATTTCTAAAAAAACGTCTTGAAAAATAAATGGTGATGGTGATGGTGATGGTTTTGATAAAAAAATTGCCAAACAAACAGAAACATGCCCATATCTAAAGAAAAAACATAAGGGTTGTCTATATTTGATTGCAAATATACTAGAGATGGAGGAACCCAAAACAATAGAAGAACTTGGTGCTTTTAAAACTTTTTTTTAACAAAAATTACTGAATAAGATAGAGCATAGTGACCAACTATGATACCATGTTATATTATTGAGAAATATGTATAAACATACAACAATATATTTGTTAACATGAAAATCCATAAAAACAAAAGTCTACTAGTCTATCTTTATATCCATACAAGCACCATATAATCAAACATTAAGTCTGAGACAAGAGAAAAGGAAATAATACACCTAATATATGTGGTAAAACCCCAAATAGGAAAACATCCACACGAAGGTATGGTCTTCTTTATTCTCCAGAAATATTCAATATTACACTTGAGCTCCTCCACATATGCTTATCGCATCTTTATTATAACATCATAACATAATACCCAAAGAGTCTCCTTCACCTCTATTATATAGCTAGATGAATGGAAGAATTACATCCCATAATACATGTGGGATAAATGATCTTCCACCTCCTTATATAATGGATGGTAATAGGAGAATATTTCTCCATGATGCATGCAGATAACTCCTTTTACATAATAATATAGATACAATTAATCCTTCCTTTGATATATAATACATCATGACATCTTACGGAATCACACTAAGCATCATTACAATGTAATATTAACATTAAACATTACAACTTAACCAAAACCTCAACTTACTACCTCAATAAATTACATATAATATAAAAAACAGATAATATGTTTTTTCTCCATCATATTATCCTATGCTTCCTATTTCTAATGACTTTTGAATCACCTAAATTGGACCTTCCAGTCAAAAGTTATACTATTTTCAAAACAATATACCTTTTAAAACCATAATTTGGAGATTATCTTGCTTGCCATCATGACAACTAAGATGACTCTACAATTTCATCCCCTATGGATCTGAAATTTCATTTTCTAGTATCTTTATGTGTCTTCTTTGGAATGCCATAGGCCGTTTGACTAAATCTTAAGGTCCTAGAAAATATTAGGGTAACTTTCCAAAAACTTGCTAATTTTATCCCTCTCAAGAAGAGTGAACTTGTACAAACTTCTAGGTGTCGTATTCTTATGTTCTTCTTATGAAATTTTTACCAAAATTAATATGATATGTATTACTTCTAATAAAATTGGTGATACTCAATATGTAGCTCTAAATCATCTAGTATGTTTGTTTTACTCAAAACACTTGTTTTGGATTAGTTTTTGGACCAGTTGCACTAAGAGGCGCTTTCTACAACCTAGTATGAAGGTGAAGTGTAATTATGTGCTCAACGTGGAGTTAACGCACGTCGCTTTAATAAAATAATAAAATATTAAGTATATTTTTTCAACAATGTGGAACCTGATCTAAAATTTAAAACCAAAGATATATGTATTCCAATTAATTAAAACTAAAATAATTAATTAGAATATATGCACATATCCAAGTTTCCTATCAAGTAAGGTTTTTGAGAGAAAATGTTAATTCAAAATCCATTCGATTCCTTGACTTTGTTTGGTTACCATTTTAAAGGATAAAGTGAAAGGGAAAAATTTATTATCATTAAATACCAACGTAGATCCATCTTAACTCCATATCTATCACGTATCAAGAGGGATCAAATACCTCGAGGCGAAAACATTTCCTCAACTTTCTGTACTCTAAAAATGGTTTTCACCTCAAGGTATTTGATCCCTCTTGGTGCATGGTAGATCGGGAGTTAATTTGGATGCACATTGGTAAAAATACCCTAATTTACATAGATTGTAACTCCACAATTAAACCCCAACATCAAATTTTTACCAAAAGTACTTCTATATGTCACGTCAAGGTCTTGAAAATTTAGTTGTATGAAACTTCCCATTTTTTTATAGAGAGAATGGGAAAATGACTTGTTTTGAAGGATTCAGTCCAAATATTGTATTCTCTGATACAAAATGTTATGAACCTAATACTTAGAATAAAATCATAAATTAGAGCACATACCATGTACAACAATGCAAATTGCGTGGAACACATATCCAAGATAGATAGGAGAGATTATTTATATATAGCTCCTTAAAGAATAGGAGAACATCCTCTAATTGCGCTAATAGATTCATATATCCAATTCACATGTTACCTTAACAACGATTACATGATCTCTATATATACCTTTTTCATTCATTTCACATGTGGACCCTTCATTAGGATGACCTTGTTACATATACAGTTACTTCATTACATATGCATTTAACCCCATATATTCCCCCCTTAGGTCATACAAAGGATGTTCAATATCGTTGGCATGCAGGGGGAAGAATCGAGTTCTAACATGAAAAGACCAACAAAACCCCTAGATACCAACCCATATCGCATCCCCTATTAAATATGAAGTCTCACCCGAAGAATCTAAGGGGGGGATGTCAAAACCATGTTTCTATACACATGAAGGGTCAGGAGGTAATTGCATCATTTCTGCGTATAGACATCAGATATCTAACAACATAATAAACATAAACATATTCAAATCTTTCACTCATAAACACTATTCATAATTAGAAGCAACATTCCTCATATTTAGAAGCATTTAAAAGCATTCAACAATGCATAAAGAAGGGATCCAAAGAATATTCCTTATATTAACAGTCATCCATAACCATACATCTCATGCATACCATGTGACATAAATCCCATAAAATAATATCGCATTATTTATCTTCTCTTTCTCTCTCTCTCCACCTATACCTCTATATTTCCTTGTCTTCATCTATATCTCTATATATCTATCTATATATTTCCTATTTATAGTTTTTCTAGTGGGGTTCCAAATCCCACAAACAAACCAAAAATATGCCTATCATACCACAACCCTAACTACTTTCCATATTTTTCACTTCTCCGCCCATTTGCTTCATGTGCACAGTCCACATCTTTGTGCGCATTCTTCAAAACTAGGCCCTTATTGATCTTGCTCCAATAGGACCCCAACAATCACCTGTGGCTCGTCCCGAGACACCTCATTTTCTCAGCCAAAATTTGAGTCTCTATTTCACAATTATGCTTGCTTCTCTGGTTGCACTATTGCTACTAACTTATGCAGGGTTTCCCGTGTATTCACGACCTTCTCCTTCATTTATACTTCCTTAGCCAAAATTCCTTCTTCTATCTATTCATTAATAATTAGCTTCAAATTTTATGTGCATTCCATGATAGTTTCCTTCACCTATCCTTGTACCTTCACAAATTGTTCTACAAGTTGCATTGCTTGCTCTTGTAAAGTCTCTAGCTTGTTTTCTATCCTCTGTCACTCTTCTTAGATCCTTCTTACTTCCCTCTGTTGTTTCCTATATTCCTCGATCTTGGCCATATTTTCCATGAATGGTAGTGTAGTCAAACTATGGCACATATTCTGTTCTTATTCTTGCGCAACCTGAAACCTTTGGTCTACTTCCTTTAATTATTCATCTATGACCAACTATGACCATAACTGAGTGCTTTCTTCATGCAATTTCTTACACTTTAATTCCAATGTCCTAATGTTTCCTACTACAACGTTCACTCTTTCTTCTCTTTGTTCGTACTCTGCTCTGACATCTGGTGGTGTCACTGGTTGTTGCTTTGCTACCAACTCCTCAAAATTAGCATGAAACCCTTGAATGGATTCCCCTATAATTTTCATATTCTCTTTTGGAGAAGTATCCTCTTCTATCTGCACATCTTGTAACTTTATACACACTTTGTCAACTTCCTTGTACAATATTGTATTCTTCTATTGTATCTTGTCTACTTCTTTCTTCAGCTCATCACTCTTCTTGGATAGGTCTTCTACCTCCTTCTGTAATTTTGATGTCGTATACCTAGTTTCCTCTTTATCCTTTTGTATTTTCTAGCATTCTTCCTCTAATGCTTCTTTTTCCTCATGGTTCTTGTACCATTCTGTTGTGGTTATTTCATGTCTCCCTCAGATATCCTACACGATGGATGTATGAAATGTATGCAACTCCTCCATAGGTAATTACGACAAGACTATATCTATTGGGATTATTGTAAATGTTAACTCCAACATCTCTTGTGATGGAAATACTAGCACTGCTGGTGAAATTTATACTCCTTGTTGTGGTTCCATTATAGCTTGGATCTGTATACGTTCCATCCTTCTTCCTTCACGGTCCCCATTAATAACTATTTTATTGCCACACACTCTTCTTCGACCTTCATATAGATCTCTGTTTGTTTAGTTTCAAGCTCTTCCATTTCTTCCCTTGCAGCTACCCTTTCTATAACTTCTTTGGTGACATTCTTAATCTCCCAACCAATCAAATATACATCATCTTCTGTCAACACCCAAACATAGTTGGGATTTGATGTTTTCCTTTTCTTCCTCGTTGATCCTTCAGGTAGTTCTTTTTCTTTTATTTTCTCAATTGGAGCAATCTACTGTATAGTGTCTGGGATAATTTATGGAGTCTCGGTGTCCTCTTCTATAGACTTACTTTGTGTTGGATTATCTTCTTGTTACCTCGACTACTATTGTTCTGTGGCTTCTTCTTCCTCTACTATTGAAACCCTCCATGCTAGATCCCAATCATTTACAATGTGACTGATATATTCCTCTGAGGGCCTAAACATTATAGGTAATCATTGCTTCTCGAGATTTGTTTTTGCATGTATATAAACATGATGCATCCCTGCCCTGGAAAGCACAATTTCCTTGTATGCATCCATTATCTAAGGTTGTATGCGCATAATCATTTTAATGACACATTCAATCTCTTCATTATATAGGAAAAAACATATGTTGTTCTTTATCTTCTTGCACTAGTTCTCTGTATACCATAAATTTGTATACCTATCTACTAGAAAGGGATTCCTATTCTTGTCAAATAATTAGCTCTCCGATGGCTCCTTCCATCCTACTAGCGCAATGCATATTAATATCCAAGTATAATGAAAAGGTGTACCTTTCTATTATGCATCCTGATAACTTGTCAAAATCTAATTCAGGAGGAATGTTGACCAGTTCATTTGTACTCCTTCAACGCATTGAGTTGTTGCTGCAATTATTGTTGCTGATACTTGGTCTTTGCGACTCTTCTAAAATATTTTACAAGATAATATATGAACTACAAACCTTACTGCTTTGTCATTGATATGATCGATTGACAATCCTCTTCCGACTCTTTGAGTACCATATTTTTCCATCATTTTATTCTCAAGGGTTTTCTCCTGCTTCTTATCTAAAAGAGCACTCACATATTCTTCTCTAGTTGGAAATCCATTTATCTGCTCTATCAACTTAGCATCTATGGATACTGGTTTTTCCAACCATACAAACCCACCATGCACACATGATAGCAACAAATTCGCACACAAATTTACTTGTAGGTTCCTCCCAAAATGAGATACTTCCAGCAAATCCAGGATGCCCAACTTCTGTAATCCGACTTCCCACATCTGAATCTCTATTTCAACTGGCGCTTTCAGGTCGGACTAATCCTTTGGTCCATGTAGTTGTCATTCACCATATCTAGAAACTTCTCTTCGTTGGTGATATCATGACCTATGAGATGAAACTTGTATAAATTTCCTAGCAGATTCTCCTCGACTAGTACCTCCTTCAGCATCTCTGAAACTGATATATATGTCTCCTTTGTACTTTGTAGGGTGACCAGCTTCACCATCATCTTCCTCGGTGGAATGTAGTCACAGGGGAACTTCATGGGATTTGACGTTGATGTTCCTTGTGTCTCAGCGGTTCCTATATGGATTCCTACTTCTAGGTTCTTCATTTAGGTATGTCTTCTAGGTGCCATGGTTTATCTAGTTGTACACTTCAACTGCCAACCTTTATTCTACTCTAAATATTACTCTATATCATTCTTTCTATGAGTGATGAATTCCACACTTTCTCCAAATTGTATTTATAATTTTCTCATGACCTGTGTGCAATGTTAGATGCCACTTACTATTCCTATTTCCTTATATTTTCCATCATTATCTCCTGGTTTTCTTGGATCCTCCTTATATTTTCTTTGATTCATTCTAAATCCATCCAATTGTCACTCTGTCACTACTGATTTTTTCATTAATGCTACCATGCCTTGGTCTTTTCACTTCTTTTTAGTCTTTAATGCTTCCTATGTGCTTCTTTTTCATCCTATTGCGATCCCTTGTTTGGGTGCAACATGTTCTGTGACAAATCTATTTCTCTTATGACTTCTTCTTCTTACTTGTTTTCCTTCTCACCTTTATCTTTATTTTTCTATTTGTTTTCTTACTCTCTTGATTTTGTTTCTTTCTTTTCTTTTTCTTGCTTTCTTGATTTCTTTCTTTCTTTTTTTCCCAAATTCTTATACTTACTACATGGAAGGATGGTTGTCCCTATACAATTTCAGTCGACTTTCATTGACAAGTCCTTCTTTAATTTCTTTGTCCAAATTCTGTAATTGAACAACTCCTCCTTTTGTGACAAAATTTATAACATAGAGTCCTAACCAATGCATTCCAAAGTTACCTAGGTGATTCTGGTACTTACTGTCATATAATAGCACTAAATTTCCTCTTTTGAACTACTTATGCTTGACATTCCTATCATGACATGATTTCTCGCATGCTTTCTGCACTCGTTGATGATAAGCTGCAATAAAGCGGTCCTCTTCTAACTGCATTAGGTCTTCTAGTCTTTTATTTGTTGTATTCTTATCCATCATTGTTGTCATTGATTGAATGCACAAACTAGGTACAATGAATTCCATAGGCATAATTGCCTCTTTCCCATATAATAATATGAATGGTTTTTTCCCAGTCAGCTTCTTACTTGTAGTTCTGTAAGCCCATAATACTACAAGAATCCTAAGATCCCAATCATCTCTATTAACATTGCAAATATTTGTCAGCGTTGTATCCATTATTTTATTAAATGCTTCTACTATCCAATTTTCTTGAGGATGATAAGGTGTACTCTTCTCATAGTATATCCCAAATTATGTGACTAGTGCCTCAATTGTCTTATTCAAAAATTGAGTTCCCTGGTCACTCATTAGGGTCCTCGGACAACCAAACCTTGTTACCACCTTCTCAAATAGGAACCACACAACGGTCTTTGTTCTACAATCCTTAACTGGTTTTTCTTCGGCCCATCTAGTCAAATAATTTGTCATGGTAATGATGCACATTTCCCCTGATATCTTTGCTGGGGTATTAATAGGTCCAATAAAGTCTACTTCCCATTTATCAAAGGGTTGTAAAGTAATCTGTGAGACTAATGGCATCTCATCTCTTCTTGATGGTTTTCAAATTCTTTGACAAACATTATAGGATTGATAGTACGCCTTTGCATCCTTATGTATTATGGGCCACCAGAGCCCTGCGCACAATATCTTTTGTGCTATTTATTTTCTAGCATAGTAGCCACTGAAAAATCCTTCATGAGATTCTACCAATATCATAGGCCTTTTGTGATCTAGTACACATCTTCTCAAGATCCTAGGTGCACCCAACTTATACAAGTTTCCTACAATCAGTTGATAATTAGTTTTTTTTACCATTAGTTGTTTCTTCTTTGCAATGGTATACTTTGATGGAGTAGTCCCCATGCTTAGAAACTACACAATTTTTGTGAAATATTAATCTACCATGTGTATTGCAAATAGGCATGCATTAGGCAAGTTGTCATCCAATGTCCCGACATCTTCTCTTAAATTTAACCGCAACAAGTGGTTTGGATCGACATTCATATTTCTTGGTTTCATTATTACTTCAAATTCATACTCCTATAATAGTAGAAACCATCTATATATCCCCCCCCTGACACTGGCTTATTGACTAAGTATTTGAGTGCAGAATGGTCTATATACATTTAAAATGTGATCCTAGTAGATAGTGTCTATAATTTTGTACCCCATAAACCATAGAAAACCCTTTGCGCTATGTAGTAGTGTAATTATGATATCCATTTTACAGTTTCCTACTCGCAAATGCAATCAAATGTTCTAAATCTCCTTCCTTTGGTTGAGCCAATACAACACCTAAAGCAATAGATGATGCATCCACATGCACATGAAATTCCTTTTTCCAACCTGGAAAACTAATATTGGTGCACTTACTGTTGGAATATTAAATCTTCCTATCTATGTCATTTAATTACATTGGTAGCATTAATTAATCATTCATGGTTAATTCCTATGTAATAGACTAGAAAATTGCCTTGTGTGGACCACAAGGCAACATTGGGGGGACCACAAGACTTCCAAGAGTGAACCACAAGCTTCCTGGACCACTTGGATGCATTTCTAAACTATTCTGGATAAGATTCTATCCTAAAAGGCGCCTTGCTGAATTTTACTGCTTTTTACCCTAGGGGGGAAAGCTAGTCAACTAGGGAAACTTGTTTTTTGGACCACACATCCTCTATGATGTTTCTTCTTTCCAAATTTGGTATTTAGAATTTTTTTTCATCATACATCACTATCAGGTCACTAATTCAGAAATTCGTGAGCCTTTGGAGTGACTTGGAAAGCACACTTTCAACCTAGGGGAGATGAGCATAATTTTAGTAAGTCTGATGATATGAGGATCCAAATGGAATATTTAACCATTATAATCTATGTTTTAATGTTATATAACAGTAGCCTATTATTTTCCAAATGTTGGTTGATGTATTTTATTCATGAGAGTTAATACAGTTTTGTATTATTGTGAGTAATTTTCTGAGTTCTTTGACTAGTTGTCTAAGATCTTTGTGAGTGAGTGTAATTCTTGATCAGATCTTGGTGTGAACAGAAATTTCACATGGTATCAGAGCTATAAAGCTATTCCTTTCTCCTTCTATTGTCTTGCAGGATCCAACCAGTCTCAAGGAGGGCGCAATTCTTCATCAAGGAAGCACAGGGAGCAAGCTTTGGGCACACCCAAATTATTCCAAAATTAATTTCAGGGCTGCCATGGATCATTCACAACAGATCATCCTCACTTCATTCAATTATTTTGACAAGAAGGCACAAATGGAAATATTAATGAGGAGCAAAGGGCTCTACAAGGTGACAATGGCAACTGAAGGTGATCCAACCTCAGTAGCTGAGAAATCTAAATGGCACAATCGAAGAGATGAATCCTATGGGTTGTTGTGTCTCACTACATCCAAGGATATATTATTTAATATTGATGGTATTACCTCTCCCAATGAAGTTTGTTTGAAACTTCAAGAATTTTTTGGAAAGATAGATGAATTAAGAGGCCACCAACTGGATAATGAGCTAGTCTAATTGAGTCCACAAAATTTTGATAACCTTCAGGATTTATTTTCCAAATTCAAATCACTTTTGTTTAAGCTGAAGTAATGCGGGATTGATAAGAAATATGAGAAATTAGTCTTGGAAATTCTCTCCAAGCTTGGCTCGAACTACTCAGTCTTTGTTTCGACCTTCCATTCCACCCGAAAAGAAGTTAAAAATTGGAAGAGCCCGACACTTTCAGAATTCATGGAGTCTTTGAAACAAGAACAAGACAAATTGTTCTTGATGGGAGCCATTAAAAATCCATCCAAAGACCACTATCTGAATGTTGGAGATTCAAAGGGTTTGAAAGGGAAGAAGAAGGACAATTTCAAGAAGCCCACCGATGAGAAGAAGGACAAGCAGAAAATTAATGAAGACTCCTCGAATTTCAGGAGGAATCCAAATAAAAAGAATGAGAGGACAAAGTGAAATTATTGCAGCAAGGGATTTCATCCTGAAAGCTCTTGCATGAAGAATACCATTGACCAAATGACTCAACTCTTGGAGAAAGCCAACATTCCTCTTCCAGAGAGCGCAAGGAGGAAGAATGGAGAACAAAATTATGATGACAAAGAGAGAGTACATGCACTGATGGCAAGCACATCCAAGCCTACCTCATTCATTATTGATTCCGGTGCTTCAAGACACATGGTGTCTACAAGTAATTTTTTTACTTCACTTGACTCTTCCAATGGTACAAATATTGTATTGGGTGACAATTCTGAAACATCTAGCAAAGGCAAAGGTAGAATAGATCTCGAGTTTGGTTCATTTAATAATGTATTATATGTACCTGGACTTGCTGCAAACCTATTGTTAGTCTATCACATGACCCACACAGGGATTACGGCCAAGAGAGTAACCTTTACCCCCAATGATGTTGAGATAGCTGAAATTTCAACAGGAAAAATTGTTGCATTTGGCACTGTTGATCACTGTTCTAGAATCTACAAGTTTTCTCACTTTGTGCCAAATCCCTCACTTGCTTCTCTTTTAACCCATGCTAATGAGTCAAGCAAATTATGGCATGAAACATTTGTCCACCTGAATTATAAATCTCTTTCCCAACTCCATGAGAAAGAAATGGTTATAGGGCTGCCCAATATCAGATTTTGCAAAGGTGTCTGTCAATCTTGCATCCTGAGGAAAACACCCCGAGCATAAGTATGGGAGATCCACTACTGAGAGAAACTCTGCACCATTAGAGCTTATTCACACTGACATATCAAGTCCATTCCCTCATGAGTCTTTGAACCATGCCAAGTACATCCTCACATTCATAGATGACTTTAGCAGGTACTGTTGGATTTATTTCATCAAGCTAAAATATGAAGTTTTTGGTCTGTTCAAGCTATTCAAAGCCTCAGTTGAGAACCAGTCTGGTAAGCATATTAAAATTATCATATCTGATAATGGTGGTGAATATGTGAAATCATAGTTTCAGCAATTTTGCGCCTCTTCAGGAATTCAAATGCAACACACAGTTCCTTATACACCTCAGCAGAATGGGGTTGCTGAGAGAAAAAACAGGTCTCTAAAGGAGATGGCCATATGTATGCTTGAGGAAAATTCATTGTCTCCCAAGCTATGGGTTGAGGAAATAAATTGTTCCACATACATTCAGAATAGAGTGACACACAAATCTCTCAAAGGTATCACTCATTTTGAGGCTTGGAGAAGGCACAAACCTGATATCTCTCATTTCAGGATTTTTGGCTCAAAGGCTTGGGCTAGGATTCCACTTGAGAAGAAGAGGGCTATGCAGCCCCAAAGCCAACCTTGTTTATTTGTTGGATATTCATAGGAATCTAAATGGTATAAGTTGCTAAACATGAGCACTCAAAAATCCTTCATAGAAAGGAGTGTTCAGTTTGAGGAAGAGCCCTCACAGAGTATTGAAATTGGAGAACCATCTTCACCACCGACTAAAGAAGAAGTAAGTGGTTCCATTGAATTTTTTTATTCTAATATTTATGATGATGAGTACCATTTTATTGAAGATGTTAACTCACCTACAAATCCTAAATGGGCTTTTAAGACTTTGCAAGCAGCAAGTGAACTAGTGGGAAATCCTCAGGACATAAGGAGGACTAGATCACAATTTGAGACTGCTCTCAATGTGAATGACCCATACCTTTCTGAGAAGTATTATATGATGGTGGATTCTAATCCTTGGACATATGCGGAAGATTCACATGACCCAATATGGTAGGTTTCCATGGATGAGGAGTTTCAGTCATTGCAGAAGAATGAAACATGGGAGCTAGTCAAGCTCCCCGCAGGCAGAAAATTGGTAAGGTGTAAGTGGATCTACAAAAAAAAATGTGAAATTGATGGTACAGAAGTGAAATATAAGGCTAGGCTGGTAGAATAGGGCTTCTCTCAGGTCCAAGTCCTTGAATACAATGAAACTTTTGCACCTGTTGCACAGAAGGATTCGATAAGACTAGTTCTGGCAATTTCTGCATCCAAGCACTGGGAAGTGCACCACATGGATGTGAAAAGTGCGTTTCTCCATGTGGATCTTGAGGATAAGATTTATATGCAGCAGCTAGAAGGGTATACATCAGATCCTAACTTTGTGTGCAGGTTGAAGAATTCCTTATATGGGATTAAGCAAGCCCCGAGGGCTTGGTATGCCAAAATGGACAATTTTCTCTTGTCACAATCTTATGTTCGGTGCAAATCTGATCCTAATGTTTATATGAAGATTATTGATGGTTCAATAATGATTATAGTGTTGTATGTTGATTATTTTCTAATCACACGTAGCTCTACTGATCAAATAACTTCATTGAAGACTGATTTGCATCAAGCTTTTTCCATGAGTGACCTGGGAATTCTTAAGCAGTTTTTGGGGCTTGAGATTTCTCAAACAGAGAATGGAACAAAGGTATCTCAGTCCAAATATGCATCTGATCTATTAAATAAGTTTAAGATGGCTGATTGCAAGCCTTCTAAGACTCCATTCGTTTCAGGAGTTAAAATGGAAGAAGCGGAATCTACACCCTTGGTTGACAGCACCTTGTATAGGTAGCTTGGTTTATTTGAACCACACTCAACCTGATCTTGCTTATGCTGTGAGTGTGGCATCAATATACATGGATCATCCACATGAGCTCCATTGGAGGGATGAAAAAAGAATTTTTCACTATGTGCAGGGCACCAAGACTGATGGGATTCACTATGTTGCAGATTCTATCCTAGATCTTTTGGGCTTCACTGATTCAGATTGGGCTAGTGATAGCCTTGACAGGAAATCCACATATTGATTTGTATTCATGCTTGGAGGTGGTCCAGTTTGTTGGCCTAGCAAGAAATAGATTTCCATAGCACTATCTTCAGCAGAGGCCGAATCCAGAGGAGCAGTGAATGTTGCTACCTAGTGTGTATGGTTGCAGGGGATACTTTCATAGTTTGAGATTACTTTTAGTACTCCTATTGTCATCTTTTGTGACAACCAAAGTGATATAAGAGTCTCAAGTGATCCAGTACAGAGACAAAGGACCAAGCATATTGATATACATATGCACTACATTAGAGGACTTGTGCATGACCAGATCATTGATTTGCAGTATTTCCCAATAGGTGAGCAAACTGCAGACATCTTCACCAAAGCTTTTACTGAGAAGACCTTCAGCTATCTTAGATCACTGCTTGGGATAGCTGAACAGGTGGTGGAGTGAAGTATTGATCAACAATCTGTCAATTTTGATATGTCCATTTTTTGAGGGAAGGTTTTTCCTGTAAGGTTTTCCTTGTATCCTTGTTTTGTGGACCGACAGTATTGTACAGGGTGACCAAGTCTTGTTACTAGGCCCTTAGTATTTCTATTTTCTGATATTTAGACCATAAATTCAGATTTATGGGGGGGGTGTTGGATCATTAAATCTTCCTATCTATTTCGTTTAATTACAATGGTAGCATTAATTAATTATTCATGGTTAATTCCTATGTAATAGACTAGAAAATTGCCTTGTGTGGACCACAAGGCAACATTGGAGGGACCACAAGAATTCCAAGAGTGAACCACAGGCTTCCTGGACCACTTGGGCGCATTTCTAAAATATTCTGGATAATATTCTGAGCTAAAAGGTGCCTTGCTAAGTTTTACTGCTTTTTACTGCTTTTAACCCTAGGGGGGAAAGCTAATCAACTAGAGAAATTTGTTTTTTGGACCACATCCTCTATGATGTTTCTTCTTTCCAAATTTTGGATTTATCATTTTTTCCATCATGCATCACTATCAGGTCACTAATTCAGAAATTCGTGAGCCTTTGGAGTGACTTGGAAAGCACACTTGCCACCTAGGGGGGATGAGCATAATTTTAGTAAGTCTGATGATATGAGGATCCAAATGGCATCTTTAGCCATTCGAATCTCTGTTGTAATGTTATATAACATAAGCCTATTATTTTCCAAAGGTTGGCTGATGTATTTTATTAATGAGAGTTAATATAGTTTTGTATTATTGTGAGTAATTTTCTGAGTTCTTTGCTAGTTGTGTAAAATATTTGTGAGTGAGTGTAATTATTGATCAGATCTTGGTGTGAACAGAAATTTCACACTTACTAGCCTCTGTTTTAATATATCTAAGCTTCACTAGCATTTTTCATTCCAATTTACTTTGATTTCTTTCTTCAACAACTTTTCCATAGGGGCAGTGATCTGCGCATATTCCCTGATTAATTTTCTATAATATCCAGTATGTCCCAAGGTTGATCTCAATTGTTGAATAGATTTAAGTGGTGGTAAATTTACTATTATATCTATCTTTGTAGGGTCTACCAACATTCCTTGCTTGCATACTACATGTTCCAGTAAGATTCCAAATGGTGCACAAAAAATACACTTCTTCAAGTTTAGAGAAATCTAATACTATCGACACTTATATAACATTAGGAACATGTTTTCAATGCGATACTTCAACAACCTAAAGACTGTCCAATCATCCAAGTATACTTCTAAAAATTTATGTAAAGCTGTGACAACAATTCCTGAAAAGACTGTTGGCGCATTCTTCAAACCAAATGGCATCATGGTGTATTGAAAGAAACCCCATTCTGCTGCAAAGGTAGTCTCGTGTTTATATTATTTGGATATCTTAATCCGGTGATACCCATAAAATCCATCTATGAACAAATATGCTTCTTGTCCTCCCACATTCTCTAGTACCTCATCTGTAAAAGGGTCCAGAAAAGGATTATGCAAACAAGCATCATTTAGTTTGTGAAAATCAACACAAATTCTTATTCTTCTAGTCTTCTTATCCTATGCAACCATAGGACTGATCCACTCTGATTCTGTGACAAGTTCTATAATTCCAGCTTCCAACATTCAATCAAGTTCTACTTTTACCTTTTCTTTGTATTTTGGATTCAATCTATAAGTTCTCTACTTAACTAGCTTTACATCTAGTTTCAATGGAATCTTCATTTATCCCAATTCTCCAACAATTCCCTCCATATCATAAAACATGGTGGGAAACAAATCTTGATAATATGATAAAATATCAATGATCTTCTGGGTTGTTTCTTCATTCCAAGAACCTCCTATACTTGCATTCTTGCGTCTTTCTTCTGTCCTAATGTTGACCTTGTGTGTTTTCAATGGCTGCGCATAATCTGGGACTTCTAAGGAAGGACCTTCCACTACATGTTCCCCCTCTATCTTTGGTATTTGTACATTTCTTGGATCTTCACCATCTTCAACCTATTTAACCATGTTATAGAATTCTATCAATTATGGTGTATCTGTGACTACATGCTGCATCTTCCCATAGGATTCTAGCTCATTTATAGGGAAATATTTTTGCTTAATTACCTGCAATGATGTATCAACATTCAGACTATCATATTCAAAGCTAAATTGGACCACAAAACTCTGTGACAACTCTTCCCACTCTACCATGCCTTTGCGCACTTCTAGATCTATGTACCGATTCTTATGGACGATATCTAATGTGTGAATAAACTTGTGTACCCATTCATGTTGAGGTACAACCCTCCATTCCTTAACAAAATTGGTAATATTATCTTTAGGATTAATCAACCCATTATACTTTGGTATATTCGAATATATCTCAGAGTTAAATCTTATCTACATCAATCTCTTGCAGTGTTTCGGGTACTCAACTTTACTTCTATGTGCACTCCACCATCTTGCAGGGGTCACCCTGAGTACAACATCTAGTGTCAATATTCTCTATTTCTCTAGGATCTGTGATTAAAAATTTACTATAAAATAAATTAGCCTCGTTAATCCATCAAAACTAGGTGGTTCACATACCTCAGTACAATCCAGCGCAATGATCATGTCAGGCCGGTGCATCTCTGGGTAGAGACTTCATGTATCCTTTCCTGCCAATCCTCTAAAGCTTCCTCTGAGTCATATTCATAAGATGTGATATTGCACCAAATTAGTACACCATATTTCATTGGATCCACATAGTCATCCATTTGCGCAATTGATTTTGTATAGACGATTGATCTCTCCAGCCTCGAAACTATTGGTCACGGGCTTTACATAATGTATGGATTCATTTAGATCTAATGGTGAAAATATTCTCAAATATACGGATTCAAACACCATTTGTATTCTTTTCAAATTGATAATTGCTTGGTTATCGAAATCCCAATCCAACCCTAGTAATGTTGGATATGGTATGCTATTATATTCTATTTCAATAATCTCAAAATATGCTAGGTTGTGCACGCCGTCGATGTAAACTGTTATTCCTTCAATCCCCCAATAGGATATATTTTAATCATATTGGCCAATCGTAACTGCACTAAAGACCAAACCATATTTTGTTTACCCATATCTTCCCAAGTTTTCTTTGGAAACACATTCACATATGATCCCAAGTCTAATATAACAAAATCCATTTCATAATCTTTTATTTTTGCACTTAATCTGAATTCCTTACTGGTTCTTCTTTTGCACCAAATGTTATTGACTACTTTATATCCTTTCCTTTCTTTGGCACATTGATCTATTATTTTATGTATAGTTCACACAATTGATCCATATTTAACTAATTCCAAGGAACTCTTCAATAAACTTTATACAGTGCTTACTTTTTTCTTTGATTCTCTTGAAATGGCATAGTTGTATATAGGAGGCATGTCATAGACCAGACGACCATCTTGAATATCCAGCATAGAAGACTCAACTTGATCCAATTGTAACAATTCATCACGTCCATGAACATAAGTTTCCTTTTCCCTCCCGGGATCAAATTTCGGTTGAGATGTTGCTTCCTTTCTAACCAGAGGTATTTTTTGATTCTTTAGACTTATCACATCTACTACAGTTTTAACTCCTTGCGTGTAACTACTGATACCTTGTTTTTCTCCTCCTGGGGTTCTATAGATATCATCTATATATTTTTGTGGTGGTTCTAATTCGAATTCGATTTCGGGTTCTGAATCTAATTTTGATTTTGATTCTGGTTCCTTCTCTCTTGCCATCTAGTTATTAACTATGGACAATCCTCTATCACATGATATAGTGCACGCTAATATGAACAGGTATAACATGGGTTCATACATTCTCACACAAAATATCCTTCCCAACCACAATTATAACATATTATATCGCTCCTTCCTCGGCCATATCCTCAAATCCTCCTCTTCTACGTCCTCAGAATCCTCCTCTTCCACCTGGGATATACCCTCCTCTTCTAGGTGGTGCACTATACTGCACTTATCCTTCTACTATTCCAGGGTCTCCTTGGAATCTGTATAAGCCTAAATTTATTCCCCCCATCATATTTAGCGCGCGAAATCCTTTTCATCATTCCTTACCGATTTAAAAAAGTTACAGAATAAATTATGAGGTGTAGTATGTAAGGTTCGTCTAGAAAGGTAAATTTTTTTTTATTTTTTTTTTTAAATAACTCCCATCGTCCATAATAATATCCATCTTCTCATTATTACTAGGTTCCACATTCAGACATCATGTTCTCATTACGACACAGATGTACAATACATAAGCAACTTCTTATATAATAAGATCTTGACATTAGCTAATGGAAGTACAACCATATAAACATACAACCTATATATATATGGACCTTCAATATATATATATATATATAAATATATATATATAATCATCTACTAAGTATAGATATATGTAACTAATCCCTTTCAACACTAAACCAATTTTCACTATACACTTTCTCTACATAAATACGTACAACTAATTTCTTTTTTTCATGTTACACACAGAAATACATATAACTAATATATATTTACTTCTATACTAAACACATATTTACTTTATAAGTTACAATTCCATTCATACTAACAATATGCAAATAATAAAGCACTATCAAGTTATAAATATTGACATTATGTTTATGTCTCCTTCAACATTCAATTAAATCTTAAAGGACTATAAGTTATGAATATAAATATTAGCCTAACCCAAGATTACATATATCCTTGTAAAACATAACGGTTATGTGACAAGATGTCAATATACATTAATCATCTATTGGTTAATTTGATGGTGTATAGCTTTAACTACAAGCCAACAATAATAAAATATCAATATTCCTCATTTATCCAGCATCACTTTCTTGATAAATTAATTAACCTTAACAGAATTGAATCTTTAAACAAGAGTCTACAGAAAATTTTATGTATAAATGAAAATAATAGAATATTTAAACATAGAGATAAAGCCACCGTTATAGTTGTTCAACTCCACTCAGTCACCAAGTCATAAAATATTTACAGCATATAAATAATCATTCACTTCTAGTTATTCCAAATGCTTTACATTTCATGTAGTTCATGTTATCACATGATTATGATAAAGTATGAAAATAAACTATGACATAACATATCTTATGTTTTTTTTTCCCTTAATTCAAATCATTGTAACATAGGATATACGATTAAACTAGGCAATCTCTTACACTAGTTTCTATTATTTAAATATATAATTAATTAAATACTATATTTATCTTTTTATCCATACTATAAGTGAATCACAAGTTATAAATAACATAATACTTTCCCAAATGATCATTTTAACAAGATCTGAAATGCTCATTCAATTTTTTTCTGAATGGATTCAATTTTTCTTCTAATTATTTCACAAATAAGTAATGCTATAAACATCTACCCAATGTCCGCTATTATTATTTTCACCCATAATTTTTATTAAAAGAATTGAGCACATAAATGCACATTTGTAATAAGTAAGATGATAATACTAAAAGTCCTTCATTGTAAAACATCATACGTTCTTACTAACGCTCATTCAGTTTTGAAAAGATGTAAAGAGATTTAAGATTTAGTAATCGATTCGCTTCAGGATTTGGAATTACCATGCAATTGGATTCCTAGTGATTGAATCCGTAATAGATCTAGAGACGCCAAGTTAGATTGCGAACATTTTTTTTTTAAATGAAATTAACTTCCCACAAAGCGATCCTGGAATATTGTTTGGGGAAAACGACAGAAGTTTGAAGGAGCGAGCCACAAATCGCATTCATGATTCAGAATTTCAAGAGTGAAGTCGACATAAGTTATAATGAATTTCTGGAAAATGTTTTTTTTTTCATAATTGCCCCAATAAACAGAGATATTTAGATTGGTTACCAAGCAGATTGAGGAATAACGCAGAGGGTAAGTAATACAGAGGTGGTGTTGGTCAATCGGCAACACGCAGAGGAGTAGATATGATCATTTTAACAAGATCTGAAATGCTCATTTAATTTAGCTGAAATCGGTGATCGACTGCTTAAAATACATTTGCAGAATATCAATTTTGGATTATCTATAAGCTTGAAAGGGAGGATCCACATAGGTATCCGGATCTAGGTCGCTCGCCCAAAAGCAAGGCCACACCATAGCTCAACGGTTCAGATGAATGGTACAAAGGCAGAAAGCAAACATCAGAAACTTAATCGATTAATAGATACAATGCCGACCATATCCGTTAAGATTTTACCGGTTTCAGAATCAATTACAGTACATAAGGTATTAGATCCCCAATAATTTTAGAAATCGATTACAAACTTGGAGTCGATCACAGTTCTTTTTAAATGCCAGACTTAGGTTTTAGATCTGCATTCGATTCGGCTTGCAATAGTCAAATAAATTCGATCTCAGATTCAATACACAGGTTGCAGAAAGGTTCTAAGAATCAATTAAAATCGAAAGCAGGTTCTGGAGATGCCAGAGAGAAGTGGATTCACGCAGTATAAAAATGACAGTGAGTCATTCTATTCAAATAAAAAAATATGCCAGAAAGGTTAGTATAATTCAACACTTTAATGCAACATTGAAATCGAACTGAATTTGGGGATCGAGCTCTTCAACTGAGATGCAGAGTCGATCTCTGGTTCTTTTATTTTACAAGAAGTTAAATTCTGTGTAATGAACTTAGACTGAAATTTAACGCTGTAATGCAATATTTAAAATCTATTTTCAAATGGGGATCGAGCTCTTCAACTGAGATGCAGAGTCGATCTCTGGTTCTTTTATTTTACAAGAAGTTAAATTCTGTGTAATAAAGTAAGACTGAGATTTAACGCTATAATGCAATATTTAAAATCTATTTGCAAATGGGGATCGAGATCTTCAACTGAGATGCAGAGTCGATCTCGGTTTCTTTTATTTTACTAGAAATTAAATTCTGAGTAAAGAACTAAGACTGAAATTTAACACTAGAATACGATCTTGCCCAGAAATTTATTATATATGCATTCTACATTTCTGATTTTTGGGTAATTCAGTAAATAAAACAGAGATGACTAAAAACTTTAAATGGATAGAACCTGTACAGACGTCGCGTCCAGCTGTTGTAGCAGATCTGCGCAGTCCACCACTTTAGCTCCGCCGTTGATCTACACGGTTCGTTGACGGACACCTCGGTAAACCACCCTACCACTCCGGAAGTACTCTCCTTCCTTCCGGACCCCTGAGCTAGTCGGGCCGTAGAGTTCACACACGTATCTTAGAAATCCAGCTTGGGATTCCCCTCCCACCAGGATTTCCTAGCCAAACCCTTGAATAGCTGCAAGTCTTTGAGGCACTTGAAAATTACGACAATCATCCAAATTATGGGCCCCTTACCCATTCCCTAAGCCTTCCTTATAAAGGAAAATCTCATGCGACACATGTCGCTTCATGCATAATTAAATATTTTTAATTAATTATTTAATTAAAACACTCACCCATCCAAGTGTCAGTATCTCTGGGAAGTGCACCTACACCCCTAAGTTTGCTCTAGTTTGTCCCCCATATATTTTAATCAACTCCTAGCTTTTAGTTGACTAGGTGTCTAATCCTAGGATTCTATTTTGCTCCTAAATAATAATTTCTATTATTTTAAATGCTCAACAAAATAACTATTCATGTGCAAATGTCTAAACTATTTTTATGCATTTGCCAAGTAATAATCTAGAGTTATTCTCCTAAGTTTTTGTGCAGTTTAATTTAACAATCAAACTCACTAGGATCACGGTGCCACGTCGTTGGGCTCCTGGTTCCTTAATTTTTAATTCCGTGACATGGAACCACTCCGTCGGGTCCAATCATCCATGGTTTCCATTCCTTGGCATGGTACCACCTCGTTGGGTCCTTGCGTCCATTCTTTCCGTTCTTGACAGGGTACCGCGTCGTTGGGCCCTTCTGCCACCATATTTCCGTTTTGACTTGCGGGAACTCTTGTAGGGATTTTTAGGAATCGTTACCATCCATCCTCCGTCTACTTGCTATCTAGGGACTAATGGCGCTGAGGAGTGAGTTCGTTCTCACTGCGCGCCCCTCAACTCATACGTGACCAGCTCCGTCGTGGCCCACCTCGTACGCCCTCACGCATTCCTCTTGAGCAAGCGGATCAATGCTTATCTGCTCATGCGTGGTATTCTTGTCGGAAGTCGACATCGTCGTCGCTCCCCTTGTGTGTGATTTACCCGTACTCTACGACCCTTCAAGTTCCTTTGTGTGTCCGTCGGTGAACCGTCTCACTTGTTTCTACACACACTTCTCACAACAAATTATTAGTAGCACTGTCCTCAATAATCATCATCTGATTTCTAAATCTAGCATTGTTAAACATTTATGATTTATTCAACTTCTTATTTATCTAATCAAATATACATCTCGTCGACAATTACATAATCACCATACAGCTAGTCGTTAAGCATTATTTATCAGCATAATTTTCCATAGTCATAGCTAATCGTTTAACATATGCAATCATTCATTTAACTCAACAATTCAGATACACATACTCAAAAATAAGGTCGAAAGGTTATTTAATTAATGTTTCAATTGGCCGGGTCACTCAGCAGGTGCCCTCAATGTCTACAAAAGTCTAGGGGCACTACATAGTATGATACCTGGGTCCTCCTCGTGGTCCTGGAACTAATACATTTAGTTGTATTGCTGCCAAATAATCTACAACCATAGGGAATTCTCCCCTATGATGACCTTCTGTATGACAAGTAGTACACTATACTCCTTCATGCTTCTCTTTCCCTTTTTTAATCTCTTGTATCTGTAATGTTAGCTTCTATAATTGTGATTGAACTTGAGCCATACCTGAATTAGTGTCTATTGTTGGGGAATCTTACAATTTCATTGCTAGTTCCAGTGAATCCCTCTGTGCCGCGTGTTCCTATTGCACCAATATTTGACGATTTTGGGGTAATAATGTAGCAATAAACCATTATTTATGTTACTTCAGATTGACTTTGAAAGGCATCTGATCTAACAATCTTTTGAATCTTTGATCAAATATACAGACGATTTCTTTTAACATTTGTTTAATTCCCTCCATCTCCCTAATACAATACAACTCGGACTTAGGCTTCTAAAACTTTGTTTTGAATGCACCACATATCTGCGCAAGGGTTCTAACTTGTCCCTATGGTATAGAATTTCGATACTTCATATACCAATGTAATGCGTGCTCTTGAAATGTAGTTCCCAACTACACTATCTTTTCAACTTCATATTGGACCTGCTTTAATTCCCAAAATTATTACATAAAAATAAGTGTTTCTTTGGATCTCCCTTTCCATTCCCATAGAATATAGGCATCCTAAGTGTCATATCTACCATCTTTCTTGAAGTTGTGTTCATCTATGTAGGATTTGTCAGACTACTTATACTACCTTGTCCCTTTTGATTGCTACTACCACTGTTGTTTGCACTAACTAACACTACTTTAGCTTATGAACTAGGTCTTACCTCTAATTATGGAGATGCACCCAAGGTCATAGGTTCCACAAAGATCCATCTCAGAGTAGGGATCCATTCCTCCTATTGATTAAGCTGATAACTCCTTCCTTCCACATACAATTTCCTTCAATCATATGTTTTTTGCATTAATCACTTTCATTGAACTCATTATATTGATCCTCTCTCTTAGTCGCATCCCTCTTCCTATCTCTCATAAATATTTTTTCACTGCACAAACATCCCACTTCTATGTGTATTGTACTTTCCCCTTTTGGCATCCTTAGGTCATTTGTTACACCATGATGTTTCCTCCCATAATCTCAAACCCTCTTTGGTTATACCCCAGTTCCCTTTTATGTACAAAAAAATTTAGTGTTGAGATTCCATCGTCATGCAAAACTTGTCACACAACAACATATTAATCCAAGTAGCTAGTCGACTAATATATCATCCATGTGGTCCCTTCATGAACTTCCTCTCCAAATCATAGTAGGATCTTGTCCCATTTACGAAAAACTCAACAATGTACCATTCCAATACACAATCTATCCAGAAATCAACTACACGTGAGATAGGGTTACTCATAGTTTTCAATGGTTGGATCTCTTTAGGGGTCCAATTTCTTGCAATTGAGGGATTATATCTGGGATTCGTATCCACCAATCTAAGTAGACAATACGCGTGCTAGTACTGAAGGGAACTCATAGAAAAATATTTCATGGAACATTGAAAATATGTACCTTCCCAACTAGTCCTCTTCACTTAATCCTAGATTAGGGTTATGTTCTTGTGCAAACTTGCGTTGTTTCTCATCTAGACACTAATCTATGTCTTGTCTAGTTTGCCTCCACATCCCCTTCAATATCCAATCCAGGTCACAACAACAGAACCATTTGTTGGCACGTAGGGGGAAGACTCGAGTTCTAACGTGAAAAGACCAGAAGTCTCACCCGAGGAATCTGTGGGGGGGTTGTAAGAAACATGTTTCTATAGACATGAAGGGTTAGGAGGAAATTGTATCATTTGTACACACATAGATTGTATCTCTAATAGCATAATAAACATAAACAAATTCATATCTATCACTTATAAACACTATTGATAATCAGAAGCAACATCATCACATTCAAGAGAATTTAAAATCATTCAACATTGCACAAAGAAGGTCTCCAAAGCATATTCATTATATTGTGAGTCATCCATAACCATACATTGTTAATTTTCAGAATTTACTTCAATCTGATCTAGGATCTTAACTGAGAGAACAACATGTACAACATATCTACAGCATATCAATCATGGACACAATAATGCAAGCACACAAGAGACACAGAGTTTACTTGGGGAAAACCATAAAGGTGAAAAACCCCAATAACTTCCTCAGAGATAGATAGAGCAATGATACAACCCAAGAATAAGAGATAGACATCTCCTAACAGCAGCTTCTCCTCCTCCACAAGTGCTCCACTCTCCAAAGAGTGTGTGTGAGAATAGAATGATCAAATAGAGTGCCTCCCGCACTCTATTTATACTTGACTTGACTTGCCTAATAACCTTTACTAGGTCGGCCTCAACTTAATCACATAACACAATGCTGACTGGGCCGACACCCAATAGGGTGGTCTAATAACCCTTTGACCCACATGGCCGACCCCCAATAGGGTAGTCTAATAACCCTTCGACCCACATGACTTATACAGGGCCGACCCCAACAAGGTGGTCGAATAACCCATCAAGTATAATTTACGACACTTACAATATAAATGACGACACTTCTGTATAAAGGAATAATAACATCTCTATAGGAATACAAACACTTCCGTATAGAGGAATAATACCATCTCTATAGGAGTACAATATACATATATGAAATACATTCCGAATTTACATATACATCAACACTCCCTCTTAACTAGGAAAGTATTTCTCGACACAGGTCTTCTAGCACAAGTCTTCTTCTCTAGATCATCGTCGCTGGATAATTGTCATCGAGCCATCGTCATCATCACTGTTGCTTCTATCTCAATCAATCTCTAAATCTACTCGTCATAGGAAGTTCTACAGAGCCAATCCTTTTTCATACTAGATGTGGGCCCACCACCTGCAAGTCTTCATCATCACTGGCCATACTGTGGACTCCTCAGGACTTATTACGTGCGTCACAAAACCTCGAAAGAGCATCCCAAGATGTTACGGGTACACAACTCCGACCTATAGGATCTCCCAGGATCTTTTACATGTCACAGTCACAAAACCTTAAAAGGGTGTCTTGCTAAGCAAGAACCCTAAAGAGCATCTGAGACCTTTTTCATCCTGTCCAAATCTCCAGGTCTTATTACATGTGACTCCTACCACAAAACCTTAAAAGGGTGTCTTTCCAAGCAAGAACTCTGAAGAGCATTTGAGGCCTTTTTCATCCTGTCCAGATCTCCAGGTCTGATTACATGTGGTCATGGCAATGCCTCGAAAGAGCATCTAATTCCTTTTTCATCCTGTCCAGATCTCCCAGGTCTACTTACATGACATAGGAAAATGCCTCGAAAGAGCATCTGAGGCCTTTTTCATCATGTCCATATCTCCCGGGTCTACTTACATGTCCTCCCAGAGCAATGCCTCGAAAGAGCATCTGAGGCCTTTTTCATCCTGTCCAGATCTCCCAGGTCTACTTACATGCTCATCTGCACAACCTGTCCACGGCCATAGAGTATCAACCTGATACTCACCATACATCATTCTGATGTACACATGATCATCCTGATCATCAACACTGCATCGTCCTGATGCATGTCATCTGGAGCAACATCCTGAAGCTCGTCATCCATGATCATCCTCATCATACAATTCATCCACCTGATGCATACACAATATCTACCTGATACATATCATTACACATGATCCACCTGATCATACAATGTATCCACCTGATACATACACAAATACATGATCTACTTGATCATACAAAGTATCCACCTGATATATATCAACATACATGATCTACCTGATCATACAACGTATCCACCTGATACATATACAGATACATGGTCCAAGCATCCAACATGATGCAAACATACATACAAATTATCCAAGTGATCATATCCAAGCATCCAACATTGTGCATATACATATAAATGATCCAACTGATCATATCCAAGCATCCAACATGATGCATATACATATAAATGATCCAACTGATCATATCCAAGCATCTAACATGATGCATATACAGAGCAGTAACTGGAGCATCGTCCTGATGCTCATCATCCAGCTCTTATATCCACAACCATGGGAAGGATCCTCCTCTCACCATGCTTGGAATGGCTCCAGCAAATGTCTCCATCACTTCTTCCTCGAAGTGTCGTCAATCTGAATAACACCAAGCCTCTCTCTGAAGTACTTGAACTTCACTCTGGTTAGTGGTTTCGTCAGCACATCTGCAACCTGCTCATCCATCGTAACATACAGGAGCTTCACTGCTCCTCTTTGCACCATATCCCTAATATAGTGATATTTGATCTCTATGTGTTTCAACCTGTCGTGGAACACCGGGTTCTCAGACAGCTTCACACAACTCTGGTTGTCACAAAAGATACCAGTAACCTCCAGCGGGAGATCAAATAACTCAGATAGTATCTTTCGTAGCCATACTGCCTCACAACTAGCCGAACAAGCTGCAACATACTCTGCTTCAGCTGTACTCAGTGCTACACAGGACTGCTTCCTGCTAAACCAAGAGATCACACCCTATCCCATACTGAAGCAACACCCAGAAGTTCTCTTCCTATCTACAGCACTACCTACCTAGTCTGAATCAACATAACCCTGTAGGTTAAACTTTTGATTCACATCATACTTGAGCCCATAATCAACTGTACCCTTCAGGTACCTCAGAATATGCTTTACAGCAACTAGGTGAACACCTCTGGGATCTGTCAAGAACTGGCTCAATGTGTTCACCACAAAGCAAATGTCTAGTCTCGTGTTCGTCAGGTACATCAAGGACCCAATCATCTGAAGATACATAGTAAAATCAACCGGCTCAGATGAAGCATCACACAGAAGCTTCAAGTTCGATGCCATAAGTGTGGCCATGGCCTTGCAGTCCATCATCCCAAACCTCTTCAGTATCTCTACTACATACTTCCCTTGTCCAAGGAAGATTCCATCTGCACTCTGCCACACCTCCATGCCTAGAAAGTAGTGCATCATCTCCAAGTTCTTCATCTCGAACTCAGCAGTAAGCTTCCACTGCGTGTCGGCAATCAATCTATCCTCACCTGTAACAAATAGGTCATCCACATACAGAAGTAGTATCACTGGATTGTATTAAAGGTTGGAATCCGCTTTACTATTGGTAAAGCCCAAACTGGATAGAAAGCCATCTATCCTGCCATACCAGGTCATGGATGTTTGTTTCAAACCATACAAGGCTTTCTTCAGTTTGCACACATGTGACTCTCGGTCATGTGTCTCAAACCCGAGTGGTTGCTCCACATACACTTCCTCTTCAACTACACCATTCAAGAAAGTTGTCTTGACATCCATCTGGTGTATCTTCCATTTCTTCATTGCAGCCAAAGCAAGTACTGATCTTATGGAAGTGGATCTGGCTACAAGAGCAAAAGTCTCTATGCTGCCACTTGCAGCATGCTTGATCTTATAGATCCATTTGGAAGTCACAACAGACTTCCCTTCGGGTCTTGGGACTGCATCCCAAACATCATTCTTCATGATCGACTGGTACTCCTCGATCATGGCATTCTTCCCGAATCCTGGGAACTTCAATATATTCAATATCTTCAATAGATAACTTTGTTGCTGAAACAAATGTTGTAGTCCTTCTTTTGTAGGTGCTCGTATACGATCTTTCCTACAAAACAAGTTAAATTGCATGATTAGAAACTTCTCATAGTTTTCAAAACAAATTCTTACATCTGAAGAAATATGTCATACAGTCATGCAATTATCTTTACCCAATGCTTCAATACAACATTTATCCATATCCTGTAACTTTCTAAATGCCTTCCAATCTCTACCAGAACATTGTTAAGAGTGTGCACAACTCCCAATATGTCAGCAAAGAGGTTTCATTCTAGATAAGTAGCAATGGAATGTTGTACAGTCCCATAGGCCACTTACCCATCATATGCAAATTAGTAGTATATTGTTCATTAATGCAATTATTCTAATATGCATAATACACACCCTAAGTCTAGGAACATCAGTATATACATTATTGAATAGTATTATTTAAAAAACAAATATGCAAGAAATGATAATTCAAATACTTATCTTTGTTTGTTGGGTTGAATCCCTCTCAGTCTTTGCTTCCTTTTTGTAACTCCATTCTGATGTGGATTGTGAGAAGTGGTCAACTCCCTTTGAATATCTACATCCTTGCAGAAACTACTGAAGTGGGCTCCATCTTGATATTTGCTTCCTATATTAGTTGTACTTGAATTTATATCCATCCTTAATCACTATGCATGCTTATTAGTATCATCATTGTGTTATCCTCGAGGTCTCATACATAATCATACATTTATTAGTATATTCTCAATACTATCAAAACAAAAGAATCTTAAGCATGTATAGTCATGATCATTTCAAACATAAATAATATGCATTAGTATTCAAGGACTCTTATGGTTAGTCATATCATAAATTAAAGTAAGAAACATAATATGCCTAAACCCGTGATTACCCAAACCTATACTTTCATGACTCTTCTGGTTAGTCATATCATCAATTAAGGTAAGAAACATAATATGCATACACCCATGATTATTCAAACCTATCAATAATCATTATCAATCATGCCATGTATACTTATATAAGAGATCCTATCACAAGGTAGGATTCTAACTTGATATAGAAAGAAAAAAAACATACCTGGATTAGTATGTTAGCTAGTTATGTCTAACATACCCACATGATGTCTTCTTGTTCTCTTCAATGACTTGTGCTAGTAACCTACATATCTCATAAGTTAACCATTATAGAACCAAGTTATACATACCTCGTAAATAGATCTTCTAAGTGATCCATGACAATGGATGAATCTTTGTCTTCATGTCACCATGATCATATGTTCTTGAACTAGAACATGATTTGTCTTTCTCGGTGTAACTTTCATGTTAGCGGACAACATAAACCTCATACAACACCATAATGCATTAGTACAATCATAAGTGTCAACACCCTAATCAATGAATATCTTCTATCATGCATTCGTAATTTTATTAAGGTGATACGACAAGTCTAAATTTAATCAAGATTGTACTAACCGTAATAATATGAAGACAAACATATCATAAACTTAATCATGAACAAATCTCGAAACATACCTGGATAAGTCATACTTGTCGAGATTGCATGTAATCTTCTTATGTAAGGCCTTAGCCTCATCTCCCTCTGAAACAGGAACTTCTTCACTTATGCAGGTCACCAATCCATTCTCTTCTAGGATTAACCCAATCCACTTGATTTGCAGGAATTGGATCTGGAGCTAGATTAGGGTTTGTCAGAGAAACCCTAAAAATTCAAACTCTGAATTTCAAATTTCTGAAAGGATAGAAAGATGCGCCTTGATGAGCTGATCAAGTCGGTATACTCAGAATTTGAAAACTGCAAAGTTTCACCCCTCAAAATTGCCTTTGAAACTTTCGAATCTTCTAGACAGGATTCCAAACTAGGGTTTGATAAATCCCACCCTTCTGCCCAACCAAAAGGTTTGATCCAAAGCTCTAAAATTCGATTTTTCTAAGGAGCTTCCAGCCATGGTCACAAACTTCAAAAATTCCAACTTTTGTAGAAGCCCTAATTTTCCAGTTTTCCGATCAAAGTCTCGAACTAGGGTTTGATCAAGTCCGACCTTCTACCCAACCAAAAAATTTTATCTTGGTCTCTAAATTTCAATTTTGATGAGTAGAATTCAGCCGTGGTCTCTTATTACAAAAATACCAACTTTCTCCGAAACCCTAATTCCTGGAGTCATGAATGAAGGTGCTCAAAAATAATTATGTTTTGACAGAAATATGCACCTGATTGTTTCTGGTTTAACTCCGAACTTTCCAATCCACAAGGTCTGAAATTTTTTCTTGTTGTATCCTGACCTGTCATATTTCCAACCTCATAGGTCTTACCTCAAATGGATTCTCTGAGAGAGAGTTATGCAAGGTGTCGCAATGTGTCCTTTTTATGGGATAAAACAGGAGAGCGAACTTGTACAGCGTGCCACGTGTCACTGGTTCAGTTTCGGGCTCTGAAAAAGTTACCTGAGAAATTAAAATCCATGCACTACCTGTCACTTTTTACGAAATTTCATTTGGAGCTTCCTAGCCCAAGTTATGACCTTTTTTCCTAGGTCACATGTTTATGACTCAAATATGGAAGAGGCAGAAACCCTAGATTGTAAAGATCATAAAACACAAAGTTCAACGAATTTGAAGTTTTCCTTTGGACACAAGGTACATGGGGATCTTATATTCTATCTTTAAAAGTGTCAGATCCGAAAACTTTTCCAAAATGTATTTATAGCGAAATTGCTACGATGATTGGTTTTTGCTATATCAAGCCCTAGCATCATGAGTGCAACGAGTGTCATAAATGCCATACCATGCCTTCTTTCAGGCTAGCTCTGATACCATGTTAATTTTTCATAATTTACTTCAATCTGATCTAGGATCTTAACTGAGAGAACAACATGTATAGCATATCTACAGCATATCAATCATGGACACAATAATGCAAGCACACAAGAGACACAGAGTTTACTTGGGGAAAACCATAAAGGTGAAAAACCCCAATAACTTCCTCAGAGATAGATAGAGCAATGATACAACCCAAGCATAAGAGATAGACATCTCCTATCAGTAGATTCTCCTCCTCCACAAGTGCGCCACTCTCCAAAGAGTGTGTGTGAGAATATAATGATCAAATAGAGTGCCTCCCGCACTCTATTTATACTTGACTTGACTTGCCTAATAACCTTTACTAGGTCGGCCTCAACTTAACCACATAACGCAATGTTGACTGGGCCGACACCCAATATGGTGATCTAATAACCCTTTGACCCACATGACCGACCCCCAATAGGGTGGTCTAATAACCCTTCGACCCACATGACTTATACAGGGTCAACCCCAACAAGCTGGTCTAATAACCCATCAAGTATAAGTTACGACACTTACAATATAAATGACGACACTTCCATATAGAGGAATAATAACATCTCTATAGGAATACAAACACTTCCGTATAGAGGAATAATACCATCTCTATAGGATGACAATATACATATATGAAATACATTCCGAAGTTACATATACATCAACATACATCTCATGCGCACTATGCGACAGATATCCCAGACAATAATATCACATTAGTTCTCTTCTCTTTATCTCTCTCCTATACTCTATTTCCACCTATACCTCTATATTTCTTTGTATTCATCTATATCTCTATCTATCTATCTAGTTCCTATTTATATATTTTCTAGTGGGGGCCCAACTCCCACAAACAGACCAAAAATATGCCTAACGAACCACAACCCTAACTACTTTCCATCTTTTGCACTCCTATTCCCATTTGCTTCATGTGTTTTTTCAAATCTTTGCACGCATTATCCAAAACTGGTCCCTTCTTAATCCTGCTCCAACAAATATCCATTGATCACTCCCACTAAAATCCCCAAAAACCTCTCTTAGCTCCAACAAGATTTTCCCAACAAGCTCAAGTCAAACTGAAATGATAATGACCTCCTTTTTCCACTTTATGTTCAAAATTAACAGAAAGTGTGTCAGAGCCCCATTTTTTTCCAAATATTGTGTATTGGGGTTGTGTTAGCAATGCTTAAGTGACACAAACCCACATTTGTATCCACTATATTGATGAAATGACAAGGTTGTATCATGATTTCATTGTAATTAAATAAATTTAATTATTTTAGCACAAAATAATAAATATAACAATAATAATAAGTTAATTGAATGGCATAGCCTAGCTAGACGTAAAATAACAACAACAACAATAATACATATGGAACAAATGTAAATATAGATGTGCACATAGAAGATCCAATTACATGAAATATTTTAAACATATATTGACCACTTCCACTAAATGCCCCATAAAGTTCACATAAAATAATAATAATATCGAAACTTGTTCTTTAGAGTAGCCAGTTTCCTCCAAAAATAAAGGAAATGGCTTCTTAAAAAAATGTATACATATTGTCAACAAGTTTAAGAGATCATTCATTCAGCCACAATGGCAGGCCCTTTAAGTTCTTGACTATCTTCCCTTGCATAGACACTTGTGTAGATGACCCTGCAAATTTGTGACCACCAATATTAGCTCTATAATTTAAATAAATTACACATTCGGGCTCTAATGAGATATATAAAAATTGGATCGTAATCATTATGTCTGTGTATTTACACATGCATAAAGTTCAAGAATTTTCTAAATCCTTCCAATGTCAACTTTCCAATGTCAAATGTTGATGAACTAAACAAATTGATACAATGAATCCCATTAAATATCTACATTCAGATATGTAAAAATAGAAGTAACTTGCTAAAATCAACCCAAATCAACAATTAAAAAACAACCATAACAAAAACAAACCAGCCACACAATTTAGCCTATTGAAAAACTCATTTGAAGTAAAACAACTTTAAGGTAACCTCTTGTGAACCAGATTCCAAATGATTGTATGCACATATATAATAAATACTTACAAGGTATTTTATACAAAGTTCTTTGTTTATTTGCATAAACTTCCCATAACACTTTCTCTAACATCAATCACATTTAAAGGAAATCTTCATCAAACAAAAATATCTTAATTGTCCATTTACCACATTCTAGAAAATCATTATATCAAACTGCAAGTCACACATCACAATTAATTGGTCCTTTTAATTCTTGAGTGGTCTTTGCTCATATATTTGCTATATAAATTAGAAAGCATTTTGTATGGGTGGTCTGAGTCACTGGACATACCAGTCTAATCTATCCTATGTTGTATTTCCAAATTTGGGAATCTACAATGTCAACTCTAATAATAAGTCCAAAAAAGCATCTCTGGTTGTTTGGCTCTACACTGAAAAATTTACCTTGATGTAATCAATTATCAGCATCTACTTTTCCATTGGCAATGAATGCCAACATACACATAGGCCACTAAAAGTTAAATATATAGATGAACAGGATTGTCACAGGATCCATGATCTAAGTTCCTCAACACCTACTAACTAGAGTTTTACAGCTCTTTCTTTTTTTCTTTGTTTTCCATTAGACATCTGACATTATTTTGATTGAATGAACTCTTTTATCAGATAGATTTCTCTCAACTTGTTTACAAGTTCATACATAACAAATTTGCTAGTGGTGTAAGATTTAGTACTAAAAAATATATAAGAATTCTCTTTATCTGCACTTATGTTTTTTTTTAAATGTGCTTTTGAATTTGGTGATGTTAACTTTGCAGAATGATCCTGCATAGACCGCCTTGAGAAGATCAAGAGAAATTGAAAACATGCATAACACAAATGCTTGCAAGATGGATTTTAAATTAAGCAAAGCACAATCTAGAATGGCAGAGATGGAGTGGTATAAATTAGAGTTTTGTGAGAAGTAAGACATTTATGATTCCTTCAAGAAAAAAGATGGATATTATGATTCCTTCAAAAAATTAAATGACAAGAGGGATATCAATGCAAATTTGCGTAGGGAAAATATCGTTGCCTTTTGGGATGAGATTATTAAAATGTGGGAGAAACATGTGTTGCCAAGTGATTCAGAATACCCAAGCAAGTGGAAATATGTTGGTAATACATATAGCATACTAGTAGATCCTATGGATATTGCACACTATTATCGTACCTCAAAAGGAAAGGGAAGATATATTTCTGATGGAAGACCCACTTGTCATAAATTTATTCAGAAATGGTCTAAAGAGATTGTAAATACTCAAACATACTAATAAATCAAGCATAAGGGGAATCACAATTTTCCACTTTGGTTCCGTTTTAAATTAATATTTCAAATGATCTATGAGGATTACAATTTTGAATGAAGCCAATATTCTAGGTAATGTGACCTTGGTCCCTATTAGATAAAGAACTAGTTCTCACATCTAGGATCCCTAGGGAAGAGGATCGAGTTGGCCTTTTCGAACAACTTGATGAAACTGCCTTCTTGTATCATCAAGCCTAGACCATGGAAGCAGGAGGTGCGTTGTTAAGATTCAATAAGCTAAGACAGAAAATATCAGCATTGCATTTCATTTGACAACAATAGCATATACAGGATCACTGACAGAACAACAAGCACAGCATAAACACAAGAGACACAGATTTATCCTGGGAAACCCTCATGGGGTAGAAAACCTAGCAAAGCTTCCTCAATATAGATGACCAGCAAATACAAAGATGTAAACCCTAGACAGGAGCTCCTTCTCCTCCATAGCAGACCTCTCCCTCACCTATGCGCTATTCACAAGTGAGTGTAATGTGTTGTGAGTGTAATAAATGAGGAACACACCTCCTCTATTTATACACTACTCCGACTTGTCTTTTACATAAGCTAGGTCGGCCCCAACTTAACCACTTTACATAATGTGACAGGGCCTACCCCACAAGGCTGGTCTAATAACCCTTTAACCCACATAACACATACAGGGATGACCCCCACTAGGGAAGTCTAAGAACCCAAGTTACCACAGAGGAATAAACATCTCCAAATACATGACAAAGTCCCATTGTAGGAATGAAACATCTTCGGAATAATAAAATACAAATATAATATTCTTAGAAGTTACAATATTTCAACACTCCCCCCTTAACGAGAAGGATATTATAACAACATCTGCAGGAGCAAGGAGTCATCAACATCATACATCATACATGATACATCTATAAATCATTGGAAGCTTTCTTCATACATCATCAGTAACTCAAACAGTTACTGGAACATCTTTAAGATCTTCAATACTAGAACATCAACATCTTCATTACTGAGTCTTCATCTTCTCCAGCACTTGAACAACTACAGTAACATCATCATCTGGATCACTCGATCAACAGCCTCATCGTCTGGATCAACCGATCGACATCATCATCTGGATCTCTCGATCAACAGCCTCATCGTCTGGATCTACCGATCAACATCATCATCTGGATCTCTCAGTCAACATCCTCATCGTCTGGATCTACCGATCAACATCATCATCTGGATCCTCACGATCAATAACATCATCATCTAGATCATCACGATCAGCAACATCGTCATCTAGACCATCACGATCAACAACATCGTCATCTAAACCATCATGATCAACAGCATCATCATCTAGACCATCATGATCAACAGCATCATCATCTAGACCATCATGATCAACAGGATCGTCATCTAGACCATCACGATCAGCAACATCGTCATCTAGACCATCACGATCAACATCATCGTCATCTATATCATCACGATCAATCAACATCGTCATCTAGATCATCACGATCAGCAGCATCACCATCTAGACCATCATGATCAGTAGCATCGTCATTTAGACCATCACGAGCAACAGCATCGTCATCTAGACCATCACGATCAGCAGCATCGTCATCTAAACCATCACGATCAGTAGCATCATCATCTAGATCATCACGATCAATCAGCATCGTCATCTAGATCATCATGATCAGCAGCATCGTCATCTAGACCATCACAATCAACGGCATCGTCATCTAGACCATCACGATCAATAACATCGTCATCTAGACCATCATGATCAGTAGCATCATCATCTAGACCATCACGAGTAGCAGCATCGTCATCTAGACCATCACGGTCAGTAGCATCGTCATCTAGACCATCACGATCAGCATCATCGTCATCTAGATCATCATGATCAATCAGCATCATCATCTAGATCATCACGATCAATCAGCATCGTCATCTAGATCATCAAGATCAACATTTGGATCCTCTCGATCAACAGCATCAACATAGCAGCATACTCTGCAATGTACAAGATCCTATTATGGGATGATCAATCCCTCTCACTTTAGGACATAGGTCCAAGGATGATACAATCCTAATCTTCTTACGGGATGATCAACCCCTCTCAATTTAAGACACCTCTCATGTCTATGGACGATGCAATCCAGATCAACTTACAGGATGATCAATCCTTATCCTTTTAAGACACCTCACCATGTCTAGGGACAATGCAATCCCAAATCAGCTTACAGGATGATTAGTCCTTGTCACTTTAAGACATCTCACCATGTCTAGGGACGATGCAATCCTGAATCAGCTTACAGGATGATTAGTCCTTATCACTTTAAGACATCTCACCATGTCCAGGATGATGCAATCCTGAATCAACTTACAGGATGATTAGTCTTTATCACTTTAAGACATCTCACCATGTCTAGGGACGATGCAATCCCGAATCAGCTTACAGGATGATTAGCCCTTATCACTTTAGGACATGAGTCCAAAGACGATGCAATCCTGATCCACTTACGGGATGATCAATCCCTATCACTTTAGGACATGAGTCCAAGGACGATGCAATCCTGATCCACATACGGGATGATCAATCCCTATCACTTTAGGACATGAGTCCAAGGACAATGCAATCCTGTCACGTACATTTTGAACCAAATGCTCAGGGACGATGCAGTCCTATCATGTACATTTTGAACCAAACGCTCAGGTACGATGCAGTCCTATCATGTGCCTTTTGAACTAAACGTTCAAGGACGATGCAGTCCTATCATGTCCACTAGGGACCACTTTCTCGGATACATATGTCTACGGATCTCTTTTATGACATGTGTCCATGGATGATACAATCCCAACTCGTCCACTTAGACAACGTCTAAGGACCATATATTGACCTCATCGTCGGAACCGGTAACCTCATCATCGACCTCATCGTCGAAACAGGTAACCTCATCATCGATACAAGTATCCTCGTCATCGATACAAGTATCCACATCATCAATACAAGTATCCTCATCATCGATACAGTGTCCTCATCATCGATACAAGTATCCATATAAATATAGTATCCACATCATCGATACAGTATCCTCATCAATACAGTATCCATATCAACAATACAGTATCCTCATCAATAGAGTATCCACATCAACGATATAGTATCCTCATCAATAGAGTATCCACATCAACGATACAGTATCCTCATAAATACAGTATCCACAAAATATCATCATCAACCATATAACTCCCCCTTTCGAGGAGGGTCCTTCTGAACTACACCAAGCTTGTCTCGAAAATACTCAAACTCTTCTCGAGACAGAGGTTTGGTCAAGACATCAGCAACTTGTTCGTCAGTGCTCACATACTTGATCTTGATAGCTCCTTTCTGCACCATATCCCGTATATAGAAATATCGGATCTCTATGTGCTTTGACTTATTATGGAACACTGGATTCTCTGTCATCTTGATACAACTCTGGTTGTCACACAGGATCACAGTGGAGTCCATATCTAAGTCAAACAATCCTGATAACAACTTCCGAAGCCATAGCGCTTCACAACTAGCAGAGCAAGCAGCTATATATTCTGCTTCAGCTGTACTGAGAGCCACACTATATTGCTTCCTGCTAATCCACGATATCATGGCATATCCTAGACAATAACATCCACCTGATGTGACTTCCTGCCCAATCAGCATCTGTGTAGCCATACAATCTGAAGTCATGATCTCCAAGATAACATAGACCAAAGTCTATCGTACCCTTTAGGTACCTCATCACATGCTTTGCAACTATCAGGTGAACACACCTAGGTTCCACTAGATACTGACTCAAGTTGTTCACAACAAAGCATATATCTGGCCTTGTATTCATCAGATACATTAATGACCCAATAATCTGTGTGTATAGAGTCACATCCACTAACTATGAGGAGTCATCAGCTAACAGCTTCAAGTCGGAACCCATAAGAGTGGCCATGGTTGTACATTCCAACATATCAAATCTTCTCAATATTTCCACAGCATACTTTCCCTGTTTGAGAAAGATTCCTTTTGAGCCTTTCCATACTTCCAAACCTAGGAAGTAATGCATCAATCCAAGATCTTTCATCTCAAATTTTGTAGCTAGATTCTTCTCGTTTTCCATGATCTATTTCTCATTCCCTGACAGAAAGAGATCATCCACATACAATTATAGTATCATCCATAACCTTAAGGTAAAGGTTAGGATCAGCTTTACTTCTGGTAAAGCCTAAGTTTGTCAAGAAACTGTCAAGTCTTCCTCTGTGACTAAACATCATTCCTACTCTGAGTGATCTTCTGCATATCTATCTGTGCCATCTCTCATTATATGGGTCTACTGATATGAGCCTCAAGATCATTCGAACTCTTGTGGTGAGTTCCTTCTTGCATCCATGTCATCTGTATATAGAAACCATTTTCAACCTTGTAGAAAAGGTTGAAATCTACATCACCCATGGTGATCATTAAGCTCATCAAATGACTATCGATCCTGGGTACCTGTTGAACCCATACAGAGATTTTTTTTTCAATTGAATTCTGGGAGTTTTCTTGATTCACGCTTCTTCTTCAATTACACCATTAAGAGAATGGTCTTATCTAGCCACTTGGAGTAAACATCTCGTCATGATCCTCTACCTCTTTTCAAAGAGAATCTTCTAGCCACGAGCCTTCTATAGTATGTTTGATTTGTAAGTCTTCTTGTTGAACATCCATCACTTGTTCGGTGTTCATCATTCTTCATGATCTTACCTACAAATCAAAGTTAATTACATGATTAGTAATACTTCATAATCATCAAATCATGTTTGACATGATAATCTATTATGCATACATATATGATTCACATAGTTATGCAACTATCTTGACCAATACTTTGACACAACACTTTTCCATATCATGTATGCATACAGTGGAAATCTAGATGCCTTCCATCTCTACCGGAACATACTATCGAGAGCGTGCACAACTCTCAGCATGTCAACAAAGAGGTTTCAATCTAGACAAGCAACAATGGAATGTTTGTCCAACTTACCAATCAAATGCATATTAGTAGTATAATGTTCAATGTTATATGAATGCGTACACTATGCATGATATATTCTACAAATATGCATAGAACTATTACAAGCATTATCATTACTATTTCAGAGATTCAAATAACAACTCAAATACTTATCTTTTATGTTTGTGTGGTTGCTTCCCGCTTTATCTCTATATGTATTTTGAACTTCTATTCATTATGTACCACTATGGATGCTTAATTGTGCACTAGTGTCAGGGCCTCATGATCTCATACACAAACATACATTCATTAGTATAATCTCAATATTATCAAAACATTATGATTCTAAGTAATCTTGAGTATGTATGATCATTCAATACATAGATATACTAAGATCCTAGCACAAAGTAGGATTCCAACTTGACATGGAAAACATACCTGGATTAGTATACTTGCTTAGTTATGTCTAACATATGCAAACAATATCTTTATTCTCTTCAATGATTTAGAGATCTTGTGCCAGAACCTGCATATCTCATAGGTTAAGCATAGTAGAACAAAGTCATACATACCTCGTAAGTAGAGCTTCTATGTGATCAAAGATTATGGATGAGTCTTTGTCTTCATGTCATCATGGTCATAGAAATTGATTTGTCTTTCTTGATGTACCTGTATCTTGTTAGCAGGCAACATCATCCACATACAACACCATAAGTGCATTAGTACAATCATATAACCTTGATCAAAGAATGTCTTCTATCATTCACATACATTCATACTTTTACTAGGGTGATAAGACAATTCTAATATTAATCAAGATTGTACTAACCTCAATAATATGAAGACAAGCATATTATAAACTTAATCATGAACAGATTTTAACACATACCTGTATCTCCTCAAGTCATACCTGTCAGGATTGCTTTTAACCCAATCCACTTTGATTTGCTGAAAATGGATCTGGATCTGGATTAGGGTTTGTCAGAGAAACCCTAAAAATTCAAACTTTGAATTTCAAACTTCTGAATGGATGGAAAGATGCACCTTGCTGAGTTGATCAAGCTAGCATACTTCAATTTTGAAATCTCCAAAATTTGACCCCTCAATATTGCCTTTGAAACTTCTGGATTCACTAGACAGGACCCCGAACTAGGGTTTTATAAAGCCCACCCTTCTGCCCAACCAAAAGGTTTGATCCAAAGCTCTAAGCTTTGATTTTTCTGAGTATCTTCTAGCCATGGTCACAGACTTCAAAAATTCCAACTTTTGCAGAAGCCCTAATTTTCCATCTTTCCGATCAAAATCCCGAACTAGGGTTTGATCAAGCCCGGCCTTCTACCCAACCAAAAAATTCGATCTTGGTCTCTAAATTTCAATTTTGATGAGTAGAATCCAGCTGTGGTCTCCGATTCCAAGAATTTCAACTTTCTCCGAAACCCTAATTTCCCACAGTAGTGATGATCCAAAAAATGGAGGTGCTCAGAAACAATTCTATTTGGACATAAATATGTACCTGATTGTTTCTGGTGCATCTCTGAAATTACAAATCCATAGGGTCTGAAACTTCATTCTGTGGTATCCTGAACTGTCATATTTCCAACCCCATAGGTCTTACCTCAATTGGATTCTCTGAGAGAGTGTTATGCCAAGTGTCGCAATGTGACCTGTTTATGGGATAAAACAGGAGAGCAAACTTGTACGGCATGCCACGGGTCACTGGTTCAACTTCGGCCTCTAAACAAGTTACCTGAGAAACTACATTTTGTTCTCTACCTGTCACTTTTTACGAAATTTAATTTGGAGCTTCCTAGCCCAAGTTGTGACCTTTTTTCCTAGGTCACCTGTTTATGACTAAGATCTGGAAGAGGCAGAAACCCTAACTTGTACTGATCATAAATCACAAAGTAAAACGAATATGAGGTTTTCCTTTGGAAAAAAGGTACATGGGGATGTTAGCTACTACCTGTAAAGGTTTCATATCCTGAAACTTCTCCAAAATGGATTTATAGCGAAAGTTCCACGATGACTGGTTTTTTCTATATAAAACCCTAACCTTCAAATTGTCGCAAGTGAAGCAAGTGTCGTAAGTGCCATACATTGCCTTCCTTTAGGTTAGCTCTGATACCATGTTAAGATTTAATATTCTAAGATAGAAAATATCAGCATTGTATTTCATTTCACAACAATAGCATATACAGGATCACTGAAAGAACAACAAGCACAACATAAACACAAGAGAAACAAATTTATCCTGGGAAACCCTCATGGGGTAGAAAACCCAACAAATATTCCTCAATATAGATGACCAACAAATACAAATATGTAAACCCTAGACATGAGCTCCTTCTCCTCCATAGCAGATCTCTCCCTCACCTATGTGTTATTCACAAGTTAGTGTAATGTGTTGTGAGTGTGATAAATGAGGAACACACCTCCTCTATTTATACACTACTCTGACTTGTCTTTTACACAAGCTAGGTCGGCCCCAACTTAACCACTTTACATAATGTGACAGGGCCAACCCCACAAGGGTGGTCTAATAACCCTTTAACCCACATAACACATATAGGTCCGACCCCCACTAGGGATGTCTAATAACCCAAGTTGCCACGGAGGAATAAACATCTTCGGATACATGACAAAGTCCCATCAGAGGAATGAAACATCTCCAGAATAATAAAATACAAATATAATATTCTTAGAAGTTACAATATTTCAACAAAGTTTGCTAGTGGTGTAAGATTTGGTACTAAAAATTATATAAGAATTCTCTTTATCTGCACTTATGATTTTTTTTAAATGTGTTTTTGAATTTGGTGATGTCAACTCTGCAGAATGATCCTGCACAGACCGCCCTAAGAAGATCAAGAGAAATTGACAACATGCATAACACAAATGCTTGCAAGATGGATTTTAAATTAAGCAAAGCACAATCTAGAATGGTAGAGATGGAGTGGTATAAATTAGAGTTTTGTGAGAAGGAAGACATTTATGATTCCTTCAAGAAAAAAGCTGGATATTATGATTCCTTCAAAAAATTAAATGACAAGAGGGATATCAATGCAAATTTGCGTAGGGAAAATCTCGTTGCGTTTTTGGATGAGATTATTAAAATGTGGGAGAAACATGTGTTGCCAAGTGATTCAGAATACCCAAGCAAGTGGAAATATGCTGGTAGATCATATGGATATTGCACACTATTATCGTACCTCAAAAGGAAAGGGCAGATATCTTTCTGATGGAAGACCCACTTGTCATAAATTTATTCAGAAATGGTCTAAAGAGATTGTAAATACTCAAACATACTACTAAATCAAGCATAACGGGTGTCACAATTTTCCACTTTGGTTCCATTTTAAATTAATATTTCAGATGAGCTAAGAGGATTACAATTTTGAATGAATCCAATCTTCTAGGTAACGTGACCTTGGTCCCTATTAGATAAAGAACTAGTTCTCACATCTAGGATCCCTAGGGAAGAGATCAATTTGGCCTTTTTGAACAACTTTACGGAACCGCCTTCTTGTATCATCAAGCCATCTCCCATTAATACATTATGAATCTACTTAGTTTCAACATTTATGTTATAAAAAGTGTAAAATTTAAAGTGCTCTTATAGGATAATATTTTGGAGGTCATAGTTGCACACCGTTAGGAGTATGATTTCCTTGGTTGTTTAGATTTGTGTCTTTAATTACTCTAGAAGTATTCAAATACCAATGGTAAAACGATGTTTATTTATCGAGTTTAGTAACATGTATTACTTATTAATATTTGATTCTTTATTGCAAGCTATTTAACAATAAGAAGAATAGGAAGAAGAAGAAGAATTTAATTGAATGCCACAAGCTAGCTAGACACATAATAATAATAATAACAACAACAATAATAATAGATATGAAATAGATGCAAAAATAGATTTGCAATCGAAGATCCAATAGATTTGATGAAGGATGTTAAATATCCATTGAGCACTCCCATTGAATGCCCCGGAAATCTCTCTCAGCTCCATCAAGATTTTGCCAACAAATTCAATTCAAAAGGAAATGATAGTGACCTCGCTTGTCCACTTTATGTTTAAAATTAATAGATAGTGTGATGTAAACCCATTGTTTTTGTTTCTTTTTCCCTAAATAATGTGTTCTTGAGTTGTGTTAGAAATGCTCAAGTGCCAAAACCCCACATTTGTGTCCACTATTTTGATGAAATGACAAGGTTGCATCATGATTACATAGTTCTTACATCCATTTAAATAGTCCATCATAAGATTTTCCCAACAAGTTCGAGTCAAATTGAAATTATAGTAACCTCCCTTTTCCAATTTATATTCAAAATTAATTGATAGTGTGATTGATCCATAAACGCTTGTGGATATTCCACTAGAACAGTTTGTCATAACTGATCTTACAACTTATTTATTTTTTTATTAGCTTATTTTTATTGAATTCTAAATAATTAGAACTAAAACAAGATTAATGAGAGAAAATAAGTACACAATCCACACAATAACATAAGATATACACTAGGAAAACGGACTATGGGGAAAAACCCAACCATAAATGAGGACTATGCCTTGGTATCTATGTCAAAATGCAAATACAAAAGAAATCGTATTATCAATGGAGTTACCCATGACTCTGTGACCAAAATGAATACTACAGGATCTCCTATCTCCTCTATTTTTCTCTAATATCCACTCTCATGTTGTATCTCAACTATGCAACACTACAATACCTCAAAATAATGGAACCCCTTCTTCTCCTAATGACTCAGTATTTAACGTGTGATGATAGCCATCTAGGGTTAATTTTAGATCTTTTTGCATGCTCCAACTCCTAATTAGGGTTAGGGTTTTTTACTTTCTAGAATTTTCTTGAAATTCCACACATGAATAGCCCCACATGTGTGAGGAATAGAAGCTAATGTGGAATCCACTTGGTACCATGGTGGTGAACTGGATAGGTAAACTTGTGGGAGGAATAATGTAATCTAACTAGCTGCCTATTTTAACCAGTGAGACCATGGGGCACTCAATTTACATATTTGAATTTAATATTCATACTCAATTTCATTTTTCATATATTCATTCAATTACACAACGGAAAGAAATGGTCATGGTTTCCCAAATCAATTTATGTATACATCATAATTTTTAGGTAATTCAAGCATGAAACACACACACAACCATGCAATTCCACTCACATATGCAATCATAACAATAATTAAAAAATTTACAAACACATAATTCACCATGGCACTCATAAACATTTTGGAGACTTATATTTTTAATTAAAATGTTCTCCAACTAGATGCATGCCAGGGACATTCCTCCCAGCCATAGGCTCTCTCAAGCCAAGTCTAACTTTGACAGGCCATATTCCTCGATATGGGGCTATCAATCCACAAGTAGAAAGCTCTCCCTTAATCCCAATTACTTAGTTGAATCACTCATGCAACCCACTGGTACCTAAACCCCCTCCACAAATATCCCAATCCACAATTCTCCTTCCCCATCAACCTACACAACAACAACAACAAGCTCCCTTCGATGAGTTAACAGTCCCTTGGGAAGCCTTTAGTTCCCTTATGACGTTGCCTCTTTTAACCGGTGAGACCACGTTGCACTCATTTTCCATATCCAAATTTAAGATTCATACTCAATTTCATATTCCAAATATTCATTCAATTACATAGTGGAAATAAATATTCATGGTCGCCCAAATCAATTTATGCATACATCAGAATTTTCAGGAAATTGAAACATGAAACAAACACACAACCATGCAATTCCACTCACATATACAATCATAACAATAATTAAACAATTTACAAACATGCAATTTACCATGGCACTCATAAACAGTTTAGAGACTTATCTTTTTAATTAAAATGTTCTCCAATTGGATGCATGTGAAGGACGTTCCTCCTAGCCATAGGCTCTCTCAATCTAAGTCTCACTTTGATAGGCCACCCCCAAGCTGGGGCTATTAATCCACAAGTGAAAATCTCTTCCTCAATCCCAATTACTCAGCTGAATCACTCATGTAACCCACTGGTACCTAAACCCCCTCCATAGCTATCCCAATCATCAATTCTCCTTTCCCATCAACTTGCACAATGCCAAGAATAAGATCCCTTCTCTGAGTTAACACTCCCTCAGGAAACCTCCAGTTACATTATGGTGCTCCAACACATGCCGAACATGAAGTCTCTGAATTGGGACTCCAAGACACAAGTTGTAGGCCATGTTTCTCTCACACCGGTCTACCTAGGTTAATTACATGCGTAATTCATGTTCACTTGTGGTATCTTCATTCCCTGTTACAGTATCTAGCTATGGCCTCCCAAGTTGATGGCTAAGGAGTGAAATTTGGAGTAATAATGGAGAACATAAACCCTCTCTAGCTTAGAAACTCACTTTTATAGGCATAATTTGGCTTTCCATGTGGCCACTCCACATGGAACCACTCCCCCCCCAATCCCCTTCTTAATCTAATGAAATAAGGCTTAGTCAAAGCATGGCTCTTAATCATAGTTTAATAACTTGGTTTAATAAGGCTAGGGAGATAAACTAAGGCACACTATCACTTCCCCACTTGTGGATTCATAGCCCCCCATCTCTTCTTCATCCTTCTTCCCAGACAGCCATTTATAGATTTTTATATTAATATAAGAAATGTACATAATTACATAGTTTTGGTCATCTCGACCATTTGTTTCCAAAATTTAGCCTTTTATATCAATATTTACAAATTTACAGTATGGGGTCAAGTTGGGGTATTACATTCCCCTCCCCCTTAATTTATGCATTATCCTCAATGCATCATTGGCACTATCTGCATTTACTAAACTTTGATCAAAACATCAAAATAGCTAAGGGTATGCTTCCCGCATTACATCCTCGAGATCCCATGTTTCTTCTTTAGGACTGTAATGGGTCCATTGGACCTTTACTTGTCTGATGGCCCTCTTCCTTAGCAACGTAGCTTTCTGATCAAGGATACACAGTGGCTATACCGAAATATCTCCTTCCAGTTCCACCTAGATCAAATTCCAATTCATTATGTGGCTAGGACCAAGCACATATTTCTCTAATAAAGACACATGAAATACATTATGCACACACAAACATGCAGGAAATTCTATGTATAAGCTACAGGTCCTATCCTATCCAAAATTTCAAATGGCCCACAAAATTGGGCTACAAGCTTTGGACAAATTCCCCGTTTTAGAGAAATATTCTTTGTCCTGACTTTCAAATATGCATGATCCCCCACTTAAATTATTTTACTGTTCTTTCTTTATCTGCATAATGCTTCTTCTTTTCCTATGCTACTTTCAATATCTACCTAATTTTAACCATCTGCTCTTCCATTTCCCTGAGTAGTTCTCACCCAATTATTACTCTGTCAAGTAGATTGTCCCAGCTAATTGGAGTACTGCCCTTTCTACCATCAAAGGCTTCAAATGGACTCATATTCAAAGAACCAAGATATCCATTATTATATGCAAACTCTAGCAAATATAGGTAGTCTTCCCATTTTGATGGTTGATCCATCACATACATTCTTAACGTATCTTCAATAACTTGATTTAATCTCTCAATCTTCCCATGTGTTTGTGGATGATACGTTATGCTTGAATTCATATTTGTTCCAAATACCTTGAATAAACCTTTCCAAAAGTTTAAAGTAAACTTTGTATCTCTATCTGAAACTATTTCTTTCAGTATTCCATGTAACCTGGTGATCTCTTCCATATAAATTTATGCTATACTATCTTCCTTATGAGTTGACTTGATTAGTACAACGTGAGAAACTTTGGTTAACTTATCCACCACCGCCATGATGGAATCGTGTTGCTTTCTTTTCCTATGCAATTTAGTGATGAAGTCAATAGTCACCACATCCCATTTCCATTTAGGTATTGGCGATGGTTGAAGCAATCTTGTTGGATGTCTATGCTCAACCTTTAATTTTTGACATTCAATGCATATTTCTATATAATCAGCAATATCTTTCTTCATTCATGGCATAAGTATTGACTTCTTACTACTGCAATTGTATTTTGGTATCCAATATTCCTTTCATATGGTACATTATGCATCCATTTATTACCAATTTCCTTAATTCTGCTGACTTAGGAACATAAATTCTGGTTTTTTATGTAAAAGTTTGATTGTCTTCCAATCTGTAACCTGCATATTTCTATTGTATAGTTTCTTGTTGTAATTCTTGTTTTACCTAGAGCTAATGTACATCTGTTATGACAGCTTCAACAATTTTGGTTTTTAAAAATGGTTTGCACATACTAATTAATGAAACATGCATAGCATGAACTCTTCTATTGAGTGCATCAACAACCTTGTTCTCCTTGCCCTTAATCTGCTTGATATCAAAATCAAACTCACACAAAAAATCCAACCATATTTTTTTTCCTTGCATTCATATTTTGCTTCTCAAATAAATATTTCATCCCACTGTGATCTATTCTCAACTCAAATTTCATACCTATTTAAGATATTATCTCTACATTTTTAATGAATGCACAATAGCAGCGAGTTCCAAGTCATGTTTGACATACTTTTTTTCATTCTCCTTAATTTTTATTGATTCATAACAAATCACATGTGCATTTTGCATAAGGACTCCACCAATTCCTTCTTAAAAAACATATGTACATACAACAAAATCTTCATTTGGATCAATGGTCGTTAGGATTGGTGTACTAGTGAGTAATCCCTTCAACTACTGGAAACTTTCTTCAAACTGTGGTGTCCACTTAAACTTAACTCCTTTCTTGTGAAATGATGTAATTGTATATGCCACTTTGGAAAATCCTTCTATAAATATTCTGTAGTATCTGGTTAATCCCATGAATGACCTTACTTCCAATACATTCCTAGGTGTAGGCCATCCCATAATAGCTTCTATCCTCTCTGGATCCACTGCTATTCCTTATTTTGAGATGACATGTCCCAAGTAATGAATTTTCCACTAATAGAAAGAGAATTTACTCATATTGGCATAAATATGATGTTCTCTTAACACTTGCAATACCAATCTCAAGTGCTCCTCATGCTCTTCCTTTGTTTTGGAATAAATACGAATATCATCCAAAAATATAATGACAAACTTATCCAAATAATTCTTGAATATTCCATTCATTAAGCATATGAATGTAGCTGGTGCATTTGCTAACCAAAATGGAAACACCACAAAATCATAATGACCATATATGGTCCTAAAGGTTGTCTTGCTAATGTCTTCATATTTTATCCTCACCTAATGGTAACCAAATATCAAATCTATCTCTGAGAAAACCTTTGCTCCTTTGAGTTGATAAAATAAGTCATCAATTCTAGGAATATGATATTTATTCCTCACAATGAATTTGTCCATCTTTCTGAAGCCAATACACAACCTCGGAGTTCCATCCTTTTTCTTTACAAATAGAACTAGTGCTCTCCAAGGAGACACACATGGGCCTACATACCCTTTCTTCAACAATTCTTCCAATTGCATTTGTATCTCTTTTAACTCAGGTGTACTCATTATGTATGGAATTTTAGAACCTAGAGCATCTCTAGGCATCAACTCAATAGAGAAATCAATATCTATTTTCGGTGGCAATTCCAGTATTTCTTCAAACACATATGCAAAATATTGAAATATTGGGAAATCCTCTAAACTTGGGCTTCTACACTTTTATGGTTCTTGCACATGAGCTGCATACTACTAAAATCCTTTTCTGAAGCACCTTTTTAATTTCAAAGCTAAGATCTCTCTTACGGAAATAGGCCTTGGAATTCCTTTCACTAGATTTTGTCGCCCTTCACCATCAAGGCAAACAAATGACTTGTTATGAAAATCTAATATCACATGGTATGCATATAAACAGTCCATGTCAATCAAAGCATCATATGAACCAAGTGGTATCATGTTCAAATATGTGCAAGTGTCTAGTCCATTCATATCCAATGGACAAGCCTTTACTAATTCATTAATTTTCCTTTTTATTATAGTAGCCAACTGAACCATCTATGTTCTATCATGCTTAATTTTCTTTAGGTGAAATCTTTCAACTAAATTAGGAGCAATATAAACATGACTTGCTACAGAATCAATGAGAATAGCAATAGGTTGATTGGAAATTTTACCTTCAACCTCAATCATGTTGGACTAATGATACGCTTCTTTATTGTCCAACACTGCATATATCCCAGGAATGTTCCTACTTACATCCTCCACAGTATCTGCTTCCTATAAATTGTGCACATTTCTCATCCTATATCCTCTTTGTGGAAAATCTTTATACATGTGGTTTCCTTCAAAGTTCACATCCCCAACATTTTACTTGTTGCATAGTTCCTTTTCCAACATATGTTATCATCATGGGCGCATTTTGAATTGGATTTATTTGTTGATATGAATTTTTCTTGTCCTTGAAGAAAGACAGTTTAAATCCTTTCTTCCTTTCATCTTGCTTATCCTTCATCTTATCTCTCCAAGATTTCTGAAAATTTGTTCTTCCTTTGCTCTAATCATACATGTGCTTGTCATTCTGAATTGATTCTTCAAGAATATTGGGTTCATCATATTGAATCTTATCCTTATCAAATGAATGTAAACCACTTAAAAAACATTTCATTTTTACCTTCTCGTCCTTCATAAATCCAACATATATTAGCAATTCTTGAAACTTCTTTTCATACTCATCAATGCTCATGTTTCCCAGCTCGAGATCAAAGAACTCTTCCATATTAGTATCATAATAATTTTTTGATAAGTACTTTTTCTGAAAGTACTTCTTGAATTGCCTCCATGAAATTCTCTTTTCACTGGTATGCTTAACTTGAACCAATTGGTCCCACCGAATAGAATATTTTCCCTGTAATTTGTAAATGGCAATCCTAGCTTCCATGATAGTGGATTAATTATGTAGATAAAGATACCTCCTCATTCCAAACAACCAAGCTTCAACATATTCTCCCTTCTTGTTTCCACCATCAAATGTGGGTGGCTTAATTTTTCTAATTTCCCCTTGTATATAATCTTTCTCGTGCCTTATTTTATGATGTCTAATTGGAGACATTTCTGGGATGCTGCTAGAATTGTCAGATATATATGGCCTTTTGCCCGCATAGTGTTGTGAATGGTGCTTCTTATGACTCCTATAAGCACTTTTAGAGTGTTCATATTTCTCATGTGATCTCTTCCTTATTCTTCCTCAATTGAGACTTATCCCATTTTCATTTTCCTCTGTAGCATATTCAAAAAATATGCACCAGTTGAGTGCTTAACTCATTTTGTTGTTCTTGAGCCCTCAACAACATCTCATTTTCTTCCCTATAACTCTACACCTCCATCCTCATACTTCTCATTATTTCCACAAATTATTGTGGATTTACATCTTCTATATGCCCATTTGTTTATGTTTTTTTCATTTCCCACATTGATATCTTGACCTCTGGCATCTTCTCCATCGTTGTATGGAAGCTCCCCTTCATCCATTGTAATGTTCTATATTTCTCTGAAAACATGTTCTGTGACTGTATTTAATTCAAAAACTATATATGCAATGTGTTCATGTTCTTACATTTGTTAGAAAAAAATGAATTCCAAAAATTCAATATATATATCTACATATATTCATATATTTAAATTCTAAAAACACCATTTGACAGTTTTTTCAAATAAGATCTAAAGGCCCATTTCTTCGCATTTCCTGGAAGGATCTGTGTTGCTTAATTATGAAATCCTATTTTATATTTATTATTCCTGTGATAATATTGCAATGATTTCTTCCTTTTGAATTTCTGGATTCTAAACTGAAAGTTACAGCTCTTCAAGATCAACAATTTGGACCAATTTTACATTATTCATGTAGCTATAATTATTATGAAGGACCAATTTTGGAGGCTTGTAGAAGAAAATCGATAAAGAAATGGAAATTTTTTTATATCGGGTATGGATATACCATATGATGGTGATTAGTTAGGTACTTTCATTTTTCAATTTTGATGCTCCCACTGAATTTTATAAAATTATTGAATTAACAACTTTTATATTTTTAGCATTTTTCCCAGATTGAATTTTCTCTGAAAATTGCTATCTCCCAAAATTAGTAGTTCTGGAAAATTTTCCTCAAATAAAAGTTGTTCATACTGATTAATAGAACAAATATTCAAATCAGTAAATTTTATGGTTATGAGTTCTAGGGCTACTTTTTCCTCTTTGAATTTTTCAAAAATCGCACTTTCACACGCCCAAATAGTGGATTTTGGCCTTTTTTCATCTCCCAGGTTCACATATTTTTGAATTTGGCCTCAAGGCTCTAGATTTGTCTATGTTCCTAGGTCACTACTATACCATAACAATTTGGGCCTCAAATGGCCCATCAACCATCCTTGGGCTACACACCTTCAAAACTCACTAAATCCAAATTTCTGTAAAAATTAAGTAGAATAGGACCATGCCCCTCACTGGAAATCCTATAGCCTCCAAAAACAGCATCAAAATGCTGCAAGTATCATCAAATTATGACATCATCTTCTCCTATTGTGGTGAAAATAATATTTTGGCTTCAAACAATTTATTTATTTATATAGCTTTCTTAATCTTTCTACTGACACAACATGATGCTGACACGGTAGGATGTTGACACGTGTCTGCTAGTGTGTTGGCATGTCCCTCATGTCAACATGTGGTGTATCCATGTCGTGCCCCATCTGCTAAGTCATCACATTACCTTTTTCCTGGAGTGGATTTGCGTGACAGTTTTCCCCTAATGAAGGAAGTAACGCTCGTGAGGAAGGTGGTTTAAAAAAAAAGAATTTTGGAGGCATTATCAATCAAAAAGTGATGCATGGATTGGGTGGTTTTTCCTCTAACGCATCCTCGTTCCCTTTTTAACGAACACACATGCTGTGGGTGTGTTATTCCCTACAACCATTCATCTTACATGCTTGATATTTCTCATCGATCATATGTGGCCCTTTTTCTGTTTGCCCTTGGTTCTTAGCTCTACGTCACCTGATCCGTCAAGCTAGTGCTCAGGTGCTTAGATTTCAAAATCCATCGGAATGAATTTTGTAGGAATCGATTGATGTGGATTTTCCACATCATTCATCCCAGTGGTGCATGACATCACCTTGGACCCACATGGAACCTCCATATCACTCTACTCACATGGATCTCGTGGGGTCCATATAAATAATTTTTGGAAATTTTCAAAATTTCATAATTTCGGCAAGTGACTCATGTTAGTTATTCATAATTTAATTCAATATGATCTGGGATCTTAACTAAGAGAACAAGATGTACAGCATATCAAACATAAGAGACAAGAGACACAAAGCATTTCACCAGGGAAAACCAAGAAGGTGAAAAACCCTGCAACTTCCTCAGAGATAGAATGAGCACCAATACAAAGATCACAAAGATCAAACCCCAAAACAAGAGATAGTCTCCTAGCAGCTTCTTCTTCTCCACTTGTGCGCACTCCTCCTCTCTCTCACTAATGTGAAGTGAGTGAGTGAGTGAGTGAATAGAATGAGAGAGTCACACTCTCTATTTATACAATGACTTGACTTGCCTTTAACCCTAACTGGGCCAACTTCCTAAGGAAGCCTAATAATCCATCCACGTGACTCATACAGGGCCGACCCCACCAAGGTGGTCTAATAACCCATCAAATATAAGTTATTACACTTGCAAAGTAACTTGTGACACTTGCAAATACAAATGATGACACTTCCAACCGGAGGAATAATACATCTCCGTTGGGGATACAATAAAGTACAAATGTAATACATACAATATACAAGTGAATATCTTTCGAAGTTACAAATACATCAACACTCCCTCTTAACTAGGAATGTATTCTCTTGACACAAGTCATCAATACATATAGGCACAAGTCTTCAATACTGGAGCTGGATCATCGTCACTGGATCATGGAGCATCATCGTCATTGTTGCTATACTCGTCATCTCGATCACTGGTGCTATCTCTCAATTCTTCTCGTCATAGGAAGTTCTACAGAGCCATCCCTTTTTCATGTTGGATGTAGGCCTAGCCTCCTATAGGTCTTCATCATCTCTACGAGAGGCCTGACAGAGGTGGAATCTCAGGACTGATTATGTGCCTCTACAAAACCTAACAAGAGCATACCAAGATCCTTTATGTGCCTTAGCACGACCAACAAGATCTCCCAAGACTGATTACATGCAGCCTTCACAAAACCTTTAAAGAGCATCTCAGTATCCTTTATGTGCCTAGCATGACCGGCAAGATATCTAAAGAGCATCCCAGGACTGATTATGAGCTTAGTGCTCAACCTACCAGATCTCCAGGACTGATTACATGTGAAATTCACAAAACCTTAAAAGATCATCTTCCGACCTACAATATCTCTAAAGAGCATCCCAAGACTTTTGCGTGACTAGCACAACCTATCGGATCTCTAGGACTGATTACATGTGAACAGGAAAAAACTTAAAAGAGAATCTTGCGACCTGCAAGATCTCTAGAGATCATCCCAGTACTTTTACGTGCCTAGCACAACCTATTGGATCTCCAGGACTTATTACATGCCTACCTCCTAAAACCTCGAAAGAGCATCCCAGGACTGATTACGAGCTTATTACTCAACCTATCGGATCTCCCAAGGAGCTATTATATGTTACTACACAAACTGCCACATATCCATGGCCTCAAACTATCATCTTGATACTCATGATCAACCTGATCATCCTCGCACAAGCATCATCCTGATGCTCATGATCATACTGATCATCATCATACAGTGCATCATCCTGATGCACATCATCATCACATGATCATCCTAATCATCATCATATATAGCATCATCCTGATGCATATCATCATCGCATGATCATCTTGATCATCATCATATATAGCATCATCCTGATGCATATCATCATCGCATGATCATTGTGATCATCATCATCTGTAGCATCATCCTGATGCATATCATCATCGCAAGATCATCCTAATCATCATCATCTGGAGCATCGTACCGATGCTCATCACACATCACTTACATCCACAGCCATGGGAAGGATCCTCCTACAACTATGCTTGGAATGGCTCCTACAAATGTGTCCCATCACTTCCTCCTCGAAGTATCTTCTATCTGAAGAACACCAAGACTCTCTCTGAAGTACTCAAACTTCACTCTGGCTAGTGGTTTGGTCAATACATCTGCAATCTGATCATCCGTCACAACATACTGGAGCTTCACTACTCCTCTCTGCACCATATCCCTGATATAGTGATACTTGATCTCTATGTTCTTCGACTTGTCATGGAACACCAAGTTCTCAGACAACTTCACACAACTCTGGTTGTCACAGAAGATACAAGTAGCATCCAACTCGAGATCAAACAAATCAGATAGTAGCTTCCTTATCCATACTGCCTCACAACTGGCCAAACAAGCTGCAACATACTCTGCTTCGGCTGTACTCAGTGCTACACAGGATTGCATCCTGCTAAACCAAGAGATCACACCTGATCCCATATTAAAGCAGCACCCCAAAGTGCTCTTCCTATCTGCATCACTTCCTGCCCAATTTGAGTCAACATAACCCTGCAGGTTAAACTTTTGATTTTCATTATACTTGAGCCCATAATCAACCATACCCTTCAGGTACCTCAGAATATGCTTTACAGCAATCAGGTGAACATGTATAGGATCCGTCAGGAACTGGCTCAAAGTGTTCACCGCAAAGGAAATATCTGGTCTCGTGTTCATCAGGTACATCAAGGACCCAATCATTTGATGATACATCATGGCATCAACCAACTTTGATGAAGCATCACTTAATAGCTTCAGGTTCGATTCCATAGGTGTGGCCATGGCCTTGAATTCCATCATCCTAAACTGCTTCAGGATCTCTACTGCATACTTCCCTTGTCCTAGGAATATTCTATCTGCACTCTGCCACACCTCCATACCTAGAAAGTAATGCATCATACCCGAGTCCTTCATCTTGTACTCGGCAGCAAGCTTCCTCATCGTGTTAGAAATCAACCCAATCTCACCTGTCACAAACAGGTTATCTACATACAGTAGGAGTATCACTGGATTTCCTTCCTCAACCTTGTAGTAAAGGTTGGAATCCGCTTTACTCTTGGTAAAGCCCAAACTTGACAGGAAGTTGTCTATCCTGCAGTACCAAGTCCTGGGTGTCTTTTTCAAACTGTACAAGGACCTTCTTCAATTTGCACACACATGACTCCCCATCATGTATCTCAAAACCAAGTGGCTGCTCCACATACACTTCCTCTTCGACTACACCATTCAAGAAAGTTTTCTTGACGTCCATATGGTGTATCTTCCATTTCATCACTGTAGCCAGATCAAGTGTTGTTCTAATGGAAGTGTATCTGGCTACAGGTGCAAAGGTCTCTTCATAATCTATCCCTTCTTTCTGGGAGAAGCCACAAGCCACAAACCTTGCCTTGTTTTCCTCTATACTACCATCTGCAGCATGATTGATCCTGTAGATCCACTTGGAAGTCACAACAGACTTCCCTTCTAGTCTCGGGACCACATCCCAGACATCATTCTTCGTGATCGACTGGTACTCCTCGATCATGGCATCCTTCCATTACTGCATCCCGGATCCTGGGAACTTCAGATTCTTTAATATCTTCAATAGGTGGTTTTCTTAAACTTTGTTTCTGGAACAAATGTTGTCCTTCTTTTGTAGGTGATTGTACACGATCTTTCCTACAAGTCAAATTCAATTGCATGATTAGAAACATCTCATAGTTTTGAGAACAAATTCTTACACATAAAGACATATGTCATACAGTCATGTAATTATCTTAGCCAATGCTTCAATACAACATTTATCCATATCCCGTAACTTTCTAGATGCCTTCCATCTCTACTAGCACATTGTTAAGAGTGTGCACTACTCCAACATGTCAGCAAAGAGGTTTCATTCTAGATAAGTAGCAATGGAATGTTGTGCAGTACCATAGGCCACTTACCCATTACTATATTAGTAGTATCCATTAATGCAACTTTTCTAAAATGCATAATATACATCCTAAATCTAGGAACATAAGTATGTACATGACTGAACAACATCATTTAAGTAATAAGAAATGAAAATTCAAATACTTATCTTTGTTTGCTTGTTGGGTGGACTCCCTCTCAATCTTTGCTTCCTTATAGGAATTACTGGAGTGTGCTCCCTCTTGATATTTGCTTCTTTGTAGGAACTATTGGAGTGTGCTCCCTATAGTTCTTTGCTTCCTTGATTATCTGTCTTTGAACTTATATCCATCCTGGACCACTATGCATGCTTAAATGTGCACTACTGTCATCATTGTGTCATCCTCAAGATCTTATACATAATCATACATGCATTAGTATAATCTCAATACTATCAAAACATTATGATTCTAAATATGTATGGTCATGATCATTTCATACACAGGTAATTTATCACAAGCATTAGTATTCAAGGTTTCAGGGAGTACTTCTTTTACTCATGCATATTCTTATTTGACTATAGGACCCTTCTAGTTTGTCATATCATTAATCAAACTAAGAAGCATAATATGCATAAACCCATGATTATTCAAACCTATAACTTCATGAATAATCATTATCAATCATACGAAAGTATACTTATATGAGACCCTAACACAAGGTAGGATTCTAACTCGATATAGGGAAAACATACCTGGATTATCATGTTTGCGAGTTATATCTAACATACACGAACCAAGTGCTAGTAACCTGCATATCTCATAAGTTAATCATTATAGAACCAAGTTATACATACCTCGTAAGTAGAGATTCTATGTGATCAATGGCTATGGATGAGTCTTTGTCTTCATGTCACCATGTTCATATGTTCTTGATCTAGAACTTGATTTGTCTTTCTTGATGTACCTTTCATGTTAGCAGACAACATCATCCTCATACAACACCACAATGCATTAGTACAATCATAAGTGTCATAACCCTAATAAACGAATGTCTTCTATCATTCACATGCATTCATACTTTTATTAAGGTTATAAGACAAGTCTAAAATTAGTCAGTATTGTACAAACATCAATAATATGAAGACAAACTTAATCATGAATAGATTTCAAAATATACCTGTATCTCCTCAAGTCATACCTTTCGGGATTTCCTATAGTCTTCTTATGTAAGGCCTTAGCCTCATCTCCCTCTGGAACTGGAACTTCTTCACTTATGTAGGTGTCCAATTATTCTCTTCTAGGATTAACCCAATCCACTTTGATTTGCTTAAACTTCGATCTTGGTCTCTAAATTTCAATTTTGATGAGGAGCATCCAAACGTGGTCTCAGATTCCAAAAATTCCAACTTTTGCAGAAACCCTAATTTCCCGCAACAGTGACAAGCCAAAAATGAAAATGCTTAGAATCCAATTCTGTTTGACAAAAATATATGCCATATTGTTTCTGGTGCAACTCTGAAATTTCGGATCCTCAGGGTCTGAAACTTCGGCCTGCGGTAGAATGACCTGTCATCTTTCCAACCCCACAGATCTGACCTCAAATGGATTCTCTATGAGATAGATATTCTAATTGTCACAACATGACCTGTTTATGGGATGAAACAACATAGTGAACTTGTATGGAGTGCCACGTGTCACTGTTTCAACTTCGGCCTCTGAAACTCGGACCTGTGAATCTATAGTCTGTTCCCTAACTAACATGTTTTAATAAATTCCATTTGGATCTTCATGTCACGAGATATGACCTTTGTTCCTAGGTCACCTGTTTAGGGATTCAATCTGGAAGAGGCAGAAACCCTAACTTGTACAGATCATATCTGACAAAGTACAACGAATCTGAGGCTGAAATTGTTACACAGGTTACATCTATGTCTTATATTTATCCTGTAACAAATTCAGACCCTGAACCTTATCCAAAATGGATTTATAGCGAAGGTGCCACGATGACTATTTTTTACTATATCAAGCCCTAGCTTCCAATTTGTCGCTAGTGCGACAAGTGTCGTAAATGCCATGAAATGCCTTCCTTCAGGCTAGCTTTGATACCATGTTAGTTTTTCATCATTTAATTCAATATGATCTAGGATCTTAACTGAGAGAACAGCATGTACAGCATATCAAACATAAGAGACAAGAGACACAAAGCATTTCACTGGGGAAAACCAAGAAGGTGAAAAACCCCACAACTTCCTTAGAGATAGAATGAGAACCAATACAAACATCACAAATATCAAACCCCAAAACAAGATATAGTCTCCTAGCAGATTCTCCTTCTCCACTTGTTCTCACTAATGCGAAGTGAGTGAGTGAGTGAATGAATAGAATGAGAGAGTCACACTCTCTATTTATACAATGACTTGACTTGCCTTTAACCCTAACTGGGCCAAATTCCTAAGGAAGCCTAATAACCCATCCACAAGAATCATATAGCACCGACCCCACCAAGATGGTCTAATAACCCATCAAATATAAGTTACAACACTTACAATGTAACTTGCGACACTTGCAAATACAAATGACAACACTTCCAACCAGAGGAATAATACATCTTCGTTGGGGATACAATAAATTACAAATGTAATACATACAATATACAAGTGAATATCTTCCGAAGTTACAAATACATCAACAAATCGAAGTTAATTACACTTTGCATTTTTTCTTTTTAGACAAGTGACAAATCCAAATTTACACCTGGTCCCTTCCATTTTGTCAACCAACAAAAATGTGCACCCATGGCCTTTCTTCCGTACTAGTTTTTCCATCAATTAACAGAACTCTCAAATTTTGACACTGTGGCATAATTTCACCCAAATCTCCAAGGCTAGAGTCTTCCATGCTTTTTTGAAACCAAATCTATACATCTCAAACCAATAATTTTCACAAGGAATTATGTCAAATAGTTAACCTGCAATATGTAATTTTTTCCCAACTTACACAGAACCGACTCAAACCTTAAAAATTTTACTTGGGTTGCTCTCAACAATCATCCCAATCCATAATTAAATCATATATATGTTGATTACTGTTATGAATTAAACCATTGAGGAAATTCCATATTGTTTTTTTTTCCAAAATTTCATACAACCATTTATTCAAACACTTTCTATGCAACTTTTGAAATTGCCCGTAGAATCAAATTTCTTCCCATTCAGTCCCAGTGATGCAAACCTTGCTCTAATACCATATTGTAATGTACCCAACTGCCTCTTTTAATGAGTGAGACCACATGGAATTCAATTTCCAAATCTGAATTTAAGATTCATACTCAATTTCTTTTTTTAGATATTAATTCAATTACACAGTGGAAAAAATGTTCATGGTCGCCCAAATCAATTTATGCACACATCATAATTATCAAGCAATTCAAGCATGAAACACGCACACAACCATGTAATTCCACTCACATATACAATCATAACAATAATTAAAAAATTTACAAGCACATGATTCACCATGGCACTCATAAACATTTTAGAAACTTATTATTTTAATAAAATGTTCTCTAATTGGATGCATGTGAGGGACATTCCTCCCAACCATAGGCTATTTCAAGCCAAGTCTCACTTTGACAGGCCATCCCCAATCTAGGGATATCAATCCACAAGGGAAAATATCTCCCTTAATCCCAATTACTCAGTTGAATCACTCATGCAACACACTAGTACCTAAACCTCCACCACAACTATCCCAATCCATAATTCTCCCCATCAACCTGCACAACGATAGGAACAAGCTCCCTTCTCTGTGTTAACAGTCCCTCGGGTAATGTATAACTCCCTTTTGGCATTGCCTCTTTTAACTAGTGAGACCATAGGTCACTCAATTTCCATATCTGAATTTAGGATTCATACTCAATTTCATTTTTCAAATACCCATTCAATTACACAACAAAAATAAATCTTGATGGCCCCCCAAATCAATTTATGCACACATCATAACTTTCAGTAAATTCAAGCATGAAACACACACAACCATGCATTTATACTCACATATACAATCATAACCATAATTAAATAGTTTACAAACACATAATTCAACATGGCACTCATAAATACTTTAGAGACTTCTCTTTTTAATTAAAATGTTCTCCAATTGGTTGCATGTGAAGGACGTTTCTCCCAACCTTAGGCTATGTCAAGGCAAGTCTCAATTTGGCAAGCCACCCCCGAGCTGGGGCTATCAACCCACAGGGGAAAATCTCTCCCTCAATCCCAATTGCTCAGCTGAATCACTCATGCAACCCACTAGTACCTAAACTCCCTCCACAATTGTCCCAATATTCAATTTTCCTTACCCATCAACCTACACAATGTTAGGAACAAGCTCCCCTCTTTGAGTTAATAGTCCCTCCGGTAGGCACTAGTTCCCTTATGGCGCTCTAGCACTCCAGAAGTCTCTAAATTGGGACTCCAGGGAACAGGCTACATGCCATGTTTCTCTCACACTAGTCTACCCAGGTTAATTGCATGCATAATTCATGTTCACCTTTGGATCTTCATTCTCTATTACAGTATCCAACTATGGCCTCCCAAGGTGATGCCTAAGGAGTGGAATTCGAAATGGTGGAGTAATAATGGAGAACGAAACCCATATGTAGCTTAGAAACTCACTTTTATAGGCATAATTCAGCTTTCCTTGTGGCCATTGCACATGGAACCACTTTCACCCCCTTAATCCCCTTCTTGATCTAATGAAATAAGGCCTAGTCAAATTATGTCTCTTAGTCATAGTTTAATAAGGATAGGGAGATAAACTAAGGCACACTATCACTTCCCCACTTTTGGATCCATAAGCCCCCATCTCTTCTTTGTCCTTCTTCCCATGCATCCATTTAGATATTTTTATATTAATATAAAAAATGTACATAATTACGTATTCTTGGTCATCTCGACCATTTGTTTCCATATTTTAGCCTTTTACATCGATATTTACAAATTTACATTGTGGGGTCAAGATGGAGTATTAGACATAACGTCTTCATTCAAACTCCATTTGAGGTGATTTTTGGACCGTTGTAAAGGTCTTGGTAGGTAGAATATGAAATCTTAGTTGAAAGTAAGGCTTGAGCAAAAAAAGTGCCATTTGAGCCCTCGAAATGGCCTTGGAAGTTTTATACGGTTTTTTATCCCAAATATGAAGAGTCAGACCTACTCCTAAAATGGGCCCTATAAGACAATTCATCCAATATTCTGATCCCGAAAGCTCCAAATAGGTGAGAATTATATATTGATTCATTTTGGATCAACGATGTAAACCTATTTTTTGCCCCCCCCCTGCCAATATTCCTTACTTGGGTTGTGTTAGCATTCCTTAAGTGATGCAAACCCCACATTTGTGTCCACTATTTTGATGAAATGCCAAAGTTGCATCATGATTGAATTATACTTACATCAATCTAAATAGTGCAACAAAATGGTTTCCCAACATGTCCAAGTCAAATGAAATGACATTGACCTCCATTTTCCACTCTATATTCAAAATGAAAAGATAATGCAACATAAACCCATTGTGTTTTTTCCCAAAATATCTTGTACTTGGGTTTTTGGGGGGGGGGAGAAAATCCTCGTATTATGTAGGGATCACTCTACTATATCTCATGGAGAGATCACTATCCTAACTCCCTACAGGATCACAAATTGATATCTATGCACTCAACCAAATAATGAAACCATTCAAGAGGAAGGGATATCAATTACCTCGATTAAGATGATTGTCCAATTTCTTTCTCCCACTCCTGATATCTAACATGGATCCAATTTACCAAATATCTAACCTACACAAAGACATCATACCTTTATCATTCCTTGTGGCATAACAATACCAAAAATTTAAGCATAAATCAAGTAAATATTGACAATTAATCACTATTAATATATTAATGAGATTAACCATTTCAATAAATGCACATTCAAGATAAATCAAGCATTGAACATAAGATTAGGAAGGGGAAGAGGATAGATCTCAATTAGACAAATAAAAACAATTACGTATACATAGTAATGTCACTGGCACTTTTTGAAACCTTCTTCTATGTTCCTCTATTGCTTGAGCCACTCATGCTATTTCCTCCCAAGACTCTGAACTCCTTGAATAGTATGGAGAAACTACAAAGGAAAAGAACTTATCCACTCAAGGGAATGAAAGATATTTCAGAGATTGAGTTATCTACTAGGGGAAATGTACATAAAAAAATCAATGGATTAGGATGAATTTATCTAGCATAAGGATAATAAGGTTGCTTCTTCCACAACTATCACATGTATGTATCATTTATACACCATTTAGGGAAAATTGGAGAGTAGTTTTGAGGAGATTACAACAAAGAAACATCAATTCCACAATTAATCGTCACAATTTTCAAGAAATTTTATTGTTTTGGGGGATTTGCTTGGCCCACACACATTTCTCGAGGATAAGGCACATAGACACCTTTTCTTTATGAATATAAGGTGTGTGGGACCCTTAAAACTGGGATTTGGATGAGTTTTGAGATGGATGCGTGCCATTTCATGATATTGATGTGGGGTCATCAGTTCTATCTAGCTCTAATTTGATGCTCAAGGTCTCTAGCAACTATCATGGATCCATTAGATTCCATTAGGAAAATTTGGTGGCCAATTTGGGACATTTGGATGCCATTTAATCCCACTTGGATTTCATTTGGTCATTAGGGTTAATGAGGTGCCAAATAGTGCTATAACATATTTCCCCTAATGTATGAGGTCAAAAGAGGGACTAATGGATGAAATACATTATAATACTTGGAGAGGAAGTGTTGAGTGATCTCATGTGGAGGTTCTCAAATGTTGGCACCAAAAGGTACTTACAATACTATCGGTGCTCAAGTATGCATAATGATGTAAAGGGAGGAAAAAAAATTGCATAAGGTTTTTTTTAATGATATTAAATCAAAGTAATGACTCACCTCCTTAGGGTTAGGTTTTATTTAGGAATCATGAGCCTATATAAGGATTCCTTGAGAAGATAGAAAGAGATATAGAGTGAGATATCAGATATTTGAGATTTGAGCCTAACTCAAGGGTTTTTAGAGTCGAGGGTTTGCAGCGGAATGCTTCCCTGCCTCTATGACAGGGAGGGATTTTGTATAGTTTAGATTTCAAGTAATAGAAGATATGGATATGTTTGGTTTTATTTCGGTGCATTGTTGTTTCTTTGTTTAGTTTATTGTTCATTTCATGTTCCATGGCATCTTTGTTTTAAGTTTCAACATGCAGATCTATAATTCAAGGCAAAGATCTATCAGGCCTACGTAGATCTATGGAACTGTTGGCATATGTAGTCAACAATTGTTACAATAGCTGGGAAAACTTACAGGGTTTCCCCTCCCTTGGGTTGGGTGGAAACAACATAAGGGGAAGTGGAAGAACCTGGGTCGAAAATATTTTTCCATAGATCTATGTGTAAGTAGTGCGAGGAGACTAGTTCGACGTGTTGGTTGTGGAGCCTAATTATTGTCTTATCCGTGTTTGGATTCTTATCTGAGCTATAGGGGGTTTGGGGAGGTTGACCACACCCCCGGATTGAGGTTTCGTAGGGGTGCGAGGGTGGGAGCCCTTGAGAAAATTTGTTTTGGGGTCTTTTTTTGTTTTTGGTTCATTTTCAGCCATGGAAATGTGGCCAAAATTTTCTTTTTGAAATGTTATAATTTCGCACTCAATTCTAAATCGGTCGTATAGGGAGTCTTTAGCTCACTACACAGTGGAGTTATATCATGTGTCATTTTTTATGTGCACATAAATGATTTTAGTACACAAACCTATTTCACCATGCGAACATGAATTTTTCCTGCGTGCATCATGATTTTTTCATGTGCGTTGCGCAAAGTTTTCCTTTGTGTTGCGCAAAGTTTTCCTATAGGGTGTGCATAATTTTCCTATGCATTGCGTGAAGTTTTTCTGCATGGATTTTTCTTGCATGGGTTTTTCCTGGACGAGGTCCTCCTTTGTGACCAGTCAAAGCATGACGTAGCCAAATTGAAGAAGTGTTTTAGTGCACAATGAACCTAGAAGGGCGGAATAGTTGGAGTCATGTTGTTCTTTATATTTTTTTTAATGTTTAGTTGAGTTTCAATTTGAGTTATAGCCTTGTGCAACTCATAAAATTGTAATCTAAAGGCTGGGATGAAAGATATGAGTTAGGTTTAGGTGTTATAGACTTGCTTGGAAAAAATATCTTAAAGTCAATAAATTGGTTTCCTTAGCCTGAATCCCTACACAACACATAAAACTTAATTAAGATGAAGCGTTGATAGCCATGGGTCATTTTTATCTAAGTATGGTTTAATTCCATCCCTGTATGGTTGTGTGGTAGAGAGCATTGAGTCAATTCTTGAGTCTTGTTTAGAAAAATCCCTGTGCGACAGAAGGCCATGAGTTATTGAGTAATATTTTGAGTAGGTTATGGTATCATGCAAAATATGTAGAAATACACCCAACATCAAAAGCGTTTTCATGCATAAATTTCACCCCTATTTTGAGAAATGTTGAGACCCATGTTCAAGAAAATTCATAGCATATTGTTACGCCTACAGATCTTCCTCTAAATGCTCCTAATTGACTGTAGACACCTTGACCTCTAGGGTTCTCTCCTCTCCATTGGTACTCAGGTACACTGTCTCTGGTCGTGCTTTCTTCTCATCGCTCATCACGACTTTCCTCCTTCCTCACCCCACTGGTCTATCCTTTGGTGGCTACAAACTTTTGGATTTGAGTAGTCGACTTTCCCTTGTTTGTCGAAGTCTTTTGTGACAGTTTATCCTCTACCTTCAGAGCTAGCTGAGAGGATTCTCCAACTGTCCTAAACATTTAAATACTTAGCTCGTCCTGAATAGTGTACTTTAGGCCATTTACATACCCATTGAATGCCTCCTCTCCCTCGGCAACTTGTCCTGATTGAATACATAGTCGATATAATTATTCAGTGAATTATTTCACAGTCATCTCCTTCTATCTCAGGTTTTGCAGTTTCCTGAACAGAGAAATCATGTAGTCGGTGGGAAGGAACTTATACTTCAACTTGGTGACCATTATGTCCCAATTTTTCAGTTTGTCCTTTCCTTTCCTCACTCAATCAGCTTGTACATTGTCCCACCACAGTGAGGCATGAACCTTTAACTTCAAAAATAAAAACTTCACCCTTTTGGGTTCTTCTATCTGCTCCATGTCGAAGTATTTCTCCATCTATCTTATCCATTCGATCAACTCTTCAGGGTTTAGACTCCTTGAGTAGGTAGAAACTGGCATTTTAGATCTACCCTTCATCTTATACAATACTTTCAGCAACTTGTCTCCTAGGTCCTCTCCTCTTCATCCTCAGGAGTGTATTCCTCCTCTTCAACCTCCTCATCACTATGGTCAAGGGTATCAATAGCTAGTCCCCTCTTCTGGGCTTCTTTCACTGAATCCAACTCGCTCTTCTGACTCCTCATGTTCTAAACACATTCTTCAAACATTTCACGGTTGATCGTGGCCCCTACGCCTATACACGTCCTTCGTCCTCTACATAGCAATTTATGACCCTATGAGCCAAGATCATGGGTCCAACCAACTATACTCATACTACCCAATTGCAACCGGGATTTTATATCCCCTGTAAATCTACCCAACAGCAACTAGAGTTTCTCTCCTTGTCCAATTGCAACTGGAATTTCCACACAAGATTACTTCCCGCTCTGATACCAATTGATGCAAACGGGCCTAGGTTGGTTTGCATATCAGTGTTACATAACGTAAATGATGCACACAAACACGACAAATAGGATTGCAAAGAATTATGGTGTTTAATTAAATGATCAAATCTCTTTACTGAGGTAATTACAACACCAGTTTGTACTCAGGTCAGTCGGAACAAACATCGACTGTTACAACACTTATACAAGTGTGAGGGAATTCTTCGTCCTCAAGAAATTTTGTAGGCTTCTCTCGGCCAAAATATCATCTCCCAAATATCGCCCCCTGTTGGCACGGGATAGATCCGCGGGAAGTGCGGAAGCCGACAGGTGCGAAAGGGTCACTCAGCGGAAGAAGGACCTTTCACTACTTTTTGCGGAAGTATAAGTATTGTTAAGAGTTGAGTCGGTCATATGGACCATTTTTTGTAAGATAATGTAAGCATATAAATAAAGCAATCTTGTAATCCTAAGGGTATCGATTAATGGAAGATTAATGTGATCTTGTGAGTTTGATTATACTTGCCATATCATGTTTTGAATATCTCTGGGACGGGTTTTCCGCAGATGTTAATGAATGAAGATGTTCGGTTGTGAATTCTGGTGTTATGTTATGATGCAATGATGGGTTATTTAAATGTTCTCTATTGGTTCATGTGAAAACATGTTGTTGGTTAATGCTAATGTGTTTTGATGCAAATAATTGAACTATAGTAAATGATTGTGATCTATGGTTAAAGCACTCGTATCTTCTTTGTAACTGTGGAATCTTGGTTCCTGCAGCACCCTTATCCGCCTCGGGTGAGACCTCACCTGCTTCGCAGGTGTTGCTAGGAAGGATAACTCCTTTCTAGGCCGGTGAATAAGGGGTTGTTGGTGTTTTTTACGACAGAGTGAACCCCTGTCGAAAGACCCTGTGTCAACACCCCCGTCTTAGAGCATGAACAAGTACTTATACTCAAACCCATTCACTTGGCTCGTCTTCCAAAATCTTAGATCACTTCTAGGCATGGTCAAACTACATTAAATACTTCACACAACCTTCTTCATCAGGTGGCTCCACCTGGCACTCTACAACTACCACAATAACTGCTCCTACAACTTTCCAACTACCTCCAGGCCAGTTTCCTCGGGACTCCAAATGTCTATGTTGGTCATCATAACCGTCCTCATCATTCCACGATTATTTCTCCACTTGGTAAGCATCACCTTCGACCATTTCACCACATTGTCGTGTCGCCTATCGTCAACCACAGTTAGTCGGAATCTTTGCGACATCTTTCCATCTCCTTTTGATTGTCTCCATGTTCCGAGAGTTCGTCGACTATCCTCCAGGATTTCTCACCGTCTACCTTCGACTCCTTGTCTTGGGAATCGGTGCCCCTACATCACACCCCCCGGGGATACTTGTATGGATCTATTCAAAGTGAGGGCTTGCTATGTGGATCCAATGTTATCTTATTTATCTCAGATGATCACTACTTTATAGGTAGGACTTTCTTGGGGAAAGGTTCTAATAACTATAGGAATTTGAGGCTCTAATAGCTATAGATATTGAGAACATACCTACAAATTATTTTTAGGGGTGGTCCTTCTAAAATCCCCCTCAAAAGTCATGAGAATTTAACTTTTGGTGACAGTCTTTAAAACACCGCCTCCAAAAGTAAAATTTCCTTGACTTTTAGGGGGGGGGTTCGGAAAACCACCTTGAAACATATATTTAGGGGCGGTCTTTCTAAACCCCCCCTAAAATTCATGATAATTTTACTTTTGGAGGTGGCGTTTTAAATACCTTCTCCAAACGTTCAATTCTCAAGACTTTTTTTTGGGGGGGGGACTTCAAAAAATGCCTTCAAAAATACCTTTAGGGGGCGGTATTTAACACCCCCGCCCCCAAAAGTCATGAGGATTAGACTTTTGGCTACGGTATTTGAACAAACACTCCCAAAATTCCAATTCTTGTGAATTTGGGGGGTGGGGGGGTTTAAAAACCAGCCTGAAAAGGACCTTTAGGGGGCGATCTTTGAACCCCCCCTCCCCCCCCCACCAAAAAAAAAAGTCATGAGAATTGGACTTTTGGTGGTGGTCTCTAAAAAACTTCCCCCAAAACTCAAATTCTCATGACTTTTGGGGGGCTATTTAAAAACCGCCTTGAAAAGGACCTTCGGGGATCTTTCAACTCCCCCCCTAAAAAAAAGTCCTAAGAATATGATGTTTGGTGGTGGTTTTTAAAAACAGCCAACAAAAGTCCAATTCTCAGGACTTTTGGGGGCACGGTTTTGAAGAACTTCCCCCAAAGACCTAAAAAAAAAATTGGAGGTAGTTTTAGCCAAACCAATGCTAAAAGGGTAATTTTTTGTAGTGGCAAAGATATTTTTTTCAGACATAGAACAAGTTGAGATGTCATATATTTGAAGCGGGTATATTTAGAGGAGAGGGTTTTGGAGAAGAAGATGAGGATGCATAAAATATTTTGTATTTCTACAAATTATTAGAGTAAGTTGCAGGAGCCCTGTATTCAACGTCAGTTCCTATTTGACTTGGTGGTTACCCTGGATGGATGCTCAGTATTTCAGTAAGATGCACTGATGGAAATATGGACATGATTTCTAAAGTAGAAGTAGAGGATGCACCACCCACGATTTCCCTGATATAGAAACATAGAGAGGTGGGGATGAGGATGGAAAGTATTACCAAAATGGTGCACTTAGAGAGGCGCCACAAGGGAGCATCTAGCAGAAGTAGTAGTAGTAGATATACAGAGCAACATACAGAATGAAGATGGGGTACAACTAAGAGTTGCAACTGGTATGAGGAGTTCATTGATTTGTGGATCATCCAGATATACTTCTCCTGTGGACGAGACAATGGTTTGTTATGGGGACCTGTTGGTGCCCAAGTATGCATAATTATGAAAAGGGGGGAATATTATTTTCATAATGGGGTTTTAATGATATTAAATCGAAGTAATGAATCACCTCCTTAGGGTTAGGTTTTATTTAGAACTCATGATCCTATATAAGGATTGCTTGGGAAGAGAGAAAGAGATATAGAATGAGATATCAGCTATTTGGGATTTGAGCTTGACTTAAGGGTTTTGATAGGTGAGGGTTTGTAGAAACATGCCTCCCTACCTCTATGGAAGGGAGGGATTTTGTATAGTTTAGCTTTCAAGTAATAAAAGATCTAGATATGTTTGGTTTTATTTCAGTGCATTGTTGTTTATTTGTTTAGTTTATTGTTCATTTCATGGTCCATGACATCTCTAGTTTAAGTTTCAACATGCAGATGTGTAATTCAAGATAAAGATCTATCCTTGCATAGATCTATAAATTTTTGGCCTGCACAGTCAACAAATACATACCAAGGTGTCAAATAATATCTCTTCCTCAAGGAGGGCATACACATGCTAAGGTGTAAGTAAAGATGGAATCCAAATCAAGTAGATTATGGATCCGTGAAGTATATAAGATGATGAAAATGGTCATGATAATGATATACAGTGGATGCATGAGTTATATAATATATTTGATAATTACCACCAAAATACATCATCTATCTATTACATAATAGATCATAGCCAAAAGCATATACAGCGTGGATCTATATCTCTATATATATTAGGATAACAATTTAAACTAAGACGAGTAGAAAGTAGTTCTCCATATAGAACCAATGTAAGAAAGTGAGTGATGTGATCTTGTGAAACTTAGGAAACAACAATGAGGTAATGCTACTATCATATGGTCTTCCATCCAAATCCCTTGATATGTGTAATTTCTTCCTATGTGAATAGATGATCTGAATTCGAATATGAGGAAGCCAATTTGATTACTAGTCATTGGTGTATACCATTAACAAACTTGAGACAACTGACCAATGATGATAATGGGATTCAAGGTACTTACACATTTTGGAAAGTGTGAATAGAGGCTATGACATCGAACCCTTGTAGAATCTATCGATAACAATACATTGGTGTATTCCAATTGTCAATAGCGAGAGAACCTACCATTTATGATTGCAAGCCCCAAGGTACTAGAAAGGTCTCTAAATACCATTACTACAATAAAATGAGTTGTATTCAATGGGAATTTATTCATCGGAAGGGAGGCATTGAGGCATCCACCATCAACTAATAGGAGTAAGTATCATGAATGGAGTTTTTTTGGAAAGGTCTTAGAAAAAATTTTGTATGAACACGCCATTGAGTATATCACTCGCATGCACCAAATGAAAATAGTGCATGAAAAAGACCCTCGGGAAACAATTGGTAATGAAATATATTGATAGATTTTATTAGTCAGATTGGCACTTCTCCATCTATGACCACACTGCATTGTCTGTCATAAAAAAGGACCTTATGTATAGAAGAGCTTAATTGACCATGGATGCTTTGGACCCAAATATTACAATGCTCTCCTCAGCATAACTATTTTTTGTGAAGTATTTTGTGCCATAATCGCGACTCTCCTATTGGTCAACTCGCGGGTTAACCGCGAGAGTCTATACTAACAACCCGTAGGTAACACCTAAAAAGTTGCATCCGCTTGTTGATGGACAATAAAATTGCGAGTCACTCACTTGCTGTCTAGAGACACACCCACGGGTATCTCTAAATCACGAAAAAAAATATTAAAAGATTGATTAAGGATTAGTTATGGCAGTTATCCTAACTACCACAACCTCCCCAACCAATTACCATTCAATCCTATCCTCTCAGCCTTGCTATAAATACAAGGAGAGGGCCTTGAGAAAGGGGAACCATTTTTTTTTGTAAGGAAATGCTGGAGAAATATCCATTGAAGGTAGAGGAGCAAGGATCCTAGGTTCAAGTTTCGACAGTGTAGGTTACAAAGTAGGTATAGTTGGTTTCCATTAATGCAAGTAATACAAGCGATTTTCCTTCCTATAAGATTTGTTTATTTTATGAATCCATTTCATTGAATATTTCATATTTGCTTATATGTGAGGTTCATGCTAAAGTTATTAATCTTTTTTTAGCCAAAATATTTGAGAAGGGTACCTTTTTTATTGTAGGTTTCTCATCTGGAACATTGGATCAGAGGAATAAAGCTTAAAGCTTGGATCAGACTTCCATTATACAGGTATGTGTTTTAGCTTTAAACCCTAATTATTTCTTGATTAAAGAAGTATTGTATGTTGTACTTGTTTGTCTTTTTCATTATGTACCTTTAATAACCGTATGTTGATGATCTCTAAGCTTCCCAATCATAGGTAGATTTGCCGGAAAAAAATAGAAGTATGTAATTCCACCAGTGATGACATTGAAATCTGATGTACAACATGAATCCCAAAATGTGAAACATCATGGGAAACCACTCAACCGGTGACCAATGATGAGATGTTATTCTCTGAGTGAAAGTTAACCTGTCAATGATTAAAATAGGCCAGGGTGTTACTACTCTAGGTCAAATTCTCACAGAAATGTGTTCGTTGATGAGAAATGATCCACTAGAGAGAAGTCAATGGGGAACTTATACACTATCATGAGTACAAACATTGGTTATGATGATAAAACTGAGAACAAATTGAAACAATTAAGATTGAAATACATAATCAATGAATCTAAAGAATGGATGACACAGGCTAACAAAAACCCTTGAATAGTAGCAAGACACAATGGTGACCTTAGTATCATTTGACACAAATGGAACAATGATATAAGTCCACAATGCAAGAGGCATTAACATATTATCAATAGTGATTGGAAGAGTAAATAATCAGAGGAGTACTAAATTTGAGATTATGGTCTAGTTCCTAAGGCAATACTAAAACTTAACTTGCTGAGAAGACTCAAATTCCAGGGCTTGGTGCTTTCCCCAAGGGTCACACACACACACACATATTCCAAATAAAAATATCAGTAATTTTATTCCTTTTGAAAATTTAAAAGTTACAACTTTATTAAGCTGAGTGTTTTTTCCCAAAAAAATCACTAGAATCTATTGCTTGTTAAGTTTATACTAATTTGACTAGCAAGACCACTGAAAGAAACACAATCACAAGATAGACAAAGATTTACCTTGGGAAACCCTCATGGGGTAGAAAACCCAGCAAAGCTTTCCTCAATATAGATGATCAACCAATACAAGATGTAGAAACCAAACAAGAGCTCCTCCTCCTCTTCCTATGCAGACCTCTCTCTCACTTGTGCGCTACTTTCCGAGTGATGAATGAATGAGATAAGTGAGGAACATCCTCCTCTACTTATACTTGTTTCCCGACTGACTTTTTACCCTATGGGGCCGACCTCTCCTAAGAGGGTCTAATAACCCCTAATAAATTAACTCAGGGCCGACCCCCACATGGGAGATCTAATAACCCTAGTTACCACAATCCATCGGAGGAATAAACATCTCTGGATATACAATAGTGTCACCTCGGAGGGATGGAACATCTCCGGAACAATAAAGTACAAATATAATATTCTTAGAAGTTACAATATTTCAACACCCCCCCTTAAAGAGAAGGATATTATAACAACATCTGCAGGAGCAAGGAGTCATTGACTACATCATACATGATACATCTATAAATCATTGGAAGCTTTCTTTATACATCATCATCAGTAACTCAAGCAGTTACTGGAATGTCTTCAAGATATTTTATACTGGAACATCAACATATTCAGTACCGAGTCTTCATCTTCTGCAGCACTCGAACAGCTACAACATCATCATCATCGGATCCTCTGATCAGCAGCATCATCTGGATCTCTCGATCACGATAAGCAGCATCATCATCACACGATCAACAACATCATCATCATACGATCATCAGCATCGTCATCATACGATCAACATCTATATCATCTCGATATACAGCATCTGGATCATCTCGATCTACAGCATATGGATCATCTCAATCTACAGCATCATCATAGTAGCATACTCTGCAATACACACGATTCAATTACAGGATGATCAATCCCTCTCTCTTTAGGACATAGGTCCATGGATGATACAATCCAAATCAAGTTCCAAGATGATCAATCCTTATCACTTTAAGACAAGTCTCATGTCTGTGGACGATGCAATCCAGATCAACTTCCAGGAGGATCATTCCTTATCACTTTAAGACAAGTCTCATGTCTGTGGATGATGCAATCCATATCAACTTCCAGGAGGATCATTCCTTATCACTTTAAGACAAGTCTCATGTCTATGGACGATGCAATACAGATCAACTTCCAGGAGGATCATTCCTTATCACTTTAAGACAAGTCTCATGTCTATGGACGATGCAATACAGATCAACTTACAGGAGGATCATTCCTTATCACTTTAAGACAAGTCTCATGTCTATGGACGATGCAACCCAGATCAACTTCCAGGAGGATCGTTCCTTATCACTTTAAGACAAGTCTCATGTCTAGGGACGATGCAATCCCATCACGTACATTTTGAACCAAGGGTCCAGGAACGATGCAGTCCTATCATCAATTCTCGGAGACAGATGTCTACGGATCAATTCTGGGACTGAAGTATGGGGAAGATACAATCCCCACCTGTCCACCAAGGACTTCATTCTCGAAGACAGATGTCTACAGATCAATTCTGGGACCAAATTCTGGGGAATATACAATCCCCACCTGTCCACTAAGGACTTCATTCTCGAAGACATATGTCTACAGATCAATTCTGGGACCGAAGTCCGAGGAAGATACAATCCCCACCTGTCCACTAAGGACTTCATTCTCGAAGACAGATGTCTATGGATCAATTCTGGGACCGAATTCTGGGGAATATACAATCCCCACCTGTCCACTAACGACCATACATCGACCTTCCTGTCGGCATCACAAATATAGGTATCCACATCATTGACCTCACTGTCGATGCAGGCAATCTCATCATCAGTGACCACATCACTCCTCCTTTCGAGGAGGGTCCTTCTAAACTACACCAAGCTTGTCTCGGAAATACTCAAACTTTACTCTAGACAAAGGTTTGGTCAATATATCAGCAACTTGTTCGTTAGTGCTCACATACTCAATCTTGATAGCTCCTTTCTGCACCATATCCCGTATATAGAAATATCGGATCTCTATGTGCTTTGACTTATCATGGAACACTGGATTCTCTTTCATCTTGATATAACTCTGGTTGTCACACGTGATCACAGTGGGATCCATCTCTAAGTCAAATAGTCCTGATAATAATTTCTGAAGCCATACTGCTTCACAACTAGCAGAGCAAGCAGCTATATATTCCACTTCAGTTGTACTGATAGCCACACTAGACTGCTTCCTTTTAAACCACGAGATCATGGCAAATCCAAGACAATAACATCCACCTGATGTACTCTTTCTGTCTGAGATACTTCCTTCCCAATCAGCATCTATGTAGCCATGTAGTCTGAAGTCATGATCTCCAAGATAATATAGACCAAAATCTATCATACCCTTTAGATACCTCATCACATGCTTTGCAGCTATTAAGTGAACTCTTCTAGGTTCCACTAGATATTGACTCAAGGTATTTACGGCAAAGCATATGTCTGGTCTAGTATTTGTCAAATACATCAATGACCCAATAATCTGTCTGTATAGAGTCACATCCACTAACTCTGATGAGTCATCAACTAATAACTTCAAGTTGGAGTCCATGGGGGTGGCCATGGCTTTGCACTCCAACATATCAAATCTTTTCAAAATCTCCACAGCATACTTACCTTGATTTAGAAAGATTCCTTTTGCGTCTTGCCATACTTCCAGACCTAAAAAGTATTGCATCAATCCGAGATCTTTCATCTCAAATTCTGAAGAGAGCTTCTCCTTGCACTCGATAATCTGTTTCTCATTTCCAGTCAGAAATAGATCATCTACACACAGCAATAATATGATAGGTTCATCACCCATAACTTTGAGATAAAGATTAGGATCAGCTTTACTCTTGGTAAAGCACATGTTTGTCAAGAAACTATCAATTCTTCTGTACCAAGCTCTGGGAGCTTTCTTCAATCCATACAAAGCCTTCTTCAGTTTGCATACATGTGTTCTTCCATCTTCAACCTCAAATCCTTGTGGTTGTTCTATGTACACTTCTTCCTCAATCACACCATTCAAGAAAGCTGTCTTAACATCCATCTGGTGTAATTTCCACTTCATCATGGATGCAAGTGCCATGAAAGTTCTAATTGAAGTGTACCTTGCAACTGGTGCAAGTGTTTCTTCATAGTCAATTCCCTCTTTCTGAGAGAATCCTCTGGCTACAAATCTTGCCTTATATTTTTCAATTCTACCATCTGCAACATGCTTTATCTTGTATATCCATTTGGAGGATACTACAATCTTGTCCTTTGGTTTGGGAACTATATCCCAAACATCATTCTTCATTATTGACTGGTATTCTTCCATCATTGCTTCTATCCACTCTTTCTTCTGAACTGCCTCTTCATAGCTAGTAGGTTCTTGATCCACCAGATCACACATCAAAGCCACATAGTTGGATAATGGCTTTGGTTTCTTGCTCACTCTAGTGGATCCTTCAGGAGCCCCATACTTTTCAACTCCTAATATAATGTCTCTGGCCCATGTTGGCCTTCTTTTCCTTGAAATGTTTGAAATGGGGGGTTCTTGAGGTTCTAGTATGTCATGGTCTTCAGGTGTTATGTCTTCAGGGATGGGTACACCTTCTGTAGTTCTGGGAGGTGCATCTTCTTCATATATCTATTCATTTTGACACTTCCTAGATCTCTTGAGAGTTGCTTCTTCATCAAATGTCACATCCCTACTTATTTCCATATGATGAAAACCTAGGATGTAAATTCTGAATGCTTTGGATGATTCACAATATCCAACAAATATTCCCTTCTTCCCAGAAGGATATAGCTTGGTCCTCTTCTCTTTTGGAATGTGAATGTACACTAGACATCAAAATATCTTGAGATGACTTACCTCAGGCTTCTTTCCTGTGAACACTTCTTCTAGAGTCTTGAAATTAAGAGCACTGTGGGATAGTCTATTTTGTACATAGACTGTTGTTCTAGCTGCTTCATCCCATAGATACATGGGTAGGTCTTGATCATGTATCATTGTCTTTACATCTTCCATGATGGTTCTATTCTTTCTTTCAGCAACCCCATTTTGTTGGGGATTGTAGGGAGTGGTTAGCTCCCTCTTGATTCTGGCTTCCTTACAAAAATCTTCAAAATCCTTTGAAGTATATTCTCCGCCATTATCTGTTTTGAGTATTTTGATTTTCTTTTCTAAATGATTCTCTATCAATGCTTTGAACTCTTTGAACTTTCCAAAGACTTCATTCTTTCCTTTTAGAAAGTATATCCAAGTCCTCCTTGAATAGCCATCAATGAATGTGAGATAGTATTCATATCCACTCAAAGATGTGGAGGGCATTGGTCCACATACATCTGAATGTATTAACTCCAAGGTACTCTTAGTCTTTGTTTCACTCTTTGGAAATGGGTTCTTGATATTCTTCCCTTTTGCACATCCTTTGCATGTGCCATCATGATCAATTTTTAAGTCTGGTAGTCCTATAACTACCTTGCTCACATGAGGTAGGTCTTTGTAGTTAATGTGGGAAAGCCTTCTATGCCATAGCTCACTTGGGCTAGTGGCTTCATGAATAAGGGCAGCTTCTGAATGGCCCTTGAGTTTGTATAGACCTCCTTCCTCTTCACCAATAACAATTGCATCCTCAATTGATTTTCCTTTAGGCCACATAAGTACTTGGCCATATATGAATTCAACTCTAAATACTTTCTTATCTAATGCTGAAATAGAAAGTAGGTTCTTCTTCAAACCTGGTACATATAAAATTTATTTCATCTTCAATGGTGTTCCAGAATCAAGCTTGTAGCTTGATTCACCAATTCCCTTGATGGGATATTGATAATCATCTCCTAGAGATACCTTTTGTGGAGACGTCTTTTCTTCAAGTCTTGAGAGAGTTTTTTTTTTACCTGTCATGTGCTTTGAAGCACCACTATCAATGAGCCATGTATCTTCTCCTGGTGTCATAGACCCAAAGAGTGCAGAGAATAGAACATATTCTTCTGCATCTTCTACTTTAGTTCTTTTCTTTTGAGGCCTTTCCTCTTCTTCTTCTTCTTCTTCTTCTTCTTCATTATCATCTTCTGCCATATGTGCATGATGTCTTTTGTGAACAAACTTCTTCTTCTTTGTTTGTGAAGTACAATTTCTAGCAAAGTGTCCTAGTTTAAGACAATTGTAACATTGAACTATGGAGAGATCTCTTTTTGAGTTTGTTCCTCTTTTGAACTATGGAGAGATCTCTTTCTGAGTTTGTTCCTCTTCTCCTTTTAAATCTATGGGAAGGTTGAGACTCCTTGTGGTCATGTTTCTTGAAGTGACCCTTTCTTCTTCTTTTGGTGTGCGTAGCCAAAGCTTGGTCATCCTCCTTGAGAAGGGCTTCTCTATTGGCTACCCTAGCTTCTTCTTGAATACAGTCCTCCCATACCACATCAAACTTCGTACTTTCTTTCCTAGCACACATAGTTTGGATGAATGACTCCCAAGGTCTAGTGAGACCATTTAGAGCAATCATGACTAGTTCATCTTCATCAAGGGTATCTCCAATGGCATCTAGTTGTTCCTTGATTTGGGAAACCCTTGAGAAACAATCTTGAATAGATTCTCCTTTGTTCATTTTGGTACTCTTCAACTAAGATCTTAGGTTCATCTTCCTGTTGATGTTCCTCCCTTCATACATTCTTCCTAGGGCATCATACATTTCCTTTGGAGTCCTTTTGGATGCCACTTGGGGAATCAAGTGGTCCTTGATAGAATCAGCAATGATTTTCTTTGCCCTAATTAGATCCTTCCAATACGTTTCTTTGGCTTAATCTTCCTCAGGTTCTGCAACTTCATCCTTGATATATTGGGAAACATCATTCTCTTCAAGAATGAGACCAATTCTATATTTCCATGCCCAGAAATTCTATATACCTTCTAGCTTATCCTCAAGCTTAGTGCTTGGGGCCATCTTGTTAAGATTTAATATGCTAAGACAGAAAATAGCAGCATTACATTCCATTTCACAATAATAGCATATACAGGATCACTGAAGAAACAACAAGCATAGCATAAACACAAGAGACACAAATTTATCCTGGGAAACCCTCATGGGGTAGAAAACCCAGTAAAGCTTCCTCAATATAGATGACCAGCAATATAAAAAGATGTAACCCTGAGCATAAGCTCCTCCTTCTCCATAGCAGACTTCTCCTCCACAAGTGTGCCACTCTCAAGTGAGTGAGTGTGTGTCAAATGAGGAACACACCTCCTCTATTTATACACTACTCCGACTTTTCTTTTACACAAAACATGTAGGCTCGTATTTAACCATTGGGTTAAATACCCCATTACAACTGACTGGGCCGACCCCTCTAGGGTGGTCTAATAACCCTTTGACCCACATAACACATACAGGGCCGACCCCCACTAGGGAAGTCTAATAACCCAAGTTACCACATTCCGACGGAGGAATAAACATCTCCGAATATACAATAATATCTTCACGGAGGAATGAATCATCTCTGAAATAATAAAGTACAAATATAATATTCTTTGAAGTTACAATATCTCAACACTCCCCCTTAACGAGAAGGATATTATAACAGTATCTGCACGAGCAAGGAGTCATCAACATGATACATCTATAAATCATTGGAAGCTTTCTCAACATCATCAGTCACTCAACCAGTTACTGGAACATCTTCAATACTGGAACATCAACATCTTCAGTACTAAGTCTTTATCTTCTGCAGCACTCAAACAGCTACAGCAACATCAATATCTGAATCCTCACGATCGTCAGCATCGTCATCACAAGATCATCAGCATCGCCATCACACGATCATCAGCATCGTCACATCATCTTGATCTACAACATCTGGTTCATCACGATCTACAGCATCTGGATCATATCAATCTACAGCATCTGGATCATCTCGATCTACAACATCTGGATCATCACGATCTACAGCATCTGGATCATCTTGATCTACAGTATCTGGATCATCTCGATCTACATGATTAGCATCATCGTAATCAGCAGCATCGTCATCTAGATCATCACGATCAGCAGCATCGTCATCTAGATCATCACGATCAGCAACATCGTCATCTAGATCATTACGATCAACAACATCATCAATACAAGTATAAATATCATTAATACAAGTATCCTCATCAATACAAGTATACACATCATCAATACAAGTATACATATCATCAATACAAGTATCCTCATCAATACAAGTATACACATCATCAATACAAGTATCCTCATCAATACAAGTATACACATCATCAATACAAGTATCCTCATCAATACAAGTATACACAATAGCAGCATACCCTGCAACACACATGATCCAATTACGGGATGGTCAATCCCTCTCACTTTAGGACATAGGTCCAAGGATGATACAATCCTGATCCACTTACAGGATGATCAATCCCTCTCACTTTAAGACATCTCACCATGTCTAGGGACGATGCAATCCCAATCTATTTACAGGATGATTAGTCCTTATCACTTTAAGACATCTCACCATGTCTAGGGACGAGGCAATCCCAATCTGTTTACAGGATGATTAGTCCTTATCACTTTAAGACATCTCACCATGTCTAGGGACGAGGCAATCCCAATCTATTTACAGGATGATTAGTCCTTATCACTTTAAGACATCTCACCATGTCTAGGGATGAGGCAATCCCAATCTATTTACAGGATGATTAGTCCTTATCACTTTAATACATCTCACCATGTCTAGGGACGAGGCAATCCCAATCTGTTTATAGTATGATTAGTCCTTATCACTTTAAGACATCTCACCATGTCTAGGGACGAGGCAATCCCAATTTGTTTACAGGATGATTAGTCCTTATCACTTTAAGACATCTCACCATGTCTAGGGACGAGGCAATCCCAATCTATTTACAGGATGATTAGTCCTTATCACTTTAATACATCTCACCATGTCTAGGGACGAGGCAATACCAATCTGTTTACAGGATGATTAGTCCTTATCACTTTAATACATCTCACCATGTCTAGGGACGAGGCAATCCCAATCTATTTACAGGATGATTAGTCCTTATCACTTTAAGACATCTCACCATGTCTAGGGATGAGGCAATCCCAATCTGTTTACGGGATGATTAGTCCTTATCACTTTAAGACATCTCACCATGTCTAGGGACGAGGCAATCCTGATCACGTACATTTTGAACCGAGGTCCAGGGACGATGCAGTCCTATCTTCCATTCTCGGAGACACCTATCTACGGCTCACTTTAGGACTGAAGTCCAGGGATGATTCAATCCTTTTTCTTTCTCGAAGACATTTGTCTACGGCTCACTTTAAAACTTGAGTTCAAGGATGATGCAATCCTATCATGTCCACCAAGGACTTCATTCTCGGAGACATCATGTCTACGGCTCTCTTCAGGATGATGCAATCCTATCATGTACATTTTGAACCAAACGCTCAGGGACGATGCAGTCCTATATACGTCCTCTAAGGACCATATTCTCGAAGACATCTGTCTACGGATCACTTTAGGACTGAAGTCCAAGGATGATACAATCCTCATCGTTCGCTAGGAACCACATTCTCGAAGACATCTGTTTACGGATCACTTTAGGACTGGAGTCCAAGGATGATACAATCCTCTCGTCCACTAGGGACCACATTCTCGGAGACATCTATCTACAGATCACTTTAGAACTGAAGTCTAGGGATGATACAATCCTCTCCTATCCACTACGGACTTCATTCTCGAAGACCATACATCTACGGATCCTTTTAGAACATGTGTTCAAGGATGATGCAATCCCCTCGTCAACTTAGACCCTGTCTAAGGACCATCCACCAACCTCTCTGTCAGCATCACCAATATAGGTATCCACATCATCGACCTCACTGTCGATGTAGAAAATCTTGTCATAAGTGACCACATCACTCCCCCTCTCGAGGAGGGTCTTACCAAGCTTGTCTTGGAAAATACTCAAACTTTTCTTGAGGTAGAGGTTTGGTTAGTACATCGGTAACTTGTTACAAATTCAACTTTATAGTTCCTTTCTGCGCCATATCATGGAACACTAGATTCTCTGCCATCTTGATACAACTCTATTTGTCACATAGGATCACATTTGGGTCTATTTCTAAGTCAAACAATCCAGAATCCATATTGCTTCACAACTAGAAGAGCAACCAGCCATATATTCCGCTTGTGCTGAGAGCCACACTAGACTGCTTCCAGCTAAACCACGATATCATGGCTGGTCCCAGACAATAACTTCCTCTTGATGTGCTCTTCCTGTCTGATACAATTTTTGCCCAATCATCATCTATGTAGCCATCTGAAGTCATGATCTCATAGATCAAAGTCTATCGTATCTTCTAGGTACCACATCACATGCTTTGCATCTAACAGGTGAACACATCTAGTTTTCCACTAGATACTGACTCAAGGTGTTCACAACAAAGCATATATCTGACCTAGTATTCGTTAGACACATCAATGACTCAATGATTTTGTCTGTACAGAGTTATATCCACTAACTCTGATGAGTCATCTGCAAACAACTTCAAGTTGGAATCCATGCGAGTGGCCATTCCAACATATCAAGTCCTTTTAATATTTCTTGGCATACTTTCCCTGGTTGAGAAAGATTCCTTCTGAGCCTTTCCATACTTCCAGACCTAGGAAGTAATGCATCAATCTAAGATCTTTCATTTTCATTTCTGAAGCCATCTATCTGTGCCATCTCTTGTCAGATGGGTCTACTTATATGAGCCTCAACATCATTTGAACTATGTGGTGAGTTCCTTCTTGCATACATGTCATCTGTGTATAGAAACCATATTCAACCTTGTAGCAAAGGTTGAGATCCACATCACCCATGGTGATCATTAAGCTCATCAATTGATTATCGATCCTGGGTACCCATACAAAACCTGATTCACACTTTACACCATTAAGAGAATGGTCTTGTCTAGTCACTTGGAGCAAACATCTCGCCATGATTCTCTTCCTCTTTCTAAGAGAATCTTCTAGTCACGAGCCTTCTATATTTTGTTTGATTTGTAAATCTTCTTGTTGAACATCCATCATTTGTTCGGTGTTCATCATTCTTCATGATCTTTCCTACAAATCAAAATTAAGTACATGATTAGTAATACTTCATAATCATGAAATCATGTTGACATGATAACCTATTATGCATACAGATATCATTTACATACTTATGCAACTATCTTGACCAATACTTTGGCACAACACTTTTCCATATCCTGTATGCATACAATGGCTATCTAGATGCCTTCCATCTCTACCAGAACATACTATCGAGAGTGTGCACAGCTCTCAGTATGTCAGCAAATAGGTTTCATTCTAGACAAGCTACAATGGAATGTTTGTCCAACTTACCAATCATATGCATATTAGTAGTATATTGTTCAATGCTCTATGAATGTTTACACTCAGCGTGATATATTCTAAATATGCATACAATCTATTACAAGCAATATCATTTACTATTTTAAATAACAACTCAAATACTTATCTTTTATGTTTGTGTGGTTGCCTCTCGCTTGGTCTTCTAAATGTATTTTGAACTTCTATTCATTCTATACCATTGTGCATTCTCAAGTGTGCAGTAGTGTTATCCTCATGATCTCATACACAAACATACATTCATTAGTATATTATAAACATTATCAAAACATCTAAATAGTCTTGAATATGTATAGTCACGATCATAGATAATAAACATTAGTATTCAAGATTTCAGGGAAGACTTCTTTTACTCATGCATATCATCAATCAAGATAAAAGACATATTATGCATAATCCCTTGATTACTAACTTTATGTATAAGCATATCTAATCATGCCAAGTATACTTGTATAAGGGATCCTAATACAAGGTAAGATTCTAACATGACATAGGAAAACATACCTGGATTAGTATACCTGCTTAGTTATGTACAACATACCTAAACAATCTCTTCAATGATTTAGAGATCCTGAGCTAGAACCTACATGTCTCATAGGTTAAGCATAATATAACAAAGTCATACATACCTCGTAAGTAGAACAAAGATTATGGATGAGTCTTTGTCTTCATGATGTCATGGTCATGGAACTTGATTTGTATTTTGTGATGTACTTGTATCTTGTTAGCAGACAACATCAACCTCACACAACACCATAATGCATTAGTACAATCATATAGCCCTAATCAATGAATGTCTTCGATCATTCACATGCATTCATACTGTTACTAGGGTAATAAGCAACTCTAACATTAATCAAGATTGTACTAATAAATAGCATGAAGACAAACACATTATGAACTTAATCAAGAATCAAATTTCAAGACATACCTGAACCTCCTTAAGTCATACCTGTCGAGACTTCTTGTATTCTTCTTATGTAAGGCCTTAGCCTCAAATCCCCCTGAAACTTGATCTGGAGCTTGATTAGGGTTTGTTAGAGAAACCCTAAAAAATTCAATCATTGACTTTCACACTTCTGAATGGATTGAAGGATGTGTCTTGCTGAGTTGATCAAACTAGCATACTTCAATTTTGAAATCTCCAAAATTTGACCCCTCAAAATTGCCTTCGAAACTTCTAGATCTTATGGACAGGATCCCGAACTAGGGTTTGATGAAGCCCACCCTTCTTCCCAGTCAAAAGGTTCAATCCAAGGTTCTAAACTCTTATTTTTCTGAGGAGCTTCCAGCCGTGGTTACAGACTTCAAAAATTCCAACTTTTGCTGAAGCCCTAATTTTCCATCTTTCCAATCAAAATCCCGAACTGGGGTTTGATCAAGATCGGTCTTCTACCCAACCAAAAAATTCGATCTTGGTCTCTAAATTTTGATTTTCCTAAGTAGCATTCAGCCGTGGATTCGGATTCCAAAAATTCTAACTTTCTCCGAAACCCTAAATTCCGGAATCCATGAATGAAGGTGCTCCAAAAATAATTCTGTTTTGACAGAAATATGTACCTGATTGTTTCTGCTGTAACTTTGAACTTTTTGCTCCACAGGATCTGAAAACTTTTTCTGTGGTAGCCTGACCCATCATCTTTCCATCCCGACAGGTATGACCTCAATTGGATTTTCTGAGAGAGAGTTATGCCAAGTGTCGCAACGTGACCTTTTTAAAGGATAAAATAGGAGAGCGAACTTGTACGGCATTCCACGTGTCATTGGTTCATCTTCGGCCTCTGAAAAAGTTTCCTGAGATAGTACAGTATGTGTACTACCTTTCACTTTTTACGAAATTTCATTTGGAGCTTCCTATCCCAAGTTATGCCAAGTGTCGCAACATGACATGCTTATGGGATAAAACAGGAGAGCGAACTTGTACGGAGTGCCACGTGTCACTGGTTCAACTTCGGCCTCTAAAAAAGTTTCTTGAGATAGTACAGTCTGTGTACTACCTGTCACTTTTTACTAAATTTCATTTGGATCTTCCTAGCCCAAGTTATGACCTTTTTTCCTAGGTCACCTGAATTTGACTGAGATCTGGAAGAGACAGAAACCCTAACTTGTACTGATCATAACTCACAAAGTACAACGAATCTGAGGGTTCCCTTTGGACACAAGGTACCTGGGGATGTTATCTACGACTTGTAAACTTTTCAGATCCTGAAACTTTGCATAAATGGATTTATAGTGAAAGTTCCACGATGACTGGTTTTTTCTATGTAAAACCCAAACCTTCAAATTGTCGCAAGTGAAGCAAGTGTCGTAAGTGCCATACATTGCCTTCCTTCAGATTAGCTCTGATCCCATGTTAAGATTTAATATGCTAAGACAAAAAATAGCAGCATTACATTCCATTTCACAATAATAGCATATACAGGATCACTGAAGAAACAACAAGCACAGCATAAACACAAGAGGCACAAATTTATCCTGGGAAACCCTCATGGGGTAGAAAACCCAGTAAAGCTTCCTCAATATAGATGACCAGCAATATACAAAGATGTAACCCTGAGCATAATCTCCTCCTTCCCCATAGCATACTTCTCCTCCACAAGTGTGCCACTCTCAAGTGAGTGAGTTTGTGTCAAATGAGGAACACACCTCCCCTATTTATACACTACTCCGACTTTTCTTTTACACAAGACATGTAGGCTCATATTTAACCATTGGGTTAAATACCCCATTACAACTAACTGGGCCGACCCCTCTAGGGTGGTCTAATAACCCTTTGACCCACATAACGCTTACAGGGCCGACCCCCACTAGGGAAGTCTAATAACCCAAGTTACCACATTCCGACGGAGGAATAAACATCTCCGAATATACAATAAGATCTTCACGGAGGAATGAATCATCTCCAGAATAATAAAGTACAAATATAATATTCTTTGAAGTTACAATATCTCGACACATCTTGCCCAGGGGGTTACCAAAAATTGAAAATTCCAAAAATGAAAAACTGACCTTACCAAGAGATTGGCTTGACTGAGGCGAGGTGACTGATGTACTTACTTTCTGGAAACTTCAATTTTTTAGCCTCCAAACTTGACCAGCGAATTTCGGACCTGCTGTAGAAATCTGGTTCTAGTTTTCTGGTTTTCTGGTTTTCCGCACTTTTTTGTCAAACTAGGGTTTGACTTTCCTAGAGTTCTACCCAACCAAAAATTTCGATCTAGGGCTCAAAAGTTTGATTTTGAGGGAGGGCTATCCAACCATGTAATCAGAATCCAAAAATTCCAACTTTTACAGAAACCCTAATTTTCATCGGAGGAAGAGAGAGAGATATTTTTACCTTGTGAAAGATGTCCTATTCAAGCTAGCTCTGATACCATGTTAAGTTTATACTAATTTGACTAGAAAGATCACTGAAAGAAACACAATCACAAGATAGACAAAGATTTACCCTGGGAAACCCTCATGGGGTAAAAAACCCAGCAAAGCTTTCCTCAATATAGATGATCAACCAATACAAGATGTAGAAACCAAAGAAGAGCTCCTCCTCCTCTTCCTATGCAGACCTCTCTCTCACTTTTGCGCTACTTTCCAAGTGATGAATTAATGAGATAAGTGAGGAACATCCTCATCTACTTATACTTGTTTCCGGACTGACTTTTTACCTTATGGGGACGACCTCTCCTAAGAGGGTCTAATAACCCCTAATAAATTAACTCAGGGCCGACCCCCACATGGGAGATCTAATAACCCTAGTTACCACAATCCATCAGAGGAATAAACATCTCTGGATATACAATGGGGTCACCTCGGAGGGATGGAACATCTCCGGAATAATAAAGTACAAATATAATATTCTTAGAAGTTACAATATTTCAACATTGCTAACTCAGGAAATAGGATCTTCTGTACATAGAAGAGTTTCCTATTTACATTTATGTAGAGACGAAAAGTTTGAAGATAGAAATATTTCCCAATCATTTATAAGGGAGGTTTATATCCTTTATAATTACACTTATGTATTCATTTTCTGAGGGAGTGATCTCACCATTCATTGTATTCATATTATTGAAACTTATCCAGTTTCAAGCATATTTTTATCCTTGATTAAAAGAGAAGATATTTAATTTGGAAACATTATAGGTTCAATATATTTGTGTCTAATGTGCCATCTTGGTTTGGTTGGTGAAAAATAAATTGACCATTCTAAAGGTCGCAAGCTTGCTTTTCCAAACTGTATGCCTCCTGGCTGAATTCCCTATATGTATTTTGTAGTGTGCAATGGTTCATCTTCCCCATGAGTGGTCATATACTCTTTAGAATGTGTGAAAGGATAATGTTTCATCATGTTAGAAAAATATTCCTATTACAGCGTATTTTGCCACCCTGTGAGCATTTTTACTATTTGGCCTCTAATATTCATTTCATTGACTTAGAACCACTTTTTGCCCTTCAGGAACCCAATTTTCCCTATTTTTGTTCCTGTACGTGAGCTGCTTTGTTGCAACTCGCGCATACGTACGCTGGCCCACTATATCCCCTGTACATCGAGTTAAATGGTAATTTATAGTAAAAAAATCTATTTTTACTCCAAAAAGAGGTCTTAGGGTGACCTTTACCCCTCCATGTATCCCGAAACGACTCGATTGAACCTTTCACCTACCTTTGGAAGGCTATATATTGAGCTCTTATGGTACATGGAAGGAGGAGAAAGAGATAGCATCGAAACTCTATTGAATTTTTTCCATAGCATGAGTCTACATCCATTAATCCTAGTTGTTGTGAACCTCTTATGTTCACCTACCAAACTCCTTCATAGTTTTAGTTTTACATTGCATGGGGGATTGAAGTGGTGGAGACACAAGTGGAGGGACCTAGTTCTCGGTTCAGATGAGTTGCCGGCAAGAGGTTGTATCATGTACTTCTTGTTTCAATAATAGAAATACTCATTTTCTCGTCCAATTGATGTTTTGAATGGTTAATTAACATTGGGTACATTTGCTTATTTTATCATGGACCATGCTATTGTTTATGCTAATATCTTTCATATATTATATGCACTTGCTTGTATTTTTTGTAGAGATTGGAAAGCTCAACAGGGATCTACTTCAAACGTCCGGTTGAAGGTTGGTCATTTATCCACATCTTAGCATTTTCATTTATATAGCATTGTATTGAGAATTGAGCTGATTTCTGGTAGTAATTTGTCTGTTGTGGTCTACCCCAAGCCATAGGAAGTTTTTCTCCGTAACAGAAATGGCGACTCCACTGGGGAGGAACCTCCATTTTGGGTATTTTTTGCATTTTTTCTTGTTTTGAGTTTCTGTTTTTTCAAGCTTCTATGTCATTGACTGACTATTAGGGTCTGTATAAGAAATCATGATTTTTCTTGGTTCTTTGATTCATTTTTGTTCCACCTACCTTTCCTTGTATGTGGGTCATCTTTGCTTAGCTTATGTGTATGCGCTATTGTTAGTACAGTAGCCCGCGTATACCCGCTATTGTTCTATGAACAATTGCGTACAACTCTAGGATCGATTTGTTTTTTATCTTTGGTTGTTGTTGGGTGAATTATGGGTGTTCCTGAGTCTTAGTAGGCCTGTATTCTGACTATTCCATGTCTCTTTGTTGACTAGAAACTCATCTTTCTTTAGTTTTTGAGCTTTTTGGTTTTGAACCATTTTTTGTTTTTATAGCTCATTAGCTTGGTTGAGTCTTACTTTTATGGATCTGCTAGTTTGATTGCTTTTCATGCTCTGCATTTTTCTGAAGAGATATGATTCTGCTTGCATTTTTCTGAAGAGATATGATTCTGCTTGCATTTTTTCAGTCATCTATATTGAAAAAATTCAAAAAAAAATGTTTTGCATTTTCATTTCATTTATTATGAAAATACAAAAAAAATTTCTTTATGTTATTGCATTTTGCATTAGAGTGCTTGTGTTTTCATTAGGACTTGCTTGAGCATGAAAGTATAAAGAGATTGCATTGTTATTTTTTGAATTACAAAACGTTGGTTTGATTTTCATTTAGTGGCATGGTTTTTCCATTGAATAGAAGGGTCTAGTGTTTATTGGATGTGCATTTGTTGAGTCTATTCACATCATCAGTTGCACAACCATATCCTTTGAGTAATCACAGCCATTTAAAATTAATGCTTAATCTAAAATTGATTGGAAACGATTTTATCTTTTATAGGGTGCACCAGCTAGCATAGGTTTAGAGTCTTGGAATAGATCATTGTGAGTTAACAATCCAAGACTATTGAACCAAACATTATGTGTTTGACCAGGGAGTGGTGAAAACCATGGTATACATCAGTGTTCTCAGGAAGCTCTACTCAAACTAGAGTTAAGCACGAGGTCACGGGAGGTTGGTTGCGAAGATAGCCCTCCAATACTAGTTGAACGTGCAATATATTTCCAAGATTTGTTCGCGTTTGAGGACTCTTGGGGGATTTGACCCTCTTGAGTTTCAGGCTTAGTTACCCTTCCCATACGACGGATCCCACCTACGACTATCCGCCTAAGAATTGGTTATACGTGGTGGCCTTAGTTGCTTTACCTAGGTATCACATAGGGTTCTTACAGCGGTTATTCTGTGAGTATCCTGAGTCAGATAAGGGTCAGACAGCACAATTGTTGTATGTATAGGGATTTGACCATGTGCACATAGTGAAGTCTGAGGGCCCTTATAACTGATTATGTTACCTTCGGTTATAGTTTGGGAGTCTCAAGCCTCTCATAGGCAAGACATACCGGCTGTAGTGTCGGGAGGTCCCTTGAACTAGTCCTATTTGTGTGCATTTGGTTGTAGGTTTCTTTTAGGTGTATTCTCTCTGACGCTCTAGTAGGACTTTAGGAGACAATTATTTGTTGACTTTTTGAAGTCATCATGGATCGATATTCGCCCCTCCGCCTATCTCGTAGGTTGGTCAGTTTACCAGCTACGATCCGTCACAGTCTTTTATTAAGAGGTGTCAAAAGACTACCGCTGGTCTTTCATTTACATCTCACGAGCTTCAGAGAGCTCTTATCATGAGTTCCACATCTGGCACAACAGGATTCCCTTCGACTCTTCCTACTAGTCCAAAGCGAACTTCCCCTCCTATCATATTCTCTCTGAGAACTAATTGGTTGTATAGTTCACCACACGTGACTCCTCATGGTTCTGGTACATCCTAGCCCACGAGCACAAACCCTTTTGATGGAACATGGTCAACAAGTTATTTATATGGTTCATCCTTGGGATGTTAGGTTATGGTTCTACATCCGTCCCTATGAATTCACACCCTTTTTCATTGGGCATGCCCGGTTATATGCCAACTATTACTTCCACCATGTCTAGTAGTCATGCTAGCTCTAGTGTCAGAGTAGGGGGAACCATGCCAGCTTACATCGCATATCATTTTGGGAGTAGTCACATCCTTCCATCTACTCCATATGTTGGAGGAGGACCATATCCTACGGAATCCCCTAGTGTTAGTGTGAACCCATTTTCGTGTGGAGGTTTCACAATAGGTATGGGATCTACAACTTACATTCCATCTTTTAACCCACATACCTCTATGCATGTACTCTCGAATGCTTTTATAATGCCGAATCCTCCTCCTACATCTATTTCGTCGATTCCAGTGAGTGGGAATATACCATTTTCATACGGCCATCACTCGTCTAGTTTCCCTTCTTTAAGTGGCTATATGGGACCCCATTCTTATGGAGGTCATTCTTATGACTTTTCAACTAGTCCTAGTTACTATCCCAATCCCTCTCACGAAATCCCTTCTATGCACATGCCTGTGTATCATAACATGGGTCAGTACGGAGGAGGTTATTATCCTTACGGTCATAGTCATGACTTCTATCAGAGTTCGTAGGTACCTCAGGTGTCGGCTACCATGAACACGATCTCACCTTCGCATAACCAGTCTCTTTTGGGAGCTTATAATCAATCTTCATAGCCTCAACTCTAGTTTCTTGCTATATTGAATCTACCTGATCTTTCGAAGCTCACAAATGATCTGGTGTGTCACGATCCTACATGGCCTCCAGTCCCCACCAAGCTACCATCTGACGTTCCAAAGTTTGAGGGGAAGAATGGTGAGGATCTAGGTGATCACGTCACCACATTTCACTTATGGTGCTCCTCGAATTCCTTGAACCATGACTCCATTTGTTTGAGGCTATTTCAATGCACCCTCACAGGGGCAGCGGTGAAATGGTATGTCGAGTTTCCTGGGGGCACATATAGAGGTTTCAACAATTTATCTTTGGTTTTCCTAGACCACTTTCAGTTGCCGGTTCGTTATGATATTGGCACCGAAATTTTGTCCACCTTCCATCAGGAAAAAGCCATGCACATCTCTGACCATATTAAGGAGTGGATAGTGAAAGCTAACATTCCTCCATAGTTTCTGTTGGAATGGTTCCTTAATTATTTACTCCCTTACGTTTCGAAGGATGTTTCATCGTCCATTATTATGACTGAGGAACAAGCTATCTTTAAATCCCAATAGCTAGACCTAGTCTATGCTCAGTCTGGCAACTTATATGGCATTATACCTGATGCACCACGGTCACAACATGAACCCAAGCCAGTTCCTGGACCACATGCCGGTGGTATTGTTGGATCCACAAGTACTCGTCTGGTAGATTTGGTTACGAATCATATGCACAATCTCTCCATTAGCCAATCTACCCCCGGACAGGCTCACACCTCATCCGTTTCCACCCAGTTGTCGGATGTTCACTCTATACAATCGACGAACTCGTCAGGTAACCAGCAACCTGGTGGGAAGAAAAAGGGGACGAATAATCATAGGGGTGGGAATAATAAGAACAATAACGCTAAGAAAGAAAACACCATCCCTCCTCGGGACAGCGAAAATGTTGGTGGGGACCGCAAACCTAGACGTAAAGTGAAATTCCCTTGTAAACTTTGCACGGAAGATCACCTTACACATTTGTGTCCTTGTCTCGAAGAAGCCGTGAAGCACATTGCACAGGGACCAGCTGTGTTGAAGGATCCCCTTCCTCATCACCAAAATATGGCTTCGGGTGCTTCGATCGCTGATAGTGGAACTTATGAAACTTTGACATCCTCTACCCATGCTGGCGGTTACGGATGCGTTAACATGGCCAAATCGAAGGTTAGTGTTGCTACTCACTCTCGTGACTATGTATCTCCACAACCATCAATGGGGAATGATCCCCTTCCGCCTGAGACCCCTTTGCATATCGAGAAGCCTAACTCTATGCCACGGATACCAAAAGGTGTTCTTAAGCGTTCGATGCACAATCCCAATGCTCGAGCCACCTAGAACTACTCCATTGTAGAATATTTGGGCCAGACTCTGTGTGCCATGTCAGCTCTCGAAGTTCTCCAGGCTTGTCCTTCTCAAAGGACTGCCCTTTTATGTGATTTGGGATTCCAGGATTAGTGTAGTCCTAGCATTATCAAGTTCGATACTACTGATGTCCAGCCTCGGTTTCCCTATCATGTGGCTTTCCAAGTCCATGTTAGGTTCTTACAAAAGATCATTAAACGTATTGTGGTTGATGAAGGTGCTTCCACATCAGTAATGCCGTTGGCTTGTTGGCAGGCTCTAGGTTCCCTTCCTTTGTCGAAGTCTATGACCATGCTGACTGCATTTGACATTCGTTCATTCAGGCCACATGGTATTATCCCCTCCCTTGAGGTCCACCTGGGTGGGAAGACCGTGCCAATTGAAGTCAAGGTGGTTGATGCACCCATCGACTACAACCTTTTACTGGGCCGCAATTGGATCTACGCTATGAAAGCGATCATGTCCTCTATGTTTAGAGTTGTCTTCTTTCCCCATGAAGGAAAGATTCTGACGGTCGATCAATTCCATTTAATAGTTCCAATACCATTGCATCACCAGGAACGGAAGTTCCTCGGATCGAAAATTCTCATCCGGCAACTGGGAATATTGGTGTAGGATTGTATTCCTCTTTGATGGGATCTTTAGACTTTGTTGCACCAATCTCCTTTATAGGAACTGTTTCCAATAGTGTGCCTTCCTCATTACATAATGTACCATTCCGGACATCATATTTGTTAATTTTTCAATAATTTTATTCAATATTATCTAGGATCACTAAGAGAATAACAAGCACAGCATATAACGATCACAAGAGACAATGGACACAAAGCATTTCACCAGGGAAAAACAAGAAGGTGAAAAACCCCGCAACTTCCTCAGGGATAGAATAAGCCCCAATACAAAGATCACAAATATCAATCCCCAAAAGATAGATGTCTCCAGCAGCTACTCCTCCTCCACTTGTGCGCACTCCTCTCTCTCAACTATGCGAGTTGGATGAGTGAGTGAATGAATAGAATGAGAGACACACACTCTCTATTTATACAATGACTTGACCTACATTTAACCCTAACTGGGCCAACTTCCTAAGGAATCCTAATAACCCATCCACATGACACATACGGGGCTGACCCCACACAAGTGGTCTAATAACCCATCAAATAAGTTACGACACTTACAATGTAACTTGCGACACTTCCAATCGGAGGAATAACACATCTTCGTTGGGGATACAATAAAGTACAAATGTAATATACAAGTGAATATCTTCCTGGCACGTCCCCTCCCGTCGATCCGTTGCAAGGGAGTAAACATGACCAAACATACCGGGATTATTTGACAATCTCAGCCCCACTCATTAGTAAGAAAATTCATGAATAAATAAAAGCTTATGCGTGCAGATCATTCTTAATAAACACAGTGGAATTACACACTTTCCACGCACCATTTCATCATGCATTTAGCATGTAACAATAGTCATTAATTAAAACATTGCAAAGCACAGAATTAACATAACTCAAACCACAAAGAGTACTTATCTTGAAATGTAGTGCAGAATCATACCCAATATAAACACAACGGAATAACCATAATAACACCCACGCATAAGGGAATACATCAGCCTATTTCTTCCAGGAAAAATAATGAAACAATCATTCCATAATCAATCCCATTCTCATGCTATGCACAGGCTTCATGCCAACTAGCTTAAGATAATCATTTCATTCAAATAACATGAATAATTAAACATGCAAAACAGAACACAGAATGAACAGACTTTAACCACATAGAACACTTATCTTTATGATGAAGCAGTCCAAACAACTGGCTATGTGAGAGAAACGTTCCACCCAACCATAGTTCTCTGTCCAACCTGTATTCTTTCAGCTAAGAGGCCACCCCCAAGCTGGGATGTGTATCCAGTGAGGAGGAACTAGACAGGCTCACTCACAACCATGATCCCACACACACAGTCATGCTAAGCCAACGCATAGTTGGGTTTATCAAGCATGCAAGATACAAATGAGGAGGATGTTAAGCCAGTGAGATAAACCACAGAACTACATACATCTAAAGATAAATTCAAGCAATACAATCCTCTGTTCAAACATCCACACTTGGATTTCTCACAATTCTGTCATCGAATAACTCAATCCCGTCACTGGATTTCTAGGCTATAAAAACTGGGTTTTCCAATGGATTTCGGGGCAGCTAATGCTCTCAATTTTTCCCCAAGTTTCATATCTATGGATCCCCCATTGGATTTCACTGTCAATACCAAGTTCTGGGCGTTTATGGCACTTCAAAACGTGGGTTCTTGCAAAGTTGTTATTTCTAGTTTTTCTCACTGCTAGGCATGTGTAATGGATGGAAACTGAAGCTTGGATCTTCAACAATGGAATGGAAATTAGGAAAAACGAATTACCTTGAGGTAGAGTGACTTGTGGGTCAAGAAAATAGAGCCCATACTCTTCCATACGAATTTCTGGGTTGCCCATGCTCCATTGAATCCATGGACTGATTTCCTTAACAACTTTCTTATATGGATTTAAATGTCAGCAAGGAAATTCAAATGGGTTCTCAAAATGACATTTGGAAGCCTATAGTTCAATCCCAAAACCCCCTCACCACTCCCTAGTGGATACACATGGCCCCTTCTCATTAGTTGCTTCCATAGCCAGTTTTGGTATTTTATTGCATGATGTTTATTTACATCATTTTTACAATGCCCCATGCCTTAATAGCACATGGGTAACATAATATCTAATACTTGCCTTTTAACGAAAATTCTAAGCATCCACTAGCAGGGCCTTGGCCTTTAGCTCCACGCTAGGAAAACATACATCACATGTACACAATGTTTACATTAAAAGCTAATATATCCTAAGGGTCAAAATGGGGTATTACACTTCAGAAGTTACAAATACATCAACAATATTTTAATGATTCATGGAATTTACCTTCCACGAGTTCCTCGTCTGGAAGCATTACACACACCAAGATGGCCATGCCATTGTCTATAGCTGAGCTTGCCTACTGTGAGATTCAACAAGCCACTACAGAACCGGATCTCTCTTCTTCACCGATAGAAGAAGAAGATCCCGTGATGTTTCCCGCGTGGGCAGCCAAATCGTCTTGCTCGCATGATTGCCTTGATGATACTCTTCCTTTAGATGAAGCTATCATCGCGGCCATGTATGGTAGTGATAAGCCTTGAGAATATGTTCATCGTCGATCTTATTTTCTTCCCAAGCTTGACCTTATCGAATAGGAAGAGTTTCAATCGACTCTAGCAAAGAAGGTTGGTCACCCTGTGGCTCCTTTGGATTCACATGGGATTTACGCGGAGGGGAAAATGGTTAACATTTCCCCAACCATTCCGATCAACATCTCTTGCACTACCAGAAAGATTGAGAATCTTTACATTGGTGTTGATTGTTCCCCCAAGTAGATCTGCATTTACACCGAGCTTTTCAAAGAATTTTGGGATGTTTTCGCCTGGTCTTATGAGGAGATGCCAGGAATAGACCCTAGTATTATCGAACATGAAATTAAGGCTTATCCAAATGTTAAGCCTGTTCAGCAACGTCTTCATGTTGTGAATCCTAGGAAGGTAGCCGTGATCAAGGCATAGGTAGAGAAGCTGCTCAAAGTTGGTTTCATCTACCCGGTTCCCCTTACCTAATGGGTATCCAATCCCATTCCTATGGATAAGAAGCAAGGAACCATCCGTGTATGTACCAATTTTAGAGATCTGAACTAAGCATGTACTAAGGATAACTTCCCCACTCCATTCATAGATAAAATCTTGGATGCTTGTGCGGGAAGCGAAGTGTTTTCATTTATGGATGGTTTTTTAGGTTACAATCAGATCCAGATTAAACCCGAGGATCAACATAAGACCACATTTATATGTCCTTGGGGTAACTTTGCATACCAGAAGATGCCCTTCGGCCTTAAAAATGACGGAGCTAATTTTCAGCGTGCCATGACCTATGCCTTTAATGACCTTAAGCGTATAGTGTAGGCTTATCTAGATGATCTTGCAGGTCACTCTCTCAAGAGAGTTGATCACCCCAGTCACCTCTGCCTCATTTTTGAAAGATGTCGATATTATAATATTCAGTTGAACCCCAACAAGTGCATCTTTGTCGTGAAAAGTTGTCTCCTTCTAGGGTTTGTGGTTTCCAAAGAGGGTATTAGAGTCGATCCTTTAAAGGTTGAGGTAATACTTCGATTCCCTCCCCCACGTAACTTGATTCAACTTTAGAGCCTCCAAGGGAGAGACACTTTCTTGCATCATTTTATCGTGAATTATGCCAATTTTACTAAGGATTTTGCACAATTACTGAAGAAGGACACCCCTTTATATGGGATGAGTGAGCCCAACAGTCCTTCGACGCTTTTAAGAAAGCCTTGGTATCGTCCCCTCTGCTTATTCCACCTGACTTTGCAAGATATTTTTTGCTTTATGTGACCGTGTCTCAAGAGACGATTGGTATGGTCTTAGTTCAGGCGAATGATGTGCTTCCGGAGCATGTTATCTATTATCTTAGTAGGAATCTCGTAGATGTTGAGCTGAGATACTCTCACGTTGAGAAATTGGCCCTTGCGACTGTTCATGTAGTCCAACGGTTACGACATTATATTTTGCTTAGGAAGACCACCGTTATAGCGCGTGTCAATCTATTTCAATTTGTGCTCTCACGATGCATAATTGGGGGGAAATATAATAAATGGATTGTCATCCTTCAGGAGTTTGATCTTCATTTTTCTTCAACGAAGTCGGTGAAGTCCTTGGTTTTCACAGAATTGATGTCGGATTTCCCAAAACTTGATGAGGAAGTAGTCCATGAAGACTCATTTGTGGATGAACATTTATTTCTTATCTCATCAACGGGCCCTTGGTATGGGGATATCATCATATATCTCCAAACTCTAAAGTTCCCTTTGCACTATTCGCAAGACGAGCGACAACGTGTGAGACATCAAGCTAAAGATTATGTCATCATCGGTGAAACTTTGTATTGCTGAGGAAAAGACTCTACTCTCCGTCGTTGCTTAACTCATGAAGAAGCAAAGAGCTAGTGTTAAATGATTGCCACAGCGGAGCGTGCGGTGGTCACTTATCCGGGCTTGAGACAGCCCAACGTATCTTACAAGCGGGCTATTTTTGGCCTACAATCTTCAAATATTGTGTAAATGTTGTGAAGAGATGTCACCCTTTCCAGGTGTTCTCTCAAAACATGCACTCGCACCCTGCTCCTTTACATCCGGTCGTCACCGTCGGTCCCTTCACCAAGTGGGGGGTATATTTCATGGATTGCAAACCAGCTTCAGCTGGGGGGCATCACCATATCATCGTGGTCGTTGATTATTTTACGAAATGGGATGAGGCCATGCCAACCGTAAAAGTTGATGGTGCTACAGCAACCCACTTTGTTTTCAATCAGATTATAAATCGATTCGGTATCCCAAAAGAGATTGTCACTGACCATGGCAGTCACTTACAAAACCATATGATGGTGTATTTGTCACTCAAGCTTGGGTTTAAGCAAGAACATTCCTCTTCATATTACCCCCAAGCGAATGGTCAGGTCGAGGCAGTAAATAATTCCTTAAAGACCATTCTCCAATGAATCATCCGACAAAGCAAGAGCAATTGGCACGTTATGTTATATTCTGCTTTGTAGGCGTAACGAACCACAGTAAAGACTGCCACCTGGTTCTCACCATTTCAGTTAGTTCATGGTGTGGAGTCTATCTTACCAATTGAATGTGAAATCCCTTCCTTGAAACTGGCTGTAGAGCTCCTACCTGACACTTCAGAAGTAGAGCAACATCTAGTCTACCTTGAGAAACTTTACGAGAAGTGTCGGGATGTCACTATAGCAATTGATGCTAACAAACGTCGTGTTAAGGTTCAGTATGATAGGTCTGTCCATCCCCGGCAATATGTTGAATGTGACTTGGTCCTCCTTTATGATAAAGCTAAGGAACCCCTGGGGGCAGGAAATTTTAACCCCATGTGGCACGATCCTTACGTTGTGAGGCGTGTCCTGGAGAAAGGATCCTACAAAGTGGAAGACTACGAGGGGAACGCCTTGAAGGAGCCTAGAAATGGGCTCTACTTCAAGCGATATTATGCTTGAGCTTTGAGATCAAGATGATACTTTTGTATACTATTGTATAGTTGCTTCTGTCCATAGTTTAGCTTTCTTTTGATTTTTTGGGTCGGCTGATTCGCTTCTGATTGGTTGACAGATGTCAGCGGAATATCCAGTGTTCTTGGGATTCACGGATAGGGCTAGCCATCATACGCAGAGACTTACTTCTATTGTGCGGGTTATTTACTCGCCCAACCATCAGATTGTGTCTTCAGGAGGTGCTTTCCTCGGTCCTACATCCAACAATGTGGCCGAGTACATTGTTGTTATCGAGTTACTTCGCAATTCCATTTCGCTTGGTATCCAATCTTTAGAAGTCTGCCTGGATGCGCAACTGGTTGTGTCTCAATTGAACGACCAGTACCGTGTGAGGGACCCTATGTTACTACGGAGGTTTTTAAGGGTAAGACTCTTGGAGCGTCATTTTGTTTTCATTACATACATTCATGTCCCGAGACATTTTAATCATGTAACTGATGCATATGCTAATTATGTCCTAGATTGGCATTTGTCACATCCATAAAAGAAGAACGCAAATTAACATTCATTCATACATTTGTACATACGCTATAATAGAACCGAATAATCATAGTTATATATATATATATATATATATATATATATATATATATATATATATATATACGTCAAAACGTGGTGTCATAATACAAAACTGGAGCCTGTAGCTCTCATAAATATACAATCCAATACAAAAATCGTGAGACCCCGTGGAATCTAATCCCTGCGGGGAGGCTTCATCGCCTCGGAAAGATGAGTCTGAATATAATAGTGTACGGCGTTGACTATACGCCGCAGTAGCCGCACCCAAGTACTCGGTACCCCTACAACGTGTCGCTGCACTGCCTCCGGGAGATGCTCCACATCTATTACCGGTACTATGGTTGTCATGCAGGCCAAGTTGACCCGTACTATCTCTAGAGTGCACTCTACCGCTGCACCTACTACCTCGCCTCCTCTGCCTCTGCGGCAGTGTCGTGGAAAACCATGAGGTCTGCATGGACCCATATCTGCAAACAAACAATCACCCATTAATTTATGATACCACACCAAAAATATTTTTGCATTCACTTATAATCAAAAATCCAAAAAATTAAATACACAAAAACTTAAAAAGAGTAGTCATACCTATGTCTCCAAACGCATCCCCTGGAGGGAGCGGCATGTCTCTATCTCCACGGTAGTCTATCTCCTCATATGGGTATTCATCGATGGCGATGATCTGTCGTTCCCACCGCTGAAATACCTCCTCTAAATATGGTGAATCCTGACAACCACCACCCTGCCGTGTCAATACTTCCGCCCATCAGGTCATGGCGGGGTCTCGGAGACCATGTGGAGGGACTTCAACCCTTGGAAACAAGCCCACATACAGCGAGTTATGGATGTAACATATGGAAAAAGAAATTTTTTTGACCATTAAAAACTGAAATAAAAGTTATGAAATTGAAGAGGGGGGTGATACCACCAACCTGATCCAGAAGGTTCGCGAATCCAATGCTCGTAGCTCCCGGAATCTGCAGCTGAAGATCGAGGGTAAAAACTAACCAAAAGCACTATTTGTGGTAAAAATGTAAATGGTAAAAGTAATTTATTTTTACTATTTTTAATTTTTAAACCCAATTTTCTATAGTTTTGTTGTTTTGAGTTGTTTTGGACTAATATGATGCTGTAAAGTGTTGTTTTGAACAGGTGTTTCTGACAAAAGCGGATTTTTCAACCGTTTCGCGCCTTTGGCAGGTATTTACTACACCTGGCATATAGGTTAGGATGTCATTTCTCCTGCATTTTTGCATTGACCTTATGGCCACATTCATAAACCTTAGGTGCGACCCCGCTTTTTAACTGACACGGAACCTCTATGCTGCTCTAGAAGTGTCGTTATTTTGCGGTAGGGCTTGTCTGACCATGGGTTCCCTAGTTAGATCCTTTTATGTCTTTTGGCGCCCATGTCATTGTTTCTACTTAGGATTGGGAGCCTTTGTAGTTATGCCATGACATTGTGATGAAGACTCATACTCTACTTCATTTTATTCTGGCCATCTCCCATGAGGAATCCCCATTTATGTCGAGTTGTGATTGCATTGCATCATCCTGCTTACCTTTGATCCTTGTGTCGGCTCCCACTTTTCGCAGTTATTAGCCATGTGCCTAAGCACTTTAGTTTCCGATCCAAGCAGAGCCTCCATTTATCTTTCGCAACTTAATGACCCTTACCTTGAGGGAACACCCCCCCGAGTGTCCACATCTTGCACATGCTTCCTTGCATTGATCATAGGTATGTTCCACTGCTTGTAACTAGTTTTCTTGCACTTGACACTCGTTCCCTCACTTGTTGTACTATAAGCAATTTTATTCTTTTTCAAGATTTCCTAATATGAAAAATACCAAAAAAATCATATAACTGAAAAAGCCGGACTGGAAAATCTGTACTACTTCTTGTTGGCAGCTGTCATGTCACCTTTGAACAGAGCATTCATTTCCACTTCATTTATCATGATTAGGGACATTACTAGGACCTTAGGAGCTGTACTTGTTTCTCAGATCTTACTCCACCGGTTGGTTAAGCTTCTAGTCATTATGGAGCCTTTGATGATGCCTCTACGTCGCAAAGTCTTATTATCATCTAGTCATCGAGTCTATGTTGCTTGAGTCTATCCATCTGCTCATGCTCTTGTTCAAAGGAAGTATTGAAACCATCATCGGCCACTCATCATATCTCTTGACTATTGCATGTTGGCCATCCCATACAATCTGATCTCTTCGTCCAAGTTCTTCCAAATATTTCAGCATAGTTGGTTACCTCGTGCTGGCTGATGAGGGATTCAGAGTGTTCGACCTCAACACCTTTATTCACACTTTGATTAATGTACTCTGTGCCTTGATGCCCATTTTCATTATTGGTGGGTTATCTCACGTTTGTTAACGGTATACATCAATGATTGGTAATCAGACGATGCCACATCAGGTTCGACATCAGTACCTTTATTCGCTTGATAGGGCATGCACCATTGGTGATTTGTGTAGAATACCCCAGACTTCAGTGGCATTCAGTATGCTACTGGTGATCATGATTATGCTTATGAGAGATCAGTCTCATATATCAGCAGTTTGTACCTTTAGTTTGCATCAGTTGTTTCCTCTTCAGCAGGAGACCATATCCTACTGGGTCATGGTAATGACCACTTATGAAATGTATTCACTATATACTTCCTATTCATGGCCATTGGATCAGATTTCTATGTATTGTACCGATATGTATTCAGAGAGATCATTGTATTATGACGAGTGGGATACTCCTTCCATTTGTGTTTCCATCACTCCGCTTCTAAGATTTATAATGTATTTCGGCCATTGTAGTACCTTCTCTGACCTCGCACATTAGGGGGCATCTGTTACAGCGTACTTTTCCACCCTATGAGAATTTTTACTATTTGGCCTATGATATTCATTTCATTGACTTAGAACCACTTTTTTCCCTTCAGGAACCCAATTTTCCCTATTTTTGTTCCTGTACACGAGTTGCTTTGCTGCAACTCGCGCATGCGCAGGCTGTCCCACTATAGCCTGTGTACATCACGTTAAATGGTAATTTACAGTAAAAAACTCTATTTTTACTCCAAAAAACGGTCTTAGGGTGACCTTTGGCCCTCCATGTATCCCGAAACGACTCGATTCGACCTTTCACCTACCTTTGGAAGGCGATAGATTGAGCTCTTATGGTACATGGAAGGAGGAGAAAGAGACAGCATTGAAACTCTATTGAATTTTTTCCATAGCTTGAGTCTACATCCATTCATCCTAGTTCTTGTGAACCTCTTATGTTCACCTACCAAACTCCTTCATAGTTTGAGTTTTCCATTGCATGGGGGATTGAAGTGGTGGAGACACAAGTGGAGGGACCTAGTTCTCGGTTTAGATGAGTTGTCGGCAAGAGGTTGTATTATGTACTTCTTGTTTCATTAATAGAAATACTCATTTTCTCGTCCAATTAATGTTGTGAATGGTTAATTAACATTGGGTACATTTGCTTATTATATTATGGACCATGATATTGTCTATGCTAATATCTTTCATATATTATATGCACTTGCTTGTTTTTGTTGTTGAGACTAAGATGCAGGTTCAAGTGTAGAGATTGGAAATCTCAACGAGGATCTACTTTGAACGTCCAGTTGAAGGTTGGTCATTTATCCACATCGTAGCATTTTCATTTATATAGAATTGTATTGAGAATTGAGTTGATTTATGGTAGTCATCTGTCTATTGTGGTCTACCCCAAGCCATAGGAAGTTTTTCTCCGTAACAATTCCCATCATAGACATGCCATGGACCCTTATGTTGTTATACCTAGTGTTGTTTGGTTCATTAGTGCCTAGTCTAGATTCTTGGACCACATGTTTGTCCACATTTGACTACTTAGAATAGTGATATGCCTTATCCACCTTGTATGTCCACAAGAGCGCCATATTTCCTTAGTTTGGGGAGTCAATGCACCCATTCGCTAATTCTTAGGATGCCATTATGACCATTTCCCTTTTTGAAGGAGTCCAAGGGCGCTACATGCTTGATTTGCTCTATTTGGTGTATTAATGGCCACTGGTGCTCATAAAACCACTACTCCACTACTTTGTTCCTCCACTCATGGAGCTCATAGGTGTTAGAAAATCAGGACCGGAGAGCAATAACAATAAACAAGATGCAAATATAAATCACATAAATACAATACAAGAGAGACACCAATATAATGTGGTTCACCCAATATGGGCTACATCCATGGAAAAAATTCCAGTCCTTTTATTATTATGCCATCCAACAAATCAAGGGATACAACCTGCAACACATATGCTACAACTTCCTCTTCACTCTCTCTCAGTCTCTCTTACACAATCATAGAGATCTTTACAATGCTACAATGCATTACACAGTTGTATTACAATGTCTTCATTTTAAACTGTTGGCCCAATACCATGGGCCCGTAAACTGTTGGCCAACAAAACAACCCATAAAAATTCTTTCAGAGGATTCTCCCCTGGACCCCCATGGGGGGTCGATTCCCCCCACACTCCCCCATTGGGATGAGTGTATAGTCCACCTGAATATCATACAAAACTAGGGTGCAAAAAAGGCTGAAACAACAACATATTTGAGTCATGAAGATCAAGCTCGACAACCAACAATAGGTGTTATTGACCAAATCGTGAGGTCCAAGTATGAGTTGGATGGAATTAATGTCAATTAGTGGGGAATTAGTGTAGGTAACCCCTCATTATTGTGAGCTAATTGAATCACCTCTAAGTCTCTCTATTTTGTCTCTTGAGAGCATCTATATATTGTACACATGTTGTTGAATAATAATGTAATGGAAGATTAATCCACATGAGTGTTTTGCTCTTGTGTTCTGCTTCATATTTATTCTATTTTCATGTCTATGTTTGGTAAATTCTAAGTGAATCTTTCTCTAGTAATCTAGATCCACTTGTGACACATATAAAATTTGACATGGTATCAGAGCGTCGTAGTGGATCCTAGTCTTGCTTCTGAAATAGATTTCCAAGTGTGTGTTTTGCAGGTGTCTACAAAAACTTCAATATGGATTCGAAAGGAATTCCTCTCCTCTCTCCATTCAACTATTCAAAGTGGAAATAAAATATGTGTGCATATCTCAAGAGAAAATTTCTCTTTGATGTGTCCATTGGTGCTGTGAGCGAGCCATAATATTATGAAGAGAAGAGTGATTAGCTCAATGACTGTGATAGAGCATATGGAACTATGTGTGTGCCTATACCTCCTAGAATGCATTATCTCATTAATTCTGTTGAGTATCCATTTGAGCTTTGGAGAAATCGAGATAGATCTCTTAGCATGCATAAAGAAGATATTAGCTATATGGAGAGAAAGAAAATGGACACCTCCTCATGTGTTCTCCCTCCAAAGGTCTCAGCCTCATGCATTTCTCAAGAAGTTGTTAAAAATGAAGAAGAAGATACAGATTCAACAAATGATTCAACACAACTTTCTTCCTCTATGGCTTCCTATGTTTTTCATGAAGATAAAATACGAGGTGCTGCCATCAATACTGTTGAAGAGATGTCTCTCGATTCCACTTCTTTCTCCACTATGTATTCTATTACGAATGTTGAAGATGGGTTGTTGGTTGCTAATTATAGTGAGCCTCCTCTAGAAGAGTTTCTTTCTTCACATGAGAGTATTGGTTCAAAATATGGTCAAGGATAAATTTGGAAGTCAAGTGAAGATATCTCATTACTTCACACTCTTTTCTTCCTATGTATTCCTACACCATGACTAGCATAATTTCTTCAAGTTCACTTAAAGATGGAGAAGCCTTAGCCATAACATTGGCACATTTAGGACTCTTGTTCCTCTTTCTTGGAGATGATTACAACTCTCTTAGTTCAATGTTGATGCTTCAAGAGCCTTATGATTCTCTTGGGGTCACTTATTCTAAAGCATATCAAGTCTCTTTTGGACCTGGAACCCTGTTTGGTTCGTGTTAGATTTTCTACTTTTAATCAATATTATCGAGGATCTTAACTGAAAGAATAAAATGCACAGCATAACACAAGAGACACAAAGATTTTCCTTGGGGAAACCATAAAGGAGAAAACCTCACAACTTCATCAGAGATAGAACCGTCACCAATACAATATCACAAAATGGAAAACCCCAAAACAAGATAGTCTTCTGCGGCTCTCTCTCTTTTCTCCTATGCGAACTTGTCTTCTCTCTCTCACTAATGCAAACTTGAGTGAGTGAGTGTGTGTCCAAATGAGAGATCATTTCTCTCTATTTATACTTTATCTTTCACTTGACCTTTTCACTAGCTAGTTCGGCCCCAACTAAACCTAATTGGGTCGACTTCTCTAGGACAATCAATAACCCTAATATATTTGACTCTAGGGGATCTATTGCCCCGACTTACAATGAAGGTTTTATCTCAATGAATTTACATGACCAAATGTAATAATTACATCTCCGATCGGAGGGGAAAACATCTCCGTTAGAGGTACAAATAAAATACAATAATAATAACAATATAAAATACAAGGGAATATCTTCCAAAGTTACAATTACAACAACACTCCCTCTTAACAAGGAAGGTATTCTCTTTCCACAGTCATCAACCCTTTTGGACACAAGTCTGGATAACGTCATCATCATTGGATCATAATCAATGCTGGAACATCATCATCATCACTGGATCATCATCGTCACTGCTGCTACAATCCTCATCATGTCAATCATCGATTGGTGACATCTCTTGAAATTACTCATCATAGGAATTTCTACAGAGCCAACCCTTTTTCATGTTGGAAGTATGCCTAGCCCTCATGTAGGTATTCATCATCTCTACAAGCAAGCCATCAAATAGGTACATCCCAGGATCAATCATTACATTTCCACAACAATCACCTACGTCTCCTACTATCACCTCATCGTCTCCAGATCATCTCATCATCACATGGAGCACAACCCAGATGCACATCACATGTCCCACAACAGTCATCCTGCGTCTACCAGCATGGGAGGACAAACCTGCCACCATGTGAGATCATGTCTAGGTGCACACACAGTGTCTTATGACCAGTGGACCTCACAACGTCTCCAGTATTGGAGGACAAACCTACTACCATATGAGACTCTCGTCTACCAACATGGGAGGAAAAAAATACCACCATGCGAGACCTCATGTACCAACATGGGAGGAAAAACCTACCAACATGCGAGACCCATCCCTTACATCTACCAACATGGGAGGAAAAACCTACCACCATGCGAGAATGGCCTAGCCCTTACATCTACCAACATGGGAGGACAAACTTACCACCATGCGAGAATGGCTCCAACCCTTACACCTACCAACATGGGAGGACAAACCTACCACCATGTGAGGATGGATCTAGTGCATTTGTGTCTTCCAATATCATCACTTCCTCTTGGGAGGAACCTCGATCAAGAGAACACCAAGCTTCTCTCTAAAGTACTCAAACTTCACTCTGGCTAACGGCTTGGTCAACACATCAGCTATCTGCTCCTCTATCGCTACATACTAGTGATTCACTGCTCCTCTCTGCACCATATCCCTGATATAGTGGTACTTGATCTCAATGTGCTTCGACTTGTCATGGAACACTGGGTTATCGGACAACTTCAGACAATTCTTGTTGTCACAGAATATACAAGTCGCCTCTAACTAGAGATCAAACAAATCAGACAGTAGCTTCCTAATCCATACTTCCTCACAACTAGCCGAACAAGATGCAACATACTCTACTTCAGCTATACTCAGTGCCACGCACGACTGCTTCATACTAAACCAAGAGATCATACTGAAGAAGCATCCCAAAGTGCTCTTTCTATTAACGACACTGCCTTCCCAATCTGAATCAACATAACCCTGCAGGTTAATCTTCTGATTCGCGTCATACTTGAGCCCATATTCAACTATACCCTTCAGGTACCTCAATATATGCTTTGCAGTAATCAAGTGAACATGTCTCAGATCCATCAGGTACTGGATTAGGGTGTTCACAACAAACCATATGTCTAGTCTCGCGTTCGTTAGGTACATCAATGAACTAATCATCTAACGATGCATCATGGCATCAACTGACTCTAATGAAGCATCACACAATAGCTTCAAGTTCGATGCCATGGGTGTGGCCATAGCCATGTAGTCCATCATTCGGAATCTCTTCATAATCTCCACTACATACTTCCCTTGTCCAAGGAAGATTCCATCTACATTCTGCCACACCTCCATGCTTAATAAATAATGCATCATCCCCAAGTCCTTCTTCTCAAACTCTATGGAAAGCTTCCTCTTCATATCTGTAATGAGCTCATCCTCCCCTGTTACAAACAGGTCATCTACATATAGTAGAAGTATCACTGGATTTCCCACCTCAACCTTGTAGTAAATGTTGGAATCTTCTTTACTCTTGGTAAATCCTAATCTCATTAGGAAGTTATCCATCCTGCCATACCACGTTCTGGGTGCCTGCTTCAATCCATAAAAGTCCTTATTCAATTTGCACACAGGAGTCTACCTATAATGTGTCTCAAATTCCAGTGGCTTCTACACATACACTTCCTCTTCTACTAAACCATTCAAGAATGTTGTCTTGGCATCTATCTGGTGTACCTTCCATTTCATCACTGCAACCAATGTAAGTACATATCTGATGGAAGTGTATCTGGCTACAGGTGCGAATGTCTCCTCATAGTCTATTCCTTCCTTCTGGGAGAAGCCATGTGCCACAAACCTTTCCTTGTGTTTATCGATGCTACCATCTGCAACATGCTTGATCTTGTATATCCACATCAAAGTCACAACAGACTTCCATTCTGGTCTCAGAACTACCTCCCAGACATCATTCTTCATAATCGATTGGTACTCCTCGATCATGGCATCCTTCCATTATTTCTTCTATGTTGCTTCCTTATAGTTGGAAGGTTCTTTGTCAATGATGCCGCACAACAAGGATACATAGTTGGAGTATGGACTAGGTATTTTTCTTTCTCTGTGCATCCCCTCTGGAGTGCCACACTTCTCTGCATCTTGTATTTATTCTCGTACCCATGGTGGTTTCCCCTTGTGGGATTTATTCTCACGAGGTGGATCTACAAGTTCTTGTGGTTCTGTCATATCACAGTCTTCATGATCTTCTGGAACTGCTTCTTCCATTACTACATCTCTGATCCTGGGAACTTTAGGTTCTTCAGTCTCCTCGATAGGTAATTTTTTGGATTTGATGTATGCTAAGCCTTCATCGCTTGTTCTTCGAAACAATTCTCTCTTGTAGGTGATGGTACATGATCTTTCCTACAATTCAAATTTAGTTGTATGATTATAAAAATATCATAGTTTTTCAGAACAAATTTTTACACATAAAGACATAGGTCATACGGTCATGCAATTATCTTAGCCAATGCTTCAATACAACATTCATCCATATCCCGTATTCATACGGTAACTTTCTAGATTCCTTCCATCTCTACCAGAACATTTTTAAGAGCATGCACTACTCCCAACATGTCAGCAATGAGTTTTAATTCTAGATAAGTATCAATGGAATGTTGTACAGTACCATTGGCCACTTACCCATTACTTGCATATTAGTAGTATTATGTTTATTAATGCAACTTTTCTAACACGCATAATACACATCCTAACTCTAGGAACATAAATATGTACATGTATTAACAATATCATTTAAGTAATTAGATATACAAGAAATGACAATTCAAATAATTATCTTTGTTTGGTTGTTGCGTGGACTCCCTCCTAATCTTTCCTTCATTGCGGGAACTACTAGAGTCTCTGACAAAGTGTTCTTCTTCATCGTCTGATTCTGAGGTCCTGTGCCTTTTTTGTTTATGATCGGAAATGTTGAGAAAGTATTCTACATTGTAGATCACTTGTTCTTTGTATTGGAGTAGACTCTGTGTTCCCCTTCTTCTATATCTTAACCAATGCCGAAATGGATGAGAGGTTCTTCCATAGAGAATTGATCCTTATTTGTTTCTGGAGTCCAACTTTGTAGGATCTTTTCCTACTCCTTTCATGTAAAACCGAAAGTCATCTCTAGCTTCACCTTATTAGGTGGAACCTTCTGAATGAACCCTTGTAACTGGTTACCTTCATTACAATACGTATTCTTCGTCACTTGGAGAATCATCTCTTTCTTCTTATCTAGTTATTTTCCTTGCTAGTTCATCATCTTCTGTGGTGTGAGCATGGTGTCTTTTCTTGTTGGTCTTCTTGTTGGAGCCTCTATTTCTGGGAAAATATCTAGAGTAGTGTCCCTTCTCATCACATGTATAACATCTAACGTTGGATATATCTCTGATGGATCTTCTATAGTTCTCCCTTTGATTTTGATGGCATTTCTCCCTCTTATTATGATGATGGTGCTCCCTCTTGTTATGATTTATTCTGGTGTGTGTTGTGAGATCTTGATCATCATTTTCTCCCATCTTCTATTCTCGTGCCACAAGTCAAGCTTCTTCTTTTGAACATTTTTCCCATAATCTACTGAATGTGATCAACTTCTTTTTGGCACATATCCGTTGAATGAATGAATTCCATGATCTCAGGAGACCATTCAGGGTGGTCATCACAATCTCTCCTTCTTCTAACTTTTATCCAACTCCTTCAAGTTGCTCCTTGATCTGAGAGACCCTTGTGAAATAGGACTATATGGTCTCTGCATTTTGAATCTTCACATTCTTAAGCTCGTTCCTCAAGGTCATCTTATGATTGATGTTCTTCCCTTCAAATAGCTTCGTTAAAGCATCGAACATCTCCTTAGGTGTATTCGAGGATGACACATGTGGGATGAGATGATACTTAATTGAGTCTACAATAATTCTCTTGGCCTTAACCAAGTTCTTCTTATGGATGGCCTTAGCCTCATCGCCCTCTAGTGCTGGAACATCTTCATTCACATACTTGTCCAATTCATTTTCTTCAAGGACAAGGGAAATCCTATACTTCCATGCTCATAAGTTATCAGCTCCTTCAAGCTTATCCTCAAGCTTGGTGTGGTGAGACATATTGAATGAGAACTTCAAATGGAAATAGCAAAGCTTTTAGGTCTTACCACTTTTAGATGCCCAAACTGGTTCAGTGGAGCTGGTTGGCCTAGGGCTTGTTAGCAAAACCCTATTTTTCCAAACTTGGAATTTGGAACTTCTGATTGGACATGTAGTTGCACCTCCTCAAGGTGAGTTTTCCAATGTACTCACTTCTCCAAATCTATGAACAAAATCCCAAAATAACTGATGCCCTAGTTTTCCTCCGGTTGTAGTGACAGGCCAAAAAATGAAAATTCTCAGAATCAGATTCTGCTTCGATAGAAATATGCGCCCTCCTAGGGAGAGTTAGCCTATCCTCCTTTTCTTGATGATCTGTGGAGAGAATACCTAAAACTTAGAATCCCTAGTTTCCTGCGACTGCACAATATCTTCTTTCGGGTTAGCTCTAATACCATGTTAGATTTTCTACTTTTAATCAATATTATCTAGGATCTTAACTGAAAGAATAACATGCTTAACATAACACAAGAGACACAAATATTTTCCTTGGGTAAACCATAAAGGATAAAACCCTGCAACTTCCTCATAGATAGAATCATCACCGATACAATATCACAAAATGGAAAACCCCAAAACAAGATAGTCTTCTACATCTCTCTCTCTTTTCTCCTATGCAAACTTGTCTTCTCTCTCTCACTAATGCAAACTTGAGTGAGTGAGTGTGTCCAAATGAGAGATACTTGCTCTCTATTTATAATTTATCTTTCACATGACCTTTTCACTAGCTAGGTCGGCCCCAACTAAACCTGATTGTGTCGAGTTCTCTAGGATACTCAATAACCCTAATACATTTGACTCTAGTGGATCTATTTCCCCAACATACAATGGAGGTTTTACCTCAATGACTTTACATCACCAAATGTAATAATGACATCTCTGACCAGAGGGAAAAACATCTTCGTCGGAGGTACAAATAAAATACAATAATAATAACAATATAAAATACAAGGGAATATCTTCTGAAGTTACAATTACAATAATAGTTCGAAATTTAAGCCTGAAGAGCACATGCATTTACTCTATTATCATTATGTTTCAATTGTTCTACATGGCTTCAACTTCCATCATGCAATTTTACATGTTTATGATCTAGTTGAGCACATTCCACATCTTCCAAAGAAGAATATTCCTCCAGACATATTAACATCCTTGGATTTCTGGAGAGAATAAATTTTGGTATCTCTTTCATGTCCATTTTTTAGGGAGGATTTTCCCATGTGGTTTTGCCTCTGTCCTCGTTTTACATGGATTAATAATGTAAAGGGTGACCATAAAAATTTGTTGCTTGGGCCCTATTTCTCATGCTCACAACCATTTTGGCTTAAGGGAGGGTGTTAGAACAATATTCCCATCATAGACATGCCATCGACCCTTATGTTGTTTGGTTCATTAGTTCCTAGTGTGATAATCTGCAGGAAGATCTCATAGCTGAAACAAACCTCACACAAAACTCACTCAAGAAGTGCAGAGAAGAAGAGAAGAATATAGTCAATAATCACTCATGAACACATAAAAGGAGAATAACACTTTAATCATACATCAGTTGTGATCTCGCACTGTGAAAATTGAATACAATACAATAACTGTCAATAGAATTCGAATGGATCTAAGGTCATTCAAATTCATCCTAAATTGATCCATAGTTTGTGTTATTATTGTTGGCGCATATGCTTTGTAAGTCGCCCATAGTTTTGTTGATCCATAGTTTGTATTGGCCCATGGTTTTGACTCATAGTATTGGCGCCTAGACTTAGTAAATAAGTGTGTGTTGAGGCCTATGAAGGCACCGTGAAGTTAATTGTATTGAGCTTGCTCGAAGGAGGTTGCCCCCTCGAAGTGGCCTGTGATCAATATAAAAGTGATTCTGAGTTGTTATTTCTGACATCTCGTGTATTTGCATTAATTAATTATTGCAGGTTCTTCACATCTGGTATCAGAGCACTTTCTTGGGCTCGCTGGGTGAAATTTCTGTCAAAAAAAATTTTCGCAGCTTCGAATCTGGGAATAATCCCTATCCACTTAACTGTGGGAAGTACTTGGTCATAAGCCCTAAAACTCATTGTGAGGAGTACCACAGGAACCCCAAAGTAGTTGGCCCATTGAGAGGACCTGCCAGTGAAAAGGGTAACGACCCCTACATGATTGACTAGTTCCCACCTGTGAGGTAAACCACGAGCTGTCGTTTGTGGCAAAGCAGTTATCAGTTTTACCTGAGCCGTGGAGTGAGGGGTACTGCCCCAATACGCAAGCCATCAAATAGCATTGGTGGCCAAGTGAAACACCTGAACTATTAGGAAGTCGAACATACCTGGGGTCCATATCTATTTTCAGCTGAACTATTGCCGATCACTTCCGTGCTGTTTCAGATCCATTCTGAGCCATTTGATATCCAGCCATTTCAGATCCATTCTGAAAGCCATTCCAGATCTATTCTGACAGTCGTTCCAGATCCAACCGTTTTCGATCCATTTGGTGCCGTTTCAGATCCATCTGTTGCCGATCCCTTCTGCGCCGTTGCAGATCCATTTCTGGAAAAAAAAATGTTTTTCCACCATATCTCCCTTATTTTAACTCTGTTTCCCTTGAAACTTCTTTGACACCCTTGCAATCCCATTCTTCTTATTTCATTCCTGAGGACCCTATCCCAAATTCCACTTCCCAACACTTGAAATCTCACATTTGTCTATTTTTAGGGTTTGCCATAACTTCTTCGATTTTCACCCGATCGCCTTCAAATTTTACCACATAGTTCCTTTTCTAATTCTGTTTATTTGTCCCTCTCTGCCAAATTTTCTCATTCTATCACCCTGCTTCTGAAATCCCCCTTTTTTGCTTTCTTATCCTTTCGACATTGTCCAAAATCTAGTCAAACCCCAATTACCCATCAGATTGTTTCCCCAATCCAAATTTCCCTTTACTAAATCAGCTTCTATTTGTGTTTTTCTACCCATTCCACACAAAAAAACCCTGGTTATGGTTGTCACCCGTGCAAGAGCACACACCATGGAGGAAGCACTTGCAGCCATCCAAACCAAACTTCAAGATCTGGATGAAAAATTTCTCAGTCTCCATCTTCAGCATTCAGCCATGAACAATAATCAACAGCCAGAATCTTTTGCAGCCACCGGGTTCTCTTCTTCCAACAATTTTTGTGGGCCGAAGCTTGATTTTCCTCGCTTCAATGGTACTGATCCGACTGGATGGATATACTAAGCATAACCATATTTCAGTCTGCATAATACTTTTGATGTCCAGAAAGTTCCACTTGCATCCTTTCATTTGGAATAGGAATCCCTTCAATGGTACCGTTAGTACATCAAAGCTCATCCCGAGCCAAACTGGACATATTTTTTCCAACTCCTTTTGCCACGATTTGGTCCTAGTGCTTTTGATGACTTCACGGGAGCACTCACTAAAATTCACCAAATTGGCACCGTGAGAGAGTATCAGACAGAATTTGAGAAACTGGCCAATCACACAGAAGGATTGTCTGATGAATTCTACAAGAGTTGTTTTATCAGTGGTCTCAAGGATGAAATCCGCTCAGAGGTCAAAATGTTTTGTCCCAACACAATGATGGAAGTCCTAGGGTTGGCTAAGTTGGCAGAGGACAAGATCGCAGCTCAACAATGCTCTAAACCCACCTTTGTTCCCCTCAGAAATATGGGTTCCCAACAAACTCCCATCGCGCCTGCTCCTCGACCAACTCCTATCAAGCATTTGTTTGAAACAGAGATGCAGGCACGCCGAGAAAAAGGGCTTTTTTATAATTGTGATGAGAAATTCACTCGGGGACATAGATGTGTTCAACAAAAGCTCTATCTCTTGGATGTGGATTCTCCGCCTGCCTTTGAACTTGGTGAAGATGCCCCAGATATAGTCGATGATCAGGTCAACATTCAACACCCGCCTGTTAACACCCCATCTCAGGACAACCCACCTAATATCTCTCTCCATGCTGTAACAGGCGTCACCACCCCACAAACAATGTGGGTCAGGGGATACTTCAAGCAGCTCCCTCTTACCATACTCATTGATTCTGGTAGCACTCATAACTTCATTGACCCTCGGATTGCCAAACAGGATGATTGTTTTGTCCATCCTTGCTCCAACTTTGAAGTCATGGTTTCCAATGGGGGCACCTTACCTTGCAAGGGGAAGTGTCACAATGTGCGTATCTCTATGGAAGATTATAACCTGCGCTCTGACATGTTTGCCTTGTCCTTAGGCGAATGTGATGTGGTTTTGGGCGTTCAATGGTTACGCACACTTAGCCCCATATTATGGTATTTTGCTGAACTTTGGATGTAGTTTTCAGTCAATGGGACACAACACAAATTTATGGACTTACAACCAGGGTCTGTCCGCATCATCAATTCACATCGCCTGGAAAATATCCTTAAGAAAAATTCACATGGTGTCATTTCTCAGCTCCATTCCCTTCAGATGCACCCGCCAACGGTCTCCACTACTTCCTTGGATAGATATGCAGGTGTCATTGTTGCACCAGTGGGTTTTCCGCCTTCATGAGACCTTTCCAGTAAGCATTTAGCCGCATCTACATCTCACCGGACATGATGTCTATTTTTCATGCAGTACAGAAGTGGCAGCCATCCCTATTGGGGAATGATTTGTGCATCAAGACTAATCTCCAGAGTCTGGAAAATTTCTTGGAACAACGGGTCTCCTCCCCAGAACACCTGAAATGGGTTATCCAACTCATGGGTTATGACTATGCGACCACTTACCAGAAGGGTAAGGACAATATGGTGGCAGATGCTCCTTCTCGCACATTTGATGACCCAGTTTCTCTTACAGCTATTTCTCTGCTTGTTCCAAATTGGTTGCAATCTGTTCAATGGGGCTATCTCTTCTATGAACTCCATGCTTCTTCATCAGCAGGGCACTCTGGGTTCCTCAAAACGTATGACCAGGAACAATGTAACTTCTTTTGGCAGGGACTGAAAATGACAATTCAACGGATGGTGGTTTACTGTGATACTTTCCAGGTCAACAAGGGTGAAACAACACTCCTTTCGAGGCTGCTCGAACCCTTTCCCATCCCTACACAGATTTGGAAACTATTTCTATGGATTTCCTAGAAGCGCTCCAGTGGTATAGTACCACATCTAAAAGGACACCATATGAAGCAATCTCTGGACAGGCACCGCCAGTTCTTCTTCCATACACCGTCAGCAGCTCCCCAGTTCAGGCAATTAACTCAATTCTTCGAAACCGCGATCAGCTTCTTCTCATTCTGCAGGACAATCTTCACATGGCAAGAATTCTACTGAAACAACAAGTCGATCAACACCATTCTGCGCGCACTTTTCATATCATTGATATGGTTCTTCTTCATCTACAGCCTTCCACGCAATCCTCCCTGAAACTCAAAAGGCACCAGTGGCTCAGAATGCAACCCGAGGATGCTACAGGGGACCCACTCCTTCAGATTCTGCATCAATTTCCACATCTAAAGATTTGAGGACAAAGCTTTTTCTAAGGGAGAGGGGATGTTAGGAACCCATGTCTTTACTTTGTTAGTATATTGTTGTTGGACGCATATTTTTTGTAAGTCGTCCCGTAGTATTTGTTGATCCATAGTTTGTGTTATTGTTGTTGGCGCATATGCTTTGTAAGTCGCCCATAGTTTTGTTGATCCATAGTTTGTATTGGCCCATGGTTTTGACTCATAGTATTGGCGCCTAGACTTAGTATATAAGTGTGTGTTGAGGCCTATGAAGGCACCGTGAAGTTAATTGTATATAGCTTTCTCAAAGGAGGTTTCCCCCTCGAAGTGGCCTGGGATCAATATAAAAGTGATTATGAGTTGTTATTTCTGACATCTCGTGTATTTGCATTAATTAATTATTGCAGGTTCTTCACACTACAGGAAGTTAGGATGAGCAATCAATGGAAGAACTGGTCAATCAATGCTCTAAGTGACTGTTAACTTTTGGTAGGTGAGAAAAGGTGCACATGTCATGCAGGTGAGTAAAACAAGGTGCATCAGGTAGGTAGGAGGACTATTGGGGGTTGAAGACAGGCTCTAGGGAGCTTAAATTAGGCTCTAGGTGTTGGGGAGACCACCAAAATGATGATTGGATGCATGCATGATGACTGGATGCATGCAGGCATGCAAATATGAAAAATGATGGTGAGAATATTCCAACACCCCCTGCAATCTAAACATGAAGTAGTAACTGAAATGGTAAAGTAGGGCCCTGGTAACTGAGACCAAAGGTCACCACGTACAATCAATCTAAATAAACTAAGTGAGGAAAGAGGGAAAACCCAGTGGGAAGAAATCCCTCCCTCAAAATAGACTGAAGGATGCTAATGTAGCATATCATCACTCACCCCAGAAGGAGGCAAGTGTCCTTCTTTTCCAAAGAAGGATCGATCGATCTAAAATGGATCAATAATGTGAAAACGATGAAACCTTCCATTCTAATAATCTGATCTGGTTCTCCATCGATCAGTTGGATCACCAACAAGATCTCCAACAGATCTGAGAGTAGTGGTTGCCCATCTCGAAAGAGGAGGATCATCAGTTGAGAGATCATCAGGTTCTTGTGGAACTGGATCTCCCATTCGCTCATGTTCTGAATCAGTTGCTAGATCTTCAGGTTCTTGTGGATCTGGATCTAACATTCTTTCAAAAAGAGTTATCTTCCTCTTGGGAAGAAGTGGATCATGCTCCAAAAACATGATATGAATATCATTATGGACCATGTGATTTGAACCAACCAAGGTAGAATCAGATCCATGAATGTGTAGATAGTTATTTGATATCTCCTTTGAACCAACATAGGTGAGATCATAACCAAAGGAACTATGACATGATGATGGTATCTTGGACTTCAAATCAGATCCAACAATTGGAAGATGGTTTCTCATGATCTCCTTTGAACCAGTAGGGGTGAGATCAAAATCAAAATCACAAAAAAGTGCATGAGTCATGAACCCAATCGAATGATAGAGTCTTCCATCTTTGGTGAAACTCTGAAAACATGTGCCAATGACCAAATAGGAGTCCAAAGGAAGCATTTGATCAAGGAGGTCGAATGCATTTCCTCCCAAATCTGATTTTACCTCCAAAATAATTAGTAGGTCATCATCTTTCACATCAGCAGAATCATGAGAAGTAGAGATTGTGAAAGTATCTTCAACTTCTAGAGTAGTAACTAACATATTTTGCTCAGAATTCGAATCAGAATATGGATCAAATGAAACCATGTCTTGTATTTCGACTTTATCTTGAACAACTTCATCATGGGAGATGATGGAGGGCGAATCATGAATAGAGAGAGCACTGTTGGGCTTGTTCTCCAACAGGACATCATGGCAGTACTGTTGGGCTTGTTCTCCAAATGGACATCACCCTCTTCCTTCTTTCCAAATAAACTATTCAATCTTGTCCAATTATCACTTGGATGTTATGTAGGATCAATGAGGTATTCCATATTCGAAAACATAGCAGTACATATTGTTGCTCAGGCTCTATCGCAATCATCAAGCCAGTCTTCTTCCTCTTTATAGGAAGCAAAATATCTCTTAACACCAATACACAAATTGAAAAGACCATATCTCTTCAGGTAAGCTATCATCTTTGGTTTCCAGTCATCATAGTTGAATGAAGAGAAAGAAGGAACTGCTTCCAAATCCATGGAAGATGTTTTTCAATTTGAATCTATTGTTGTAACTGCAGAAAACAGTTGCAACTGCAGAAGACTGTTGCAACTGCAGAAGACATCAAAACTGTTGCAAGATGGATTCAAATGATGGAATGAACTCAATCTCCATATGTGTTTCTGGTGCAGAAAGCACTGGTGCATAAGTGCAGAATCACTAGTGCAGAAGTGCAGAATCACTAGTGTAGAATCACCAGTGCAGAATCACTAGTGTAGAATCACCAATGTAGAATCACTAGTGCAGAAGTACAGAATCACCAGTGCATAATCACTATAGAAATTTTTTTTCTTTCCATTAGAAGTAATCGAAGAATTCAACTTGAGATCCATGATACTGCAGAATTCGAAGCTGAAAGAGGGGAGATTCCTGCAAAACAATGAGAATTATGAAAAGAAGATCTATTGCAATTCGAATTGAACACTACCTTAGGACACTGAGCACATGTGACTAAGTCCTTCACACCTGTCTAGACCTCACTAGATTATTCCAATGAATTCAAGGCAATAGCACCAGGATTTGTTGTGGAAACTCAGAGGCTTCTGGTGCTCAATGAAAGACAATTGCTCAAGGAATTGTTGCAACTGCTGCAACTGTTGTTGCTGCAATTCGAATAGCTACTGTCAACTCTGATACCATGTGATAATATGCATGAAGATCTCACAACTAAAACAAACCTCACATAAAACTCACTCAAGAAGTGCAAAGAATAAGAGAAGAATGTAGTCAATAATCACTCATGAACACAGGAAATGGAGAATAACAGTATAATCATACATCAGTTGTGAGCTGGCACTGTGAAAACTGAATACAATAAAATAATTGTTAATAGAATTTGAATGGAGCTAAGGTCATTCAAACTCATCCTCAGTGGCTAGCTTGGATAACATTGGAGACATCATCCAATCAGTAGTATCAGTCATAAATGGTCAATAGTCAGTCAAATGAGTCTAACTGAGTCTAACAGAACCATCTAGGCACAAATCAGGGGATGGAGACTCCAAGGAGGGTGCATGACACTGTCAGAAGGTCAAGTGGCACTCCAGAACTAGCTAATTGGGAGCTACAGGAAGTTAGGATAAGCAATCAATCGAATAACTGGTCAATCAATGCTCTAAATGATTGTTAACTCTTGGTAGGTGAGAAAAGGCGCACATGTCATGCAGGTGAGTAAACAAGGCGCATCAGGTAGGTAGGAGGGCTACTAGGGGCTGAAGACAGGCTCTAGGGAGCCGAAATTAGGCTCTAGGTGCTAGGGAGACCACAAAAATGATGACTAGATGCATGCATGATGACTGGATGCATGCAAAATGAATGCAGGCATGCAAATATGAAAAATGATGGTGAGAATATTCCAACACCTAGTCTAGAGTCTTGGACCACATGTTTGTCCACATTTGACTACTTAGACTAGTGATATGCCTTATCCACCTTATATGCACACAAGAGAGCCATCTTTAATTAGCTTTGGGAGACAATGTGCCCATTCCCTAGTTCTTAGGATTCCATTATGACAGTTTCCCTGTTTTAAGGAATCCAAGGGTGCAACATGCTTGATTTGGTCTATTTGGTGTATTAATGGAAACTAGTGCTCATAAAACCACTAATCCACTACTTTGGTCCACACATAGGTTCATAGTTATCCACTCATGGCTCTCATATTTTTATTGACCAATTCGTGAGGTCCAAGTATGAGTTGGATAGCATTAATGTCAGTTAGTGGGGAATTAGTTTAGGTAATACCTCATTATTGTGAGCTACTTGAATCACCTCTAAGTCTCTCGATTTTGTCTTTTGAGAGCATCTATATATTGTACACATGTTGTTGAATAATAATGTAATGGAAGATTAATCCACATGAGTGTTTTTTATCCATATGCGCCCAGGTGCACGACAGGGACAACAGTTTGACTGAATGAATCGGTATTGTTATGGCAGAAGCATTAGAACAAGAAAAAAAGGAAATACACTACACACATAAACATACACACACAGATAATATGCAGGAATATGAATTGATCTTGATTCTTCTCTATTACTTGTTCTTTCTATATTACAATATTTTGCATGCTTATATAGAGTGTTGAGAATGCTTGGGTGTCTACCTGTTATGTTCAGTTACAAGAGAAGTTAGAACGGTTTCAGAAGTTCAAACATCATGGTCGACTGGAAGACAAAGAGACAATCTGTCGTAGTTCATCAATCTCCAATGTCGATGATGCATATCGACATCGGTGCTTGTCAAAGTTGTTGAAGTTGTCGAAGTCGAAGTTGCTGAACTGGTCGAAGTCGATGTTGCTTAACTTGTCGAAGTCGAAGTTGTTGAACTTGTTGAATTCGATGTTGGCATCCGACAATAATTCCAACTGCTGGGTGGATCATACCTCCTTCCTTAAGAAACAATGGTCCCCATTGTTTGCTCATGCAGATGAGGAAACTTGTCGGTCATTTCAGTAGCAGTACCATTTTCCTTGTGTTGGGATCTATCCAGCTTTAGCCACCTAAAACAAGGGAATTGTGTTAGTCCTTGTATGGCGTACTCATCATCCCACAATGGTGTTGCAAGGAAGAGGCTCCTGAACATATGGATGGATGTCTTCGGGTTCTGTTGTCGGTAATTCGTTATGTTCCAATAGTGGTGGATGGTATGGTCGAAGTAGATCCACATTAAATACTGGATGAAGACCCAGGCATGAAGGAATGTCGAGCTGGAAAGCATTTTCTCCAATCTGTTCAAGGATACTGTACGGACCATATCACAGAGGCTTCAACTTCTTATATGGACCAGCGAAGCATTCCTTCTTGAGATGAAACCAGACTTGACCCCCAATTTGAAATGAATGAGGGATACGATGCTTATCGTGATGGGCCTTAGCTTTCGCATTAGCTTGTTGCAACATTTCCTGTGCTTGTCTCTGGATGTCGCAAATTTGATCTAGAAACTTCAATGCTTTGTCAACTTCTTGTCGGTTATAGTCAGTATCATTCGACTATGTCGAGGAACTAATCAATTCAATAAGCGCTAAGGGTTGAAATCCATAACAGATCTCAAATGGACTCTTTCCCGTAGAGTTGTGCTGAGCATGATTGTATAAGTTGTGTTGTATATATGGAAGAATTTCATCCCATGTTTGTCGATGCTTGTGGTTGTACATGCAAATCAGTTGTACTACCAAGTGATTCACAACTTCCTTTTGTTTGTATTTCTAAGGATGGAAAGTTGTCGAAAAGTAGATTCTTGTATCGAGTTGTTGCTAGAGGATCTTCCAAAAGATGCTGATAAATATGGCATCTCTGTCGGAGATAATGGTTGTCAGTAAACCATAATGTTTCCAGACATGTTCAAAGAAGAGCGGACCGGTCTGCTGCGTTGTCGTAGTCTTCTTGCATGGAATGAGAATGGCCATCTGGGAAAATCTATCGACTACTACTAAGATCGCGTCATGCTGATGTTTGGTAGTAGGATATCCCATGAAATAGAATCCCATGGTCGACTAGGAACTGGAAAATGTGTGTACAATCCCTGTTGTCGATTAGGCGGTTTAGCAATGGCACAAACCACACATGATCGAATGTACTTGTTGACGTCAGTTTTAAGTGAAAGCCAAAAGAAATACTTCTGGAGAATATCAAGGGTCTTTGTTACTCCAAAGTGTCTTGCAGTCTTGCTATAGTGCGCATCCCAAATGAGTTGTTGTCGGTACACAAAATGTCCAAGCTTGTATAGCAAGGTGTCTTTCAGGAAATAGTCGGAAGTCGACGACTTGTCGGTCTGAAGTTGTCGATAGACTAATGAAAATTCATTGTCTTCCTGATACAATTGAGGCCAAGTGGTGGTGTCATAACCCTGCATACTCATCACCGTAAGAAGGAGAGTAATGGGTGGTCGACTTAGACAATCAACGGAGGCATTGGCTTTACCTTTTCGATACTTAATTACCAACAGAAATTGTTGCAGGTAATTAATCTACTTGAGTTGTCGAGTTGTTTGTAACTTTGACTGGGACAGAGAGAACTGTAAAGGCTTGTGGTCAATGAGAATGACCATCTCCTTTCCAAGGATATAATTTCTCTATTTCTTAATATCTTTCATAATGGCATATAGTACTTTTTCATGCATCGAATATCTTTTAACAGTGTAGTTAAAAGATTTGGAATTAAAAGAAACTGGGTCACCAAACTGAGTGATCACTGTGCCCAACGCATAGTCTGATGCATCTGCCTCAATCTCAAAGGGCTGATGCAAATAAGGTAACACAAGTATTGGTGCAGTACAAATCTTGTGTTTGAGCTGTTCGAAAGTTACTTGTTGTGTCGATGTCCATTTGAAGACAGTTTTCCCATTTCCCTTGGTCAACTGATTCAAAGGCCAGGCTATGTGACTGAAGCCGAGTATGAATTGTCGATAAAAATTTTCCAAACCATGAAAACTTCTTAGTTCATGAACGCTTTGAGGAATGGGCCAATCTTTGAGGATCTGTACTTTTTCTAGATCGACATGAATGCCTGCAAAGTTGATTACAAACCCCAAATATTTTACATTGTTCATCTCAAAGGAACATTTGTCCATGTTCAAGTAGAGTCGATGTTGTTGGAGAGTGTCGAAGTTGTCCGACATGTTCTTCCCATGATCGACTGAAAATCAATATATATTCGAGATAGAAAATGACCCATTTTTCGATGAAAGGTCGAAGAGTGTTATCCATATATTGCATGAAAGTCGCATGTGCATTGATTAATCTGAAAGGCATGACTAACCATTCAAACAATCCTTCCTTGGTATTGAAAGCAGTTTTCCATACATCTGCGGGCTCAATTGGAATCTAATGATATCCCGACTTGAGGTTGAGCTTAGTAAAGAATTTAGAACCTTTTAGATAGTCAATGAGCTCGTCTATCCGTGACAGAGGGTATCTATTATTTACCAAAATTTTGTTAAGGGCCCGATAGTTGATGCACATGCGCCAAGTCCCGTCTTTCTTTAGAACGAGGATGACTGGACTTCCACAAGGAGAGGAGCTAGGTTGGATATGACCTTTGTTGATTAAATCTTGAATTTTTCTGTGAATCTCTTCATTTTCAAGAATGGATCTTCTGTAAATAGATGCGTTAAGTAATGAAGAACTAGGAGCAAGTTCAATAGAGTGTTTTACCTGACAATGTAGAGGTACTCCGTCTGGCTCGTGGAATAGGTTCTGGTACTCATCAAGAATTTTGTCGATCTACTGCTTCTGTCGGGAGATGCACTGGTCAGTGATTCGACTGGTTGCTACAGTCTTCCTGGAATGTTGCGGATTAATCATGATCAATGTGAATTTCTGAGCATGGTTGATGAGCTTCTTCATCTTTTTGGAAGATATCATTGCAACCATTGGTGTAGGTCGTCGCTCTAGTATGTCGTACCATTGGTTCCGAATTATGACAACCACCTTCTGAGGTCGTGATTAGTAACTGCTATGTCAATACCATAAGTAAGGTTTCCCAAATAAAGCGTCGAATATGGAGAGTGGTGCCACATCGTAGAGTACTTCATCTTCAAAAGGCTTAATGAAGTAGGTGATTTTTCATTGTCGGGTGATCCTTAGTTCTTGTCCATTCTTCATCCAACCGATGTTATAAGGATGAGGATGTGGAGTGGTAACAAGACCTAGTTTCATCACGAGATATTCAGAAACAAAGTTCTTTTGGCTTCCGTTATCCACAATCAGATGCAATGGATTGTTTTGAACCCATATCTGTGTATGGAATAGGCGCTCTCATTCCTCCTCATAGACGATAGTCGAGGCTGCTGGAGTGCTCAATTTCGATGTCAAAAGGGTCATTTCTTCTGGGTCAGTTTCCATAGTTTTGTCGAATGAGTCAGATGTCGACACTTATTCCAAAAATTTCTTCCAAGATTTGCATTCAGACGTATCATGCCATGATGAATTGTAGTAATCACAACATTTCCCCATAGGTTGATTGCTACGTTCCCTTTTTTCTTTCTGAAAAATGTTTTTCATGATCTTTCTTTGTCAGAGTCAATTGAGAAGGTCTTGACTTGTCGAAGTCGGCTGGTGCCTTCTTGTCGGGTGGTCGTCCTGTCAGTTTAGTCGCGAAGCGTGCTTTTCCTTTTTGTTTGGATTCAAGCTTACTAGCATAGTGGAATGCATCTGCAAGCGTATCGACAGTAAGAAACTCCATCTCCTGCTGAATGTATGGGGATAATCCATTGACGTACTTCAAAACAAGCAATTTCTCTTCTTCTTGAACTCCAATTCTAGCCATTAGTCGATAGAACTCGTCAGTGTAACTCTGTACGGATTGGTCTTTCCGTTGCCTTAGCTGCTTCCACTTCTTATACTGTTGTTCAACGTACTTGGGCGGGTAAAAATCCTTTCGAACATATTTGACAAATTTCTCCCATGTCTCTATGGGGTCTCCACTTTTATCCATCTTTGTCAATAAGTTCTCCCACCAACAATGCACATATGTCGACATATTTAAGGATGCAATGGTGATATTTTCAGTTTCTGAGAGTTGATTCACCGAGTAATAGGATTCCAATTTTTGTACCCAATTGTCGACAGATTCCGCGTCAATATTGCCTTCTAGATTTGGTATGTCCAGATTCATTTGCACCTTGAATAGGCTGATTTTTTTGAAGTTAGATATTGCCAAAAATCCTCCTGATGTCGAAGCAAATCACGTGAGCATCTCATTGAACTGGGAGAACATTTCAGTTCATTGTCGAGCCAATGCTTTCTCTATGAGTTTCTCTGTCTCATCAATTGCATGTCTATTGTCTGTTCCTACTTCCATATTTGAAGGTAGTGTCTGCTTGGATTGCTGAGTTTGTGAGCGTGTTTGAACATGCATAAGTCAGGTAACTTTGATGGAAGTTTCTATGCACAACTTAAGCATGAACAAATCTAAGCTCTGATACCAATGATCTGTAATTGCCCAGGTGCACGACGGGGACAACAGTTCGACTGAATGAATCGGTATTGTTATGGCAGAAGCATAAGAATAAGAAAAGAAGGAAATACACTACACACATAAACATACACACACAAATAATATGCAGGAATGCAAACTGATCTTGATTCTTCTCTATTACTTGTTCTTTCTATATTATAATATTTTGCATGCTTATATAGAGTGATGAGAATGATTGGGTGTCTGCCCATTACATTCAGTTACAAGAGAAGTTAGAACAGTTTCAAAATTTCAACCTTTCCGGTTGACTAGAAGTTAGAGAGACAATATGTCGTAGTTCGTCAGTCGCCAATGTCGATGATGCATGTCGATGTCGGTGGTTGTCGAAGTTTCTGAACTTGTCGAAGTCGAAGTTGTTGAACTGGTCAAAGTCGATGTTGCTGAACTTGTCGAAGTCGAAGTTGTTGAACTTGTTGAAGTTGATGTTGGAATCCGATAATAATTCCAACTGTTGGGTGGATCAGTTTCTCTCTTGTGTTTTGCTTCATATTTGCTTCATATTTCTTCTATTTTCATGTCTATGTTTCGTAAATTCTAAGTGAAGCTTGCTCTAGTAATATAGATCCACCTATGACAAATATAGAATTTGACAGAGTATATATATTAATTTTTTTATCCATTTAGTTTCCAATTTTGAGTATAAAATGATTCGTATATTTGTTATTCTCTATGAGATAACCACTTTTAGCATTGTTATGATGCTCAGAAGTTCGACATGGTTGTTTGTGTTGTATCCTGCTCCTATTTGAAAACTGTATTTTTTGTTGTGTGCAATGTAAACTCATTTTCATGTTCGAACGAGATTCCCTCGTGATGCTCCATCTATGAAATAGTAAGGTTGTGCACTGTCATAAATTGGTGCTTCTTTCTCTCTTTTTTTCTTTGGTGACGAGCTTATGAGAATGTTCCTAATGCATACTTATATCTATAAGGCATTGCAAGAGGATTTTCCTTCTTGTTCTCGAAGATGTTATCATTTATTTTTATCCAGATACATCAACACACTATTAGTGGGATCAATAGATGTTCCAGAATTTTTCATTCCAGGTGCCATTTTTCCCATGCCTATGTGCATGTTGGGGCATCCCATTTTGGAATCGGTGATTGAATAGTGGATTGGACCAAACTCCATACTTCTTGAGTGAAATGAGAGGAGAAAAAAATGTGGTTGATTGATTCTCCACATTTTTGCACAAAGAGCAGATACCTAGCCCATGAAAACCTATCTTTAGTAGGTTGTCCCATTTAAGCACCTTGTTGTTCAGAGCTAACCATATAAATAATTTTTTTTTGGAGATGTTGATAGCTTCCACACTTTTGAACACCGCCATTTTGGAGGGTCCCCACTAAATGAAGATGAGAGTTCGATATATCTTATCTTGGCTTTATATGATATAGATGCAGTGTTATTTATCCATATGATAGAATATGGATTAGAAGATAGATTTATTGTTTCTCTTTTCAGCCCATGATTATATTTATACCATTGATTAGCTTGTATACCCGGGAAACCAACCTTGAAGAAACTAAACCATTCTAATATCCCTTTTACTGCATTCTCCTCATGAATGTCTAATATATGAGAGAAGTTATAGGAATGAAGAGAGGTAGCCATGTCAATTGAAATGATCCCCTCAAAGGATATCCTGATAATGGGATCAGTACCAATATTTATTGAATGTCCATTTCCTGGATTCCAAGAAAGATCCTGGCCAATGACATGGAAACTTCAATTAATGGAAATCCAAAAAAGAGAGCCTCTAGGATTGTAGGAGGGGGAGGATCGAATCCATAAAAGGATTGAGAGAGGGATTATGTATTTCCGATACATAAATTTGTGCCATAATCCTTTTTGAGTTATGAACCTCCATATGCTTTTTCCATCCAAGGCTTGAGAGAACAGAGACGGATCCTTGATTCCATAGCCTCCCAACCCTTAGGTTTGCATAATGATTCCCATTTATAGAGTGAGATTCCTGCTTCATCCCTATTCCTTGACCAGAGATAAGAGATGAAAAGTTTCCTTATCTTTTTTATAATTTCTTTTGGAATGTATGCGAGAGACATCCAATACACTCAAATGGATTTAATGACACTTTTGTTGAGTGTTAACCTTCCATCCAATGAGATCCATCTATAACACCAAAGTCCTAGTATTTTGTTGATTTTTCAGTAAGCCAATGCCAATATTAATATCTATAATCATTTGGTTTTAGCACAAACCCTAAATATTTGAAGTAAGAGTCAATATTCTGCTTCGTAAGGGAAGTAAAAGAAGAATTATGTGCTTGAGATATTGAAGGATGTGAAAAAATAAGATGGAGTATTTTTTGAAATTTATCTCCATACTTGTTGCTGAAGAAAAAATCTTTAAAATTTTGTCCAAAAATTTGGTTTCCTTTATGGATGCTTTCCTAAATATCAGGATGTCATCAATGAATAATACCTATGATTTGAAAAGTGACCCTACAATTTTCAACCCTATGAGGTTCCCAATGGATCGTTCTATGTTTATGAATATACTGAGGGCATCCTCTATAATAAAAAAGTAATGGGAACAATAGACAGCCTAGAAGGAGGTCGCGGGAGGGAGAGAAAAAGGATGAAGTACCTCCACTGATAAGGATAGAAAAAGAGACACTTTTTAAATAGCCTTCAATACAATTGATAAAAGGAGGGGGAAATCCAACCTGAGTTAGGATAAGGCACATGTAGATCCAATTGACTTTGTCAAAAGCATTAGACAAATCAATTTTCAACATAAAGGAAGGATGGGATTTGCATTTTATTGAATGCAATTCTTCTTGATCCACCCCAATGACATCATGGATACTTCTATTATCTAGGAAACTAAATTTTTCAAAAGAAATGTTGGAGGAGAGAATGGGATTGATACAATGGGAAACAATATTGGATATAAGTTGATATATACAATTGCATAGGGATATTGATCTATATTGATCAAATCATGTTGGGGACTAGCTCTTGGGGATATTAGAAATAAGAGTGGAATTGAATGGGGGGTGAATTGTACCTATAGATCTCGATTCTTCAACAATAGGTACAACCATTAGATCTTATAAGTGTATGTAGAATTTAAATGTCAAGCTATCAAGACCTTAGGATTTTCTTGGTTGTAAATAGAGAAGAACGCTATAAACTTTAGCCTTTATAACTGCATGTTGAATATCCTCTTCCTGTTTCAAGGATATCCATCCTCCAAAAAATGTGGCAATTGCCACAATATCCCTGATGTTTCCTTTTTGCGACTTTGTGTAGAGATATTTATAGTTTTTAACAACATATATGGAGATGGAGGATAAATATTTGCATTCCTCTCTATCATTCTTAACATTTCAAATTGTGTTTACGAATCTTCTCCAATTCATTCAATGATGAAAAAATGCAATATTATTATTGCCTTTCGAAATCCATTGGGCTCTACTCTTCATCTACCATTTTGCCTCCATCCAAGCAAGTAATCTATGCTTCTCTCTTTCCAATCAAACAATTTTGGCTAAAGTAGGATGGTCCATATGAGAAATTGAAATAGATCCATTTCCTTTGAAAGGAGATCCTCCACAACTATTATATATTTTTCATCATTTTTGAAAGTGTTGTTTTCCCATCTCTTTGTTAAACCCTTAATTTTGATAGAGTTCATTCAGAAGTAAATAATAACTATAGACTTGGCTTAATCCACACAATGATACTAGTTTCTTGTGACAAGAGACTTGAATTCTTCGTATTTGAGAAGTGTGCATTGCATTTAAAAGGCGATGGGGGTTTGTCCAATTTGGCAGAGATTTGCAACATGATAGAAAGGTGATCTGAGATGACTGATTTCAATGTATAAGATTTATAATCTAGGAGATATAGAAGAAGGGGATCCTTTTCTAGGAAATAATTAATTCAAGTAGAGATATGGAGGGTGTAATATATTTTATTAGGCCATGTGGGACCAGAGTCTAAGGGCTCAACATTTACCAAAGAGTGGGAGCAGAAAAGTTGAGACAAGTGATTGGATAATGGGTCAATCATCGTTGAGATGCCCCAATGTTCTGAGTGCTGTAAGGTGAATTTTAGGTCGCCACCGATTATAAGGTTGGGGATTAAAATGAGAGGGGATGGACTGATGGAATCCTAGAACAAAATACAGTCATGGAAAGGAGCATAAATGTTGAGCAGGTCTAGGGAGCAGTTTTAAGAAAGGGAAAAGACAAATACTATAATATAGTTTTGATGGATTATTAAGGAGGTTTGTGGAAATAAGGATGTAATGTCCCCATTTTTTATACCACCATTACCTATTCAACCCCATGGGTTCTAGTGATAGTTTGGAATTAATTAATTAATGAGGGGTTAAGTTTTGAGGCATTAATTGCCAAAGTATTTAATTTTATATCCTTAAGTTTTAGATGTGCCCCTGCTTCTTCTGAGAGGATGATGACATCCATCCTTCATCATTGAGTTTATTGCAGGTCCTAAATTTTGATCCAGTGAAGTTCAAACTTGGTTGCAAATATTGAGAAGACTCCCATTCAAATTCATGATGATTCCTAGTCTTTCTATGATGGAGAATTCTTCTTCTTACATATTTACTTCCTGAGACTTCTATGAGATGTATTCTAGATTTTGATGGTTGTTATTAATGTAATTTTGAACATCTGAATTCCATTCTTCATATTTAATAAAGAGAAGTCTGAGTTTCATATCAATTTCTTGCACCTAGTCTAGATTGTCATGGAAAATAACTAGTTTTCAGTATTTGAGCAATTGATGAACTTCTATAACTCCAAATTGATTTCTTTCAGTTAATTATATCACTTAACATGTCAAAAAATGCATTCCATGAAACCAATAATTTGTAGCCTTATCCCCCTGTTTGGGAAATTCTGAAGTTGAACTAGTTGTGTAGTCCTGGGAGACAATCTTGTTTTTTTATTTGTAAACCTCCCCAAAACTTCCTCAAACTTTTTAGAGAGAAACCAAACTGATATTTGACATTCAGTTGATGTTTTTAAGCCTTCCTGAGTCAAAATCCTTTACCACTAGTTCTCAAGTAGTGCCAAGTTTTAGTTCTACTTTGCATATACTAGGGTGCCTAGGAGCCTTGGAGTAGACTTCATCCTATCTGATGTTTAAAAAATTAATGATCCTAGTACATTGTTCAAAGTATCTCTCGGCTATCATGATCCTAATTCCTTTTAGATTTGTTTGAAATTGCCTTCCTACAACCAGTCATGTCACTAGTGTCCACAAAGATAAATAGGCGTTGCTTGAAGGACATCTTTGAGAAGGTGAGTCTGCTTTCCATATTAAGGTGTTTGAGAACCCAAGTACTCATTTTTTTCCTCATTCTATCCAGATCATCCATCCACGATACTCGTTTTATAACACCTTTGGCCAAAGGAGCGTCAAGATATTTAGAAGGAAGGGAGCTCCCTTGAAAGCCTAAAATTTGGACAATGTTCATTTGGGATATGTTAAGGGTATTAAAAAAGAAAACTTACGATTTTTCTCTATTAATATCCAAACTGGAATCCTTGGAGAAGGTATTGATGCATTTCTTAATGGATTTGGATTCCTGGATCGAAGCGTGTCCCATGAGCATCGTGTCATCCACAAATTTCTGGTGTGTTTGATTGTCTGCGTGTGGATGAATGTTGAGCCCTCTTAGCTCTCCATTGTTCACCATAGTTTTGATTAGTCTGTTGAGACCTTCTACAATCAAGATAAAAAGGAAGGGGGAGAGGGGGTCTCCTTGGTGAATGCCTCAGGAGGGGCTGAAGGTCCTATTTTGGGTACCGTTAAGCATAATGGAGAAGAAAGTGGATGGGGTCATACTCATAACCCAATCAATCCAATCCTTGTCAAAACAATAAGCTGCAAGCATCTCCCTAATGTATTGCCAACTCAGTTTGTCATAAGCTTTTGATATATCCAGTTTTAACAGCATCCCCGGGATTTTGGTGATTCTGAGGGCATGAATGACTTCATGAATAAGGATCACCCCATCCAATATATGTCTTCCCTCCACAAAACCATATTGCTCCGGGGCAATCAGGTAGCGGGGAATGGGTTTCAGTCTGTTGGCCGTAACTTTGGTTATAATTTTATATATAACATTACACAGAGCAATGGGACGAAATTTACATGGTGTGTCCGTGCCCTCGGCCTTGGGGATAAGGGTAAGAAAAGTGGCAATGAAAGCTCATAACACCCCTTTATTTCGCCTGAATCTTCTACAATGTGCCAAACATCTTGCTTGATCATGTCCCAGAAGTGGTGGAAAAAGTTAGTAGTGAAACCATCAAGACCTAGGGCCTTCCCTTCTGCCATTTGCTGGAGGGATTCTTCTATTAGAAAAACAGGATCACAGAGCAATAACAATAAACAGAAATGCAAATATAATCACACAAACACATTACAAGAGAGACACCAATATATCGTGGTTCACCCAAGATGGGCTACATCCACACTGAAGTTTCCAGTCCTTATTATTATATCATCCAGCAAAGTGAAGGGATACAACCTGCAGCACAGCCGCTGCACTTCCTCTTCACTGTCTCACAGTCTCTGTTCACAATCTCAGAGATCTTTACAATGCATAATACCTAATACATCAACCCTAGCCGTGTTACAATGTCTTTCTTTTATAAGGGAAATACAATGGAAAAATACCACGAGTTACCCAAAACCATGGGCCCAAAAATTGTTGGCGATCGTGCTAGGATCATAACCAAACCTGGGGTTCAAACATGGCCGAATCATCATCTATGAGACTAGAAGATTAGGCTCCACAACCAATAATCTCCCACTTGGAGACTAATCACAACAACTCCACCGCTGCTGCACTTGCTGGACTTAGACTTGGCAAATTTCTCGTCTTCACCTTCTTGTTAGAAGGCCAACTGAAACCGAGCAAGAACTCAGTTTCTCTCTGGTCACTACCTTTGTGAACATGTCTGCAGGATTCTGGCTAGTATGTATCTTTTCCAGCTTCAACAGTTCATCTTCCAGAACAGACCGTATGAAATGGTACTTGAGCTGTATATGTTCAGTCCTGGAATGGAATGTTGAGTTCTTTGCAAGATGAATGGCACTCTGGCTGTCACTATACAACCTACTATCTTTTTGTTTCTTACCCAATTCATCCATAAACCTCTGCAACCAAATCATCTCTTTACTAGCCTCTGTAACAGCAACATACTCTGCTTCCGTTGTTGAAAGTGCAACAACATTTTGCAGTTTCGAAATCCAACTTACTATTGTTCCACCTACAGTAAACACATACCCTGTGGTGCTCCTCCTGCTATCCTTATTACCTGCCATATCTGCATCAACATATCCTTGTAGAACAGTGTTTGAACCTCCAAAACATAATGCCTGAGTGGTAGTACCTCTCAAATACCTGAGAATCCACTATACTGCATTCCAATGTTCTTTACCTGGATTGTTCATATATTTGCTCACAACTCCCACTGCTTGTGCAATATCTGGTCTTGTGCACACCATGGCATACATCAAGCTGCCAACTGCTGATTGATAGGGAATCTTGGACATGTAATCTATCTCTTCCTGTGTCTTGGGACACACTTCCTTACTTAGATTGAAATGGTTGGCCAAAGGTGTACTAACTTGTTTTCCATTTTGCATTATGAACCTCTCCAACACCTTTTGTATGTACTCACCCTGAGACAATGTCAATTTGTGATTTTTCATGTCTTTGGTTATTCTCATACCAAGGATTTTCTTTGCAGTACCCAAATCCTTCATCGCAAATGAATTAGATAACTTCCTTTTGAGCACATTTATATCCTACATGTTAGACCCTGCAACAAGCATGTCATCCACATACAATAACAAGATAATATATATTTCATTGTCTAGCCTCTTGAAATAAACACAGTAGTTAGAATGACATATACTATAACCTTGTTCTGTCATAAACCTGTCAAATTTTAAATACCACTGCCTTGGAGCTTGCTTCAAGCCATACAAGCTCTTCTTCAACCTGCACACCAAATTCTCCTTCCCTTTGACCTCATACCCTTGTGGTTGTTGCATATATATCTCCTCCTCCAAATCCCCATGGAGAAAGGTTGTTTTTACATTGAACTGTTCAATATTCAAGTCTTCTACCGCCACTAGACTTAAAATAGTCCTAATTAAAGTCATCTTAACAACAGGAGAAAATATTTCATCAAAATCTATACCTTTCTTCTGTGCAAACCCCTTTACAACAAGTCTGGCCTTGTACCGCTTCTTACCTCCTTCTTCTTCCTTCAACCTGTAAATCCATTTGTTCTGCTATGCTCTTTTACCAGCAAGAAACTGAACCAAATCCCAAGTCTGGTTTCCTACCAATGAGTCCATCTCCTCATTCATGCCTTGCTCCCACTTCTTTCTGGTTCCACCTACATTGCTTCTTCATAACACTTTGGTTCACCAGCACCAGTCATCAATAAATAATACATTGAAGGAGAGTATCGTTTAGGGAGTCTACTTAACCTGGTAGATCATCTTGTAGTTGCAGGAGTTTCAGGTACTTGCTGTTGTTCTTGATTTTCTGGCACCTTTGAAACTTCATTTTCTTGAATTTCATCAAGTACTGTGTACTTTGTGTTTTCTTTTTCCTGTTTCTTTCCCTGCAACTAATCTTTATACATGACCTTTTCATTGAATATCACATCTCTACTCCTAATGATTTTTTAATTTTCATAATCCCATAAGCGATAACAAAATCATCAACCCCATATCCAATAAAGGTACATTTCTTGGATTTAGCTTCAAGCTTTGTTCTATTATCTTTATCAATATGGACAAATGCTTCACAACCAAATGTTCTCATAAATGAGTAGTTTACCTTTTTACCTGTCCATGCCTCCTATGGAATACCAGCATCCAAAGCACTTGAAGGCCCTCTGTTTATTAAATAAACAGCAGTATTTACAGCATCTGCCCAAAACTGTAATGGAAACCTTGCATGCAATCTCATACACCTTGCACGGTCCATGATCATTATGTTCATCCTTTCAGACACACCATTTTCTTGTGGTGTTCCTGGGACTATCTTCTCTCTACGAATCCCATGGTATGAACAACAACTATAAAACTCTTTGCCGCAGTACTCACCTCTATTATCAGATATGAGACACTTCAATCTTTTTCTTGTCTCATTCTCAACCAAAGATTTCCACTTATTAAAAGTAGCAAACACATCAGATTTCTGTCTAATGCAATAAACCCAAGTTTTCCTAGTTGCATCATCAATAAATGTAACATAATAATGAGAGCCACCAAGAGATTGTACATGAGCTGGTCCCCATACATCTGTATGCACAAGCTCTAACTTTTAATTCTTTTTCTGTTTCCCAACCCTGAGAAATATGACTCTCTTATGTTTTCCATAAACACAGTTCTCACAGAATTCCAAACTTACATGCTTCAAATCTGGCAGCAACTTCCTTGAGTGGAGAATCTACATCCCCTTCTCACTCATGCGGCCAAGATTATGATGCCACAATGTTGTATCTGTTCATGTGGAAGCTAAAGAGATAGAGTGGTCAGTATTATCAGGACATAAATACAACGTACCTACCCTGTCTCCTTTTGCTATCACCATTGATCCTTTAGTGATCTTCCACCACATTTCTCTAAACATAGATAGACAGTCGCCATCTCCCAACTGCCCTGTTGAGATTAGATTTCTTTTCATAGCAGGAATATGCCTAACATCTTTTAGCATCCAATCAGTTCCATTCTTAAATTTTATCCATACCTTACCCATTCCAACAATTTTACATGTCTCATCATCACCCAATAAAACATGTCCAAAATTGCCTGGAACATAATCAGGAAAATATTTCCTATGGGGTGTAGCATGATATGAAGCCCCTTAATCTACTACCCAATAATCACTTGTATTATCTAATGCAAAAATCAAAGCATCATGTAACACATCACCTGCTACATTTGCTTCCTGAGTAGTTTCCTATTGTCCATCTCCTTTCTTCTTTAGAGATCTGCAGTCTTTCTTCAGATGTCCTTTCTTTCCACAGTTCCAGCACTCTATCTTTCCCAGTCTGGAATTGGATCTACCCGTTTTATACTTGCCATGATTACCTTGGCTCTTTCCTCTCTCCTTTTGTATTCCCTTGCTCTCCATGGTCAATGCATTACCTGATGTCTCACTTGTGCTTTTTCTTCGCATCTCCTTGCTAAGAATAACACCAATAACATCATCAAATTTCAAGGTGTTTGAACCAGAGACAGAGCTACTTACAGCCATGACCAAACTATTCTAGTTTTCTGGCAATGAACACAAGATTAGAAGAGCCCTAACCTCATCATCGAAGTTCACACTTACAGAACTTAGTTGATTTGTAAAAGTATTAAATTCATTTAAATGATCAGTAACAGATCCACCTTCAGACATCTTCATATTAAATAAATGCTTCATTAGAAATACCTTGTTGGAGGCCGAGGGTTTTTCATATAGCTTACCCAGTGCGCTCATCAAACCCTCTGTCGTCATTTCTTTTGAGATATTGAAAGCCACCGACAAAGCCAGGGACAGCCGTATTGTTCCCAATGTCTTTCTGTCAAGAACCTCCCATTCTTCGTCCTTCATAGCCTCCGGCTGCTTTGCTCTTCCTCCCAACGGTAGGAATAGATCCTTCTGGTACAGATAGTCCTCCATTTGCATTTTCCATAACTGGAAGTTTTGGCCATTAAACTTCTCAACCTTAAACTTTCCTTCTTCTTCCATTGCTCCCACTCGAACCAGAAACCCTAGCTTCCTGTCGGTTTATCTGCCAAACATACCTTTGGCTCTAATACCAATTGTTAAAAAAACAGGATCACAGAGCAATAACAATAAACATAAATGCAAATATAATCACACAAACACATTACAAGAGAGACACCAATATATCGTGGTTCACCCAAGATGGGCTACGTCCACACTGAAGTTGCCATTCCTTATTATTATACCGTCCAGCAAAGTGAAGGGATACAACCTGCAGCACAGCCACTGCACTTCCTCTTCACTGCCTCACAGTCTCTCTTCACGATCTCAGATATCTTTACAATGCATAATACCTAATACATCAACCCTAGTCATGTTACAATGCCTTTCTTTTATAAGGGAAATACAATGGGAAAATACCACGGGTTACCCAAAACCATGGGCCCGAAAACTGTTGGCGAAAAACTGCCCCAAAAAATTTTCTCAGGGGCAACCCGACGAGGGCCCGCTGGCCCCGCGCCCCCCTGTCGGGGGAGTGTCAACACTCCCCTTGACTCCCTGGGGATCATGTCGGGATCATAACCAAACCTGGGGTTCAAACATGGTTGAATCATCATCTATGAGACTGGAAGATCAGGCTCCACAACCAACGTCTTCTACTTCTGCAAGAGTCACTGGTTTCTTCACAAGATGATTTTTTTCAGCAGTAACTGTGTGGGGGATGAGCTGGGTAATCCTGGCAATTTTCTCAGAGTGGTTAGCTTGATCTTCCCTGATGATGTTCCCAAAATATTGAGTTAGTTATGCTTCCAATTATTCTCTAGTTTCCACATATTGTCCAACTTCCGTCCTTACTCTATTTATCCTTGACTTTTGCCTGTTCTGGATAACAGAGCGATGGAAGAATTTGGTATTTCTTTCTCCATCTTGAAGCCATTGATTCCTGGATTTCTGTCTCTAGTAAATCTCCTCCTATCTTTCTCTAGCTTGTAGTTGTTCCGGGAGGATTTGTTTTTGCGTCTTCAGGTCTTCACTATATCCATTATTCATGCCCTCTCGTTGGAGGGATTCCATTTGCTCACTTAGACGCTTTTTGTCTTGAAATATGTTCCCAAACTCTTCTTTGTTCCACGTACGAATCTTGGCTTTTAAATATTTCAATTTTTGTTGGAATCGGTACATTCTTGTCCCTCCGAGGGGGATGATATCTTCCCACCATTGTTGGACCAATGATTTGAATTCCTTGTGTTCCATCCAAAATTGTTTGAATCGTAATGGTTTCGGTCCGCTTGACCCCGTCCTATCCCAGAAGAGGTTGATTGGCCAATGATCAGATCCTACAGAAGGTAAAACAGAGGTAGTCAAATCACAACACGTTGTTGCAAGATCCTCTAAAATTAAGAATCTATCCAGCCTACTGGCCATATTATGGTCTCCCCCCCCATTTGTTATTCCATGTGAACCACCCATTCCCAATTTCCAAGTCAGCCAGCTTACTGGATTCGATGAAGTCTTTGAAAGCTTCATTGGTTGGTCCAAGAACTCGTCTACCCTCTTTCTTTTCTTCTAGGGATGTGATCATATTAAAATCGCCTCCAATGATCTAGTGTTTATCACCAACCCAGTTTTCTGTCCAGGAGAAGGATTCCAAGAAGGTCGTTTTTTGAAGGTTGATGCTTGGACCATAAACATTTGATATAACCCCTTTTGTCCTGGTCTCAAGGATTTCAAAATCCGCGGAGAGAGTGAACCGGGTTGCCCGAAAATTCATAAGAGTAACCTCATCAAAACTCCAAAGAATCGCAACTCCTACAGTCGCTTCTCAATCTTCAATATCCATAGTCTTACTACCTCTCCACACCTTGTTTCCTATTTCCTACATCTTCTCCAAACCACACTTTGTTTTTTGGAGGAATACTATATCTAGTTTCTCCATCCTGATCTTGTTCTTCGGGATTTTTATTTTCCGCAGGTGGTTCACACCGCGTATGTTCCATGTGATGACCTTCATTGACTAACTTTTATTAACTTCTGAGAAGAAAAAACAGCTACTAAAATTGACCCCCCCCCCCCCCCCCGAAAAATGAGAACAATTTCGGGTTCTCGTCAAGTTGGAAAAACACAGTTGTAAATAAAAATTAATTTTTTTTTATGACCAGGAAGTTTCAAAATCGCAAAAAAGGGGCTCAAAACAAAAAATGGTGATACCAGTATACACACTTTATGAAACGAAGGTAAAAACAACTACTAAATTGACCCCCAAAAAAACAAGAACAATGTCAGGTTCTCGTCAATTTGTATAACTTGTTAGGAATAAGCAGCAAGATGGTGGGACACACATCAGTCTCATCTCCAAACATGGACTACTGCTTCAACAAATTTCATTGAACACTTCGAAGGTAAGAAACTCACAACATAGGTAGAGATACCAAAATTCATACAAGTTCAAGATCCAGTCAACCATATCAATATATGTGAAAATGAATGGAAACGAGTAGGATACAAAGATGAAAGATTATATCCCCATCTTTTCCCAAATATGTTAGAAGATCTACCAAACAAATGATATAAGATGGAAGATGCTAGAGGAGAAACATTTAATTGGCAAGAATTGAAAGAAAACTTTATCAAATATTTTTGGCTCACTCCAGAAAAAGAATACATAAGAGAAGCAGTCGAAGAAATTAAAAATTTTATACAACCGAAAAGCAATAATACATTGACATCCATAGAACGTCCGCAACAGACATGTAATAATATTTCGACTAAGCACACATGTCGATTAACTTGACTAGAGCTTGAAAATGACAAAAATCTGGGTAAAAGTTTCAAATGGAAAAGAAATTGCCCTGGTGTTATAAAACCTGTAAAAACTTTGATACAAGTCAATACCAAAGCAAAGACAAAACAAGAAATATTCACCGAAAAAGACTTCCCCCCAACATTCACATAATTTAAAGAAGGAGATCGGCTTAACGAAAAAAAGGCACCAGAATGGATCGATGCGCTAATAAAAACGAAAGAAGTCGATATTTCAAATTATGATCAACCAAAGATGGCAAAGATTGGAGATTATTGGTCCTACCAACAAGTAGCAGAAATAACCAATTTGTTAAAGGAGTATCATGATGTCTTTGCAAGAGACTATAAATATTTAAAAGGTTTAGTTCAAGAAATGGGAGAGATGAAAATCGATATAAAACCAGATGCTAAACCTGTCAAGAAATGACCATATAAGTTGGCACACAAGTATAAAGATATAGTAAAGAAGGAAATCGAGAATATGCTAGATGCAGGAATCATATACTCATTGGATCAATCACAATGGGTCAGCCCTATGGTAGTTCAACCAAAGAAACATGATCCAACAAGATTACGAATATGCATCGACTTCAGAGGGTTAAATAAGGTAACATTGACTGACCCATTTCCTACACCTTTCATCGACAATATCATGAATGAAGTTGCAGGTCATGAGTGTTATTCTTTCACCGACGGATTCTTAGGATATAATAAAGTTCCTATTGCAAAAGAAGATCAACACAAAACTACATTTGTTTGTGAATTTGAATATTTTGCTTATAAGGTTATGCCCTTAGGTCTAAAGAATGCACCAACAATATTCTCTAGAATAGTAGTAAAATCATTTCAAGAATATCTATAAAAAACCATGGTTTTCTATTTCAACGACTAGACATTATATTCTCTATTAAGAGACCATGTTCAATGCCTTTAACTTATGTTAGAACGTTGCCGACAAATACAGTTATCTCTAAATATTAAAAAGTGCATATTCGCAACACCAATTGGAATTATGTTAGGACATGTTGTTTGCAAAGAAGGAATCAAAGTCGACTATGCCAAGATTAAAGTTATTCTTGACTTAAAATCACCAGTAAACCCAAAACAGGTCAGAATACTCTTTGGACACACTGGCTACTTAGTAAACAAACCTCTCTATCATGGCTGACTATGAAGATGGCTACTCTTGTTCAAGGAATTTGAATTTGAAATAATTGTTCGACGGGGAAAGAATAATGTCAGTCTCGACCACCTATCATGAATAGAAACGGGCGAAGATCCCATTAGAATCGACGTTGATTTACCTGACGCCCACTTATTTAGAGTCGAATTCGTACCACCAGAATTGGAAGAGATAACAAAATACCTTGAGCAAGGACATGCCCCATAAGGAATTTGAGAAAAAGCAAAAGAAGATACTTGCAATGAAGGTTGCACCATATACTTTGATAAATGGATTCTTGTATAAATTGGGACCAGATAAAGTATTGTGACAATGTGTCTTAGAGCACGAACGACAAGATATTACCAACAAAGCACATAGTGTACCAACAGGAGGACACTACCAAGTAGACACAACTCCAAAGAAAATTCTACAGTTTAGACTATGGTGGCCAACTCTCCACAAAGATTGTAAAACTCGGGTAAATATTAGGACGATCGTTGCCTAGAAATGAGATGCCATTAATACCTTTTAATATGAGCTTGATGTTTGAAATATGGGCTATTGACTTCCTCGAACCCTTTCCATTTCCTGGACGACGTACAGGAGCTCGATACATTATCACAGCAGTATGTTACTAAATGGGAAGAATTTGAACCTGTCAACGCATGTTCCAGTGAAGTAGCCGCAAAGTTTATTTATGAAAAACATCATCACCAAATTTAGATGCCCCCTTACTCTCATCAGTGACAGAGGGACACATTTTATCAACAAGATTATCTCAATATTATTAAAGGAATTTATGATCGACCACCAAAAGAGCACAGCGTATCACCCACAATCAAATGGAGTTATTGAAGCATTCAACAAAACTTTAACTAAAGTACTAACAACACTATGTAATAATGATAAGGATGATTGGGACGACATGATACATGTTATTCTATGGGCTTATAGAACAGCTTATAAACAATCAATAGGACAGACACCTTTTAAACTCCTCTATGGACAAGAAGTAGTCGTTCCATTACATTTCAAGTAGCAAGCACCCATCATTGCAAACATACTTCATTTAGATATTATCAGAGCCACGGACGATAGAAATTTTGATCTGTCAAAGATGGAAGAACAATGCCAAATAGAAATCCATCATCAGGAAGTTCAAAAGCAACAACAAAAATCTTGGCATGACGGAAATATAAGAAGGAAAGGCATATCATTCGGTGACCTAGCGTTACTACATGGTAGTTGAATAAAAAGGAAACCCAAAAAGTTGCATACAACATGGCTTGGCCCATATATCATTAAGGAACTAAATAGCAATGTCTCAGTTCAACTAAAGACTTTACAAGGCAAATTTTTCACCAAAGTTGTCAACGGTGCAAGGATAAAAAGATATAAAACGTAGAATTGGCATGACGTCGACTTAATGGTTGTATCACCATTTGGTCGACCTAATTAACTACATTAGTTAGAGAAAAGTAGTTATAAGAACTAACTTGCACCTTAAAAACTATATAAAAGGACCCTAAAACATGGATATGGCATAAATAACACAATGACAGTAGACTGGAATAAGGAGAACGAGGCAAGTCAGAGCAAGCGAATGGATCAGGAAACTTCAACCAGAGCTGACAGATGAGTTGAAGTCATCCATTACCAACTAAAAGAGGATTCAAGCAAGCATAGAACAAGTCGACCGAAGCATAACACACATTACTACAATCGACCCCGACGGACAAGTCATGAAGACTAGCGACCGAAGCATGAGTCAAAAGACTCTCCACACGTGCCAAGAATTTGTCAAGAAAAAAAATTACAATTAATACCATCACCTAACTACCATAAATGCACATAGAATATCCAAACTATAAATAAGGACCTCAAGCAAAGTTGGGAACAATTTTTCAAAGAATTGGAGTAGTCACAGCTAGAACTTGAAATTTTTAAATTTACAAACCCTTTACTTGTACTCGTAACTGTGACTAAAATGTCCCCAATGAAAGTTGTCGCCATCACCAAAGCCATGAAAATAACAGAAAAAACTCGATGGGAAGTAGAAGAAGCCGCCATGCCGCCTCTGAAATCCCAACTGACCAAAATCAAGAAAGCCCACACAGAATAGCACCAGTGGAAGAGATATTGGAAAGAAATACAAGAATGGGGTATTCAAAATGATCGATGGACTGAAGAAGTCAACAAATTTGTTGTAGAAAAGATAAGGCATTACTTGAACACGCCCCTACTTAACAACTTTGACGGTCTAAACGACCTGATAGCACAATATGTTGTCAATCGGTACCACAAAGGGAAGTTTTGGTTTAACAAGCCTGTCGAATTCAATGCCAAATTCATTGCACTCATAATCGGCTTACCAAATCAAGGATCGCATGTACCCATCGGTGTCAAACAAAATTTAATCTAAGAATTCACAGGAACCCCCAAGGAAAAAACTCAAAGGGGTTTTTCATTAATAAAATTCAGTACCAGACATATAAGTATGTTGCAATTATAGTATCAATTTGCTTAACAAATATTAACCACCCGTCAGACATCAGGCTTGACATGCGGGAAGCTTTCAAACCAATAGCCACGGAAGAAAAAAATAATAATTGGGCAGAGTACTTGGCTGCAGTAATCAAGGAGACGTGCGAAAAATGCCAAGAGTCAGGATCGACAATTAGGTACCCATCCCTACTTATTTGGATAGCAATGTACAAGATAAACCCAGTCAGAGACCCTTCTTTTACAGAAAGGGTAGGACCATTGATGAACAGTTTTAAGCTATTCCAAAAATTGTTAATTTGTGGCTTGAAAACTGGTTCCAAGTCTTGAAGACTACTTCATCAAGATGGAGGGTTTCACAACCCATCCGACGAAGTCTATCCCCAACTGCACATATTCAAATTGAGTTGGACTACACAAAGGTATGGTTTTTGCAAGGAGCAGCAGGGGATGCTACTGAGCTAGATTACTACCCGAATGCCCAAGATGTTTTCAGTGATTTAGCTCGACAATCAAATACAGTATACCCAATACCATATTTTGCCCGAAGAGAAGTCCAGGAATTACAATAGCCTTTGACCGATGGAGAAAAAGAAGAAGTATACGAAGTTGGGTTATATTTAGAAATGTTTGGCCTTGAAGAAAAGGAAGAAAATCCTTTAGTTATCATTGTGTCAAAAATTCAACATAAGCCAACAAAGACAAAAGAACCGTCGGGAGAGACAATAGAAGATAATGAAGCACGAGAAGAGGAAGTGTCGGAGCCTGACTTGACCAAGGAAAAGCTCGACTTATTAGCAAAATAAATTTACACAATGCATCAAACTTTCTCCAAGCAGTCCAAGAAGAGAAAGCTCATACCATATGCACCGATTGAAGATGAACTCCAAGAAATACATGAAGAAGTGGAGCAAGTCATCATATATGTCGTACTCAATAAGACTACGGTTGAGCAGCAGATCCAAAAGAACCTGACTAAAAAAGATACGAGGGCCAAGGGGAGCATTCCCCAACCCAAAAATTTAAAAGCTTGACTCTAGTCGCATATATAAGAACCCTCAACAATTTATGATAACTCCCCACCCGCGTCGTTGACCTGCATTGAAGAAGACCCTTCAGACCAAGCTTACCTTGCCACTCTGTAAGACCCAAATTTTCACAATTTTATTGATTCCATTCCAGAAAAATTCCCCATATTGGAAAAGTTTGTCCTCAAAAAACCTATCCTATAGTCAACGTCTCCACCTGAGACCCGAGACAAAACCCCTCCCAGAACCAAACTTTCTACAAAGTCACTAAAAGCTCCCAGTCGACCAAAGATAGTAGGGACGCACCAAGTCACTATAGAAAGAGTCTCCCCAGATCTTGTAGTTACACCAATTTTTACTCAATCCACAATCACCATAGTCACATCTACACAACCATTTAGTCCTTCCACCAGTCTAGTTGGAACTTCAACATCTATGATTCCAACGGCAACGACCACCACACCACCCCCTATCGTTGGATCCCCTGACCCAGTTGTACAGATTCCGTCCTCAATGACTTCGCCAACTGTCTCAACTATCCCTATCCAATTGACTATCATTTACCCTTTGTCGCCCATGCCTATCCCAACTGTCTCTCTAGAGACGACATGTATTCCTCTAACTCCCTCCTCGATTCTACTAGTATCAACAGTTACCACTACCACCACTTCTATACCCATGTCAACCCCACTTCAACCTACTCAGCAGTCAGGCGATCTAGCTCAAAAAAAAAAAAGCCGCAAAAGAATCCTCCAAAAATACCACTGCAGTCGCTCACAAATTCCTCAGGTGCATCAGTTACTTTTGATTCTATTGTAGCCAAAGATCACAAATTAGAAGCTCTCCTCCATACTATAATCAAGGAACAAAATAAAAGATGGTAAAAAGACAAAAGGAAATTAGACAATGTCGAGGGTGAACAAGCAGAAGCATTAAAAAATTGTGACAGCTTGATAATGGAGGTAGAACCGACCTTATGTGGACCTTCTACTAAACATCCACTACACCAAATTTTGAGCTTATTTGGGTAATTGCTTGCACTTTTAGAACATGCCTCTACCCAACGGACCCAAGAAAATGAACAACAGACAGCAACGCTACTGGACAATCAATATCGATTATTTTTGGAATGACATACTAAATTGCAGGAATATGAACCAGTAGCAAAATAGTCGGCCAGTGTCCTAAACAACCGGTACTCACATTATGGACAAGTTTTTGCATAAATAAGCAAGATCCATAATACTCTAGCAATTATCTTTCAACAGAAGGCCATAGAAGATCCGACAACTTTGTAGGATATAAAGCAATAGATTAAGCTTGAACATAACCTACTACAAGCAGTTCAGAAAAAGGCAAAGCAATGAACAAAGAAAGCAAAACCAACACAAGCAAAAGTTCACCGCATGTCTGCCTAGATCAACAAGTTACTTGTCGATGCCAGCAATCAGCACTTTATTCTCGGGCCAGAAATGCAAAATATCAAAAATGATACAGTCACTTAAAATATTTCCAAATTATCAGACCTTCCTTCAATTAGCTTAAACATCCAGACAGTTCTCCATGAGCGGGAATATTTCCAGCACTGACTTTCCTCCTCTGACAATGTTGTTGTCAAAGAATGCAACAAAGCCAAGCAATCTATTGTCCTATCCACTCAGCAATAGCCATAAGAAAAATCTGAATAAGCAATTGTATTTCCAGTTTTATTTTTGCACCCCCGTGTTCTCTTCAGGACGAAAAAATGTTTTGTTGGTGGGGGAGATGTTGGAGGATCCTAGTCGACTAGCCGACTAGTTCCTCCACCCAACTATGGTCGATTCGGTGCAATCGGTGGGGTAGCTAACCGAATTGGCAGTTATAACCAAATAACTAATTGTAAACATTATATATAGGCTATTGAGCCATGATCTAAGGAGAAACTGGCATTGAGCATTGTAAAGTATTTTATATATGTTAATAAAAAGGCTTGTTGTTGATGTCCCACTTACTCTCTTTACTTATGTGTGTATGATATATGTTCATGTGATCTATATGTATGCTTATATTATGTACTACTGGTAGCCTGTACGATAGTCTAGGGAATCGTAGTCTAGGGAATCGTAGCCTGTACGATTCCCTAGACTACAATAGTACTTTACAGGCCATACTATTGAAAATTGGGCATTGTTTTCAAGGCAAGAGTTTGGGCATGTTGTGTGAAGTATTTGGCACAATTTCTAAGAAATTTGCTTTTGCGGTAACTGAGTAAAGTACTATGTACTTTCTACAGTATAATATTTGTTGTTGTACTCTCAGAAATCTTTTCCTAAGAAGCTCAATAAAATTCTCTCTTGACTGGTTTTCCCCTTAGGGGTTTTTTCTAGGGTCTTCGACCAAATTTCTTGTGTTAAAATGTTTATTACAAACTACTTTGCTTTGCTTACTTCCACTGCAAAGTTTACTTATTTACAATATATCATCTTACAAATACATGAAATTTATATGCATGTGATATTTGTTGGGTTTTATGACTGTTGAAGACTATTATCAGAGTGTGCTGAGTGGTTGAACAGAATTTAAGTTCTGATTTTAACATGGTATCAAAACTAGGGCTCTAAGTGGTTTAGTGGGTAGTTTTGTGGCAGCTGTTTGCAAGTGAATTGCTGGTTAGTACAACTGAGTTGTGATTTTGGAACTTGGTTAGCAGAGTTTGCTTGATATTTTGCTTGGAAAAAGAGCAGATAAGAGGGGAAGATGACATCCAGTATCCAATATGAAGATCGGTTGGAGGGGATCTCCAACTACTTACAATGGAAGGGCCATATTGGTGTTGTTCCCAAGGAGAACAAGATATGGCAGTTCGTCAGTACCACTGTAGTACTACCTTCCTCAACAGATCCCGTTGCCTTGGATAATCATGAGGTGAAGGAGGCTAGAACTCATAGGATACTACTATGTGGAGTAAAGGATCACCTCATCCCACATCTAGCTGAAAAACAAACAACCAAGGAAATGTGGGACACGTTGAAGAGCTTGTATGGAAACAAGAATGAAAACCGAAAGACGGCTTTGAAAGACAAGCTTCACAACACGAGGATGGCCAAAGGTGACAATGTGGCCTCATATATCACTACGCTCAAACAAGTGAAGGATAATTTGAGCGCAATTGGTGAGATCATTCCTCATTTCGAGTTGGTTCGGATAGCCCTAAAGGGCTTCACCAAGGATTGAGATGTGTTTGTGAAATGTGTGGTTGGAAGGGAGAACTTTCCCTCTTTGGAAAGGTTATGGAATGACATCATGCAGGAGGAGATCCGAGAGGGGTCTCAGGAGAAGGCAGAGCATGGTACTAATGAGCAGGATGTGGACCTTTCAACAAAGGGCAAGAAGAAGAAGGGATCAAGCAATGGAGCCTCGTCAAAAAAGACACAAGCAAGGTGAAATTCTTTGCTTGTCAGAGATTTGGCCACTATGCATGCCAGTGTCCAAATAAGAAGAAGGGAAAGAAGAAAGAAGAGACAGAGGCAATTGCTTCAATAGAAGTGGAAGAGTACACCAAGAAGCTTGAGAAGGATTCTCATTGGTCTCAATTCTTTTGAGCAGCAGTGTGGCAGAGAGTGCAGACACTAGAGCATGGTATGTGGATCGTGGGGCAGCATGCCACATGACATGAACACAAGTTATGTTCCTGCAATTGATAGATATTGACATAGTGATATTGCTTATTGAGGATGGGTTTGATGTCACCCATGCAGTAGAGGTAGTTGGAAGGGTAAAATTTCATCTCGAGTCAGAGGGATATCTGGAGGTGGACTGGGTATTGTTTTTTCTAGAGCTGAGAAAGAACATGCTCTCTAGTATATCAGCTCTATAGGATGACGGATATGCAGTGCTTTTTGGCGATGGACATGTTTTATATATCTAGTGAGGGAGAGCTTGGATGTCGGGAAAGTGTTGGGAATCGTAGATGGTAGGACATACCAGGTATTGGGTCATCCTGCTGATAGTGAGTCTTGAAATATATCGAACTCAGTGATAGTACCAAAGGCAGCTAGTCGAGAGGCTTCTTCCATCTCAGTGAGGAGACCAAGCTGGTAGGAGATGACTCTAGAGGATGAGCATGAGAGTGAGGTAAACTCTCAGTTCAAAGTTGTTCGACACATGTCTTCAACGTGTGATCCAGAGTAGGTAGCAAAGAGACCTTCTATTTCAGAGGGATCAGTGTCAATAGTTGGAGTGATGGGGTTGGAGATAGATCCAAGTGGAGGTTCCAGTAGTACCTCCCTTGCTAAGAGGGAGTGTTAGTTTTGGTATCTTGGAGGTACTTATGCACCATTGTACCTAGGTGCAAGGGTTGGAGATAGATCCAAGTGGAGGTTCCAGCAGTACCTCCCTTGCTAAGAGGGAGTGTTAGTTTTGGTAGCTTGGAGGTACTTCTGCACCATTGTACCTAGGTGCAAGGGTCCTGGCACATGTGTCTCTCTTAAGTGACATAAAGTGACTTTATGATGTGTTTTTATAAAGTGACTTTATAAAGTTGAGTTGAGTTATACTTTATAAAGTTAAGTTGTACTTTTTAATATTTAATGACAAAAGGCGACTTTTTGAGAGAAATGTGATTTTATGAGTTACATGACTTAAAGTGACTTTATCATGTCATATTGCGATTAAATACTAGCCATCGATCGTGGTGTGCCAAGATTCGATCTTGACGATATAAGATGAAGAGTTAGGAATTTTGTCATTAATGAGGAATTAAAAGGATAAGCTTGAGGGAGACAAAGCACACATTCCAAGAGAGAGTTTTGAAGAGAAGTGTGAGAGGCACGATTTTCAAGAGAGGAAGAAAGATTGAACAGATTGAGATGAGAAAAAAGGAAGAGAGAGAGGTGGCTAAGCTAGAGGGGGCACACTTCTCTAGTTGAGAAGAGCGACATGAATCCCTAGAAAAAGGAAGCATTTACTGCAACAAAGTGAAGGGCATGTTTCCTAAGGTAAAATTCAAGCATACCAAGGATAAATTGCAATAGAGAGAGACTGGTTGACACAACAGAGAACAGATATGTCATACAATTGAGAAAGTAAGGACGTACAACAAGGAGACTACCTTAAAATCAAGGTAGCCTATGGGCACATTTTTCAAGGTGATATTTTTTATATTGTACTTCCTTTCTGCACTATTTTCAAGGTGTGTTTCTACTACTAGAGAGTCCGTACTCTATAGGTCATGCTGTTGGAAACTAGACACTGTTTTCAAGGCAGGAGTTTGGGCTTGTGTATGAAGTATTTGGCACAGTTTCCAAGAAAATTGTTTACACATTAACTGAGTAAAGTAATGTGTACTTTCTACAGTTTAATATTTGATGTTGTACTCTCAGAAATATTTTACCAAGAAGCTCATTCTATCTTGTTGGTTTTCCCCTTAGGGGTTTTTCCAGGGTATTTGACCAAATTTCCTGTGACAAAATGTTTATTATAAACCGTTGTTCTTTGTTTATTTCTGCTGCAAAGTTTACTTAGTTATAGTATATCATCTTACAAAGACATGAAATTTATATGCATGTGATATGTGTTGGGTTTTGTGACTGTTGAATACTGTTATCAGAGTGTGCTGAGTGGTTGAACATAGTTTAAGTTCAGATTTTAACACCTATGAATAAGATATGCCAAAAAAAATGACATTGAGCATCTCTGGAAAAAAACCTAATTGAAATACAAATTTTTTTTCAATAAAATATCAAAGACCTTTAAAATCCATTTTTCTTGAATAACTGTAGAATTAAGAGAGATTCAACAACAATCAAAACACTATTTGTGCTATATGTCATCAAAGATATCAAGCTAGAGCTAGAGAAAGTATGCCCTCAAATAGTTCCTATGTCGAGATCTTGACAATAGATACATGTACTGCCCAACTACAAGAAAGTACGTTGTTGGAACCCTAAAATTTATGTTCATTCTAACCCCCCATTAGCAAACTATGTCATCTATTGTAAAGTACCACTTAGGGTACTCTTTGATCTCTTCTCCTCATGTGGCTAATTGCACTCCAATATTTTCTCAGCTCTTATATGTAATTATCCTCCTTATAATATGAACTTCATCAAAGATGTTACGCATCAATTAGAACATTGGAATAACTTGTGGGAACACTAAAATTTCCATCCATTCTCCCCTGCCATTAGCAAAACATGTCAGCTACTTTAAAGCATCACTTAGGGTATTCTTCGATTACTTTTTTTACACACACGCATACACAGATATTAAAAGTTAAATTTTAAATCGATTCAATGACAAAACACTTCATAAATGGGAAGAAAGGGAGGAGAAGTTGAAACTTCATATGTTGGGGATCCAAGGCCTAAGGGAGCAAAATGTATTTAAATAATAAAAACAATTTCCAAGTACTTTTATATCTTTTTTTGCATAATTTTATTATTTTTTAATAATAAAATAATCTAATAGTAATCTATTTTTAAGGTCACAACAAAGCCACACATAAATTTGGTGTATGAGACCCCCTTGTTTGTGGGACAAGGGACCCCCCTCTACGCAACTATTTAACTGCTAAAGTCTAGAGATGTGTACATACCCTACCCCCCTCCGGATTTGAACCTCTGACCTCCTAGGACGAAACACATGTTATTATTATTGTTTCTTTATAGTCTCCTCCACTCAACTCCACCCCACAACCACTGTCACTAAACCAAATTGACAACCTTTACATGTACTCAAATATATATATATATATATATATATATCTGTTATTATTTTATTTCTGTATTTTTGAACAATTACCAAATTTAAATATTTATTTACAATCATTTATTATTTATGAGAAAGAAATCAAATATGCATTGTTTGTTTGTCTTGGGCCCACTCAAAACCTATTTAACTTGAATTATTACTAGCCCTCCCAAAAATTAAACTACACAATACAGGATTTTTGTAGTATCCAAGACCACTACTTCCAACCAAATAGAACCTCAAAATTACATTAGAGTACATTCACATAAACACAAATACTAAGATACTATATGAGCACCAAACCAAAAATATATATATTACAAAAGAACCATTTTATATACATTTCTTTGAATGGCTAGGTGGAGAGTGTCCACCTTGAATTCTTGCTCAAGTAAGGTACCCTCCCAAAAGATCAAAGATGATCAAAGACTCTTTAGATAACATATTTTCCAAGGTATTAAATTCCCCATATACATTCAATTTTTATTTTTATTATGAATTCAAATAAATTTATTTCAATTCATGTCAATCGGGAATATGCGATCTAGAGGAGAAAGCATTGCTAAAAGGCTTGACAAGTTTTTAGTTAATGATGGAACTATTCAAGTGACTGACAGTATTTCTCAATGGGTCGGGAATGGTGGAGACTCCAACCACTTTCCTATTTTTCTTGAGGATGGCTTGGGTCAACCCAAGCCTCTGAGTCCTTTTAAATTATGTTCAACTTGGCTGGAGGATAATGGTTACATTCAGTTGATAAAATACCTATGGATTCCATATGATGAAATGAGTAGAGCTTATGCTTCCATTCTGTTCTTACATAACCTTAAGACTATAAAGATGCTTCCTCAAAATGGGCATTTGAGCGTAGAAAGCTCTTGCATTCTGAACTACGAAGTATCGAAGAAGCATTGAAAGCTTTTTATTCTTCTAATTTGGAAGGTTGCAACTCTATTGCAGAAAAGAAGGAGATTGTCGACCTAGAAGTGAAGAAAATAAAAAAAATTGGAAGAGAATGAGGCGGTCTGGAGACTTAAGAGTAGAGTGTTATGGCTCCAAAATGGTGATGAAAATTCCAAGTTCTTTCATAGATATGTCAATCATAGGAAGAATACCAACTCTATTTGGAAACTAGAGGATGGTAGTGGGTCCAATATCATAGGTTTTCAAATTTTGGTTGAAGCTAGTGTTAATCACTTTAATGGTTTATTCCAAGAAGATGCCAGAGCTCCGATATATCAAATGATGAATGCCCACTATCCATCCTTTGTTACTGAAGACAAAAATAATGAATTAAAGGAAGAAATCTCTATGGATGAATTAAATGAGGTATTATGTATTTTTTGAATTGGAACTTATCAGAGTTGTTGAAGAGTCCAGGACCAAAGGGAGCATTCTTGCATCCTTTAATACAACTTTTACCACTCTTATTCCTAAATCTGACAAAGCTGGCAATCTGGAGGACTATAGACTGATTTCCTTATGTAATTGTATTTATAAAGTGATATCCAAAATAATTGTTAGAAGAATCAAAGGGATTCTTTCCTCAATGATTTCGCAGGAACAATTTGCCTTTCTTGCTATCCGACAAATCCATGATGCTACCGAAACAGTGCAAGAAGTTCTTCACTCAACTAAAATTAAGTGTCTTCCTGCTATGATTGTGAAGGTTGATCTATCAAAAGCTTACAATAGAGTCAATTGGCTCTAGCTGTAACTGGTCTTACTCCAAGTTGGATTTGACTTGCGGACAATTAATTGGATTATGTATTGCGTCACTACAGTTTCTTTTGTGGTTCTCATCAATGGATCGACTTTTCTGTTTTTTAGATCAGGTATAGGTTTACATCAGGGATGTCCTATAGCCCCTCTTATTTTCATCTTGGTGGTGGAGGGGCTGAGTCATATCATTCACAACGCAAAATTGAATGTATCCTTTAGTGGTATTCATATTGGTGGGCCAGTATTTGGTACACATTTGTTCTTCGTCAATGATATTTTGATTTTTCAAATAGTTCTTGTAGGGAAGTTGTTCTTTATAGGGTCTTCTTAATCTTTTTGTCGATGTTTCAAGTATGGTTTATAACATTAGAAAATCACCATGGATGCAGTAGATAGAGAATGGATTTGTGGCTTGATTTATTTTCCTTTGGTTCATGCCAAGACAAGACTTCGATATCTGGGGTTTGTTCTTAAACTAAACGATTATCAAACAAGAGACTGGGCTTGGTTATTAGCAAAGATTGAAAAGCAACTTCAACTATGGTGTAATATATGGCTTAGTAGAGGTGGGAGATTGACCTTAGTGAAATCTATCATGGAAGCAATACCAGTTTTTTGGGTTTCTCTTGCTTTTGTTCCCACTGGCATTTTTTAACAGATATGTAAGCTCTGCTACAACTTTCTATGGAAGGGCTATAAAGAAGTACATTCTACGACTGGGATGCATGGCATAGTCTTGCTTGGCCTGGAAGGATATGGGGGTTGGGGATTGAAGAATCCTTCTTATTTCGCAAAGGCCCTTGCAACTAAAGGGGTTTGGTGAGTCTTGAAGGGAGAGGGTCTATGGGTCAACGTAGTCGTACAAAAATATATTATCCCTCTGACTGTTGAAGAATGGTTCAGATGCAGAGATATGACTTATAGGAATGTCTCCATCGTTTGGGAAGTGATGCTTAATGTTTTTTTCTATTGTGGGAGACTAGTTATGACGACAGATTGGTAATGGGAAGAAGCTCAGGTTGGGCTCAAACCCTTGGATTGGTTGTGGTGGGGACTGTAGACTCCCCCTGGTTTGATGAATGTTCTAAGAGAGAAAGATGTTATTTTTCTTGATCAAGTCAGAGATCCCATCGATTCTACCATTATTTCCAAAGAGTGGCTTTATGTATATGAATTGTCCATACAGGAAGTGGAGGACAAAGCAACTTGGTTCAGGTATATTAAACTCCTGAAAGATAACAATGTGAGAATTACTGATAAGGAGGATTCTTTACTTTGGTCTAGAAACTTGTAAGGTGGTTCATACATTCCCAGTATTGGTTATTTGGTTACTAGAGAAGAGGATATCTTTCCCAATCTGCAGTGGTGGTACAATAGGATCTAGAAGTTCAAATGCCCCCTTAAAACCAAAGTTTTCTTCTAGCTGGATCTTTCAAATAAGATTCATATCTAGAATCTTTTACTAAGAACATTTTGGTCTAGTCCTAATCGTTTCCCTTTGTGTAAAGTTGAGGAGGAGAGCACTGAACACCTTCTCATTTCTTTTTCTTTTATACACCAAATGTGGGATCATGCTAAACAAGTGTGTGGTGTTCCTTTTATTTGGAATGGTTTTTCATCGTCTATTGTGCTGGAGTCGTGAACTTCTAATGGGATATATAAATATTTCTTGGCGATGCCCATTTTTTTTATGTTGGGGGGGTTGGATTTATAGGAACAAATCTACCTTTGAATATTCATACTATCATCTATTTATCTATGCTTCATAATGACTAGCTGTCCTCAACATTTTCCACAAGAAGATCTCTCCAAAAAGTCCAGAATTATAATGCTAGAAACTATTGATCACTTGGTTATTTGGCTCTATTTTGATGGTGTTGCTCACGGTAATCCCTTTCTTGGAGGTGTTGGCGGTATCTTATATATATCTTCCTCTCATTGGATCAAATTCATTGTTGGTTTGGGACATTGTACTAATAATAGAGTGGAGATGATGCCTCTTAAGTTAGCTCTTCTATTAGCACTTTTGAAAGGTATTCAATAGCTTCAGGATTTTGGGGATCATAAGCTTGTCATCGACTGTTTAAAGTTGAAGAGGGCTCCAAGGAACATTCAACTTGCTCTTATCAATTAAGAAAATCTCTCTTTTGGCAGGAAACTTTCAATCTATCGATTATCCTGATGTCTTTAGAGAAAGGAACACTATTTTCGATCAATTGTCTAAAGATGGTCACTGGTTGGATGCGAGAATCTGACAAAGATGGGAGAAGGAAGATGACACTAAATTTGTGTTTGATCTAGGACCTTTTTAGCTACTTTTTTGTTCATCTCTTTTAATTAGTGATGGTTTTTCTTTTAGCATCTTCTTTTTGGATATATGCACCATTTAGAAGGCATCATTTTATGTAATTTTGAGGTTAGTTCCAACCAAGGTTTTTGGTATAGATAATAGGATGACATCTAATTAAATGTACAAGGTGGTTTATTTTAATATATAAACTTCAATTTTTTTCTAAGAAAAAAAAATGTCAATTAGATCTAGTTCAAATGATTATGGAATATAGTGTTATCCTTCCCACTAAAATTTTATTATTAAAAAAAGTAATTTCATTTCATAATATTTTATTTGGTTACTTTTTATCTAATTATATACAATATAGAATTCATATTAAAATTTTAATGTTAGCTTTTAGTGTAATTTGTTTTAATTTTTATTTACATTTTTTTAAATATATTTTTTATTTTATAAATTGTAATTTTTTGTGAAACTAAATTTAAATTGAATTAATCCTCACAATCATCTATTTTGTTAAAACATATTAATATATTTTTTCTCACTTAAAACATGTTACTATCGTAAACATATATTTTTTCAGAAGAAAAAAGCATACTTTTGATATTCTAAAATAGAATAAAAAAATACAATGTCTAATCAGTAACAGTCTTATTAAATGACTGTCAAGTACAAATATGTTCAAATAAAAACTATATACCATCTATACTCACTAAAAACCTCCAGTTCAGAAATAAGAAATATCTCATCTTGAAAATACTGATAGCAAAAAACATCCATCTTGTAGCAGACTACAGACCAAAAATGTTTGTAGAACCCATATCAACTTTGGAATTTTCTAAATATTCTTCCCAATATAGAACCCCTTCATCACCTTCTAAGGCAAGCTTGGATAGCTCATCAGCCATTTGATTATGTTCCCTGTAAATATGATCAAAAGAGATATATGTAAACAAACCCAAAAGTTCCTTGATCCGACTGCAGCAGTGACTTAATGATCCTACCTCTAGTTTATAGTCACCCTTTACCCATTTTATAGTAACTCTTGAATCACCAAAGACAGAAAGAGTAACTATACCAAAAATTGAAGACGTCCTACACATAAACCATAAAGCTAGTAGCTCTGCTTTCATATTTGTTCCTATTCCACAATGAAGTCTCAATGAAAACCTATGAGACTCATTAAGTAAGAGGACCACACATGTTGCATAGTAACCATATTTTGTTGCTACATCAAAATATCCAACTTCACCTTTTAAATTATGGATTTCTTTTCGATTTCTTGACTTGTCCACATTGATTGCCTCAATATTGAATTCTTTGATGAGTTTTATGATATGCAAAGTAATACTGTCAACTTCCTGTAATTTATTATCAAATAATAGAACATTTCTGATATTCCATATTTTCCAAGAGATGATTGCAGGAAGAGTGTAGTAATTTTTGCAAGACTTGTACCAGAGATAACTACCATGATCAAAATTTGTACCACCCCGGGAATTTTCAATGTTAAGAGAATGACAAACACAAACCCAAATATTTAAAGTGAACTGACATCTAACAAAAAGATGTTCAACAGATTCATAATATGTTCTACAAAGAGGACAAATATTTGTCCCACACCAACCCCTCTTCAAAAGATTATCCTAGGTTTTCAGAGAGTTTTGTAATGCAAGCCATATGAAACATTTTATTTTCAATGGAAGGTTCCATTTCCATAATGGCTTGAACCACCATTTCTGACTCATAAATCTCCCATGCTGAAAAATAGCAAGATAAGCAGTTTTAACAGTGATGATACCTGTTGCAGAATTTGAAGTCTAGACAAGGGTGTCACAATTCTCAGATGGTCTACATCATGCAGCATTGAGTCTATCAATATATGCCACCCATTCAATAGCCCCTTCACCACTAATGCCCAAATATGTAGCAGATAACCAATATGAATCAGACTGATGTATCCATTTAGGATTTTTAATTTGAGCAAGTGAGATGTATCCAATCTCATCCAAATAGTCCAGAACGTATCCAGGAAGCCGATAGTCTTCACCCATTCCAAGAATAGGATCAATTTACATTACTCTTCTCACTCATTCATATTGTAAAAACTATTTTATAAAGCCGTAAAAAATAATACTATATAACAAATGCAGATATTTATCCACCCTGAAATATAAAAAAAAAACTCCAATCCTTTATTTTAATCTTTATCTTTTTACATCAAGGACTTTCTAAGTTGCATTTCTTCACTCCTTTATCATGGGAAAGTAATCATATTTGATGATAGTGTGATTTTGAGATAAAGCTAACAATAAACAAGATTACATAGCAATGCAATACATGTTGAGGTATTGCGTATCAATGCAATACCTGTCGAGGTATTGCATTAGGTCGCATAGCTTTGTGATTTATGTAATTTGGAAGTATTATAAACTGTGATTACCAAACTTACATAGCTTATGGTCATCAATCTTAAATTAAATTGATCTTGAGATTGAATGGAATCTGTTTGGATACAAAAATACATACATGTAAAAAACACATGCGTACAATATCTACAATATTTAATTCCCATTAATCATCATCATTAATCATGTGGACCAATACCCTTATAAGTATGATGCCAAAACAACAAAAAATTGTGGTAGTCATCGTTCAGATTGTATTACAAGTCTTTGTGTAATTGCAGTGTCGAAGTAGCTCTCTAAGTCAATACCAGTAGCACATATTGGGGTAAAAATTATGAATTCAGAACTTTCAATTGGACTATGTCGAGGGAATCCATGGATTGCATTTCGCAAGGAAAGGTAGGTCCACCTGAATGAGTGATGAGCTTCACAACTTGACATAAACGAGTAAACATGATGTGGGGTACTATTGATTAACCAAGAGACGTGAATGCCCAAATTTGTAATACTAAAGAGAATTTTTAATATCGATTTAAAGAGAATGTCTACCTCACAAATGGAAGATGACAGTCCACTTTCAAGATGCTTTGTCACTTATGATGTTGTTTTAGTCGATTGGTTATTAAACAAAGATTTTTTGGTTCATTGTGTTCAAGTCCTATTAGATCCTTGGCCAGTTTTAGTTTGATGATGCATTTGTAATGTCCCCATTTTAGACGCTCTGTGATAATTCCCCTAACCCATTCATCCCCATGGGTTCAAGAAGAAATAAAATAAAGTATCTAGGAATAATATTAGTCCATGGTCATTTAATTTAATTAAATGACACTTTAGAGAAATGTTATAGTCTTAAAATGTAAATATTTTATTATCATTTAATTTTTGTTATGAGTAATCAATCCATAGGAGGGCCCAAGAGGGCGCATGGAGCTTAGTTGACCTTCTAAGATGTTTCCAAAATAAAAGTAGAAGAAAGCAGCACAAAGTAAGGTGTCAGTGAAAATAATGGAAATAGAAGAAAAGCTGGAAGGCAGTAGCAAAAGCAGGGAAACTCAGAAAATCAGGAAAGTAGTAATAAAAGCAAGAAAGTTCTCAAAAGAAAAAAAGGAAGAAGTTCCTTGATTTGTGCAACTCGAGAAAGATTAGAAACAACCAAATAAAGCTACAAGGTCAAAATTTAGCTAAGGAGGGTGCATTAGTTGAGATAAGTAGGGTCCACATGAGCTAGCACTTACCAAAAGACTCCTCAATCATGATTGGTTCAAATTCCTAGAAAGCAAAGGATGAAAGAATGAAACAACAAGCCAACCGAGGTTAATAAAAGGAGTATGAGAGCCCCATTTCACATCTTTTGATCATTTTGCAATTCAAATTAATGAGCTCTGTAGCTTCTCAATTGGCTTGGGAGGTGTGCCCCTTGTCACCAGCTGGGACATGTGTCCATGCTATCATTGTGCTAGTTGATTCTTCATCTATAGTTGAGGAGAATGGCATTCAACCATTGTCATTGAGTCTATTGCAAGTTTTCTCAACCATTTTGTAGTCCCTGTACATTCCAGTTAGTGTGCCAAGTTCCAGTTAATTCAATCTCTCTCTTCTCTCTCTCATTTCTCATGCTACCTTTCCAGTTGGAGGAGAAAGCTTGGGGATTTGTTCCCTTTGTGTTATGGATGTTGTCCCAATCAGCATTAATATGTAATCCTTTCCATTTTATTAATAATATACAATCCAATACTTCCATGTTGTAGGTTACACATTTTTCTTCCAAGTATAATTGAACCCATGTTGTAGGTTACACATTTTTCTTCCAAGTATAATTGAACCCATGCTCTTTCTAATGCATATTTTGACTAGTTTTTAGTATTGAGTTAGCAAACTGACTTCTTGATGCAAGTCGCCTTACGGAAATAAGGTTCTTGCTTAACAATACACACGACACAAACCATAATGCTCACACAAGCAAGGTGTAGAACAAGATGCCTGGATTGGCTTATATTACTTCTCTGAAATTGGTTACAATGTAAAATAACTGTAAGCAAATAACTAACTACAATCGGCCTCAGCCTTTTACAACTTAGAAGTAACTGTGGTGTGTTCTCCCTGTGTGTCGACCTCACCCTCTCCTGGTTCACCACGGAACTCTGAACTATGGTTCGATCTCAACACTCTACACTCGGCTAGTGTGACTCTTCACAACTTTCTCGTCTCTGCGCTCTGCTCTGCTCTACCACTGCCCAACAGTGTCCAGACTGAAGGCCTTCTCCTCCTCTTCTACTCTGTGGGTGTTGTTTCCAATATTATTACAATCTCGAGACACGCGTTCCCTCCATTCGCCGATCCTATCCAAATCCTATGAATCTGCACTGTCAGCTTCTAACCGTGTTGTACAGCTTCTGTCCATGATGTCCTCTATCATGTCCTTCACCAACTCACAATAACTGTAATAACTTCCTCAGCAAACTCGAACGGCTACTGGTACAGTCCCTTGACTTTCTGTCCTTCCGACCCTGCTACAGCAGTCAGTCACATCTCAACTGTCCTGTCGGTTCACTCCTTTCCCAACATGCTTGACTTCACCAAACTCTGCCGTGTCGTAGTTCGACCACTTGTTGACAACCCGACCTCTTACATCGCTCGTCATCTGTCGACCATTTGCTGTCAATCCTCGACCTCCCTTGACATTTGTTGTTCCTTTAGTCGGTCGCACTCCGATTGCTTCTGCTCGACTTGTTGACTTCGATAAGTCAACCTGCTCCCCGCACCAGTGGTCATCGGCACTCCCGTTGGTCGACTCCCTTCGGTTGATTAACTTCAACTGATCTGCCTAGGTCCCGATGCTCTTGTCTCCCCAGGTGAAAAAGAATTCGACTGCTCCGTCAGTCTCCTGAACTCCTCTTCGGAAATCCACGTTGCTTCAACCAAGTATTCCTTCATGCTCAATCTACGGGTATGCCCTACTTCGCGTTCATCGATTACTTCCGAGATCCCTTCTTTATGTCGGTCTGGAATCTGTTCTGTCCAGTCGAGACTGGTTCCTTCCCCCTTATTGGTGCTTGACCCTTCTTCAAATCTATACAGGTCTGAGACGTTGAACGTTGCTGAAATGTTCAAGTCTTCCGGCAATTCCAACACATAGGCATTATCTGAAATCTTCTTTAGAGTCTTGCATGGTCCTATCTTCTTCAACTTCAACTTGTTGTATGTTCCTGTCGGAAATCACTCCTTCCGCAAATATGCATAGACTAAGTCCCCTTCCTGGAATGACAATAGCCTCTTGCTCCGGTCAGCTCTCAACTTGTAGGTCGCGTTACTCTTCTCAATGCATTTTCGCACATTTTCATGAACTTCATGCATATGCTCTGCGAATGATTCTGCATCCGCGCTCTTCCTGGTTTCTGTCGGCAATTTGACCAAATCTGCCACTACATGTGGACTCCTCCCTTGAACAATCTAGAATGGGCTCAATCCTGTTGACCAATTCACAAAATTGTTATATGCAAACTCTGCTTATGCCAACACATTCTCCCACTGCTTGGGTCTGTCGGCTGCTAAACATCTCAGAAGGTTTCCCAAACTTCTGTTTACAACCTCGGTCTGTCCGTCTGTCTGTGGATGATATGTCGAACTAAACTCTAACTTCGTGTCGAGTTTCTTCCATATGGTCCTCCAGAAATGCCCCGTGAATTTTGTATCCCTATCCGATGTGATACTCTTTGGAAACCGATGCAACCTGACTATTTCCTTAAAGAATAGTACAGCGATTCCTGTGGCATCACTTGTTTTCTTACATGGTATGAAATGTGTCATCTTCGAAAACCTGTCGACTACAAGAAATATTGAGTTGTTCCCCTGTTGAGTCCTTGGTAATCCTAACACAAAATCCATGCTAAGATGCTCCCACGGGTTCTCTGGTACTGGCAATGGTGTATACAACCCCGTGTTCTGACTCCTTCCTTTTCCCAACTGGCAAACTTGACATTGTCGAACCCATTTTCTGACATCTGTCGACATCCTTGGCCAGAAATACTTTTCGTCGATCAGTGCTTTGGTCTTGTCAATCCCAAAGTGCCCTGCTAACCCTCCATTATGAAATTCTCGGATTAGGTTCTCTCTCGTTGATCCTCTAGGAATACACAACTAACTTCCCCTGAACAGATAACCTTCTTGAATGAGATAACTCAAACATGGATTTCTGTCGGTGCTCCAAGGCTCACGACACGCCTTCCATGCCTTTGCAAAATCTTCGTCGGTCTCATACTCCGTATTTATCGACTCTATTCATGTTGCCTGAACAGTCATTGTGCTCAACAGCGCAACTCTCCTTCTCAACGCGTTGGCAACTTTGTTCGACTTGCCCGACCTATGTCGCAACACGAACGTATATCTCTGAAGTAGCTCCACCCACTTCATGTGTCTTTGATCCAACTTCGACTGAGTATTCAGATATCTCAGTGCTTGGTGATCTGTGTATAACACAAATTCCTGTGGAAACAAATAATGCCTCCATTTCTTCAATGCTTGTATGATAGCATAGAACTCTTGGTCATAGACCGAATACTTTTGCTTTTCTCCATTCATTTTTTCACTAAAGATTGCAATTAGTCGGCCTTCCTGGCTCAACACTGCTCCAATTGTTGTTCCACTTGCATCACAATCAACCTGGAAAACTTTGTCAAAGTCTGGGAGCGCTAACACTGGGCTCTCAGTGACCTTTTCCTTCAATTTGTTGAAAGTTTCTTGGGCCTTATCCATCCACTTGAACTCGCCCTTTCTCATGCATTCTGTCAATGGTGCACAAATCCGACTGAATCCCCGAATGAACTTCCGGTAGAAACTAGCAAGTCCATGGAAACTTCTCACTGCAGTCGTACTTGTCGGTTCCGACCAATCTACTATTGCCTTCACATTCTCGGGGTCCATCTCCAACCCCTTACCTGAAATTACAAATCCTAAGTACACCAACTCCTTCTTCATGAAGAAACACTTTTGCAGGTTAATCATCAGCTTCTCTTCCTGCAATTTCTGCAATACTTGTCGAACGTGCTCCAAATTTTCTGACTTGGTCCGACTAAAAATCAAAATGTCGTCTAAATAGACTACGACAAACTTTCCTAAGAATGGTTTCAGCACTTCATTCATCAATCTCATGAATGTACTGGGTGCATTAGTCAACCCGAATGGCATGACTAAACACTCATATAACCCTTCTCTTGTCTTAAATGTTGTCTTCCATTCATCTCCTTCTCTGACCCTGATCTGGTGATATCCACTTTTCAGGTCTAATTTCATGAAGTATGTTGCTCCACTCAGGCAATCCATCAAGTCATCCATCCTTGGCAATGGAAATCGATACTTGATCGTGATCTTGTTGATGGCTCTGGAATCAGTACACATCCTCCATTTCCCGCCTTTCTTTGGTGTCAATAAGGTTGGTACTGCACACGGGATCAAACTTTCTTGGATCAATCCCCTATCCAACAACTCTTGGACCTATCGGTTGAGCTCCTATCCCTCTGTTGGACTCATCCTATATGGTGCTTTGTTTTGCAGACTCAACCCTGGGATCAAGTCAATCTGATGGGATATGCTCCTTGTCGGCGACAATCCCGTCGATTTCTCATAAGCCATTATGTCCTGAAACTCTTCGAGCAACCCCTCGACTTCAACCGGAATGCTTTCCTGATCGATCGTTCCTTCGACATATGGTCCTTTTGGAATGATTGCAAAACATCTCGACTGCTTTTCCTCCTCTACGAGGAATTCCTTGGCGGTGCTCATCAACACTCGCTTTTCCCAAAGATTGCTCTCGCCGTCCTTACTGTCAGTTGGTTCTCCTCACCTCGGCTTAAGAGTTCTTTTCACGCCATTCTTCCACACTGTGACTATGTTAGCTCGACCATCATAGATCATCTTATGATCATATTTCCATGGCCTCCCTAACAACAGATGGCATGCATCCATGGGAAATACATCACACAGTACGCTGTCCTCTAATCCTTCAACTCTGAAGTTGATCAGGAACTGTCTGGTCACCTTAACATGGTGTCCTTTCTGCAACCATGAGATATTGTATGGGTGTGGGTGTTCTCAACATTTCAACCCAATATTGTCGATGACTTCTGTCGACACAAGATTCTCTGTGCTCCCACCATCAACTATGGTCTTGCAACGCTATTCTCCGATCCGCACCTTTGTTCGAAAGATAGCCTTCCATTGTGTTGGTTCCATCGGATCATGCTAATCTTCCTATATCAAAGCTCTCTGAACCGTCAGATTTCGGTTCTTCTTTTTCTCACCTCCACTGCTATCTGATGTCGATTCTTCCCTCTCGTCGACTTGCTCATCCTTTCGACGTCTGGGTTTCGACTCTTCTACAGCATGTAGGTTTTTTGGGCATTCATATGCCTTGTGACCCATCCCTTGACATTTGTAACAGATTATAGCTGGTCTGTTAACTCCTTTCTTGTCGGATGGACCACTTCGACCATACGCGCCTCGACCGCGGTTCTCACGATCATCACGTCGGTTCTCTTGCGTTCTTTCCTTCGTCGATGTCCCTTATGTGCTTCGACTATCTTCGACACCTTCTTTCTTGTAGCCGCTACCTTGACCTTTCATGGAGATAGTCTTTCCACCCCGACTAGTCATCCTGCCTCTGGTCCCTGCAGACCTTCTCGACAGTTTCTCTTCTGCCTTCAGAGCGAACTAATAGGCTTCTCCGACTGTTCTGAATCTCAACATGCTAAGTTCATCCTGAACAGCGTATTTCAAGCCGTTTACATATCCGGCGATATCTTCTTCTCCTTCATCAGTCTGTCCTGACCGAATCGACAATCAGTAGAACTCCTCTGTGTACTCCTTCACGGTCATCTCTTTTTGTCGAAAGTTCTGTAACTTCCTGAACAAGGAAATCACATAATCATTTGGAAAGAACTTCCCCTTCAGCTTGGCAACCATCTTGTCCCAAGATTTGATTTTCTCCTTGCCTTTCTTGAGTCTATCAACCTGTACATTGTCCCACCACAACGAGGCATGACCCTTCAACCTTAGACATGCAGTCTTAACTCGTTTAGGATCTTCGATCTACTCCACATCAAAATATTTCTCCATCTCTCTGAACCAGTCGATCAAGTCTTCTGGGTCCAGGCTTCCCGAATACGTATGCACATCTATCTTCACCCGAACTCTCATTTTTGTCATAAGCTTGATGAGTTTATCCTCTGGTTCTTCTGTTGCGGCTTCCCGAGCTTCCACTTCCTCGACTTCCTCGTCGCTGTGGTCTAGCGCTTCAAGAATGCAACCACGCCTTTGGTTTTCTTTGATCACTGCGATTCATTTGTCAAAGTCCACATCGTTCGGACGCATTCGTCGAACATCTCGCGATCCACTGTGACGGCTGCTGCGCCACACGCTCTTCGTCCTCGGAAATTAACGCCTCTGTGAGCCATTTTCAACTTCTGCTGAAGGTTCTCACACTTTTCGGCTCTAATACCAACTGACGCAAGTCAGGTTGGTATAGTCTTCTTCTCCAACCGGACTCGCTTCCGGGGTCTGATACCAACTGACGCAAGTCACCTTACGGAAATAAGGTTCTTGCTTAACAATACACATGACACAAACCACAATGCTCACACAAACAAGGTGTAGAACAAGATGCCTGGATTGGCTTATATTACTTCTCTGAAATCGGTTACAATGTAAAATAATTGTAAGCAAATAACTAACTACAATCGGCCTCAGCTATTACAACTTAGAAGTAACTGTGGTGTGTTCTCCCTGTGTGTCGACCTCACCCTCTCCTGGTTCACCATGAAACTCTGAGCTATGGTTTGATCTCAACACTCTGCACTCGGCTAGTGTGACTCTTCACAACTTTCTCGGCTCTACGCTCTGCTATGCTCTACTGCTGCCCAACAATGTCTAGACTGAAGGCCTTCTCCTCCTCTTCTACTATGTGGGTGTTGTTTCCAAGATTATTACAATCTCGAGACACGCATTCCCTCCATTCGTCAATCCTGTCCAAATCCTGTGAATCTGCACTGTCAGAGTCTAACTGTGTTGTACAGCTTCTATCCATGGCGTCCTCTGTCATGTCCTTCACCAACTCGCAATAACTGTAATAACTTCCTCAGCAACCCCGAACGGCTACTGGTACAATCCCTTGACTTTCTGTCCTTCCGACCCTACTACAGCAGTCAGTCACATCTCAACTGTCCTGTCGGTTCACTCCTTTCTTAACATGCTTGACTTCGCCAAACTCTGTCGTGTCATAGTTCGACCACTTGTAGATTACCCGACCTCTTACATCGCTCGTCATCTGTCAACCATTTGCTGTCGATCCTCGACCTCCCACGACATCTGTTGTTCCTTCAGTCGATCGCACCCCGACTGCTTCTGCTCGACTTGTTGACTTCGACAAGTCAACCTGCTCCCCGCACCAGTGGTCATCGACACTCCCGCTGGTCGGCTCCCTTCGGTCGATTAACTTCGACTGATCTGCCTAGGTCCCGATGCTTCTGCGTCACTTATGTGCATCCATTTTCTATTATGTTAGTTGTCTTGGATTCTTGAGATAATTTTGAACTCAATCCCATCCCTAGTTTATATTTTTGTGATGGTTAGAGGTTGTTTGGGTCGAATTGAAAGCTAACTAAATAAGCTATCATTATAGTCTACAAATCTTCCTAGTCTTCCGAACTCTACCAGTTTGTCCCTAAATATCAATATTATTGTTTCCTTAGCTGATTAGGGTTAAACATAGGCCATCCACCTTTTGATTTGACCCAAAGTTAGTGTAAGAATCTATTTTGAATATGTTGGTGTACCCAGGAAGCCTTGGAGTAGACTTCAACAACAACTAATTTTGAAACATAAAAGGTCCCAATACTTTGTGCAAAGGATTCTGAATCTAGCTTATCCCCTGTTTTTTATGCTGCTGCACCTTTATTATCATACCCTGCATATCCAAAGATTCCATTTGTTAAGCTTTGGGTGGGTTTAGATGCGTTCAATACTAGCTTCCTCAAGACTAGTTTTTATAACTAGTTTACAGTATGAAATTTTATAATTTAAATCTTGTGATTGAGTTAATATCCTTGAAATATGATTTGGGGATATTACAGTGGTATCATAGCACTTTCCTATGCGCTTGTGGAAAGTAAACTCTCAATTTGAAGATATATTGCATATCACATCTTCAAGTTGCATCCATGTCCTTGTTCAATGAAGAATATTTTGATTCGTATGAAGAAGAAGAGTTGATCTATGTTGATGGAGGTTTGAAAATGACAAGGGATGAGGATGGTTACCTTAGTAACCAAATGTAAAGTGGATAAAGAAGGGATGAACCACCAATGTTGATTATTATTGATGGTAGAGTATTCTTTGGAGGTCATCCATTGGGAGTTAATCCTTCTGAGTACTTCCAATAATACCAAACATTCAAGAAAGAGATCCAGGAAATCCTACATTTTTTTAGAATTCTGCACTTTCAAGGTGGAAATGTTATTTCTGAACATGGATCCCTATTGCAACACACATCAAAGATGGATAGCACAATATATTGTCGAGAATGTGTGCAGAGAAGTGGAGCAAATGTTGCATCAAAACGAAGTTTTACCATAAAAAATGCTCTACTTCAAATCTATGTGAAGAAAGTGCTATCGGTATCATGGCGGAGCCTACTCATGATGCAGATCTTCATGTCTCTCATGATGAAGAAGCCTCAAGTTGCTTGGGATAATATGGTAATGAAGCAAAAGCAAAGACCCGTGAGGAGAGTAGCAAACTGTCAAGTTGTTCCATTACTACAAGCAAAGAAGAGGAAGGAATTACCAATCAACCATCAAAGGATAAAATAAGCAATTTTCCAGGAGAAGAACCATGTGGTTCCTCTAATGAATGCATTAAGTAGGAGGAAAGCATCATGCTAAGAGGTGGATGTAAATTTAATTTTTGTAGTAGCAATGTTTTCTCATATCAAACCAAAGAATTTCCCATCTTAGGTGATGAAAATGAGAGCAGAGAGTCTTATAATGCCAGTATGGAGGTTAAGAATGACTGTAAACTTATGGATGCATGCCACAAGCAATTGGAAATTGCATTGCAGTACGTAGAAAGCATGCAGATAACCCTTCCAAATGAAGGTTGCTCATCAAATGAATATGATGAACATCCCACTGAGTTATCTACAAAGGAGAATGAGGAACATGGAAAGATGGGAGGCAAAGACACAATGCAAGAGGTTGTTGACTATATGGAGAGTGAATCCACTCATGGACAACAAAATTTATTTTTTGGTGAGATTTAGATCACTACAAGGGAGATGGAAGATAGGATTAGGGGGAAGGAAACCACTTGTGGGGCAGATTTGGAGGAAGAGGAAAGTGTAGCCCTCCAAGCGCGCTTATAAATTCATCATGGAGCAAGAGGCAACCCCACATTAGTGGAGAGTGAAACTAGAAGTTTGGTGGAGGAACATGCCATCACAACTCCAACACATTAAGATACAAAGGTGTCACAAAGGTACTACTACAATTCTGATTTTTGTATCCCTTTGTTTCATTTTGAGATGGCATCCACTTATAGTGAGAAGGTTGCCATGATTGAGTCCTTCTTTATGGAGGCTCAAATTTATGGTGTTAACTATGAAGGCAGTAATGGAGATGGATCATTGGAGGAGCATGAGTCACTACAAGGTGACATCAATGGAGAAGGAAGATGTGTAGAAGAGGTTGTTGCAAGAGATAGTTCCCACGAAGATGAAGATCTTGCAGTTGGGAAATATGAACAAGGGTCAACTTCTCAGTCACCACATGAGCTTCATCATGAAGTTGATCAAAAGAAGGAAGAAGAGGATATTTTTCCTCAAGAACCGCATTTTCTTACAAGGCCTTTGAATATGAGTGAAGGGAAGATCCATGAGGCCTTGATCATTCTACAGGACACTACTGCATGGGTGTCAAAATCTTGTTGGAGAGTTGCATCGATGGAGGAGCCATCATCCATTGAAGACTTGGAGACCATTTGGAAAGCAATGACAGACATCAGAGGTAATTTTTTGTATTTGCTTTCTCATAGAGATCATTTACTGGAGCTTGTGGAGATGTATCATAGTGCTTCATTAGAACATGAAGAAGAGGTTAATAAGCTCACTCACATGTTGGAGACCACCTAGGATTCTTTGAGGAGTGCTCTCAGTGCACTTCAAGAATCTGAGCATCAAATTGAGTAGCTTGATGAGAAGTTGCAAGGATCAACTTGCACCTCCTACATTGTAGACAATCATTCTCATATGGTTGATTGCATTCATGGTGTAGAGGTTCATGTGATGGTGGCACATGAAGTACATTCTGATTTGCATGTGCTTGGGGAGTTTGAAATTAAGCAAGATAAAGGCCAAGCACCTATTCTTTTCCAAAGAGATTATGAGTTGCCTCTAGTATATTGTTGCACAGTTTTGGAGGAGGCACATGATCTCACTACAGTTTAGCCAACCTCAATTTTGATGGATGAATGTTGCAGAAAGTTGGTTCACTATTCTCCATCCCACACACATATGGCAGCCAACACACATAGGGATGAAGATTCGGTAAAGGGATTCCTTCTTTTGGTGCCACATGAGGAGAAGGATCCTCCCACACTCTTTATTGATGACTTGATGGTTAGACCTTGGGGTTTGAAAAGCACACCCAATCCCTTACCAATTTGATGAGCAATAGCAAAGGCATCTATCTGATGTCTCGATCATGCATAGCAGTGCATGGGAGTTCCACTTGATCCATTTAGGTGGAACAAGTAGCAGAGTGATGAGTTGTTGCACCAGAGCGAAGATGGCACATGGGGAAGCTACAAGCTTTCCATTTGGATCATTAAGATGGAATGTTTATTCATCCACTGATTGGGTGGATATATACATGAGGGATTTGAGTACCCCAAGGGGTAAGTTTGTTGTTTGCATTAGTGAAAAGTTTATTGACACATCATTCATCTTTTGTGAGCAGTTGCATGGGAATCTATGGCTTCTATGTGGTATTCAGTATACCTGGATGGACATGGGATTGTCACCTATGTCTTATGGATAGCAATGATGCTAGTTGCAGTGCTAGTTTGAACATGGCACAAAGGAGTTTCATACTTGGTTGGAGGGACTCAGAGAGGTTCGGTTTTGCATTGGGAGTGATAAACTTCCAGTGTGGTGGTGGGATCCTGGTATCCTACATGATGACATACCCTCCATGATGGTAGTGATATTTGGGAGCATGCAGTTGAGACAACGAGATCCTGACATTCCTTAGAGTATAAGGTTGCCACCTGAGACAATGCCATTATATAACATGCATAATTGGCAGTGGGATCCAGGAATTAATGGATCATTTCAGTTTGCATTGATGGATGGAGGAATGCAAGACAAGCAGTGGGACCCTGGGATCATTTTTGGAGATCCAGTTATAACCAGAGTAGAGCGGCATCAACATGGTGGCACTTCCATTGAGTTCAGTTGGAATTTGGAATTCCAATGCTTGTCAAGTTCAACTACAGATAATTCCCCTAACCCATTCAGCCCCATGTGTTCAAGAAGAAATAAAATAAATTAGCTAGGAATAATATTAGTCCATGGTCATTTAATTTAATTAAATGACACTTTAGAGAAATGTTATAGTCTTGAAATGTAAATATTTTATTATCATTTAATTTTTATTATGAGTAATTAATGCATAGGAGGGCCCAAGAGGGCGCATGGAGCTTAGTTGGCCTTCTAAGATGTTTCCAAAATAAAAGTAGAATAAAGTAGCACAAAGCAAGGTGTCAGTGAAAAGAAGGAAACTAGAAGAAAAGCAGAGCAAAAGTAGGGAAACACAAAAAATCAGGAAAGTAGTAATAAAAGCAGGAAAGTTCTCAAAAGCAAAAAAGAAATAAGTTTCCTAATTTGTGCAACTCAAGAAAGATTAGAAACAACCAACTAAATCTACAAGGTCAAAATTTAGCTAAGGAGGGCGCATTAGTTGATATAAGGAGGGTCAACATGAGCTAACACTTACCAAAAGACTTCTCAAGCATGATTGGTTCAAATTCCTAGAAAGCAGAGCATGGAAGAAGGAAACAACAAGCCAACTGAGGTTACTAAAAAGAGTATGAGAGCTCCATTTCACATCTTTGATCATTTTGTAATTCAAATTGATGAGCTTTGTAGCTTCTCAATTGACTTGGGAGGTGTGCCCCTTGTCACCAACTGGTAGATGCGCCCCTGTTGTCATTGCGCTAGTTGATTCTTCAGCTAGAGTTGAGGAGAATGGAATTCAACCATTTTCATTGAGTCTATTGTAGGTTTTATAAGCCATTTTGTAGTCCCAATACATTCCAATCAGTGTGCCAAGTTCCAATTAATTCAAGCTCTCTCTTCTCTCTCTCATTTCTCACGCTATCTTTCCAGTTGGAGGAGAAAGCTTGGGAATTTGCGCCCTTTCTGTTATGGATGTTGTTACAATCAGCATATGATATGTAATCCTTTCCATTTTATTAATAATATACAATCCAATACTTCCCTGCTGCAAGTTACACGTTTTTCTTCCAATTATAATTGAACCCATGCTCTTTCTAATGCATATTTTGACTAGTTTTCAGTATTGAGTTAGAAAACTGACTTTTGTGCATCCATTTTCTATTCTGTCAGTTGTCTTGGATTCTTGAGAAAATTTTGGACTCAATCCCATCCTTGGTTCATATTTTTGTGAGGGTTAGAGGCTATTTGGGTTGAATTGAAAGTTAACTAGCTAAGTTGTCATTATAGTCTACAAATCTTCCTAGTCTTACGAACTCTACCAGTTTGTCCCCAATTCTCAGTATTATTGTCTCCTTAGCTAGTTAGGGTTAAACATAGGCCATTCACCTTCTGATTGCACCCCAATTTAGTGTAAGAATCTAGTTTTCATATGCTGGTGTACCCAAGAAGCCTTGTAGCAAACTTCAACGACAACTGATTTCGAAACATAAAATGTCCTAGTACTTTGTGCAAATGATTCTAAATCTAGCTTATCCCCTTTTGTTTATGTTGCAACACCTTTATTTATCAGACCTTCCAGATCCAAAGAGTCCATTTATCAAGCTTTAGGTGGGTTTAGCTATGTTCAGTACTAGCTTCCTCAAGACTAGTTGTTATAACTAATTTCTAGTCTTTGAAATTTTCTGATTGAGTTAATATCTTTGAAATATGATTTAGGGATATTACAAGATTCCCACAATTGAGGATGGTGTTCTCAAATGAAATTTGTTTAAATACAAGAATGCATACATGTAATTGAATTTTTAAAAAAACATGCATACAACATCTACTAGAAAAGTATGCATAGAAGGGAGAATACAAAGAAAAAACAAAGACATATAGAGGTGTATATATAGGGATAAAGAAAGGAAATGCGAAAATAATAAACAATTATTTTGATCCAAAATTATAATGTGAAGTGCTTCGAGAAAGACAAGTTATGAAAATACCTTGGTGCGTCATTTGTTGAAAGGATCTTACCACATAATCCAACTAGTAATTTTTAATTAATAAATTTGAAAGCCACCACGCAATAGCTACTCTTTATGTAGCAAGTTTTGATAAATCAGAAAGTCACCGCACAATGACCAAACTTTACATAGCAAGTTTTCATGTGCAAATTGGAATGAGACACTGAAAGACCCTACAAGTAGCAGATCGTCGTTAGGGAGGAACTTGATCCATGGACAAATCTATATTTTGGACAAAATTTAGTCTTCAATTTGGAAAAAAATTGTTCGAGTCATAATTTTTGTGAACACATATAACTCTATATAACTAACGACCGCATTTATATTCTTTGATATTGGCAAGTTAAAATATCGTAGTCTTTATTTTAAAACTTGGATATTTAAAAAGGGCCTATAAAATCACCCGAGCACATAAAAAGAATAACATGTCCATGCTTTGAAAGACGTTCGGAGGTTGGAAGGCAATTGTTAAACCTATGGTGGGGCTTCCGAGATATGTCCAATGCCACCACGTGTCCAAAGGTTTACGACGTTAGAGCATAACATATTAGAGAATAATACAATTGGCCTCCAAATTAATGCCGACCACTGATAGAGTTGGACTCGTGGACTATGGGATAACATGCAGGGCACGAAGGGTGATGTGCTTCATGTTGCTTACTTGAAGTTGTACATGGCAATAACAATTGTTTATTTCTGTGTTATCTAGACACCTCTAATCCTTCAAATGAAAAGCAATAACGATGAAGTTGAAGTAGGTTTTCAAATATTTCTATCATCATTTAAAACAAGAATTTTTAAGCATTGGCATCGTAAAGAATGTCTAGCTGATGTTGAAAAAAAATATGGGAAAGGACCATTTCGAGAGAGGGATCAATTCAAACGTGGGTCGCTAGAAATCTAGATTTCTTCATGCCCAGTCCTCTGAAACTCATCAGTGATGAATTGAACCTATGACTTGAGAAGGTTAGAAATGGGGAGAATCTCACATAGGGAGAACTCAAGCTTCTCTACGCTTACATATGTGAAGGAAACAATGGCGGAGGATTCTACTATACAACCTGTTATTCATAGTCTAGTGACGATGTGTGGAGACATCCATGGAAAATTTTGTTCCAAGGATTGATGAGGGAAGAAAAGAAGGCATGCCATACTAGCATATACAAGACTTGTCACTGATGAGTTTTAGAGGACTGGGCATGCAGAAATCTAGATTTCTAGCGACCCACGTTTGGATCTCTAGATCAGATTGATCCCTCTATCATAATGGTCCTTTCCCATATATTTTTTCAACAACAGTTAGGCATTCTTTAAGATGCCAATGCTCAAGAATTCTTGTTTTAAATGATGGTAGAAATATTTGAAAACCTACTTTAGCTTCATCATTATTGCTTTTCATCTAAAGGATTGGAGGTGTCAAGATAACACAAAAATAAGCATTTGTTGCTGCCATGCGCAACTTCAAGCAAGCAACTTGAAGCACATCATCCTTTGTGCCCTACATGTTATCCCATAGTCTACGCGTCCAACTCTATAAGTGGTTGGCATTAATTTGGAGACCAAATGTATTATTCTTTAATATGCTATGCTCTAAAGTTGTAAAACTTTGGACATGTGGTGGCATTTGTAAACCTATAGTGGGACTTCTGAAATATGTACAATGCCACCATGTGTCCAAAGGTTTACGAAGTTAGAGCTCAATATATTAAAGAATAATACATTTGGCCTCCAAATTAATGCCAACCACTGATAGAGTTGGACGTGTGGACTATGGGATAACATGCAGGGCACAGAGGATGATGTGCTTCATGTTGCTTACTTGAAGTTGCACATGGCAACAACAAATGTTTCTTTCTGTGTTATTTCGACACCTCCAATCCTTCAGATGAAAAACAATAATGAATAACCTGAAGTAGTTTTTCAAATATTTCTACAATCATTTAAAACAAGAATTCTTGAGCATTGGCATCGTAAAGAATGCCTAACTGGTGTTGAAAAAATACATGGGAAAGGACCATTTTGAGAGAGGGATCAATATGATCTAGAGATTCAAATGCGGGTTTCTAGAAATCTAGATTTCTCCATGCCCAATCCTCTGAAACTCATCAGTGATGAATTGAACCTATGGATTGAGAAGGTTAGAAATGGGGAGAATCTCACAGAGGAAGAACTCAAGCTTCTCTATGCTTATGTATGTGAAGGAAACAATGGCGGAAGATTATACTATACAACATGTTATTCATAGTCCAGTGATGGTGTGTGGAGACATCCATGGACAATTTTGCTCCATGGACTGATGAGAGAAGAAAATAAGTCGTGCCATATTGACATAGACATGACTTACAGAGATCGTCCAGGAAGAGAAAAAATGAATTGGGAAGAGGTAGGGACATCACTAGGCCCACTTCCAACTACATATTACGATTTATCCTGTTAAATTGGATCATTTTGCATAATTATTTGTTTTTTGCAGTTAGAATGGATAATTTTGCAGTCAGATTGTGTTTGTTACGAATTTCACCTGTTCTCTATTTTTAATAGTAGCTATAGTGTTCTGCTCACAACTGTTAGGAAAAAAATAGTTTGTAAATCAACTTAAAACAAAAAGAAACCTCTTTATGCTAAAACATATTTTGTTGTTACCAGTGTAAACTCTTTTTCCTGTTAGGGAAAAAATAGTCTCTAAATCCTTTTGGGTTGCCTCTGTTCTGTCCCCACAAATTTGTTTTCGTGCTCCTTACACACCTTCTCTATGGCCCGCCATTGTAGATTCTCTAGGAGATTGCAAATTTGTCTTAATAGCAATTATGCTTGTACGCTTCATTTATTATGAAGTTAGAGGTAGTTCACTTTGTAAACATTGATATAACCATTGTGTATACTTTGATATAAAATATTATCATATATAGAGGCGATTAGCGGTGAAGGCCAGCTATAATGGCAGTGAAGGCGGTGGCGGATGCAGTGAAGGCGGTGATAGAGGATGACAATGCAGTGAAGGCGGTGGTACAGGATGTCCTTAATGTCATATAACTATGTTCATTATAATCCACTACAATATACAATTTGAATGTTTTTCTATTATTACAAAGTTACACTATTATATAATGTTTTGTTATTATTGCAAATTGATTCGTAGCCGCCACACTTATGTTGTTATTATTACAAAGTTGATTGGTAGCGGCAGGTATAACAATGTTTTGTTTTGTTGCTAATCAGTAGCCTCAGGCTCAAGGTAGAAGGTAAACATTAGGAACAAGTCTATTGAGAATGTTGGCGTAAATGCGAGAATATTGAGAATGCTGGTGTAAATGCAAGATTATGGTGATGTAAATGTTAACCTCTAGCAGCCAACATGCATGCTATAACCATTAAAGAATTTTCTCAATACTAAGAAGACAACACTCGGGTCTCTAATAAGACCTCCAAGTTGATAACCAATGACATTGAAGATAAATGAATTAAAATATATGAGAAAAAATAAAACTCGAGTCTCTAATAAGACCTCCAAGTTGATAACCAATGACATTGAAGATAAATGAATTAAAATATATGAGAAAAAATTTAAAAAATCATTCTATAATGTAAGAGTTTGGGTAAAATGATCAAAAAGTTTGGTCAACGCGAAACTAATTGTGATTCAACGCAAATCGAATGCTATATACATTGCCTTTGGCAGGTATAATAAGAATTAAGAATTGTGATTCTCGAAAAAAGTTAATCATGAATAGAAATTAATTAAGGCAATTGTATTTTTTATTATTAAAGAACATAATTGTTATATATAAAACAAAAAAATAATTGTTATGTGATAATTTGTTATGCTAGATATCTCATTCATTTAATCATATTTGTCATATCCTTTTTTTTTTTGCGTTTGAGGAAGATCGATCTGACCTGGAACAGAGGCCATCGGATCTGAGCCCTCGTGCTATGCACTGGATTTGAGTTGTGGCAACGAGCTCTATTCGAGATGAATTGCATATAGAGCTGGGCATTACTTGGACGTAGGCCGCAGGACCACTTCCTGCACTCAAGGGCCTGCAAGGATCTCACCAGGTTCTCTTTGACTTTTGATCTCTCTTCCAGGGCAGGCCCCTAGCCTCTTATGGCTTCGGGAGCGGTCTGTCCCCCTTCTGATCTGACCAATTTTTTGAACTTGATAGCTTCTCAGGGCAAGAAGCCCCTTTCTTCCTCCCAGCAGAAGTTCGTGAAAAAGCTAAATTAAATCCCAACGGTAGCACTACCAGTAGAACTCCCGTGCAGGATAGCCCTTAATGTGTCTGATCGTGGATTGATTGGCCAATTCACAGGCCTATGGCCCTCTCCAAATTTTACCGATCATTGGGTGCAAAAGAACTGGAGACCCCTAATTACGGAAGATGTGAAATCCTTCTTTCTGGGGAAAGGATATTTTGCATTCGTGTTTGAAAGCAAACAGGACCGCAAGCTCATCTTCCAAAATGGTCCATATTTTATGGGACCTCAAGGACTCTATATGAATGAATGGACTCCAAATTTTGATCCTACCCTTGACATCCCCTCTGTTGTTCCCGTCTGGGTGAGACTACCCCATCTACCGCTTCATTGCTGGAATACTGAATCCCTAGAAGCTATCGAAAATGCCCTGGGTAAAAATATCGACAAAGCTGATCGAAAAGATCAATATGCATGTGCGAGGATTTGTGTCGAAGTAGATATGGACTCCCAAAAGCAATAAACCTTACCGTGGCAGATTGGACCCACAATCAAGAGATCGATTATGAACAAATTCCTTTTAAATGCAGATTCTGTCATGAGTACGGTCACTTTACCCGTTCCTGTTAAAAGAAGCCAACGGATCCAGCACCAGAAAGGAAAAAAGATCAATGGACTGCTATTCAGAGAAATAACAAAACTGGATCGAAATCACAACCAAAAAGTTCAAACATCAAGAATCCAGATCAGCAGCAACGAGATCCGTTGACATCGAACAATAGGAACAATTTCAAAGTTTTAAAAAGCGCGGAGATCCAAGAAATCCCCGAGATCGAAGAAGAAGGAGAAATACGTGAACAACAAGACTCTCAAACTACTCTTCACGTCCTAGAAGCTCAGGAGTTGCCTCAAAATACACCCAGCCCTACTAGATTTGCCTTGATTAAAGAAGTCCCCTCTTACGCTGAAATCACAAACACCAGATCTCCGAACTCCCCTTCCTCCTCGGATGAACTCATTGATAAATCCACCAAAAATCCTGGTCGAAAATCAACCAAAGAGATGAGAGAAGAAGAAGCTGAGCAAGAAAAAGTTCAAGGATCCCAAGCCACTATTGATATGGCATTTAGCATAAATACTAGAGCCAGGTAAGCAGGAAAAAAAAATGGAGACCTACCAGGAGGAACCCCCTCCACCATCTACAATTCTAAACGATGAAATGGTCCCTTGGAACTATAGAGGTCTAGGCAGTCATAGCAAGCTAGAAGCAATAAAAGACCTTCAAAAAATTGATATGCCAGATCTTCTATTACTCCAAGAGACCAAGCTTAGCGATACTGCTATCTTAGCTATTGGAAAAGAAAAGTGGAAGAAGAGTACCGGATATGCAATTAGCGCTAGAGGAGCCTCCGGTGGCCTGGCAACATTATGGTGCCCTGAAAAATTTCATCTCAACAACTCTTTCGCGACGCAGCACTGGATTTACACGGATCTTACTCATATTCATAGCAACAAGCAGGTTTCCCTGTTCAACATATATGTACCCAATCTTTATTCAGAAAAACAAGACTGCTGGAATTTACTTGAAGATTTCCTGCAGGCATATGCCCCTCGGAATATTATTCTAGCTGGTGATATGAACATCACCCTTTCCAAAACATAAAAAAAGGTTGGCAACGGTGGAGCAGACTGCTTTCACTCTCAGGTTGAAGCTCTAATTCAAAAGTGGGACCTCATCGACATCAAACCCAAAAAAGGGAAGTATACATGGTCCAACAAGCGCATTGGTAAAGGAAATATTATGGCCAAATTGGATAGGTTCCTAGTCCATAGCAACCTCCTGTCTGATAACCAAATTATCTCCTCTAATATTCTGGCCAATTTAGCCTCCGACCATAAACCCATCCAACTTCTCTTCCAAGAGAATGAGGATCTAGGCCCAATTCCCTTCAGGTTCAACCCTCTATGGCTCGCGCATGATGGCTTTTGGAACATATTGGAAAAAGAATGGAAAGTACCCATCACCGGATCTCCATGCTATGTATGGGAAAAGAAGCTCTCTAACACCAAAACTGCCCTTAAGTCCTAGGCCAAATCTAATTGCCCTGCTCCTGCAAACCCCAGGAAAATGGCAATAGATGCTCTTGAAGATTTCCAGCTCGTTATGGAGGACCAACCCAGTGAAGTCTCCACGCTGCAAGAAGAAGCCCTTGCCAAAGCAACGCATCTTAGGCATTCCGAGCTAAAGAAGAATATTGGAGGCTCAAATCGCGAAGCATCTAGCTCAAATCCAGTGATAAAAATACGGCGTATTTCCACAAGCAATTTAAAGTCAGACAAAATTTCAATTACATTTCTGAGATTAGTCTTGAGAATGGTACGATCGTAAAAGGAAATTTGAATATAAAAGAGGCAGCACATCTTCATTTCTCCAAGCTATACACAAAGGATGACAGTGCAGGTGGAGAGGAAGACCACATATTATTGGATCACATTCCTAAAAGGATTATGCTGTAGGACAACAATAATATGCAGAAACCGTTTACTGAGCAGGAAGTGCTTAAAGCAATCCACTCCCTCGATCCAGACAAGGCTCCGGGCCCCGATGGCTATTCGATCCATTTCTACAAAGCCTGCTGGAAATACATCAAGAAAGACTTCATGAGAATGATAAGGAACTTTCATACAAAGGCAAAAATTGGTGGCTGCACTAATTCAACGTTTTTGTCTCTCATTCCAAAAGAGACTAACCCCAGTACATTCAGCAGATTCAGGCCGATTTTGTTATGTAATTCCTCATATAAAATCGTTTCCAAGATGATAACAATGCGACTGAAGCCTTTACTCAACAATATAGTCTCCGACAATCAAGGTGGCTTTCTGAAAGGAAGGAAAATTCTGGACAACATTATACTTGTGCAAGAAGCACTACACTCTAGCAAGGCCCGGAAGGAAAAAGGTATGCTAATTAAGTTAGACATGGAAAATGCATTTGACCGAGTCAATCATTCTTATCTTTTTAAAATTCTAAAATGTTTTGGCTTCGAAGATACTCTTATTAACTGGATCTCAGCTTGCATATGCAACCCCTGGATCGCCCCTCTCATCAATGGTCGCCCAACAAACTTTTTTCAAGTCACTCGAGGCATTAGACAAGGTTGTCCCTTGTCACCCTTCCTGTATATCATCATCGCCGATTCCCTTAGTCGAAAGCTAAATTATGACTTGAATTATGGAACCCTCCTTGGTTTGCACTTAACCTCAGACTCCCATCCCCTCAATGACACCCTCTTCGTTGATGACTCACTTCTATTGGGTGGTGCCTCCTCTATCATAGCTCGGAAATTCATTCGGAACCTAAATGGGTATTGCAAAGCATCTGCAGGCAAGATTAACTTGCACAAAAGTGTTGTCTATTGTTGGAATATAAAAGATCATGTTGCAGCCAAAATCAACAGAATACTTGGCATCAAAGTCTATAATCAATTGGATAAGTTCATGAATCTCGACCTTCCAATCACTAAAGGACTCGTAAAAAATGGGAATTGGGAAGATACTATAATCAAAATCAAGAACAGAATTAGAAGACTGGGAGGGCATTGGCTCAGCAAGGCTGGGAAATTGATTCTGATAAATTCAGTCTTATCCACGCTACCCATCTACGAATTCTCCATTCTCCTAGCTCCAAAAGGGGTGACAGATGCAATAAGTAAAATTCTAAGAGACTTCCTTTGGTCCGGTGGGAAAAATAATGAAAAAAAGATTCACCTTGTGAAGTGGGAGATACTAAAGCAATAAAAAATAACAGGAGGACTTCAAATACGTGACCCACTCCAAGCTAATTTAGCACTTGGAGGAAAACTCCTATGGCATATTATGCATAACAAAGGACATCAAGTCAGTGTAGTGCTCAAGAAGAAATACTTATAGGGCAATAGGTTAAGATGCCTTGACCATAAGCCAATCTCCAAAGGCTCTAGCACCTGGAAATTATGTAAGGCAACATGGAACTTTTTCTCTAAAAATCTTTATTGGGTACCCGGCAATGGCAGCAACATCGATATCTTCAAGGATAAGATCATCATGAACAACGAAAATTTACACAGCATTCAGGAACTTGATAACATTGCAAATTGGCTGAAGCATAATGGGATAACAACATTGAAGGATTTCAACGTTTGGGATATGTATGGTAACTGGAAAAGTTGGAACAATAGACTCATTCCCACACAGTTCGAGGCAACCAAAAACACCCTCATTGATAACCTGAAAGGCTGTGCCCCCACACATTTGTTGGCCAAATATGAACGGGGTTCGGGCCCAATTGGATCCTATACCTCTATTCTCGGATACAAAGCTCAGCAAAACCAAGAGAATGAAAGAAAATATATTTGGAAATTAGTTTGGGATCCTTTAGGTCTCCCCAAAATCAACTTTTTTATCTGGACCCTTATCCATTGCAAAATCCTCACACGTGAAAATCAAATCAAGAGAGGCTTTCATGGGCCTTTCTGGTGTCCTTTTTGCAGAAACAATAATGAAACTCTCGATCACCTCTTTATAGAATGCGAGCATACTAAACTTGTCTGGAATCACATGCTTATTGACCTCAAGCTTCCCATGTCGTCCTACTCTTCCATTACTCATCTCTTTAAAGAATGGAAATCCTTGTATCCCTATACACTGTCTAAGAAGAAAACCTGGCTACATATCTGGATTTCAATCCCCAAATACATCTGTTGGGAAATCTGGATTGCAAGGAACACTATTGTCTTTCAGAACAAGCAATACACTCCACTACAAATTGCAGGCAAAGCCAAAGGCCTTTTGATTGAGTCTCTCATCAGCTCCAATTACAAGGCAGATGCAAATTTAAGCAGGGATGAAAGGAACTGGATCGGAGTAACACTTCCTAGACCAAGCACTATCAATCATCAACGACAAATTCCTGACTGGCAAATCAGGTTACCCAATGTTGAATTCCTTGCTTGGAGAAACAATCAAGAGATGGACAGTCTATATTTTGACAGTGCCTCCAAGAGAAATCCTGGTATAGCAGGAGTTGGAGTAGTTTTGATTCTAAGAGGAGGAACTTTGATTATGAAGTATAGGTGGGGCTTAGGCACTTGCACAAACAACATTGCAGAAGCACTAGCCATGTTGAAATGTTGTCAGATTGCCAAAGAGCACAAGATCGATAAACTACAGGTGTTTGGTGATTCTATGCTAATCATAAGATCCATCAACGCTAACAACAATCTCAACAATCTCAGTCTAAACCGAATCATACAGCGAATACATAGCATTATTAGTACTTTTACTGAGTTCAGAGCTTATCACATCTTAAGGAATTTAAATAATGAAGTGGATACAGAAGCCAATGCTGGCACCAATCTCAGACAGGGAATTCTTAGAATTAATAATAAATATATTGATGCTCATCATATTCCTTAATTTTGATTCAACTTCTGAATAGGACCTTCGTCTTCAAGAACTGAAAATCCCAGTTTCTGGAATAGACAATTTGCTTAAAACAGTAATCAATGAGATTTGATCATTACAGGAATCAGATTTGTGATAAGAGATAGCGCAATTTCCTTTCGTATAGCATACAAATTGCAAACAATTCAACAATCGAATAATTATGGAAACATTTCGGTGTTAGGTAACTTGTCTAACGGTCTGGCAATCTGTATAAGAGATTAACTGGATGATGAATGAATAGACACCTCTACGAGGTATATGGAGGTTGTAAAAGTCAATCAGATTGGTGTTTCAACAGTTGTAATTACAAAATACAGGATACTCTGGTAGCTGATGTTGCTTATATTAACTCTGATATTGGGCCATACATCAACTTCTTATTTGGAGCTTCAGACCTTGTGTAATGACACTAAAAGGATCAAATCTAAAATTCTTGTGGAATATCCTGCCAATGGGAATACCAAACGCAACAGTGAATCGGGACTCTAAAGAAACAAACTTTAGCAGAAATTTGATATCCAGGTAGTGCATTTACTCAATTTTTGTAGCATCGTCAAGATCACTAGCAAAGGTTTTTAGAGGGATATAGAGCATCCTCATCGATGTCTAAATTTTAGTCCACAGAGATTTTGTATATGAATAGCCATGTTATGGCTTTTGTAACTTCCTTTTTTTTTAATATCAAATATTCGTTACAGTTAAAAAAGAACTTGGTAAAAAAATTGAAAAATTTAAAATTTAACGTATAGATATTTATTTTATTTTATAGATTTTTTTTATAAGAATTTAAATTGAAATAACCAATAACTCATGATTTAGCAAAGGTTGAGATGTCCAAAGACACCCAAATGGGGGTCTCACTCTAAGGGAGCCTACTCTTCTAGCCTCATCATAATATGCCAAAAACCCTCACGGGGATAATGAAACTCACAACTCTCCACCATTAGGCCACCAACTCATTGAATTAAGGCAAATATCTCATCTTCCTCAGATACAAAGAAATATGCTAATCTATGAAAAACTGAAAAACAATTGACACGAATGAAAATTTATGATACAAAGTTAGAATGTGTTATTTTAGGTAGTGCGGTTTTTCTTAAATAACAATGACGAATCAACCAACAATAAATATTTTTTTTCAGCAAAAAAAAGCGTACTATTGTTATTTATATATATAAATCAAATAGTACAATGATGAGAAAAAGATTTCAGCATATAACCAAAATAAAAAACTATCAAGTCACAAAGACCAATATCACCAACGGGCATATAGTCCAGTATAGTCTCCTATCATAACCCTCAAAGGCTTTTACAAAAAAAAACTTCAATCATCAAGAAAGTGAACAGAACCATTGGATTCCATCATAGGATCCAAAAATTCTTCCCAAATCAGTAGACCTTCCTCAGTATCCAGTGCCTGTTTAGAGAGTTTATCCGCCATAGAATTGTTCTCTCTGTAGATATGATGCATAGATATAAATTGACACTGCGCTAATTCATATCTGATATGGTTACACCAATGAAGTAAAGCAGACACCTGTAATTTATATTAACCCAAGGCCCATTTGATAGTAACGCGTGAATCCCCAAAGATTTTGACATCAACCAAACCAAAAATATTTGCCACCTTGATGATCATCCATAAGGCCAAAATCTCTACCTTCATATTGGTACCTCTGCCACATTTGAGCTGGAAAGTAAAATAATGATTATGATTAAGGTATATGACTCCACCAACAACACATTGTCCCATAGCTGCTGCCCCATCAAATAACAAAACTGGTCTATCCACTTGCAGATCCATCAATCCCACCTTCCTTTGCTTACATATACTTTGCCTGCTATGATAAATGGCAAAATACTTCAAACTGGAATTGCAAGCCAAAATTATGCTAGGGGATATATTATCAAACAACACATGATTTCTCATATGCCAAATACACCAACATATAATCACTGGAAGGATATCAAAAATTTTATATGCCTTGATCCAGCAATACATACTTAGGTGATATCAATTTTACCCCAATTTGGAACAATTCTAAGTGAAAGACCCACACTATCCCACAACTTCTTAGAAAATTCACATTCCAGAAATAAATGTGAAATGCTCTCAGCATTAGCTTTGCATAAAATACAAATATTAGGTCCATTCCATCCTTTCAATATGAGATTGTCCCAAGTTTTCAATCTATTCATAAAAACGAACCACATAAAACATTTCATCTTGATAGGGATCTTCGAATGCCACATACTTTTATACCACCAATGACTGGGAAATATACACTCCTGTCGGATAATAGATCTGTAGGCCGCCTTAGCAGTCACCATACCTCCCTTTCCATCCCCCAAACAAATGATTTTGTCTCTATCACCTGTAGCTCTGCATCCCGCCGCATTTAAAGATATAATGTATCTTTCCCACTCACAAGCAATATTCCCAGTCATTCTAAGATCATTAGCATCGTACCAATAACCAGAATCATTGTTTTTAATAATACTGTTCAATGTATAACAACCCAATCTTCTGATATGCAGCAAAACATCATTTGACAGTCTATAAGAATCATCTAATCCCACAATGGGATCCACACCGATAGATATATCATTTCCATCCCCCATCCTCCAGCTAATCTTTTTACCAGAAAAATGAAACCAATGACTTATTTCCATTTTAATATATTTCAAGTGTAAAACTTCAGACCAAAGTGTTGTACTGAAAAGTCCTCTCCAAAAAGATTTTAGCCTCAGAGCCTCACTGAAAGAAGGAATGTCTTTAATGCCCCAGCCTCCAGAACTTTCCGAAATGGTAATTTTATCCTAGCCAATCATGACAATAGAAGCCTTATTTAGACCTCCAACCCATAAGAAATTGGAAAGTAGTTTTTGCAATGCTTTAAAGATGGCACTTGGAACAGGGAGTAATGAGAACCAGTAAACTGGTATTGTAGTCAATACTGCCTTAACCAATATGAGTTTCCCTCCAATAGAAAGAAATTTGTATGACCAGTTTGAGATACGAGCATCCACCTTTCTGATTAACCACTTCCAGTCTTTTATGAGATAACCATTCGGCTTTATATAGCACCCCAGGTATTTGAACCCCGCAACCAATTCACACACTTATGTGGCAGTACCCGCTGAATATTTGTCAAATCAACATCATTTAGCAGATTATAATAGAAGCGGGATTTGTTTACACTTACCTTCATGCCTGACGCACTGCAAAACAACTTAATAATGTTCTAATATACTTTCCATTCTTCAACAGAATCTGAGCCAGCCAACAGTACATCATCCACAAATTGAATATGAGACAGAAATATATTTTTTGCCACTTTGAGACCCTTAATACTGCCATCTTTCTTAGCTTGTGAAATTAACAGGCTTAAACCATCAATAACCAGAAGAAACAACAATGGGGATAGCGAGCACCCTTGACGAATACCCCTGGAGCATCGGAAGAAATCAGTCGGATCCCCATTCACCAGAACCGCTATGTTCATAGAATTCACATACGCCATAATCTAGTTGATGGCCAATGGCGGAATACCTATTTGTATAAGCACAATCCACAGAAAATCCCAATTGACCCGATCATATGCCTTTTCCAAATCCATCTTAAGTATAATAGCTTTCCTCTTATTAGTTTGTATAGAATGTAGGAGCTCTTGAGTTAAACAACGACATCCAGTATCTGCCTATCCTCCAAGAAACCAAACTGTTCCATAGAAATAAATTTAGATAATATAGGCTTCAATCCCATAGCAATGACTTTAGACACAATTTTATAAGCCAGATTGCATAAGGCAATGGGTCTATAATCCCCAAATTGCAAAGGGTCATTGCATTTAGGAATTAAAGTTAGAAATGTAGCATTAAGGGCACCAGAAATGTAACCCATCTATCTTGAGTACTCCATCATACCCAGAATGTTTGATCCCATAATATAAAAAAAGTGTAGAAACAACTCCACAGTCCACCCATTAGGCCCTGGACTCTTCTCTTTGGCAAAAAGTTTTAAAATTTCCTCCACCTCTTCTATAGTTACCTCCTTAACTAGGTTCAATGAATTTTCAAAATCACAATATCTCGGGTATAATCTGGCCACCTTGAGTTGATAAAAAAGATCACAATCCTTCTGATCAGTATAGATATTACTGAAATAATTTTTAGCTGCTTCCTGAATCACTTGTTTACTTGATATCAAAGAACCCGATCCATCATAAATGCTCCAAATAGCATTAATATTCCTTCTGTAAGAGGCATAGGAATGAAAAAACTTTGAATTCTTATCCCCGTGCTCAATCCAGATGGCTCGACTTTTGAGCCTCCACTCCTTTTCCTCCCGCTCCAGAATTTTGTCCTTTTTCACCTCCAAGGATTTCAGAACTACAAACTCATCAGCATTTAGAAGCTTCTCAATATTCCGACTAAGAAGTGTATGAAGCTCATCTTCAATATTAATAAGATCCATCAAATCTTTCCTCTTTTGTCCATGAATCCATTCAGTAACTTTGGCTTTCAGCAATCTTAATTTATAGCAGAATGAATCCATAGGATTCATTGTAGAATCCACATGCAGCTTAGACCAATAATCACGGACCATTAAGCAAAAATCCTCCTTGCAAATCCATGAACTGTCAAACTTGAAAGGATAGTGACCCTTATGAACTAAATCGTAAAATTGAAAATGAATAGGCTAGTGATCCAAAATTTTCTGCTTACCAACCCAAGACTTGTAGTTTCCTCCAGTTTCAAGAAGAGGAGAATTGATCAAGAACTTGTCCAGACGCTTGTGTATACCCGCCTCACCCTGCCGACCATTAGTCCAAGTCGGCACCATAACAGCAGGACAGATATCAACCAGATTAAAAGTTTCTAGCAAATCTGAGAAAAAATCCCCCAAATCATCCAAACGAACATGGCACCCCCAAATTTCAGTAGCCCATCTAGTGAAATTCAAGTCACTTGCAATCATCAGGTTGCAAATATTTAATATACCAGAGGCTGCCAGAGAGTTCCAAAAAGCAGGCCTCTCCTGATATGGCCCATAACAATTTAATAATGAAAACTTTAAATTGTTTATTTTACAACACCCATCAAGTAATATACCCCAACTGGATTTGTAAGCCCGAAAGGAGAAGAAGCGAGGGTCCCAAGCCGATAATAACCCTCTAGATAACCCAGTCGAACTAATAGTAGACAATTCCCAATTTGGCACCAAACCAGATATCTTCGAAACAACAACCGATGCCTCACACATTGTTTCTTGAAGCAACAGAATATTAGACTCAATAGATTTTAAAAGATGTGATAAGGCCCCGAGCCGAGCAACCTTACCCACCCCTCGGATATTCATAGAGCAAAAGGACATTAGGAACCCTGGGCCCGTGGAAAACCTGCTCTAATATCCCCAACACAGTTGTGTGACACATCCCCAGAATTCACATCCGATAATCTAGAAGATAACGACTGATAATTCTCTCCCAAACAAATATCAGGATAACCCTTAAATTTACCTTTTTTGCGTCTTATGGTAACATTCTGAAATCTCAGTGAGTTAGAAGCCAAAACCTCCGGATTATTTGAAGGGTTTTTTGAGAATACAGGTAGAGGTGATGAATATGATGAACCCCCCATCCCCACATATCCAGAATCTTTAAGAAGATTAGCTTCAGACTATTGAAATACACCCCCATGTTCAACATTCTCCAGTAAATGCACAACCTCAGTATTTGGCAAAACCCCAGAATTATCAAAACCCTCCTGACCTAAAATAGGTCTAGTAATATCCAACTCAACATGCCCAGGTTTCGATCTAAATGAGTTAGGCTCAGCAAGCCCTTCCCCCGAACATGACCCAAATAAATCCCTTCTAATGGACAACTTACCCCCACACTCAGGCACAGTAACAAAATCTAATGGAGAAGGAGGAGGGTTAGCCGGGACCCCAGGAATACCCAGATTGAGTTTAACCTCCCCAATTGAAATACGATGATCCAAGGATTTTTCCATATCTTGAATATAAATTAACTCCTCATTAGTTAAAATATTACTAGAAAATATGGTACTACTGTATAACTTACCTGCATCATTAGGCACCGCAGCAGGATCCTGTTTAGGGCCAATCTGGACCTGCTTCTGTACCCTAGTCTTAGAGCAATTCTCTTGAACATGACCAGTCTGATGACAGTCGAAACAACAGAAAGGTACTTTGAAATAATCCAATCTTTGCAACCAAACCTTGGTTCCCCAATAAACCTCAAGCTCAGCCAATAACCCTTTACACATGTCAAACTCAACCATGACCCTGGCACACCTTCTATCACACCCACAAAGGGAGTTATTGTAAACTCTGACAAACTTACCAACGGAGTTTTCCATGCCAACCATGATATTATCGGTCCAAAGTTCAATAGGCAAACCTGGAATCAACATCCAGAGATGCCTACTGTTCTAAATCTTAGATAATGGATTAAAGGCAAGATGCTAGCGCTTCAACCACAATGACCCATTCTTAAATATCCAAAAATCCTTCAATATCACCTCCAGTTGAGCAGAATCAACAACAATAAACATAAGCCATCAATTTATGAGCATGTTCACCCTCGACAATGAACCAATAACTGGAACCCATGCCTTCATCATCCATTCAATGATTTCTCCTTTGTATTTCGAGGTAAACTCAAATTTGCCCACCACTGCTCTGGCAACTAGCATTTCTATTATATCCAGTTTGGTATCCTGTGAGATAGAAAACCTGTCCAACCCTTCCCGAACTTTGATGGTTTTAAGGGTACGCCTGGACCGAGCCTTTTCACCTCTGAGTTTGTTACGGTGCGAGCCCTCCCTATGAACAGGGTCATCCGCATGAGAGTTCACCCTACTGGGAAGATCCTTAGCAGCAGTACCATCACTAATAACGCCAAACAAACCCTCGGAGTTGTGATGTGAGAAAAAGGGTGAATGAGTCGGTCGCCTGCAATGAAAAGTATCTAAGGTACCCACCCCCTGACGAAGCCCACCCGTCCCATCCGTAACACCACCTGTCCTGCGAGCCATCACTAAGGATCTAAAAACAAATACTCCACCCGGGACTCCAGCGGTCAAAAAACTCCAAAAGCTATAACAGTACAAAGCCAAGAAACCCCAACACTCAAACTTCAGAATATAAATGGACCCCACAAAACACTAGACGACAGGGAGAAAAAACTCTGAAGAAATGATCCCGCTGAGTCAGAAGAAAACCAAAATAGGCTAAAAAGTAAACGAGAAAATCCTGCAAAGTCACCGGCAGAAGACTGAAAACATAAAATATTACTTCCCACTTTTTTATCACTTGGTTGGGACTAGAGCTACCCCATAGGCTAGCTGGACTCCAAGTAGTTTTCAGCTTCATAGTCCTTGCTCTGCAGGAAAAACCCAAAAAACCCTAACCCTAGGCCATCTCTCGAATCAAATTTTGAATTTTTCATGATTAAAGTAATTTTTATGATGGATATGCCAAGTCAACCAACAATAAAACCAACAATAATTATCCTCACTACAAATTAACAATCAATTTATAATATATTTTATTTTTTAAATATTGAAAAAAATAAATTATTACAGTATAAGGGAAATGCTGTCATATAAGGTAATGTAAAGTTACATTACCAAAAATAAAAAGTAATTATAAAATTTACACTGACTCATAAAATAAAAAAATCATGAAAAATAATTAAAAAAATCTATGTCTACTTATATAATAAAAAATTAAAACTTAAACCCTTGCATATATCAAGCAAAAGAGGATCAAATTTCTTGAATTTAAAAAAATAAAAAAAATTTACTCAAAAATTTAATAAAATTCACTCAAGAAATAGATTCAAAACTCTTGGAAATCCATTGAGCACCCAAATTGCGCAAGTTTGAAACTGTTATCTAGAATTCTCAAAATGCCGGATTCAATTAAAAAGGACCCGGAAAAAGAAAAAGAAAAAGAAAAGTTGAGTATTTAATCTACTCTTTAAATTATGAAATATTTTATCTTTTTAAATATTAAGAAAAACTAACTAACAACTTGACAATTAAATTATGACATATTTTATCTTTTTAAAATATTAAAAAAATACTAACTAGATTGGTTGCAAAGTTGCTCGTGCCCCTTATATTTTGGTATAATTTATATTTATATTTAATGATGATTGTCAAATTTAATCGTTAAATGCGTTCTTGTTAATGGGCACAGCTGACATAGTTCACTAGTTCACAGGTCCAAAATGAGATCGACGGACATCCAACAGCACCGCAATAAATGGAAACATCCACATACTTTCCTCCTGAGCCTACTTGTATGTTGATCCAAGCTCTAATTGAGCATGATGAGATTTGTAGAACTTTCGTCCCCTGTTTCATAGGGTTCCTGTTCCCAATTGTTTGCGTGTCACAACAACTTCATATAATTAACTAAGCAGAGCGGAATCTGTGATAAATGTCAATTCTCGTCAATGGTTTGTGTGCCTCGAAAACTTCATATAATTTGCTAAGCATAAGCAGAGCTGAATCTGTGATTATTTTCACTTATCGTCAATTGGGCAGTCTCAGTTTTCGCGTAAAGAGCCAGATCTCCAGTTTCTAGAGCACCCATCGGTGTTTTTCCAGTGTAGAAACAAATGGATGGGGAAGTGAAACGCTTCGACTCTCTAAGGGCACTGCGCAGAACTGATAAAAATGTCCAGAGCCAGAGGAATAAAGGTATGGATTCCATCTTAATTGTTTCACAAGTCACAACTATGGACCTGCATTCTCAATTTACAGTGTGTTAACAAGGATAAATATGGAGCTGGTATTTTACATTGAACAATCAATACAATTGGGCTTCCATAACGGGGTCTAACTTATATTTTAAGTTTGTCTGCTGAAACCAAGGTTTTGAATTGTTTGTGTGCAGTGCACGCAGTTGGTGAAGAGGTTAGCACGAACTCAAATATGAGAGGGTATCAGGAGAGTCTTCTAATGAGGTTCCTAAAGAGGAGAAGCCTGCCACAGTTGCTTCTTGCAGGCGGGATTGTTTGGTTATTCTTCATGCTTCTGATCCTATTGAGCATTGTTTGGTCCTGTGAGTCCGCCCTCCATTCTGCTTCAGGTAATCGCGCTTGTTTTCTTGGTTCATTTGACTTGTCAATCTCTAAAACATGATAGAGTTGAAGGTTTGCTGTTTGTGTTACCTCTGCCAGCGAGATTAGGGCATATGCTATATGTGCAAGTGAGATGAATATTGGTTGGCCAGTGCTGTCCATCAACCATTTGACAAAAAACCTCTCTGAATGATTATGTAATGAGTGAGTGATGATATTGGAGCACGACGAGAAAAATAAGTCTCTTAGTAGCACGTGCAAGAGACAGTATCAACTCCATCCCATAGAGTTTATTTTCAGCTTAATAAAAACTATATTGCTCCTTTGGAGCTTGAATATTGCATCATACATACGCTCTAAGTGTCCTGTTTCCATCTTAATGCCTGATGTATATGCTATATATCAACAAACCTGTAGTTAGAGTACAGATCAAAAAGAATTCTCACAGCATAGTGCGTATCAAAGATTTTCCCTTGTGCCATTATATTCATTGTTGATTTCTATTGAAAATAGTTTGACATGGAAAGAGCTCAGTTTGCTCCTTCATCAACTTACACATATGGTGTGCCAAAACTAGATGTCCAAACTTTACATAAGATTTCCATTTTGCACTTTCCTCAAATTTATTTCATGATCCATATGCCATATCACAATACTTTCCCACTTACTGGCATTATAAAAATCTAAAAAAGATGCGGGATCTTTAAATTTGATCTGTAATTTTTAATGAAGCTTTTACAAGATTTATTACTAGCATTGGCTACATTTTATATGTGTCAGTAGTAGTGTTTATCTCCTTGCAGAAGTTTCATCACGGAAATGAAAAGTACTCGTGGAATCATAAGCACGTATTTTCTATCCTTCTCTATGTGCCGTGCCTGCTTTTGATTTCAGAACATCACCCCTTTGATGATTACAGGGGACACTGTAGGAGTTCTCTATCCTTTAATCTGGGGTCCTTTTCTATATTTTGGTCAGGCAACTTTCCTGAACATCTGATTTCTTGGAAACTTGAATGTAACTGGTATTTTACTGTTTTCCTGCAAGATTCTGTTAGGTGCTTTTGCACCAGTTGTAAAATTAGTATTACTGATTGAAGTTTTGAACTGATTATCCCATCTGATTGATGGTTTTGTAAGGACGTCTTACTAACATTAGAGCCCCCTTTTTGCTCAGCATTTTTAACTCATTTTCTTCAATAGTGCTGGCTAGCTTCATGGTCTTCTTAGGCTTGTCAGGCTTGCAGCTTAACTACACACGATTCTTCATCTCAATTTCCATTCTTAGTACCCACAATCTTGGCTCTACATCATCAATGGCCTCACATATTCTATATCTTCTAACTTGTTTATTTCGTAGATTCTTTACTCGAGTTTCCAGTATGCCTTCAGGTTCAAGGACTAATATGACTTCCTTCAGTAGTTTGAGATAGCTCTGTCTAAAGAAGTATGATTTTGCCTTCAATCATCAGATATGAAAGACATCGCAAAATTTGCTTTTGTTGGCAATGTCTGAGGTATAATCCACCTTGCCGATCTTAGCTCTAACACAATAGGGTCCATAAAATTTTAGTTGGAGATGTTGTTTGCCTTGTTGCTCAAAGTTGGACTGCTTATATAAACAATGGGCGTACAAATATTATGTCTCCCACCTAAAATTGCTTCTCTGTCCTGTGTGGATTAACTTGTTGCCTTGTTCTATTTGCAGCAAGGGTGAGGTTATCCTTCAGAATTGCAAGAATATTTTGCATTTCATGATGAGACTTGGTTGGTATTAGAACCTTGGAGTTCTGCAGAATCCAATCTTTCAAAGATGGAGGTTCGTATTTTTATAATGCTTTAAAAGGAGATATTTCAGCAACAGTATTGTAAGTGGTATTATACTGGGACATAGGTCAATCCACTTAACCTGCCCACACTTCTCATCACCTGCAGATATGCCAAGTTAACCGTTTAAATTTTTTTTAACATCTCTATTTGAAAATTTGATTTGAGGGTGGTATGACGTGCTCAAGTTGAAAGAAGTGCCTGCCAATCTGAAGTGTTGTTGATAGAAGTTACCGAGGAACATTGGATCTCTGTTAAAAATAACTTAATAAGCTTACTAAGAAAGCCATGTAGACATTCCTGAAAAACAAGTCAGCAATTTCAAAGGCAAAATGCTTAGATGACATGGGAGTAAAGTGGGCATACTTTTGCATCTATCCACTGCTACAGAATTGCATCCTTATCCTCAGAGTTTGGCAAACCCATAATGAAGCCCATAAAGATTTCCTTCCATTTTGGTTGGCAATGCAATGAGGTTGGAGGAGACTGGGAGAGACCACATTCCTGAACTTATTTATTTGGCAGGTATTACATTCATATATCAACTTCTTAATGTCGTTTCTCATCTTTGGCCAAAAGAAGATATTCAGGATATTCTTATAACTATTTTTAAATCCCAAATGACCAACAATTGGGGAAAATGATCTACTGTAAGAAGAAATTGGATGGAAGGGAGAATTCAAGGTTGACGTTATCCTTCAGAATTGCAAGGATATTTTGCATTGCTTGATGAGACTTGGATACTAATAGATCTTCGGATCTCTGCAGATTCCAATCTTTGAAAGATGGAGGTTTGTGTCTGTATAATGCTTTAAAAGGAGACACTTTAGCCACAGTATTGTAATTAGTATTATACTGGGACAGAACTAGGTCAATCCACTTAACCTGCTCACTCTTCTCATCACCTGTTCACATGCCAAGGTAACCCTCCAAAAATTTGTTAACATCTCTACTTGAACATTGATTTGATGATGGTACGCCGTGCTCACACTGAAGCCTGAAATAAGTGCCTGTCAATCTGAAGATTGTTTGCTAGAAGTTGCAGAGGAACATTGGATCTCTGTTACAAATAATCCTACAAGGAAGGCTATTTAGACATTCCTGAAAAACAATTCAGCAATCTAAGAGGCAAAATGCTTAGTTGATATGGGAATAAAGTGAGCATACTTTTGCCTCTATGCACTATTACAGAATTTCATCCTTACCATCAGAGTTTGGCAAACCCAGAATGAAGTCCATAAAGATTTTCTTCTATTTTGGTTGGCAGTGCAATGAGGTTGGAGGAGATTGAGAGAGACAACATTCTTGAACTTATTTTTTTGACAGGTATCACATTCATATATCAACTTTTAATGTCTGTTCTCATCTTTGGCCAAAAGAAGATATGCTGGATATTCTTATAGCTTTTCTTAAATTCCAAATGACCAACAATTGGGGAAAAATGATCTCCTGTAAGAGCAAATTAGACGGAAGAGAGAATTCAAGGGTGAGGTTATCCTTCAGAATTACAATCATATTTTGCATTTCTTGATGAGACTTGGTTGCTATTAAAATTTAGAACCTTGGAGTTCTGCAGAATCCAATCTTTCAAAGATGGAGGCTCCTATTTGTATAACGCTTTAAAAGGTGACATTATAGCAACAATATTGTAAATGGTATTATACTGTGGCATAACTAGGTCACTTCACTTCATCTGCATGCTCTTCTCATCACCTCTATACATGCTAAGGTAACCCTCCAAAAATTTGTTAACATCTCTATTTGAACATTGATTTGAGTGTGGTATTCTGTACTCATGTTGAAAGAAGCACTTGGCAATCCGAAGAGTTCTTACTAGAAGTTGCTGAGGAACATTGGATTTCTATTACAAATAATCTTATGAGGAAGGCTATGTAGACATTCCTGAAAAACAAGTCAGCAATCTAAAATGAAGAATGCTTAGTTGACATGGGAATAAAGTGGGCATACTTTTGCATCTATCCTTACCCGCAGAGTTTGTCATACCCATAATGATGTCCATAAAGCTTTCCTCCCATTTTTGTTTGGCATTGTGATGAAGTTGGAGAATTCTGGGAGAGGCAACATTCTTGAACTTATTTCTTTGACAAGTATCACATTCATATATAAACTTCTTAACGTCCTTGTAAAATTTTAATGATTCAAGTCTTGGTTTTCAGTTTCAATAAATTTCTTTGTCACAGTTTAATGCCCATTCATGAATGCATATTCAACAGTGTTGAAAACCTCGCCGAAAAATCGACGGCTTTTTAAAAAGTCGCGAGTTTTTCCCTAAGCCGAAAAATCGGCTGGGAAAAATCGCGATTTTTTAAAAAGTCGTGGAGGCGTGACTTTTTAGTAAAAAGCGCGGGTTGACCCAAAAAGTCGCCCAATAATGGAAAAAATCGCCAAGGAGGCTTTTTCACAGTTTTAAAAACTTGTTTTTTTTTTTTTATAAATTTGATGAGTTTTGTACAAGTGACATTGATGTCAACAATACTAAATGGCAATGTTAAATTCTTAAAGTAAAAGGATTGAAAATGAAATTTCATTTTCCATCCTTTTATTTGAATTTTTAACATTACCATTAATTGTTTCAGGATGTTTGAGAGTGGTTCCAACCTCATCGGACTTCATATGCAAAAAGTAGAATTTTAGATCCCATTCAGAATTCAACAGACTCAATGGTTTTCAGGATTTCAAGATTGCAACGTTTCCACTGGATTCTATCATGTATGTGGGTAAGGGATTGGAATTTAATGAAGCACATCAAGCTCTCTATGTACCTTGATGTTGGTGGTGTCGATGCCTGATTGTTGGAGTTGATTGAATGCCTGTGTCATGACCTTAATAAAAAATGTATCCTTCAGTCAAGCAAAATCACTTATTAAGCATGGGAATCTCTTTCTACCTTATTTTAACGCTTGGATTAAGAAGTTTCATCAAAATTGTAGGGTGTTAATTGATGTCCTTGGAGGATCAACTTCGAGATTAGAGGTAGAGGCAAGGGCTAGAGCCTAGAGGTGGTGGAACATGGTGCTATTGATGAATAGGATCCCAAACATAGACAATGATTTTGATGATTATGTTTTTTCAATTTTGATTTAGATATGTATTGCACTTGGTGCAATTTTGATAATATTTTGTCTCTAATGGTTTGGAATCATAGCTTGGTATCTTTAATATATATTTTTTTCTTTAAAATTGTAAAATTTTATGTATTTTTTAGCAGTCTGAGTCATTGAAATCAAACCGCTCCGAGTTATTTGCATCCACTACATCTATATATCAACGCTTTCTCCATATTTATGTTCCAAGGTGTTTATCTGACGTTATTGTTGCGTTATATGTTTAAAATTCTGAAAAAAATGAATGTATTTTGTATTTTTTAATGTTTGTCGACTTTTGCTGATTTTTCCCTATTTTTTTGCTGATGTTGCCGAGAAGTTATATTCGGGACCCTTGCCAACGTTTTGCCAATGCCGACTTTTTCAACGTTGATATTCAAAACTGAAATTTATGACTGAAAACACATTGAATCTTTACTTGCACAGCGGAAACAAGAAATCAAACCACTTAAATGACACAAGATATTTTGGGCAATGCCCCTAGAAAAACCCCAAAGGAAAACCAGTAGAGAGAGAAATTTAATTAGGGTTCCTAAGAAAATTTCTGGAAATTACAGTGAGAGAAGATAAAACAAGTGCACCTCGTTTTGCGTGCCAAACTCAGAAATTTAACAGCAGAACTGTATGGCCACCTCTTCGATTTCTGTGCTGTACGCTCTGCAATAATGCACTGTACGGCCTGCCTTGAAATCTGTACCAAACTGCTGTACTGTATGGCTGCCTGCAATAAATGTTGTACGACTGCCTCTATTTTTGTGCAGAACAAACTGCTGTACGACTGCCTCAAAAACTGTGCACTGTACCAGCAATAAATGCTGTATGGTCTGCCTTGATTTCTGTGCAGAACTGATGCCTCGAAGTCTGTCAAAATCTCCTCACATGTGTGGCTGACCTGCTGCATTAAATGCTGTTCTCTCTCCTTGGGATTTGTGCCCTCTTTCTCCTTGGGAATCGAGCCCTTTCTTTGCTGCAAAATTTCTCTCCTTTTTCTCTTCTCCTTACGCTCTCTCTCTCTCACATTAATTTAATAATGAATGTGTCTATTTCCCTAGATCTCCTTTTTATATCTTCATTAAATGAAACTAACCTAACTTCCTAGGTCTAATGGTCAAGATTAAATCTTAGATCAATAAGATCTACGGTTATGATATAATTGCTCATTATCACAACTTAAGTCACTTTATTCATTTAATAAAGCAAAAGGTCACTTTATCTTTATAAATATAAAGTTAATGTCTAGAGACCACTTTATGTCCCCCACAGGCTAAGACACCAAACCTATGTAGAAGACCTTTCGAGCTATAAATTCAACACTCCCTCTTAGCGAGGAAGGTGCTTTTGGAAGAACCTCCACCTGGATCTATCACCAATCTCACCACCTCATCTGTTGCTGTAGCTACTCCCTCTGAACTGGAAGACTTTCCTTGCCACCTGCTTTGGAAACTGCTTTGAAGTTTTGTTCTCTTCATCCATCAATGTCATCTCATACCAAGTAGGCTTGTTGAGAGAAGCCTCACGCTCTCCCTCTGTCACTGACACTGATCCATGCTCCAAGCTCCCTTTGGACTTTACTACAGGTTGCCCCAACAACCTGTACAATGCACCCTCCCTGATGCCAAGCTTCACCGCTGCATCCTGGGTAACACCCTTTGAATGTATGAGCACATGTCCACTTTGCAACATGACCCCATACCCCTTGTCCTCCAGAGACTGAGAGCATGTTCATCTTTAGTTCTAGGACATGCATCACTCCTGCCACCTGCAGAGTTTCTTTCGACTCTAGTTGGAATCACACTATTCCAACCCCCTTTATTGCATGTATGGTGTCAACCCCACTATCCACATAGCAGTTTGAATAAGTCTTTGAAACATTAAGGAACAACTCCCTCATTCTCGTCATATGGTTGGAGGCTCCACTATCTATATACCAAACAGTGGTAGAAGCTGCACTCGTGGAAAGACATACCAACAAAGAGAACTCTCTATCAAATCTAGCAGTAAACTCATCTACTTCGGCTGAAGTTGCAACCCGATTCTTCTTTTTCTTGTTAGGATACTGACCTGCTTCCCCATCTTATGACATGCAAAGCACTTAACTTTGCTCATGTCCTTTTTCTGTTCACCCTTTGACTCAATCTCGCTTGTTTGAATTTTCTTGGACATGTTCTTGCCCTTTACGGAAAGAGCCACATTTTCCTCATCATCATCCCCCTGCTGCTGGCCTCCCTGTATGGAATTAACTTTGATCTCCTTTTGTATAAAGCAGTGAAGCACGACTTGCCTAAGACTCGCGAGTCAACCTCTGAACCGAGTAATCGTTGAAGACTCGTCCAAGACTCGGCACAGTTGGCATACTCGGGTTACTCGGCACAGACTCTCATGGACTCGCACGGACTCGGGTGAACTTGGCATGAACTCAGGAAGCACATAAAATAACCCCTACGGAACTGAAAGCGGGCTGGATTGATGCAGTTGATTTCAAAGCAGGATTTACATTCACGTTTCTTGCTGCGTGATTCCAAAGTCAACACGGAATTCTTGGTGAATTCTCGGTGAATTTGGCGATGAAGTTCTCGGTGACTAACATGGATTCAATTGCTGGTTGTGGTACTCACTATCGACCTAACTCATCTAACATGATAGTGGTGCCAACCCCCTATGCGGTTGTGGAATCTCATCAGCAGTAATATCGATCTAGCGGTCCTAGTATTATCGCTTTATCACTCGTCCTAGACAGATATATATGACACACACTGAACGGGTTTGATACCCTCCTCATCAATATAAACACCTTTACGGGTTTTATACCCTCATCGATATAAATACCTTTATGGGTTTGATCAACCCTCCTCCATCTATCTGACTCTATTGGAAGAAGGGGTTCACTATGCGGACCATAGCTGACAGGAAGGAATTTGGCTTTATGTAAAAAACGATTTTTATATTATATGAAATATCTTAATTTTAAGAAGATATGTTCTAATATAATATGTATTAGATTAGAAGAGCAACAACCAAACTATATATGGCTTTGATTTTGAAAAGATTCTTTTATTCTTTTATAATATTATATAGATTATAGAAAATTATTTATTTAAATTAAAAAATAGTCTTTTAAGTTTATATTTTAGATAAATTATTATAATAATTATATTACTAAATAAATATGAATATTTTGATATTTATTAGAAATATTATTTTATTAAAGAATTTTTTAATCTAATAAACAACAAACTTTATAACTATCATTTAAAAGTTCATTTATAACAAAATTCTATCATAAAAAAGTTAAAACCAAAAAAAATAAAATTATGATCATTATTTAAATTTTTGCATACAAAATGGATTGTGTTATGTTGTATTATCAAAGTTTATGAGATAATTTTATGAATTATTGCGTAGATTGTACTTTTATAACTTATATGGATTGGAAATGTCATTAACCTCTTTTTTGTGCCCCAAATTTACCATATTTTTTTTTTCTATTTGTCGAGTCTTGCCGAGTCCGTCCCGGGTCTTTCCCGAGTCTTTCCCAGGTCAATGAGTCATATGCCAGCCGAGTCTTTGCCGAGTCCGAGTCGTGCAACATTGGTATAAAGTCATCCCAAAGTCTCTCCCAATCAAGAAGATGTTCCCTGGCAACAATACATTGAACACATGTATTCCATGGTTTTGAAAAACCATTCAAGGCAGTTCTGACTAGTTCTGCCCCATCCACCTTTTCTTCAATAGCACCTAGTTGATCACGAATCCGTGTCAACTTGGTAAGGTATGATGCAACTATATCAGTTTTGGTCATCTTGGTGTTTCTCAGTTTTTCTCTCAACATCATCTTTTTGTTTTCATTGTCATTCTGGTACAGCTTGGTTAAAGATTCCCACATCTCGTAGGCATTCTTTTTCCCGGTTACATGAAGATTATCCTCTTGGATTTAAAATTCTTTTTATTATATTAAGCCAATAGTGTTGCATTTGTAGGAATAGTAACAGTTTTCTGAACGATGTTCCACAACTCCTGTTCCTCCAACAACAAAGCAATCCTTTCCTTCCAAGGATTGAAATTTCCAGCCCCCTCCAATCTATCCTCAAACCTCAAACCTGTAGCCATATGAGTTGCTCAACTGATAACAAGGTCCAACCCTCTTTCCAATGAACAACCTGCAACTCTCTTACAAACCCTTGTGTCAACTTGTTTGGTTTCCCCTCTCAGTATCAATGCTCTTATACTATGTAAATTTTTAATGATTCAAGTCTTGGTTTTCAGTTTCAATAAATTTGATTGTCATAGTTTAATGCATATTCATGAATGCATATTCAAAACTGAAATTTATGATTGAAAACACATTGAATCTTTACTTGCACAGTGGAAACAAGAAATCAAACCACTTAAATGACACAAGATATTTTGGGCAATGCCCCTGGAAAACCCTCGAAGGAAAACCAGTAGAGAGTGAAATTTTATTAGGGTTTATGAGATTTTTTTTGGAAATTACAGCGAGAGAAAATTAAAACACGTGCACCTCGTTTTGCGTGCCAAACGTAGAAATTTAACATCAGAACTGTATGACCACCTCCTTGATTTCTATGTTGTTCGACCTGCAATAAATGCACTGTACGACCTGCCTCAAAATCTGTGCCAAACTACTGTATGGCTGCCAGCAATAAATATTGTACAACTGCCTACAATAAATGTTGTACGACTGCCTGCAATAATTGTCGTACGATTTCCTCGATTTCTGTGCAGAACAAATTGCTGTACGGTTGTCTCGAAAGCTGTGCACTGTACCAATGATAAATGCTGCACGGTTTGCCTTGATTTGTGCAGAATTGCTGCCTCGAAATCTGTGTTAAATCTCCTCACACGTGTGGCTGACCAGTTGCATTAAATGTTCTCTCTCCTTGGGATTTGTGCCCTCTTTCTCCTTGGAAATCAAACCCTTTCTTTGCTACAATATTTCTCTCCTTTTTTCTCTTTTCCTTACGCTCTTTCTTGTTAATTTTTTGATAGAGTTAGGGTTTTATGCAAAAGAATAACAATTCAATATACTTTAATGCAAAAATACATTTAATAAACAAATACTAAATATGAAATAGTACAGCAGTAACTTCTAACATAATTTTCATCTCTTTCAACTTCACACCTTTAACACTACCCAATTGGTCACCGTGTTAAAGTAATCTTCAGTAACATAAAATAATCAACTTGTTAGCAGTAGATGAAGATACTTACCTAGGTGTGAAACCTTTCCTGTAAAATACTCATAAATGTTACTTTCAGAAAAGACTGAACCTCTCAGAGGCCAGTCAACACTAGGAACCAAGAGACCCTAAAAAAGGGTTAGTACAACCAGAGAGAGAGAGAGATGACAAGAGTGGTCAAAGAAAATCAGAAAACGTACAGGCAAAACCAAGACTCAATAAGAAGTCTGGTCAAGAAACTCAGTACAAGAAAAACTGATAAGTCTTAAGACAGACCTCAATACAAACAAAAAAAAAATCAAGAAACAGGTCTCTGCAAATTAGATCAGGTTTAGGGCACTTTAAGAAACAAAGAGCAGAACCCAACAGTTGTGGCCTCCAAAGAGAAACTCAGATCTGTTCTTATAACAGGCTGGTTGAAGTTTGAACATTACGGAAAAGAATAAATCAGAACCCAAGGCTCACTGTCTTGACCAAAAAAAAAAAAAAAACCTTTCAGGCCTCACGGCCTCCACAGAAATACAACCAGCAGACTGAGAGATACGGCCTCCATCAACAGATGGATCTAGGGCTTAAGGCTGAGTCTTAATGTCATAAACTGAAGGTAAAGAAGGAGTAAAGGAGATCCAAACCCACAGCTAGCAGAATGGATCTTCTAAAGAAGGATCAAGGCAGATTGGACTTCCACAAATAACCTCACAACTGTGACGGAGCAGACCGTGAAGAAGCTGACCCGTGAAGAGGCTGACCATGAAGGAGCAGACCGTAGAAGAGGCTGGCCCGTGAAGAGGCTGACCATGAAAGAGCAGACCCGTGAAGAGACTGACTGTGAAGGAGCAGACCCATGAACAGGTTGACCGTGAAAGAGCAGACCCGTGAAGAGATTGACCGTGAAAGAGCAGACCCATGAAGAGACTGACTCGTGAAACCGTGAAGAGGCTGACCCGTGTTCTAAGGTCTCTACATATTATTCCTATGTATGGTGCCTAAATCAAAGTCAAGAGAGTCAAAGTACTCTAAGGGAAATGAAATCAAATGATGAATGCGAGCTACTCCCCCTTGCAAAAGCCATGATCCTAATGTCCCAGCTTATCAAAGCTAAATCCAAAGAAAGGGACTAATATTGTCAGAATAAAAAAACAAAAAAACAAAAAGAAGAAACAGAAAAAGAAAAAGAAAAAGAAATAAAAAGGATCGTAAAAGATGGCACAAGGAAAGGGTAACTCAAGAAGAAACAATTCCCTTCCAGAGGCACACATATGGAAGAAAAATTATTAGCCCCTAGCTCTTGAAAGCCAAGGGGAAGACTTGGAACTTAGACACCCTGTCATGATAGATAATTTGTAAAGCAAACCTCCTTTCCATAACATCTCAGTTAATTTCTCTTATATTACCATATATTCACTGTTTGTGTATATTAAAAATTATTTGAAAAAAGGGATTTTTAACGCTTGCCACAGTTTGTTGATTTTTTGCTGGTTTCTTCGTTGATGTTGCTGATGTTCTGATGTCCAGTCCCTCAGCGATTTTGCTGATGCCGATTTTTTCATCAATGATGTTGCTTGTCCTTTTGTGAAGTGGAAGAAGGTGAGTGGATGCCTTCAGCAGGCACCAGATCTGGAATTTACACTTCTTATTTTACAATAGAAGTTATATTTATCTGTTTTCTTATTTTTAGTGTAATTGATATTCTTGTGTGACTAAGTCAAAGATAGCAGTTCAAGGAGGTGCTATGCATGTGTTTGCCAGTGTTAGACTTGATTAGTTTCTCAAGGAGAGTAGTGCATGCTCATGGGCGCTCTAATCTAGGCATTTCTTCTCATGCAAGCTGGGTGCATCCTCTCAGGCATTTACTGTTTGATTTAGTCCAATTTGATGGTAACCTAAGTCACCTGACATGAGGACACGGGACACGAGTGTCCCACCGGACACGGTGACCCCCGGAATCAGGACACGTTTTATATACATATATATATATTTTAAAAATATATTACAATTTAAAAATATAGACATATAGATCCAATAAAATTTAACATTTACAATTACAAATATTCAATAGAAATTACATTTACAATTACAAATATGAAATATTCAATAGAAATTAGATCATTCACAAATCACAATACATTTGTCATTCACAATCACAAATCACAATGAGACATTGAGACACATAGATGCATGTCAAAGACTCGGAACCATATTTCTCATTAAGTCATCAAAATCAAAATGTATTACATAGTTGTCGGAATGCCACTGGGCAATGCCAAATAGACTAATAGTCTAATAGTCTAATAGTAAATACAAAAAAGGGGTGGATCAAGATGGAAGAATCCCATCTGTCAATGACTCAATAGTCCTCCTCCATGCCTGAATCAACAAACTCATCATTGCCCTAATCCTCCTCCTCCTCCTCCTCTCTGCCAATCTAACTAACTGCATCTGCTGGTGTGGAGGATGACCCCTCCATACGATCACCCTCATCAAAAGTGACCGGTTCTAGCACTGGATCATTAAGATCCATGTTGTCTAATGCCAACTTAGTACTGCTGTCCAAACCCATCTCATCAGGAAAGACATCCCACATCCGTGTCTTTCCCTTCGCCCACTCCTCCCTCTTCCTGTAAATAAGACGAAGGTTGGAGTGCACATACACCATCGTCTCTGCCCTGGACTGCTCAAGTCTGCTCTTCTTCACACTGTACAAGTTCCCATATGTGCTCCAATTCCTCTCACAACAAGAGGATGAAGTAACTTGAGAGAGGACCCTCAAGGCTATCTTTTGTAGAAGAGGGCATGTTGCCCCATGAGTTGTCCACCAAACAAGGGGTTTCTTAACCCCCATGTCTGTAACCACCTCATATCCTCCAAATCTCCCAGTGCCACTAGAAAACTCATAAAATTCCTCCTCCACCACCTCAAGGTGGTCTCTATCCTGAAGTAGCCGTCTAAATGCTATCTTCCTCCCCTCTGAGATCTCTCCATCCATGTGAGGAGGGACTCTGGATGAGGGCCCCGACCCACCACTGAGCCAATCCTGAGTGTAGAACCTAGGGTTCAATGAGTGGGCCAAGCAATGCAAAGGTGTGCAATTCTTATCCCACCTGGAGCTAAGAATGCCCTGTATGATGGACCATAAGTTCTCTGCCGATGTCTCATACTCAGCACACTCATTCTCCATAACAATGGTCCTCATGGACTCAATCATGGAATCCCACCCCTCATAAACATCTCCTAGGATGGGCTGGTCCGTGTCTGCAAACCGCAACAAAGAAATGATTGGCTCCATGATCTTGATGCTAAGGACTACCCTATCCCACCAACCATCATCTAATATTGTGTCCTTCACCTTTTGTGAAGCATTCTGATCCGACTTTCTCCAAAAAGCCCAAAAATCTAAAATCACCATGGACCCAAGAGCGGTTTTTACCTCTCTCAATCTCTTGAGCATGATGAATGAGGAAGCAAACCGAGTATCTGCAACCTTCAACAATGAAAGATGTGTGTACTCTTTGTAGATTGTGAGGGCATTGGTGTGGTTTTGTACAAAGGTACGAATATGGCGTGCATCCTCAATAAGTTTGCCAATCCATGGCACATCTGAAGCAATAGATTTCAGTGCTAAATTCAAAGAATGGACAATGCAAGGTGTCCAAAATACCTGTAAGATCAATAAAAGAAAGTATAAATGAGTCATTGAGTCTAGACTCCTAGACTCTACAAGACTACAACTAAGTTACTAACAGCTCAAAATTTCAAATAAATGAGTAAATTAACAATCACATTCCTGTGGATGTTTAGCTTCCACAATCATGCCAGCAGCCTTGCAAACAGGTGCATTGTCCGTGATGATTTGTACACAAGAATCAACACCTACTTCTTCAATGGTTTTGATGAACAAATCACCCATATATTGTGCATCCTTGTATTTCCCAAGAGCATCCACCGCTTTCAAGAACACCGGTCCATTTGTGGAAGACACCATGAAATTGATGAGTGGATGGCGTGTTGGATCCGTCCATCCATCAGAAACAATACTAACACCCCATGTGGACCATTTTGATTTAATTGGATCAATAATTTTATCCACCTCCTTCTTTGCCTTAACCAACAATGTGGTTCTAAGCTTCTCTGAACTAGGAGGCACATAACCAGTTGGAGCTCGTTCCATTATAGATCGACACATCTCAAAGTACAATGGTGACCGTGCAACATTGAATGAGATGAAGTTGAGGTAGAAGAAAAATGCAATGGAGAGGTCTACCTCTTCTCGTGCCTCTTGTTGGAAAATCCTATCCATTGGACCTCTTGAAGTTGGCCTCTTTCTTGTTGGATAAGCAATAGCATCAACCCCACTCCTAGTGCTAGAGGGTTTCCTCAAGAATGGAAGAGGATCCTCACGATGAAATGTCTTGCTTGTTGCAGCCACCTTCCCTACCCCAACATGGTCTTCTCTTTCCATCTCCCTCCTTTGGTTAACACTCACAGCTTTGCATGAAGAAATCCCACAACGGAGGGCCAACAAATGGCCTTTAACCCGGTAATAGGTGCTCTTGAAATCATGCCTGTAGAAATTGCAAGTCCAACACACATTGCCTCCCCCACCAAGCTTCGCTCCAACACCTTCTTTCCTTGTCACATACTTCCACAAAGGGTATTTACTCTCTTGTGCTTGTTGTTTTGCCAAAGCATGGCTATAATGAGGATGAGCTTGACTAGAATCGGTTGGAGCACTACTAGGAGCAGAAGGGGATGTGCTTGGAGGAGGAATAGGACGAGAGGGAATAGATGGGGCATTCTTCCCTTTCCTTTGCCCTCTACGTGCTGCCGTAGTTGGTTGAGACATTTTCCTTCAACCTTGCTGGTGAAATCACACTTGAATCTCCTTCACCTGCAAGAAAACACTCTTGAATCTCCTTCACCTGCAAAAAAAATGACTTTGAGCTCTCTCTAACTCTCCCTCACACTCCCAACAGTTAGCAAATGACAAATAAAAGACAAAAAAGGCGTTTTTATTGACCCGCGGGCTCTTCCTCGCGCATTTTTTGTGTCCTGTTTTTCCCCCACGTTGCACAGATTTCCCCACGCGTGTCCCGAGTTCGGGACACGAAAAAACTCGTGTCCCCCACGTGGGGCCAACTTGTCCGTGCCCAAACGTGGCCCACGCGACACGGGGACCTTGTTGGACGTGTCCTGTTACTTAGATGGTAACTCATTGCCCTTTAGTTCAGTAATAAAAGCAAGGCTCGGGAGTAGTTTCACATATTCAGTTTTGTGAGCTTCAAATAATGAAGCAATTTTCTGATTTGGCTGTAGCAGATGCATAGTTTTAAAAATCGGCAAAATCCGAATCGGAATCGGCCGATTTGCCGATTTATGGCGTGGCCGGTTCAAACCGGTCTCAGAATCGGACCGCTGGCAAAAAATCGGTTTAGCCGGCCGATTTTTTACATAAATCGGTCCGGCCAGCCAAATCGGCCGGTTAGACCGATTTACGTAAAAAATCGGTCGGATTGGAGGTTGGGCCCACGGGGCATTACACAATGATTTAAAAATAAAAATAAAATTTGTTTTTTAATGTTCTAACCTACACTACGTGACTACCCTACCCCGAGCCCCCAACCCAACTCATTTGTTGCCCTAACTATCCCGTGATAGCACTGAGCAGTGAGCAGCCGTCGTCGTGGTTGAAGTTTGAACTGTTGAAGGAGCCGCCGGAGTGGTCGTGGTCGTGAAGGAGTGCCGACTGCCGAGTGTGTCGTGGAGGAGTGCCGAGTGGACGAGTGCCGAGTGGACTGTGGAGGAGTGCCGGAGTGGTCGTGGTCTTTGTGCCGCCGGAGAGGTTGAAGTCGAAGGAGCCGTGAGGTCGCCGTGGAGGGAGTGGTTGAAGGAGCCGCGAGGACTGTGCAGTGTGCACTGTGCCAGTGTGCGCCCGGTTCTGGACTCAATCTGGAGTGGCTGAGTGGTGTGACCCTGTGAGTCGGTGACTGTGGAGTGTGGAGTGCTCGAGCCCGAGTGTGCACGTGGACTCCAACTCGTGGAGTGTGTGCACTGTGTGCAACTGCAAACTGCAACTGCACATTCCAGAATCCAAATTTCCAACAGAAATTTACACCGGGGTCCTGAAGGTAACAATTTTTCCGATTACACTTATTTTTAATTTTTAATTTTAATTTTTAAATTTAAACAGTTTTAAAATTTAAAGTTTTAAACACTGAATTTTGAAATAGAAATAGAAATATTAGGGCCCATAATTCAGCAAACTGGATTTCACATTGACTGAATATTAGGGCCCATAATTCAGCAAACTGTTATGAATCTATGATGACAGTCCGGCAGTCATAATGGATCACCTTTTCCTTCTCTCTGTCTCATCTTCTTGACACACACTAATATATTGTGACATATGAACAGAACAGACAGAATGGGAAACAGTTCATGTTCCCCTGGGCTGTATATTTATTTATACACCTTCCTTTGATTGTAATCAGTTTGGTGGCTGGTGTAGAGCTAGTGGATAGGTAGTTGTTGGTTGGTATTGGCTTCATGCTGTTCATATCATTATCATACAGACTTCTTCATTCAATGAGAATTCACACTTGATATAATGCCTAAATATTCATGACAACTGTGTATATTGTGTTAAGAGTTCATTCCTATCTTTCTAGTTGTGTAATAGTTATCTTGTCATAATTTCAAACAGAAATTAAAAATTAATTTTTTTCTTATTAGCATAAGTTAAAAAATTAAAAATTCATTTAATTTTTTTTTGTTTTGTTTGCAGATCAGATTCTCAGAGTACATTTTTGCACTGTGCAGTATAGAATCATGGCCCCAAAAGCAAAAGATCCTGCATGGATCCATGCCGATATTGTTCAGGGGGACATTTATTGCAAGTATTGCAAAAAATTGATCAAGGGTGGGGGCATTTATAGGCTTAAACAACACTTGGCTGCCATCAAAGGCCAAGTTAAGGCATGCGAAGCCCCACTGGATGTTATTGGGCAAATTAGAGCTGAGCTGCAAGCACAATTCAAGAAGTTTGAAGAGGGAAAGGCTATGCAAAAAGAGATAGAGGAAGAAGTAGGGAGGAAGAGGAGGATTGCTGAAATGATGGGTGGAACCTATGCCCCTGGTTCAGGTTCAAAAGAAGGCTCTTCATCTATCCCTTCTACCACTCTTAGGGATCCTTTCCAGTATGTTCCGCCCTCCGAGAGTACACAAGATAAGGGCAAAGCCAAAAAGAGGGGTGGCATTGAAGACTATTTCACACCTCCCACCACTTCTGCCAGTGTCGGAGCTTCTCAGATGCAGCGTCCAACACAAATTCAGCCCACCTTAGATGAGCACTGGAAGAAACAGTACAAAGATGTTGCCCATGAGTACATTGCAAGATGGTGGTATGATGTTGATCTCCCATTCAATGCTGCCCGCTCTTCTTATTACCAACCTATGTGGGATGCCGTTGTAGCTGCCGGTAAGGGCTTCAAAGGCCCTAGTATGCATGACTTGAGGGGATCTCTTTTGCAAAGAGAGAAACTTTCCTTAGAAGAATACCTCAATGATTTCAAAGCTTCATGGGTAAACTCGGGATGCACTATCATGTCAGATGGATGGAAAGATCAAAGGGGCCGACACCTTATTAACTTTCTTGTCTCTTGCCCACGGGGAACCATGTTTTTGTCATCACATGATGCATCCGATAGGGTGAAAGATGCAAAACTGTTATTTCATCTTTTGGATGAGGTTGTTGAGGCGGTGGGGCCTGCTAATGTTGTGCAAGTCATCACCGATAATGCCTCTAACTATGTTCTTGCTGGTAGGATGTTAGAGGAAAAGCATAAAACCATATTCTGGACTCCATGTGCGGCACATTGCATAGACCTCATGCTTGAGGATATATGCAAACAGGATTGGATCAAGTTCACTGTGGACTATGCCAAAAGCATCACGAAGTACATTTACAACCACGGTTGGGTATTGAGCTTGATGAGGAGACACACAGGGGGCAGGGAGCTTGTTAGGCCCGCAGTTACTAGATTTGCAACTCACTTCCTCACGTTGCAATCTCTCATTTCCCAAGAACAAAACTTGGAGAAGATGTTTTCAAGTGATGAATGGAATTCATCTAATTGGGCTAGCACACGAGAAGGAAGAGACATTAAGAAGAAAATTAAAAGCTCTTCATTTTGGAAAAAAGCAGCAGAGGTTGTGGCAATTACTGAGCCACTTGTTAAGGTGTTGCGGTTGGTGGATGGGGAAAAATTGGCCATGGGATACATTTATGAAGCTATGGATCAGGCAAAGGAGCAAATAAGGGCAGCATACAAAGATAGAGTAGCCAAGTATGGGCCTATTTGGGAGATCATTGATAGGAGATGGAACAATCAACTCCATCGCCCTATACATGCAGCTGGGTATTTCCTGAACCCGAAGTATCAATACAGAGATGACATTGATGCTGATCCGAGTGGGGAGATAGCGGATGGATTGTATACTTGCCTTGAGCGCATGGTCCCAAGTGTGGCGACCCAATTGGAGATACATCGACAGATCACCTCTTTCAGAGATGCCACAGGTCTCTTCGCCAGCAGTGTGGCTAAGGCTGCAGTAGAGGATGGCCAACCAGGTAAACAATTCCATTGTTTTATTAAATTATGTTGTTTAACTTTAAAGTTTAAAGTTTAAATTGTAAAATGTAAAAATTTAATACCTAGATTCTTAATTTCTTAGCCAAATTCACAATCTAATTTGTTGAATTAACTGCCTTGACTCTTCGCATTTGCAATTGCAGCAAACTGGTGGAAGTCATTTGGTAATCATACAAAACAATTGCAAAAGTTTGCAGTTCGGGTCCTTAGTCAAACCTGCAGCGCTTCTGGGTGTGAGCGCAATTGGTCTTTGTTTGAGCGGATTCACACGAGGAAGAGAAACCGTTTAGAGCAGAAACGGTTAAATGATCTAGTCTTCGTGCAGTACAACTTGCGACTTAGACGCAACCAGTTGATGAACAAAAGACCTGATACGGATCCCATTATGTTAGATGATATAGATCCAACCTCAGATTGGGTAGTGCAGACCGTAGAGCCAGAGTTTGGTCTTGATATGGACCTTGAGATGGAGGAAATGCTGGCGCCTCGGGATGATTTAGATGCAGATCCTCTATTGTCGATGCCATCAGTTCATACAGGTGTGGCTCCTGATATTCCAGGCACTAGTGGGCCAGGACCTCTTACTTATAGGCGACGACGACGTAGGAGTAGGCATTCAGCCAGTACTACTACTGCAGTAGTAGATGACCGTGCACCTACCCCTGAGGAGCCTGAGATTGAGCCAGATGTTGATGCCTTTGCTAGTCCTTCAGCTTCTGGTTCTTTTGGTTCTAGTTCTACTTCTACTTCTACTCCTCGCCGTAGCAGTGGTGATGAGTTTGATCAGTTTGATCAGTTCGATTGATGTACATTGTAGTTGACTATATATGATGTTATTTTTTGGACTCTACTGGCCATATAGCCTATAGGCCTCATGGATTATGTATTTTGTTCCAGTTCCAGTCTCCTAGATATGTATTGCACAATACACTTTGTGCCATTTTGATATATTGACCCTTATATGGTATATACATGAGCAGAGATTGGATATTTTGTTTCTAATGCTATGGAATCATGAATTAGAAATTTAGAATATTGAAAATGTTGTTTTTGTTAAAAAAAAAAAAAAATTATGTATTTTTGAGCAAACCGATTCATTAAATTCAAATCGACCGATTTATGACCGATTCATTACCGATTCCGATTCCGATTCCGAGTTGACCCTCGACCGATTCCGAGTCCGATTTCGATTTTTCAAACTTTGAGCAGATGTCACTTTATGATTTAATGAAAAAGAAGTAGCATGTTTGAAAGTTTGTTTTGCTTTTGCTGTTTGTACTTTTTCAATGTGATGTGTTTCAGTTTTGGAGCATAGATCATATTAGAGTTTTGATAGTAGTTTAAAGTTTTATAGTTGTTAGGGTTTTAGAATCTGGGCAATAGGCTATTACCATGAGCTGAAAATTTCAAGAAAACTATGGTTTTTGGACCAACTTTATTTTTAAGGGTTTCCAAGGTTTTTTACAAAGGTTTAAACCCTCCAAGGCCAATGCTCGCGTCCTTCCTTTGTTCTACAACAAGAGGTAGTGTATTGCAGATTTGTTTTTCGGAAGAGGTTGGTACCTTCTCTCTGGGGTATTTCAAGGTAAACTTCTGAAGACTTCATTTTTTCTTCCCATGGAGAATTCTTCTTTGCGATGTTGTTGAACTTGATGGGCTCATCTTACAGTGCACTTCTGTGTGTGCACTCTGCATATTGGTCCTTCTTCACTTACAGAATGGATTGCTGACTCTGGAGCTACAAGGTGTATGACCAAGCATCAACACTTCTTCTTTGATTATTGACAACATCACAATGGAGAGAAAGTGATCGTTGGTGATAACTCAGCCTTACCAGTTCCAGGATGTGGTGATGCCATTATTGACACTGTCAAGTTTGGAGAAATACTTCATGTTCCAGAAGTTGGATCCAGTCTTCTTTTTATTTACCATGTCACTTAAACCAACAAAAAGGTGGAATTTTGTCTTGATCATTGGGTTATAAAGGATATAGTTGATGATTTTAAGTGGTTGCCTTAGGTTATTGGGATGAATCTGATCATTTGTACAATCTGGAGAAGACTCCTTCTTCCTTAGGAACAAAAAGGATTTATTGCTGTGGTAGCCCATGCCAACGGCAACATCTTATGGAATCAATGTATGTGACATATAAACTTTAGGTCTTCATGACATATGAGTCATCTGCAAATGGCTGATGATCTTCCACAGATTGAACCACCTAGTGGTCTTTGTGAAGGGTGTATGCTGGGGGAACATCATTAAGAGTCCTTTCCCTACTTGTGTAAAGACAATTTCCTTCAAGTCTTTTGGATTGATTGACATGGAAGCAAACCTTTTTATGGGCTTAGGGTTGTAAAATGTGCAAGCTCCAGGCAGCTAAGCTCTCTAATTGGTGCATAAATGCACTCAAGGAAAGGCTAGTACAACATGAGAAGGCTGAAGAATTTTATCCACACTAAACAAGAAAGTAGGGCCTTCTAGTTGACCAAGAAACCTTGCTCCCATTGGGAGAACAATAGCAGGGTATTCTTGCATACCCAAGGATCACAGGTGATGACTTCATGGACATGAGCTTTCTCAACAAATTAAAAATAGAAGTTTTTGGTTAGGCCCCTAGCGTGAAGACAACACTACCCATGAGGTTCCCAAACCACTCTAACCAAGAAAGATGCTTTTTGGACAAGTTAAGTATTTTACAATTGAGCAGACCTTTTATGGCTATAGAAGAGCCATTCCTTTTTTCTTTTGAAAAATACTTCTTATATTCACATAAACTTATTTACATTATAAAAGGATAGCAGTGGAAGGGTATATACAATGTCTATCCTAAACACTTCCTGAAGCTTATTAGAGCAGAAATAAAATCAGAATATACAATAGGATCCAACTTTTTGGCATCCTTGATTAACCGGGCACGCTTGGATAGTAATTGATGGCGTACCTCATCTTTCCAAAGCGCAGTAAAAGATGAAACATAACTACTTTCTTACTCAAAAACATACTTGCACCCGAGTTTCCATAGCACAATCAAAGTAGCTATCCGCAAGCAATGCCACAAACCAGAGGGTGAATCCTGTACTTGGGAATAGCCATCTACAAGAAGAGCTACTCTCTAATAAAGTTTGTTTAAGAACAACTCGGGGTGCTACTCCTCCACAAATATCCAATAGTCTCTAGCAAATCTACAATCCCAAAAGATGTGCTTAACTATCTCCGGTCTTTGGCACGTAGGGCACAAACCATCCAAGAGGCCAGACTTAGCCAATCGGGCCTTGGACGGAAGCCCTTGATAGATCACCAACCAAGCAGACACTTGTAGCTTATAGGAAATCTGCACTGACCAAACACTGTGAAGGCGAGGAATCCATCGCACCTTTGGATTTGACAAAACCCATCTTGCGTTGAGTATCGGTGAAAGGGGATGACGCTGATGAAGAGCTGCGTACATACGATGAGAATCATACTGAAATAGCAGGATACCAAAGCTTGACTGCCAATCTCTCTAGAAAGGCCCTGGCATACCAATGTTCATTTTGATCAAATCTGACACTGGAAAATAAGCCTGTAGCTCCATGATGGTAGGGCGATCTGAGGCTGGCAACCCAAATTCCTGAGCAAGCGGTCTCCTCGACTTCCTTGAGCGAGCCTCAGAATCCCAAAGATCACGCCAATGAAAGATACCCTTCCGACTCAGTTGTCTCGCCTGGAAACGCAACAACTCTACAATGCAGACCCCCTGGTCCCGCCAACTCCAAATCGGTCGAGGGGCAATGTCCCACTCATCTCTGCTGCCCTTCCACTGCCATTGAACCAACCCAACCACCATCCTCCACGTCGTCCAAATACTCTTGAAGATATAAAGTCCCCAACCTGGAACAAAGAGGGCGAGGAGATGATGTCACATAAGCCAAATCTGCCCCATATCTTGCCCTGGTGCTGAGCTGTCAAAATCCGGTTTCGAAAGAGAACTTGCCATGGTGTTGCACCCTCAAGACATCGAACCACCCACTTGGTTGCCTAAATACTGCCCCGTGTGGCCACATCAATCAATCCTAACCCTCCTTCATCCTCGGGGATAGTGCAGACATCACAAGCAACTAGGGGAAAACCTCTAGCCCCCCCATACTTCGACCAAAGATAAGCACATAGAATCGGCTCTAGTCGTTTGAACTGAGCCTTGTTGGGAAACCATCATGACACATAATACACATGAGAGGCCTGGAGAGTGCAACCAACTACGATTAGCTTCCTTGTGAAGGGAAGATCCTTGTGATGCCATACATGCAACTTGCTTTGAAGTCTCTGTAGGCAGCAGTCCCACATAGACACTGGGGATAGGCCTGTCCCAAATGGAATACCAAGGTATCTAACAATCACCTTAGGTCGAATAAAGGACCAATCCTCAGGAATCCAAGTTGGGGGTGAGCCAACTCCAATCAACCAAAAATTTGTTTTGTGAGGATTGATGATGGCACCGAAAACTTGGCAAAAGGTGTCAAGACAAGATAGGGCCTTGTCCACCGAGTTCTGCTCGATACTAACAGAGAGAAGGGAGTTGTCATCAAAATGGTTATTGACCATTTTGAACCATCTGGAAGAGAAATCCCTCTAATCTGTCCAACAACCTGTGTAGCCTCCAACAAGTACCCCAAAGCATCTGTTGTCAACACATATAAGTACAGAGCCAAAGGGCATCTCTGCCTGATAGAGTGATGTAGAGTGATCCACGGGGACAAAACCTTGTTGACAACAACAAAGGAAGAGGCATTGGAGAACATAGTGTTCACCATGCCAACACACCAATGGCCAAACCCCAAACACGTCAACATCTCTGCAATGAATGACCAATCCAACCAATCATACGCTTTGTCAAAATAAATCTTGAGCATCATGCATTGCTGCCCTGTCTCACGAGCCCACTCCATAGCCTCCCAAGCCAAGACTACTGCATCTAGAATGAATCTCTTCTGCACAAAACCTATATGCTCCTGATGCACCATGTGCCTGGACACTGCTCTTACCCTCAATGCTAAAGCCTTGGCTATAATCATCAAGAGGAGAGTGATGGGACACCAATCGCCAATGGAATCACGTACCCCATTCTTGGGGATTTAACTTAATCAACCCTTGATTAAGTGTCTCTTAGAGGCAACCCGAAGAGAAAACTTCAGTTGCCAAACAATAGAAGTCCTCCCCAATACAGTCCCACATGGACGTATAAAACTCACAAGGTAGACTATGCAACCCTAGAGATTTGCCATTTTTCATAGACATAAGAGCTGCATGTAGCTCTTCTTGTGTCAAACTCTGCTTTAATCTGTCCCTGACGCTAATCAAAACTTTACAGGGGACCACTCTGCAACGAGCATCACAGGCATCCAAGACACCATCGGACAAGGAATAAGGTGAAAAGATGGCTTGAAAATGGTCACTGAACATACCCAAAATCTCAGTCGCATCCTCAGCAAGGGAACCATCCACTCTATGGAGCCCTAACACCTTCTCTGCTGCAGCCTTCGTTTTCAGGAAGTCAAAATAAAACTTGGACCCCTTGTCTCCCTCCTGAATCCACTATAACCAAGAGAGGACCCTAGCTTCTCAAGCAATGTACTCCTCCCCACTTTTGACAGTCAACTCTAACTTGTCTGCATCCTCCTGTAGGGTGACATCATGGATGTCTTCTTCCAGGAAGAGACGAACATCCTCTAGTTTTTGACCTGCCTCCCATAACTCCCTCCTCTGACGGGCCATCATTTTTCCCTAACCCCTCATGAATTTAATAGTGCATCACACTGTCACTTCTCACCATAGGATCCAACCCCGTGGCCCCACCTGGCGCGAGTCCACACCCTTTGGACAAGGGCGTGAAAGTCAGTTGACTCTAAGTGTGAGACATTCAGTTTAAAAATTAAAGTCATAGGGGCATTTGTAGTCGTGCCTATAGACATTCAGTTTAAAAATTACCATAGGATCCAACCCTGTGGCCCCACCTGGCGCGATTCCACACCCTTTGGACAAGGGCGTGGAAGTCAGTTGACTCTAAGTGTGAGACATTCAGTTTAAAAATTAAAGTCATAGGGGCATTTGTAGTCGTGCCTATAGAGATCACTAACTAGATCGAAAAGTGGTCTGACCCATTAACATCCAATAGAGCATCCATGGAACGAAGCTTGCCTAAGATCACAACCTTCTCCTTAGGCCCATAGGATCTGTCTAGCGGAGCTTGCAGTCTGTCCTGACCCTATTTGTAATTGCCAGTTGGTCCATGTGAACCATCCACCATAATCCAACCCCTTCTGTTTCTAGTCGAGGTCAAAGATTTGTAATGCATCCTTGCATCTACACCAAACTTGCTTTTCCATGCCACTGACCATTGAACCTTGGCAACCACCTCGATCACCCTCCCATTCAACCATGTTGAAGTCACTGTCGATGATCCACTCTACTGCTAGTAAGGAAGAAGCCATCCAGTCCCATAATCGACTCTATCAGAGCTAGAGTTTGGGGCATAGACATCGCACAACCCAATCACTCATTCCTGGACCAATAAAGTGATCCAAACACACCTGTCCTTTGGATTTGAGCCTGAGGCAACTACTAGACTTTGCAAAGAGGGCAATCACTACCCCACCACTCCCCTGACATTGATCTGAGGCCCAAAAGGGGCCATTCCAACAATAGCTCATCCTATTCTGTAGCTCAAATCTCGTTGACTTGACCTCCTGTTAGAAGACCACATTCGATTGGAAACGTTGCAAAACAATTCACACACCCTGCTTGCGACTGGGAATCATCATCCCTCATACATTCTGCCTCTGGACATTATGGACAACTTCATTTCAACAGGAGATGTTGTCCAAGGTTGCTATAAAGGTTGGGCATCTCAAAGCCTTCAAGCATGCGCGCACCCACTAACTGGATGATCACATCCCTGTAGGACTTGCATTGCGGGCTCCTCTCACTGGTTGACTATCCATTTGCGCGACGGAAGAAATTACCTTTTGCGTGCTAGATTTCATCTGCTAGGCTTGCTCAACCTCCATATTGCTACTGTCTTCTTGTCGAGTCCTAGTCGTCATCTCCAAGCCTCCTAATAGAGAGACAATGGGATGACCACCCACTACCATCGTGGGAAACGTTGGGCCCTCAGGTGCATTGAATCTCCCAAAACCACTGTCCCTGCTACCTCCTAAGGTACCTCCCCTTGAACCTAAACCCGAAGCTGGCTCTTGGCCAACACCCCTCGAACTTGTGCCTAAGCTGGGACCATGAACACCTCCTCTGCCCACACCAACACCACTTCCAACCCCACCACTGCCAGAACCTGACCCCCCACGACCACCTCCAAAAGTACCTGTACTTCAAGAACATCCATTGTCATCCCCAGGTTCCGAGGCCATAGACGTGTCCCTTGACCTTGAACCTGGTACGCTCCCTCACCACTAGCCTCCCTTGGCCTAGGTCGACGGTGAGGGCAGTTACGAATCAAGTGGTCCTGAGCTTGATAAGCAAAACATGCATTCGGTAGGTTCAAATAGCTAACTTTTTGCTAGCGAACGCTGTTGGTAGTGTAATCTGAGATGAATGGCAGAAGCTTTCGCTTTAAATCCACCTCCACACAAACTCTCGGGGCAGCTCGAAAAGAGTTACAATGACCATCTAGAATGAGGACTTTGCCATATCGACGAGCAAACAAATCCACAAACAGTCGCATGTCTGCAAGGAGCCGGGAAACTCTATCCACAAAGCATAATTCGCCTGAACCCGATCCTCAGGGTTGAAATCTGTCCTCCACGACTGAACAAAAGCCAAAGATTCCGTAATATGCCAGGTGCCAAACTGAAGAACATGCCGAGCAACGGATTCTGAATTAAACAAACGGCAAACATACTTCGCTCCCAAACCCCAGTAGGAGTTCAAAGATATCCCTTTGGCTTCCCAGTTCAACAAAGTCCATTTGTTAAACGCATCCTCATTTGTCATGCTGCGTAGGAAATACAAGATGATGCCATGTGACTCCAGATGCCTGCGTCCTTCAAAGTACTCCTTATTGTCCGCTAGAAAGAAGGCTCCCCTAAATCCCTTACCCCCTCCATCTGTGGAAGATGTAGTTATGGGAGAGGGTACACAGGTGCAGGATGCGATGAGGTAGAAGAGCCTATCTTAGCTTTGTAGTACCATTATTGTTAACTTTATTAATCAAATATTTCATTCTTGGATGCCATTTACTCATAAATTTGGTTTGCAGGTGCAACCAAAGTCTCTTTTGGGTCTGCAAGTGCTTCCATTCTAACTCCTTCCTCTTATCTGTCTAGACTCTAAAGTAACAAAAAACTTTGTTTTCCAGATTATTTTCTAGATTATGCTTCTGTTATGATGTATGAAATGTTAAAATAAGTGACACCAATCCAAAACTAATAAAAATAATGGAATGTACAAGTCCATACTAAACAAGGGTTAATTTCTCTTACTATCAACTATTGCAACACCAATTTCTCATTCACACACATGCTTCTCTCTATTTCTATTTGTGAATTGTGCTTGTTGACACTCATCAATATGCAATAGGAGGTTATAACCTGATCTATGTTTGTTTTTGTATGAACAGATCGATGCAAGAAGAATAGCAGGGTATTCATCATGCTAGATACACTGGGGCTCTTGTCAAAACCTGCACATCGTAAGCAAGACCTAATTTAGTATCATGCACTATTATTCATTTAGTTTGTGATGTTATTTTTGTGGGATTAGACTCAGTTAAAATTGTTATAAAATTCCTCTCTAGTTGATTTTAGATATTATATGGTTGTAAAATTACCCTTCTAATCCAGTGAAATGTGTTGTTAGGTTGCCCAATACCTGTGTTGGATGATCCAAATGACATAACAATTCCATCAGAGCGACAGGATGATAGCTTACTTCGAAATTTGTCCTATGTAATAGAGGACAAGTCAATGAAAACTGACTCAAGTCTAATACCGTTATTTGGCGGATACCAAAATTGGAAGCAAAGAGAAGAAAGTTTCAAACTGAAACCGGCTATGAAGGTAACTGAGTGCCATGAGATTTTATTTTGAAACTAGTACGTGGAGGTATGAACAAGAGAGGTTTCTAATTATTTCTATATTAATGCTTTTATACATTTTCAATATTTTTGTAGAAGTCTAAAACATAAACAAATAAGATGTCTAATGCATAGATAAATTACTTTAGTCTGTAATGCTCAACTTATAACATGACTTATGGTAATTACTACTGGTCCACATGTCTAAACATCTTACGGAGACCTCTATGATGACTAATCTGCTACACTACTTTCTATATGGACTGTTATGAACCAAATGTGGAAACAAAATCTATTTCCTGGAGTTATACTAAATGAATCACTTCAAGCTAGCCAGTTCAATGTAGTCTGGAAATGCAAGATCAACCATACAGCTGACTTGAAAGGAAAGAAAAATGATAGAAAAAGAAAAACAATACTGGGCTTACTGTCCTCTACAAGACGTTTTTCATTTCTTCCAACATTTGACTCCTTATCTCCACCTTGATGCAGCAGATAGATTTGTCCCAAAACTGCTCCAGGTATCTCAGTGGCAGCAAAGTCAGATGAATCACAGAAACAGTTTGAGTTTCCGAAATGGGTTTGAGTTTCAACTATGTTACCAGGATCTGGATATGGATCCGCTGGATTCAAGATCCAAATAGGGAGAAATGAATCCAAATAGGGAGAAGCATGTGTGTGAATGAGAAAGTGTTCAGCAGAGTGCTGCTAATGGCAGCAGCGAGCAGTGAAGATCTGGGCACATGCAAAGAAATTATATTGGCAGGTACTTCAATAGAGATTCCATACAGCAGCCTTACTGACAGCAGAAGTACAGTTACAGGTACAGGCACAGAGAGGACACGTTCAGCGTATCCTCACAGCAGTAATGAACAAGGTTAATGAAGGTGCAGTAGACAGAGTTATAGACTACTGTTTGGTAGAGGGTGCATGCATGCTAAAGTCATGCATGTGCTACCTTCAGTTATGTCCAGTTTACTGCTGTTCCAAATTTAGTAAGTTCCAGTTTCTAGTTCAGTTCAGTTCTGTTTTAGTTAGGTTGCTTTGCATGTGGAAAGTTTCCAAGAATGGATGGGGTGTAGATCCTGAGAAGAGAGAGATGCATGCATGCGTACTTGCACTCTTCTTTTGTGGGTACACTTTCCTTGGAATAGTTCTTTCATGCAAGATGAGGGCACTAATCCCAAGGCCAGGAATAGATCTAGGGTTTTGGTTTATTTTGGTATTGATCCAGTTTAGGTTTTGTTAAATCCTAGACTCCCTTCTTCAGTTATATAACAAGCAGGAGTATAGGTTTTATTCATTCAGTTTTTTAGGGTAGTAGTCGGTGAATGGTAGAGTTTGAACTTTGAAGCTTTCAGTGTATTTACTGTTTTCAATAGTAATAAACAGTGATGTGATTTGAGTCTCAGATCTGTGTACTTGCTGTTACTTTGTTCAGAGGGATGTGTTTCAGTATCTAGTAGATTTCAGATTGCAGTTTTGATAGTGATTTTAGTGTTCTGTTTTACGAAGTAGGTAGGTAAGAAATCAGACTAGGAATGTTACCATGTGCTGAAGAATTTCAATTTGGTATCACAGCAGTGTATCCCTGACACGAAGAATCTTATTTTTCCTCGCCATTTTGGCAATCATGAAGAATCTGATTCTTCCTCCATGCCCTTGAAAGCCCTGGAGTCGCTTTAGTTATATAAGGTAGGTGTACCGTGTCACACCCTTCGCTAGGAAGGAACCTTGGGCAACTCTCTTACCCACGGGAAGACTTCGGGTGGCAGCATGCTCGACGAAGAGCTCCGATGTACATGGCTGGCATGGACTGGAAAACCCACTTTGGAAGCCCTCTCTGAAGACTTGCCTGGCACAAGGACCACTTGGTGGATGTGTGGAAGACGGGCACATCGACATGAGGGTTCCGGACGACAAGAAAATGGGCTTGCCTTGGCAAGGCGCTTGGTGCCCATTCCAAAGACAAGGTGCGTTGGGAGGAGAGACCAACACATTGAGGTGGAGGGCCTTGACGATGCGACACCCTTGGGTGTGTGGATGAGAGTGCACAAGAGACCCAAAGGAATGGCGTGTGGTGGTGGAGCACCCACGCCAATGCATAGCATAACGATCAGAAGAGTAGACGGGTTGGGAGCTCGTAGTTGGATGTCGGCAAGTGGACCCAAGTGCAAAGCACTACTTGGGAGCACACGACACGCAACATGGTTTGGGAGCCCCGACAGGCGTGTCACCAAAAGTGGTTGGCCAAGTGTGGAAGGGGTGCACGTAGAGGAGTCGTGATGCTTGGTATGGCTAGGCGCATATAAGTAAGTGCATGGCAAGTGGAAAGAAGGAAAACGACAACTCAAGCAAGTGCATCCAAGTGAGAAGCAAGGATAGAGTCCAAGAGAAGCAATGGGGTAGTGCGACTTGGGCGCAGTCTCCCGCAGCACAGGAGGAAGCACAACTTGGAAGCTTAATAGGTTGAAGGGTGACCAAGACAGGTGCCACAAGAGGTGGACCTACAAGTGTGACAGGAGGGAGGCTATCGAAAGTTAGAAGTCTAATTCAAGAATATTTTTGGGGATTCTGTGTAAGGAGTTGTTGCTGTATTTTGGGCACATTCCCGGAGAGGTTTCCTTGGGTGCCCTCCACTGTTGTACTTGTAACTTGGCACTTTCATAAAAATGTTTGGCGCACCCCATTAAGGTGATGCCCATCCCACTTGTGTTATTCTTGTGTCTATCTTGGTTGTGTGTACTCTGATTATAACATGGATTAACTAAGTATAAGAATACAGATAAGTGAACGACATGCATAGTTTAGAAAGCTCGCCCTGGGCTAGTCACAACACTGGGAGTGATGCTTGGGAAGTGCCACACGACTAAGGAAATGAAGTCTTGGTTTTGTGTGGAATCCTTAAGCCCGTGACAGTTGGTATCAAGGAAGAAAGGTTGCCAGAAGAAAAGTTTTGGGAGGTGCGCCCGAGACAAAGCACCTCAGGAGGTGCCCAAGAAGAGGTGCGCCCGAGATGGAGCACGTTGAGAGGCACCCAGGAAGAAGTGCGCCTAGGACGGAGCACGTCGGTAGGTGCTCAGGAAGAAGTGCGCTCGAGACAGCCAAGTTTGCTAGCCATCCCCTTTGTTATCGAGAAAACAAGCACTCTTCCATGATCAAAGATAAGTGGACCGAAATAAGATAGGTGGACCCAGTGCAATGATCGACAACTCTTCAAGGAGGTACACCCAATGTCACCTCTAGTGTTACAAATATCGTGTCGGTGAATATATTGCCAAGGATCCAAAAATAAATTATCGGATTTATCAGCAAAAATTTCAGCAAACATCGACAGTATATCGACAAACTTAAAAAAATACAAAAATATTCATTGTTTTTCAATTTTCTAAACATCTAAAGCTACAAGAACATCAAATAAACACATTGTCACATGAATATGGAAAGAAAATTGATATATAAGATGTATAAGGCGTCTAGTGATACATCACACATAAAAAATGAATCGTGTCCTGGATCTTGAGTCCCCGATTCATGAATCACCAAAAAAATACAGTCAATGTATCTCATATACAATGAAATCAAGTAAATAAAGTAAACTATGGATTCCCTATATCCCTTTTACGGGCAATGGTAATCACTCAGGTAATGGCTCTTCCTCTAGAGCTAGAAAGCCTAGGCAGTCGTGGGGGTTGTCGTGGACTATGATGTCCTCTAGAAGTGCTTGGGAACTGATGTGCTCTAGAAGAACTAGAAGAATGATGAGGTAGTAGATCCTCATTAAGTCCTCTACCACTGCTATTGCTACCACTGCCCAGATATCTGGATCCCTCTGACTGAGATTGTGGCTGTGAAACTGGTGGCTCCGGTGGTGGCACACTCTCAAATTCCTCATCCTCCCATGTTTCAATCTCCACGTCCTTTGTATCATCCTCTAACCAATCAGGGGCTGCATCCATAACAGGTTCCTTAGTCTCCACTCTCCACACAACAGTTGTGTCAATCCCATCTAATGAAATGGCCTCCACATCAGGTTTTTTCTCAACCTACTTCACCCACAACCTGAGTTTGTAGCAGGCGTAGACTAGATCATTTCAGGCATTGGGTATCCAACTTCTTGTTGTAAATGTAACTTCGGAAGATATTCATTTGTATTGATATTATTATTGTATTTTATTTGTACCTTCGATGGAGATGTTTTTCCTCCGTTCGGGGATGTCATTATTATGTTTGGTCATGCAAAGTCATTGAGGTAAAACCTCCATTGTAAGTCGGGGCATTAGATCCCCTAGAGTCAAATGTAAAAGGTATTATTGAGTCTCCCTAGAGAAGTCGGCCCAGTCAGTTTTAGTGAGGCCGACCTAGTTAGGTAAAAGGTCACTCCAAAAGTAAAGTATAAATAGAGAGCCTTGCTCTCTCATTTGGACACACTACTCACTCACACAAGTTCGCATAGCAAGGGAGAGAAGACAAGTTCGCTGGAGGAGAAAAAGAGAAGCTGCAGAAGATATATATTTGGGTTTTCCATTTTGCTTGATATTGTATTAGTGACGATTCTATCTTCGAGGAAGTTGTGGGGTTTTCTCCTTTATGGTTTCCCTGAGGAAAACCATTGTGTCTATTGTGTTTTGCTGTGCTTGTTATTCTTGTAGTTAAAGATCCTAGTTAACATTGAATTAAAGTGCAAACTCTAACATGGTATCAGAGCTAACCTGAAAAGAAGACATTGTGCAGTAATGGGAAACTAGGGCTTTCCAGTTTAAGGTCTTCTCTCCACAGATCATCAGAAAAAGAGGGCTAGGCTAACTCGCCCTAGGAGGGTGCATCTTTTGGAGGAAGCAGAACTCAATTCTGAGAAGTTTGGATTTTGACCCTGTCACTAGGACCCCGAAAAACTAGGGCTTCCTGTTACGGACACTTCCCTCCACATATTAGCTTGAAAAGGAGGTTATTCCAACTTTCCCTAGGAGGGCGCATTTTCCCGTGGAAGTAGAATTCAAATCCGAGAATTTTCATTTTTGGCCTCGTCACTACTGTCGAGAGAAAACTAGGGCATCAATTATTTTGCGATTCTGTCCATAGATTTGGAAAAAGTAGTACATTGGACAACTCGCCTTGAGGAGATGCATCTTCCTGTCTAATCAGAAGTTCAAGATTCCAACTTTGGAAAATTAGGGTTTCTCTGACAAACCCTAGGAAAACCAGCTCTAGAACCAGGTTGGGCATCTCAATTGGTAAGACATAAATCTTTGCTATTTCCATTTGAGGTTTTCATTCAATATGTCTCACCACACCAAGCTTGAGGATAAGCTTGAGGGCGCTGATAACTTCCGAGCATGAAAGTATAGGATTGCTCTTGTCCTTGAAGAAAATGATTTGGACAAATATGTTAATGAAGAGGTTCCGGCATTAGAGGGAGATGAAGCAAAAGCTATTCACAAAAGAAATTGGTTAAGGCCAAGAGAATTATTGCAGACTCCATTAAAGATCATCTCATCCCACATGTGTCATCCTTGAAGACACCCAAGGAGATGTTCGATGCGTTGACAAAGCTATTCGAAGGAAAGAACATCAATCGGAAGATGACATTAAGGAACCATCTCAAGAATGTGAAGATTCTAAACTCATAGACCATGCAATCCTATTTCACAAGGGTCTCGCAGATCAAGGAACAACTTGGAGCAGTTGAAGAAAAGGTAGAAGAAGGAGAGATCGTTATGACCACCTTGAATGGTCTCCCAAGATCATGGGACTCATTCATTCAAGGAATATGTGCCAGGAAGAAGTTGATCACCTTCAGCAGACTATGGGAAGAATGTACACAAGAAGAAGCTCGACTTGTGCCACGAGAGGAGAAGATGAGAGCAAATGATGATCAAGCTCTCACAGTTCATGCTAGAAGAAATCACAACAAGAGGGAGAACCACCATCATAAAAGACAAAGGAGACCCAAAAGAGATCTATCCAATATTAGACGTTTCACATGTGATGAGAAAGGACACTACTCAAGAAATTGTCCCAGAAACAAAGGTTCCTCCAAGACGACAAACAAGAAGAGACATCATCCTCACACCATTGAAGATGATGAACTAGCAAGGAAAAGAACCAGACAAGAAGAAAGAGATGATTCTTCAAGTGATGAAGAATACGTCCCGATCTTAGCACTCACGGGCATTGTCACACATGGGAGCAATGATTGGCTTGTAGATAGTGGAGCTTCCAAGCACATGACAGGATACAAAGAATCATTCGTCAATCTATCTGAGCATGAGTCACCTCATAAGGTGAAACTTGGGGATGATTATCAATACCCCATAAAAGGAAGTGGAGAAGCTTCCTACAAGCTAGACTTCGTCAAATCTTTGAAGATGAAAGATGTTCTATATGTTCCAGGATTAAAGAAGAACCTTCTCTCCATATCAACACTAGATGCTAAGGGAATGAGGGTTGCATTTGTCGATGGCCAAGTCCTAATGTGGCCAAAAGGAAAGACAATAGATGATGCAACAGTGATTGGAGAGCAAGAGGGAGGCTTGTACAAGTTGAAGGGACAACTTGAACAAGCATTGGTTCATGACTCCATGGAACCAAGTGAACTATGGCATAGAAGACTTGCACATGTGCACTATAGAGCACTACCTATTGCAAGCAAAGCAGTTTTAGGACTTCAAGAAATCCAAACAAAACATGAAGGCATTTGCAAGGGATGTGCGCAAGGAAAGAATGTAAAGAAGGCGTTTCCCAACAGTGAAAGCAAAGCAAAAGGATATTGGAGATAATCCACTCCGATGTATGCGGTCCCATGTCATCCAGCTCACTAAGCGGGTATGTATATTATGTTTCCTTTATAGATGACTTTTCTCGTAAGACTTGGATTTACTTCTTGAAAAATAAAGATGAGGGATTTAGCAAGTTCAAGGAATTCAAAGCCTTGGTCGAGAATCCCACAGAGAAGAAGATCAAGACCCTTCGATTGGATAATGGTGGAGAATTCACTTCGGAAGAATTCAAGAATCTTTGCAGAGAATCTGGGATTAAGAGGGAGTTGAGCACTCCCTACAATCCTCAACAGAATGGTGTTGCAGAATGAAAGAATAGAACGACAATGGAAGCAACGAAGGCAATGCTACATGACCAAGATCTTCCAATGCACTTATGGGAAGAAGCAACAGTGACAGCTGTGTATGTACAGAATCGTACTCCTCACCAAGTACTAAACAACAAGACTCCCGAAGAAGCTTTCTCCGGTGAGAAACCAGAAGTCAGCCATCTCAGGATATTTGGTTGCCCAGTGTACATAGTACATACACATCCCGAAGCAGAAAAGAACGAAGCTAGATCCTTAAGGAAAGAAGGGAATATTCATAGGATACAACAAAACTTCAAAGGCCTACCGAAAATACTTCCCCGGATTCAAGAAGATCGACACCAACAGAGACGTAACTGTTATCACACAACTTGTAGTTGTCCCTAGTGGTATCCCATCCAGGATGGTAGAGGAGATGGACAACTAAAGAGGTGACCCAAGAGATGCCACAGTTCCTAATGCAAGCTGGGAGTCACGTCAACCGAGGCACTCTTCGCTTTAGATTAAGATGAATCAAGACCAAGGGGGAGACCCTATAGCCAATCAAAGATGATTGGACCAAAGCAAAGGTTTCTAGGCAAGTGTTAAAGATGAGTTACGGAAACCAATGCAAGGTTAGGTGGACCTAGAAGTTTAAGTATGGTTGAAAGAGGCTTAAGGGATGACTAGTGTTTCAACCAATGAATGATTTCGGCCACATAACAAGATCAAATGACAAGATCTAGTACCATGAAATACACATGTGGGACCCACTTCCTTGGGATATGGAAAGTGGTTCAAATGGGACCCACAAGGTGAAGTTAAGGATGCAAATGGTACTAAGGGGTGTACAAAGGATAGATCTATGGATCTATGATGAGATTAGAGATACCCACATATGGGATCTAGGAATTGACACAAATCCCAAGGAGTGCGAATTGCTTTAGGTGGACTAGTGCCTTGAGTGGATGGGCAAATGGAGTCAAAAGGATGTCAAATTATAGATCGGGACACCTAGGATGCAAATCAAGTGGGCTACCCAAGATGTGATGGTTGGATCTTACTAGATCTAATATTTCACTATGTGACCCAAGTGGACAACAATCCCCAAAATGAGGAATGATACCCCCAAGGCAGAACTTCACAAAGTGAGGCACTAGATATAGGTTTTAAGGTATGCTCTTTCCAAAACAAGTGGGATCTCAAACACCCAGTTTCTCAGAGTGGAACAACTCAAGAAGTGCGACTTTGCCCAAGGAGGGCTAAAAGCATGGTAAAGTGTGTCAAATCAAGTCCAAAAGCCACCAATGTTTAGATCCAAGTAGTTTAGGCAAGTATCAATATGGATCTTGAAAATCAAAGGGATCCAATGGCTAGATCTCCATAGATCTGAGATTGAAAATGCATCACCAAACTGACCCAAGTGGGGCACAACCCTCAAAATAAGGAAGTGGGTCCCACATGTGTATTTCATAGTACTAGATCTTGTCATTTGATCTTGTTATGTGGCCTAAATCATTCATTGGTTGAAACACTAGTCATCCCTTAAGCCTCTTTCAACCATACTTAAACTTCTAGGTCCACCTAAGTTCCTAACCATGCATTGGTTTCCGTAACTCATCTTTAACACTTCCCTAGAAACCTTTGCTTTGGTCCAATAATCTTTGATTGGCTATAGGGTCTCCCCCTTGGTCTTGATTCATCTTGATCTAAAGCGAAGAGTGTCTCAGTTGACATGACTCCCAGCTTGCATTGGGAACTGTGGCATCTCTTGGGTCACCTCTTTAGTTGTCCATCTCCTCTACCATCCCGGATGGGATACCACTAGGGACAACTGAAAGTTGTGTGATAACAGTAACATTTGACGAAGACTCAGCATACATCAAATCAAGAAAACTACCTATTGAAGAGATTGAAGAACCTGAAGTTCCCAGGATTAGAGACTCAGTGATGGAAGAAGCAATTCTAGAAGATCATGAAGACTGCGACATTGCAGAACTACAAGAACCTGTAGATCCACCACATGAGAAGAACTCCCACAAGAGAAGACTAGCATGGGCATGAGAAGCAATATAAGATGCAGAGAAGTATGGCGCTCCAGATGGGATGCATAGAGAAAGCAAGAGACCTAGACCATACTCCAGGTATGTGGCCCTGCTGTGTGACATCATTGATAAAGAACCTTCCAACTAAGAGGAAGCAACATAGAAGAAAGAATGGAAGGATGCCATGATCGAGGAGTACCAGTCGATTATGAAGAATGATGTCTGGGGGATAGTTCCAAGACCAGAAGGGAAGTCTGTTGTGACTTCGAAGTGGATCTACAAGATCAAGCATGCTGCAGATGGTAGCATTGAAAAACACAAGGCAAGATTTGTGGCACGTGGCTTCTCCCAGAAGGAAGGCATAGACTACGAGGAGACATTTGCACCTGTAGCAAGATACACTTCCATCAGATCTATACTGGCATTGGCTGCAGTAAAATGGAAGGTACACCAGATAGACGTCAAGACAACATTCTTGAATGGTGTAGTAGAAGAGGAAGTGTACGTGGAGCAACCACTGGGATTTGAGACACATGACAGGCAGAGTCATGTGTGCAAGTTGAAGAAAGCCTTGTACGGACTGGAGCAAGCACTTAGGACGTGGTACGACAGGATGGACATTTTCCTGATGAGCTTTTGCTTTACCAAGAGTAAAGCGGATTCCAACCTTTACTTCATAGTTGAAGGCAAAAGTCCAGTGATACTTCTGCTATATGTAGATGACCTGTTTCTGATAGGTGAGGATGAGCTCATTGCAGATGTGAAGAGGAGGCTTGCCGCAGAGTTCGAGATGAAGGACCTGGGGATGATGCATTATTTCTTAGGCATGGAGGTGTGGTAGAGTGCGGATGGAATCTTCCTTGGTCAAGGAAAGTATGCAGTAGAGATTCTGAAGAGGTTCGGAATGATGGACTGCAAGGCTATGGCCACACCAATGGCATCGAACTTGAAGCTACTGTGTGATGCTTCATCAGAGACAGTTGATGCCACGATGTACTGTCAGATGATTGGTTCATTGATGTACTTGACGAACACAAGATCAAACATATGCTTTGTTGTGAACACCCTGAGCCAGTTCCCGACGGATCCGAGACATGTTCACTTGATTGCTGCAAAGCATATATTGAGGTACTTGAAGGGTACAATTGACTATGGGCTCAAGTATGGGGCGAATCAGAAGATTAACTTGCATGGTTATGTTGATTCAGATTGGGCAGGCAGTGCCACAGATAGGAAGAGCACTTCAGGATGTTGCTTCAGTATGGGATCCAATATGATCTCTTGGTTTAGCAGGAAGCAGCCATGCGTGGCATTGAGTACAGCCGAAGCAAAGTATGTTGCAACTTGTTCGGCTAGTTGTGAGGCAGTATGGCTTCGGAAGTTACTGTCAAAATTGTTTGATCTCGAGTTAGAGGCGACTTGTATCTTCTGTGACAACCAGAGTTGCGTGAAGTTGTCCGAGAACCCGGTGTTCCATGACAAGTCAAAGCACATTGAGATCAAGTACCCACTATATCCGGTATATGGTGCAGAGGAGCAGTGGAGCTCTAGTATGTGGCGACAGAGGAGCAGATAGGCGATGTTTTGACCAAGCCGTTGGCCAGAGTGAAGTTTGAGTACTTCAGAGAGAAGCTTGGTGTTATCCAGATCAAGGTTCCTCCTAAGAGGGAGTGATGAAACCAGAAGACGTAGATGCACTAGAGATGATTCTCACATGGTGGAAGACGTAGGTGGTCCTTGGGACGTAATGCACTTGGGGTGCTCCTAACTGTACTCCCATGTTAGAGAAGTCGAAGAGCTGGTTCTTGTATGGTGGTAGATGTAGGTGGTCCTTGGGATGTAATGCACCTGGGGTGCTCCTGACAATTCTCCCATACTGGAGATGCTGAGAGGTCCATCGGTCACAAGACACTTTGTGTGCGCTTAGGCAAGATCTCGCATGGTGGTAGACGTAGGTGGTCCTTGGGACGTAATGCACCTGGGGTGCTCTTGACTGTTCGCTCATACTGGTAGACGCGGGCTGACCGTTGAGAGACGTAATGCACCTGGGTTGTACCCACTGGGTGGGAGACGCAGGTGGTCTGTTGCACATGAGGTGTGCATCTGGGCTGTGCTCCGTGTGATGATGAGATGATCTGGATACGATGAGATGATAGTAGGAGACACAGGTGATTGCTGTGGCAATGTAATGCGTGGTCCTGGGCTGTACCTACTTGATGGCTTGCTCGTGGAGATGATGAAGACCTAGATGAGAGCTAGGCCTACATCCAACATGAAAAAGGGCCGGCTTTGTAGAATTTCCTATGACAGATAGATTCGAGAAATGTCACTAATCAATGATCAACAGAATGAGGATTGCTGCAGCAGTGACAATGATGCTCCAATGTTGATAATGATGTTCCAGCATTGAAGATGATCCAGCGATGATGACGTTGTCCAGAGTGATGATGGCTATGATGAGAGAATACCTTCCTAGTTAAGAGGGAGTGTTGTTGTAAATGTAACTTCGGAAGATATTCATTTGTATTGATATTATTATTGTATTTTATTTGTATCTCCCACGGAGATGTTTTTCCTCCGTTCGGGGATGTCATTATTATGTTTGGTCATGCAGAGTCATTGAGGTAAAACCTCCATTGTAAGTCGGGGCATTAGATCCCCTAGAGTCAAATGTAAAAGGTATTATTCAGTCTCCCTAGAGAAGTCGACCCAGTTAGTTTTAGTGAGGCCGACCTCACTCCAAAAGTAAAGTATAAATAGAGAGCCTTGCTCTCTCATTTGGACACACTACTCACTCACACAAGTTTGCATAACAAGGGAGAGAAGACAAGTTCGCTGGAGGAGAAAGAGAGAAGTTGCAGAAGACATATATTTGGGTTTTCCATTTTGCTTGATATTGTATTAGTGACGATTCTATCTTTGAGGAAGTTGTGGGGTTTTCTCCTTAATGGTTTCCCCGAGGAAAACTATTGTGTCTTTTGTTGTTTGTTGTGCTTGTTATTCTTTCAGTTAAAGATCCTAGTTAACATTGAATTAAAGTGCAAACTCTAACACAACTTGTATGAGGATCATGAATTTATTAAATTAGAATACAAATTACCCAAGGGACATAAATTACAAGTTATAATGAATTTAGAATTTAATTTGAAATTCTCTAACCTATTGTGCTTCTTGGTGTGTATTTTATCAAATACACTCCAGCTGTGCTCACAACCAGAAGACCTACATGTCTGGCTAAGCACTCAAACAACAAGCTTTTGGAGATGAGGTACTCGGGAACCATAGGTTTCCCATCAAGTATCTATAATGAATTGGAGAAACATAAGAGAAGACATTGAAAATTTGAATTTTTAAACAAAGAAAGTAAATAAATTGAACTTTGAAACAAGGTGAAGCTTACCTGGCATTATGTTCTTCCTGTCAGTAATAGCCATCTCAAACCCAAATATTCCCATGGCCCTTCTATAGACTTCCAACTCTTTGGAAATCTTTGAACGATCAACTACACTTGGCACCATCCTGTGGACACACTCCAAGAACCCATCCTTTACCTCTGCATCAAACCTGAAGCCATAGGAGTTAAAGAATGTGGTGTTGAGGTATAGCCCTGCAACATGAATGGGGCGATGAAGTTTATTGTTCCATTGTTGATCAATCACCCCCCATATCAATTGTTGTTTTGCATGCCCCTCATCCCCCTTGTCCTCATAATAGTCATGAATGGCCTCTTTGGCCCTATCCATGGCCTCTAGGTAGCCCATTGCGGCTTGTCTCCATCAACCAAGTGAAGAATCTCTACCAAAGGTTTGCTGATGGTACACACCTCCTTCACCCTATCCCGAAAACTATTCTAGTATAACACTAGCCTGAATATGGCCTGTCCCTTTGGTTTAGTGCTAATTGATAAAGCATGCCACTTAGCTGAAAGGAACATAATCTGCAAGTCCACATAGAAGTAAGGAGGCGTGAAGACAAATGAAACTAGTGGCAAAGCGAGTGATGGCAGGATGCACCAATTCCTTGTCACCAGTGAATTGCCTCATCAAGCTAAGCATAGAAGCATGATTGTATATGCTTCTTTTGACCTTTGCAGATGCATCCATAGATTTTATAAACATTGTCCCCATGGGACAATGAACCATGAAATTGAGAAGGGTCCTACCCTTTGTATCAGTCCAACCATCTTACATCACAATGCCTCCTGTGAACTTCCATGAAGCTTGAAGCTCCTGCAACCTAGAAGTGTAGTCGACATTTTCATTTTCAAGTATGGGCCCTCTCAACTCCTCATAAGTGGGGGGCTTATACCCCCGCTCGACAATAGAAACAACCTCAAACATAGGCACATTGAATGGGTTCCTCACAAAGTGGAATGGAATATCACTCCATAGAAGGCATTGACCCACAAGTTTGTTTGCTTCCTTTTTCTCTTTTGTCTTGACCATTGACCTTATACCTAGTTGTCCACCAGGCGTGGATCTCGAAACAAAGAAAGGAGATGTAGTTGAAGGCATTGTGGAATGTGAGGATAAGGTCTCACCCCACCCCCCCCCTGAAGTGTGTCTGGTTGCCCCAGATCTCATTGCCAATCTCATTCCAAGTCCATGCCTCAAAGCTTGCCTTTCATCTTTCACCTTGTCAATACCTTCAATTGCGAGTTTGGTCCTATGAATAATTTCTAGAGTGGAGTTTCTACAAATATCCACCTCATGCCTTGTAATTTGTGCATGGTGGTATTTGAGTCTACTTATTCCCCTCGTCATCTCCTTCCCACACAATTTGCAAGAAAGCTTTTGCTGATTATGTGGATCAACAGTCTCTGCATACTCCTAGAATGGATCCAAAGCCTTCGACATGTTTGTAATATGGAAATTAGTTTGAAACTTTGAACCTATAACATAAAAAACGTTTTTTAGCATACTTCATTGCCAAAATTTGCAAATCAAACAAACGGGGGCAAATGGTATTTGAGCGTACTTATTCCCCCCGTCCTCTCCTTCCCACACAATTTGCAAGAAAGCTTTTGCTGATTATGTGGATCAACAAGCCCTGCATACTCCCAGAATGGATCCAAAGCCCTCAGCATGTTTGTAATATGGAAACTAGTTTGAAACTTTGAACCTATAACATAAAAAAAACGTTTTTTAGCATACTTCATTGCAAAAAATTGCAAATCAAACAAACAGGAGCAAATGAATGACATTTCATCCATACAAATATTAATTTGTAATTTAGTTTTGAAAAGGGAAAATTCATGGGCAAAGGAATGGCCCAAGGGAAAAATAAAAACGTTTTTTTAGCAAATGCACTGCTGTAAATTGGAAAAACAACGAACAATCAAGATAAATGATCCACTAAATTGTGTTTTTGAAGGGGGCTAACTTATTTACGTTTTTAACCTATCAATCATTGCATTGGAATAATTAAAATTGATAGCTAAGATGATCTACATACCTTGGAATGAGGTTGATTGTGATTGCACCCCAATTTTCAATTTCTACTCCACAAATTCAATGCTCAATGGAAAATGGAATGAGGTGATAAATCCTTCTTGGGCCAATGCAAATCGGTGTTCTCTTCCTTGGCTCTCCTCCAACAAAGCAAATGACCAAAATGAGGCCAACCCCCCCCCAAAAAAATTGGCTTTAATCTCAACCTCTGCCAGCAGTTGATATTTACCTATCGACTCGTGATAAATTCCAAAAAATGGCGAAAAAATTGTGCAAAAAATTAGGGTGATAAATTGCCGATTTATCATTTTGGAGTTCACCACACGATCTATCGCGATGTCGTCGATATATCGACTATATTTGTAACAGAATTCACCTCAATGTAACCCCCTTCATGTTTAGGCCTTGCTCCTTGGGCCATAGGAGGCTCCCCGATTAATTTAAGAATAGGCCTGTAAGATATCAAAAGAAAGCACTTCTATCCCTACAACACCTTCACACCATCGGTAGACTAGTGCCAAATGGAGTTAATGAAAGATACGTATAATGAACTCTTTGACTTGAAAGGTTTGGAGAAATGATGAATATGTATATTTCTACTATAGAAACCAACAAGATAAAACAAGAGATATCTTCCAAACTAATCGTCGGAATCACCCAAACTTTACCTCTTGGTAGCCAGCTACACAGGGTGCATCAATCCCCCCTAGGGAACCCCTCTTCTGGTGGATGAACGATGTTTTTCAATGCTGATTTACACTTCAGACCTACAATTTGCTGCAGGTGAACTAGAAATATCCTTAGCCTCAAATTCCCCCACGGTCACCCCGAGTGACCTAGGAATTGAACTAATCCTCCTCAAACCCTTGGAATTTGACTTTTCCTTTGAGATGGACCTGCAATAACACTTTAACCAGATCTGAAATCAACCCTAAGGGCTGATGTCACCTAACCCTAGGATGGTGTCACCTCCTTCAGGGCACTTTTAGGGACAAAAATTGACTTCTTTGTAGTATTTTCTAACTTTTTTGCCCCAACTAACCCCAACGATGTGATTTTTCCCTCAACGCCCTCCTCCTTTAGGTGGTATGACCTCTTCAAAAGGATGACATCATCATCTATTTGGCATGCTTGAGCCAAGAGGAGGGTGAATACCTGAGAAAAATAGGTCCATGTGGGCATAAATGAGGTGTGCTAAGATGGGTATGACAACCCTTACACGCGCAATCACCTCTACAAAGCATAAACACAAGTGTGGTTGGGGGTCCTAAGCCATGTGTCCTAATGGAGTCTGTTATCAACTGATTTGTACAATAGTTGAAACATTATTGAGCCGCCAGTGTTGGAACACATCAGTGTTCACTTCCAGAGTATCAGGGTTTCATATATTTGGGTCTAGCCTGTTTTGTTTTTTGAGTCGACATGACCATGGCCCCATGGGGGTTTGTAATAAAGTGTGCTAGTAGGGTCTGAGTGGCTCGGTTCCCCATGACTGGATTAAACAACTAAGGTATTCCAGGGAGTTTTTTCACCGTCAGATTATACTTTGCTTCAGGCGAGATATAATCTCTTGGTTTTTCTCTCGCTTCCTCCAAAGCTGGAATGCCTGATTTTGGAAATTTTTGCCATGGGGGGTTATTAGGGTCCAACTATAATGTATAAACCTACTAGACACTATTAGAATAGGTTCTGGTCATGTCCTAAGTCTCTAGGACCCCCAGAAAAAATTTCGAAAAATTTTTACCGGACGCGTCGGAATTGGGGTTTTTAATTTTTTAATTATTTTTAATTTTTAATTAAATTTCTCTATAGTTTAAATAGAGAAATTTGAGCCTGTAATATGTCAGTCATCCTGGGTCCGAATTTAGTGTTTGATGGCTCGTTTCATAAGCCAAAAATCACACATGACCCATGGAGCAGCTAAACCCAACTTTCGGATGTCAATTCAGCCTCATAATTAATATTTTCTCTAAAAAGTCATTTACAGAGAAATTATTAATTAAAATAATAAAATTGAATATTTTGGAGATAATCCAAAACTCTCCAATTAATCAATTTGATTAAAATAAAAGGCTAAATGACATGGCAATGGACATTTATGAAGATTCCAATCAACTCCAAGTGTTTCCAGTCAACTATCCAGTCACTAGCAAGAGATCCACTTGAGCTAATTCGCCCTCCTTCATGCAAAAGTCGATTTAGTGAGTTGTCATGTGGTAATTGGGTTGGTGGATGTGTATTTATGTCTAGAGTGGGCGCCCTCATGACTCACCAATCACCATAGCTTGGCTCTCCTTGCAATTCGAATTAGCACCTACCCACACTCCACTTGTTCTCCTACCAACTAACTCGCACCCTCCTCAAAGCTCACGTCATTCTACCCTAAGCTCATGTCAATCCTTGTTGTAGCTTGTTTATTGGATAGTTGATACATCCCATGCCTAAATAGAGTCGAGTCTTGCCACCTATTCACTCGCACCTACCAACTAGTCAAGTTGTCCATTGTCTAAACTCTCCAAGCCTTGCTTTGATTGGAATTCGAACTACATGTCTTTGCCAATTCGACCTAGGGTTTAGCCATTAGATTTTGCTATAAAGAGAGGCCCTTTGGGGTTATTATCTCATGGATTTTTGGATGTAAAGTTACTCTGCCATTTTGTGATTGCAAAGCCATTGGCTTAAGGAAATAAAGCGACTTTGGAGGTCTATGTGTTGTCAAATGCTTTTCATGGAAATGTCTTCACAATATCAAGGTGAATTTGTTCTTGTTATTTGCTTATAATCTCATATTTTGATCTATAATTTGCTTAGAAGGCTTTCTTAAGCCCATAGGATGGGCATTTGAATACAAGTTGTCCATTGATGTTTGGTTTAAGTGTGATTTAGAAGGAGTAGACTGTAGTTGGAAATACTTATACTATTCTAATCTCACTTTTATTATGCATACTATTATGATCAAGATGTGTTTATGAGTGATTACTTGTGCAGATCCAATAGGTTTGAAGAGAGATTTGAGCTAGGTTGCATCTTTCATCTCTTCAAAAGGCCTACATTTTCTAACTAATTGTGTGTGCTTCAGGATCTTTCTAGAGTCAATCTCAAGCATTGAAGGATTTGGCAATAAGCCTAAGTCTAAGGTTCCATCTTTCAAAATCATTTAAAAAATCAACTTGGTTACTTTAGGCTTCTTTTCTTCAAGCCATCTTGTCTTCTCCTTGAACCCTTTGTATCGACTTGCTAAGCCCTTTCTATCCTTTCTAGATCTTGATTCAAGGTTGGTTGTTCGTCTTTTCAAGCCATAGATTAGTTTGCCATAAGGTTGAAGATCCTTCAACCTTGGGGAATAGCTTGGGATTTGTTCCCTTGTGCTCTCTTCAACACTTGTTGTCGGCGTATCACCGCTTAACCGGAGGATTTCCAAGACAGTGTTTCAAACCCTCAAGTGTTCCACTTGAAAACCCTTTGCTCTTGTTTTACTAGCCCATTCCTTCTTGCCCTAGCCATCCTATCTCCTTCCTCTCGTCCCATTTCTTTAGCTTTCTCTCCTTGCTCTCGTCCCATTCTAGTCTCTACCCTTTCATTGCATTCGTCTTACCTCTTCCTTCTCGTCCAATCTCCATTTAGTGTCTCCTTCCTCTTCTTTTAGATCTCTACCCTTCCCATTCGTCCTACCTATTCCATCTATCATTCGTCCCATCTCCTTTTGCCTTATCCCTCCTCTCGTCCCCCTCTAGTTTCCTCCCATCTTCCTTCTCGTCCCATCTCCATTGGCCCTACCTCCTTCCCATTCGTCCCACTTTAGTTCATCCCCTCTTCATACCATCTCCCATGCCCTTCTCTCCTTTCATTTTTGCCCTCCTCCTAGCTTTCGTCCACCCTTTAAAAAACCTACAAAACACAACAAAAACACAAAGTTGGTAGTTAGTTTGTTTAAATTTTAATAGTTAGTTTACATTGTTTCAAAGTCATTATTGTAGATCTCATGCTTTGTCATTATCTAGTTTCATTTTCCAAGTATTAGATCTAGTTCAAATTTCAAGTCTTGTTTTATTTCCTAACATCTAATGGGTATTGGAGCTATTTGTTTGTGATAGATCTTTTCTTGTGAAAGAAGGAGACTTCTAATACAAGAAGCCATCAGGAAAACCAGAGGGCAACCCAAACCAAAGAGATTAGTATTATCCTTTGTAATAGTTCTTAGAAATTTGTTTCAAGTTTTTACAAGTAGTTCTTTCAAAGTCCCTACAAGGGTTTCATTCCCAAGGGCATTTGTACTCTCTTAATAAAGTTGCAAGTGGGGTTTTTAAGCCCCCACATTCACTTCCCCCATTTGGGGAAGTCTTGTAGTCTTCACTGAGTGGTTTGATTTTCTAGTTTAGATCCATTATATGCTCTTAGATTAGTTTCTATTTCATTAAGTCATTTTTTGATTATTATTTTCCGATTTACTTACCCCCATGCTCTCCCGAGTACGGTCTTTGACCTGAAAGAGACTCTTGGGTAGATTAGACTTATTTTCTGTTTAATATTATCTTGTATCTTCTCTTCCAAACCTTGACCAGAGAAGAGCTAACTTTGGGATTGCATCCCAAAGGCCACATAGCCTTGTGGTAGCTTCTCGTTCCCCCATCAGCTTCTTGTGGACATCCAGCTAGCTGGAAGGTTTCCAGGACTGGTGGCTTCTAGTGGTTGATCTTGTTCGGAGATTGATCCCACTTCTAGATTAAAATTTGTCTTGTAGAACACTAGAGTTTCCTGTTTTATTTTATTTGGAAAAATAGTATTGTTAAGCATTATTTCATATCTTTCCAATCTATCGTATTGTTTAATCATTTTTAAAAGTTGATTTATTGCTTTTACAACACAACTACTATCTGCTTCTTAAAACGAACCAAAGTCTCTTGAACTTGGCCAAATCCAAGTCAAGAGCACTCTCTATCGGAGGGCATTTTTAGTCTTGCATCTTTCCTTGCATTAGGCATTTGTTAATTAGCAAGTCTCTTGAACTGTGGTCATAAGATCAAGTCAAGAGCGCTCTCTATCGGAGAGTTGAACAAAGTGCTCTAATAATAAAATTTTTCAACCCATAATCCCCTTTAATTAATTTATCTTGGTTTTTGTCCTACACCCGTATGCTCTGCCAACCGGAAACGGTTGGGCTCGTACTCAGAAAGGTGGAAGACTTGTTAATTCACAAGTGATAACTTTAATTAAAATTTTACCCCAAACCCCAACCAAGACAAAATTACTGAGTTCTTCCTGAAGAGGTGGTGCCGGGAATCCACTGTCAGACTCGAGGGTGGTCAAGCCGTAAGCACACTTGCCCTCTTTGCAATCTGGGTGCTCCCGACCTATCACCTAAAAGGTTGCCAGTGTTTCTATTGGTTAAGGTTCCACTCCTTTTGATACCTTGTTCTTAGCCATAATAATCAAGACTACTAAATATTAAATTTACCAATATAAGTTGTAAAACATTCTCACAAACTCTTATTACAAACACTTGTATCAAGCATTTTACAATCACTTTTATATTTGACTCCATAAGGCATGGTCCTTTATCATATACTTCATTTGCTTAACATCAATCTGGAGTACTTGCTTTAATTTTCATAAAGAGTGATTTATTTCTTATTCAAGTGTATCTCTTATCTTCTACTGCAACGTGGATTGCGTTATCTTGGTCTCATTTAAAGTATTTTGTGTCTTTCACTTCCAAAAACTCCTAAACAACACCCATCCGCATCACAACACCAAAAAACACTATAAATACTAGAGCCTTAGTGAAACTCTTTCTTAGGGACTACCCCCCTTGGCTTCGTTAGGAGTTTGCCTAAACGAAGGAGCTGGGATTCAGGTGACAGTACCTGGCTCATTGCTTGCCCCCAAGGCCACACCTCTCTCACTTGTAGTGAAGAGACAGCTTTCGAAAGATTTCCGCTGCTGGTGTGCAGTTTGGCGGACAACAGAGTCATCCCAAGAAGCACCAGACACCAACCCAGGGCATAAATGCCCAACATGATGGGGGACTTTCACCACACCAAGGGGCAGTCAACAGAGCCACTAAGCCAATACTCATAGAAATGAAAACCAAGCGGACCTACCATGACCAGACCATGGGTCTTGAGCCCCACTAGACCAACACTTTTACATAAAACAAGCCCCAACTTGGCCTTTACAATGAAAAAAGACCCCTCCTCTCTATGGCATATTTGTTATGGCACATTGCATAGGATCTGGAGGGTAACAATTGGCTCCAATTGTGGGACATGCGCTTCTCCTGGGAGTGCGTGAGAACGCTTGAATCATCTAAAACCTATAGACCTGCACACACTTCGAACAACAAATTCATCGAATGCAGGCAGACACTTTCGTATTGCCTTGCTCAAATCAAAATGAAATGCAGTAAATAACAAGTGCAATGCATGGGTAAAAGTAAATGATGAAATAAAATGAAACTAAATCTACTATAGTATAAGGGATGTCTTAAAGACATCAAATATCACTTGAGTAGAATTTATTCAATGCTTTCCCATTAATCGGCAAGGGCACTGTATCTCCATTGAGATGGCTCAGATAGAAAGAGTTGGTACTTGCAAAATCATCAATCTGATATTGACCTAACCAAAGACTTTCAAACTTACAATGTTTACCTGGCTTTTTGTTTCTTTTGTTCCATAGGAGGATGAGATCACTTTTTTGAAGTTTAAATGGCGGGCCTTCTTGTCGAACTGACCTTTTGTCTTCTCTTGATGTTGTACGAGGTGGTCGAATTCTCTTATTCGGCTTTCATCCAGTTCTACCAGTTGGTCGATTCTGTTCTGGACTATGTCTGGATTTGAGGCATGTTGCTGCAGGACTTTGTACACTGGAATCTTCAAGTGGATAGGCAATGTCACTTCCATTCCATATACGATCTCAAATGGGCTTTTTTCGGTTGCTTCTTTTCTTGTTATTCTATCGACCCATAAAGCATATTTCAATTTGTTGTCCCAACTTCTTTTGTTTTCTCCCTTAGTCTTTTTGATGATAATCATTATATTTTTGTTGCTTGACTCGGTGAGACCATTTCCTTGTGGATAATAATTGGAAGCGTGAGACAAAAGCCATAGTTGAAACAAAAGGTAGATAAATCACTTGAATTCGAAGCTTGGGCATTATCTGTAATAATCTTTGACGGAACCCTAAATTGAGTGATGTTTTTATCTTCCAAGAAATACATGAAAACCTTTTTTGTATCTTGTTACATCAGGATAGCCTCAACCCATCTTCTAAAGTAATCTGTAGCTGTTAGGATCCTCTTATGCCCGTTGCTTGTATTTTTTTTGAACTCACCATTGAAATCAAGGCCCTATTGTCGGAAGTGCACCTATACTACCACTAGTTGCAATGCTAGGGCAGCTAACTTTTGTTTTCTTGTGAATATTTGGCATGGTTGACATCTTTTGACCAATCTGTGTGCGTGTTGGAAAATGTCGGACCTGTTACATGTCAGATTGTTTGGAGCGTTCCTTGCATATGTGCTAGAGTGAGGGGTTTCTTTTTTCTTTTGTAAATGCCAAGTTTTGGGGCTATATTGTGTAGAGTGTTGATTTTGGGGCTAAATACCCTTGATCAAGTCATGGCAAATCCCCTTGGTTCCTCAAGGAGGTGTTGGCCTTGTGGCTCTGCTAACTACCCTTTGATTGGGTGTTCGGTGCCCTTGAGGCAAGTCATTGGGACACATGGCCACACTCATATTTTGTTTTGTAGAGGTGATTGCGTGTGTAAGGGTTGTGTTATGCCTCTACAATTTTCAGCTTTCCAGTAGGTCATTGGTAGAGGAGGGCTAAAAGGCCAAGTGTGGGGGATCTCTGGTTGTGGTTGGCCTTGACCAGGCCCCTTGGTTTTGCTCTTGGAAGTACTATGGCTTAGTGGCATTGTTGACTTCCCTTTATGGGGCTTTTTAGCCCTGGGGTGGTGTTTGGGGTTTCCGGGGGTAAGCCATTGGGTCACATGACCACCATCCTTATACCTCTTGAGGGGGACTATGCTTCATCTAGGGAGGTCATCTCTAAGTCCACCACCTCTCTCACACCCCACTTGGACCTTCTTAGCAGCTGATTTAATCCCCTCTGACCAAATCGACCCCTTGATGTCTTCACAATTGATCAAGCCTCAAGCTAAGGCAAGGGGGACGTTGAGGGACATTTTTCATCATTCTGGGGTTAGTAGGGGCATATCGTCCTCATTAGGCTCACTCTTGCAGTCGTAGTGAGGCTTTGGCTTGCTTATTCTAGTATTTTTTATCATTTTATCTTGGTTTTAGGGTTTAGTCCCCAACGTGTGGGTGACATGCCCTAATTTTGTCTTATTTTGGAATATTTTAATATTATTTTGTTTTAATTTTAAATTGACATGTAGTCTTGATAAAAATTTTAATCTTGTGCTAAAATGGATATAAATATCCATTCATTTGTCATTTGTAAAGCACAAGACTTGGGATCAAACTTCATTATGTTGCTTTTTTACCCTTCTTGGGCTCTCTAAAGTGATGCGCACCTCTTGGATGACTTTCTCTTTTGCTTGAAGTGGAAATTGGAGTATCTTCTAGGGTTTCTATGTACATGCAAGGTTGATGCTAGCATTGTTGGACTAACACAAGCTCAAGGATTGAATTTCTTGGTAAAGTTGATAAGTTTATGCTTCTTTGATGATTGAATGGTGGTTGTAATGCTGTATTTTTTCTGATGTAGGGCTTCTTACCAGCCTTTAGTCAACTTTTGCAGGGTAGAAAATGTCCCTTTGAGGGAGTTTTCTCTTGTTTGGGCCTTGGATCTCTGATTTTTGCCTAAATTAGGCTCCTCCAACAAACCCTAGAGGTTGTTGTTGGATGCCCTAGGGTTTGAAGTAATACTTCAGAAAACCCAAAGTTTTGTCATTTTCATCAAATATCAGTATTTCATGTGTAAATTTATGCATTTGCATGGTTAGTTTAGGGTTAGATTAGGTCTGCAATTTTATCACAAAACCCTAAAAATTCATAAAACCTAAAAATCATTAAAAACTCGACATCCTAAAATTTCCGGCCAAAAATATCGGCCCTAAATTTTCGGCGTCCTAAATCTTTGGCCTGCATTTTTAAACCCTAAAAACGCAGCACAATCAGAAAACCCTAAAAGTACAAAAAATCAAAATCCAAAAAATACAACTTTTTTTGCAAAGTTCAAACCCACAAGGGGCTTCGCTTCCCTTGAATTACTCATAAAACTTCTATGGCGTCATTGATAGGCTTGTTTTTCACTGTCAAACCCTAACCGACCTGCAAAATTATTCATTCTAGGGTAAATTTTGAGGTCTGGGCAGAATTTAAGTGCTCCTATAATTTCGTCCTGCTTGGTTCAGTCTCCTCCTAGCTAGAACGAGCTTGTTTGAGAACTTGAAACCCCTTTACAGTTGACTTGTGGACTGATTTTTGTCTTGCAGAAGCATCAGGCAGTGAGGCCTGGCGTAGAGGTTGTTGTTTTTCTTCATTTTCAGACCTTTTTTCTCCTTGAGTAGGTGTAATTGGGGCATCCATTGGCCTCCCTTCTAGCCTCACACAGTTGTTGAATTCCAAGCTGGTTTGAACTACCATTATCAGACATTTGGATCTGCTATTTGGATAAATTAGTGCTATGATATGTCACTGTAGTGGTTTAATCAATAAAGTGCAGACTGTGGTAGATGTTCTAAAACCAAATATGAATGCTGGTATTTATTTCTTATGACAAGTGACTGTTGACACAAATGACAGACTTTGATACTGGTAGTATTGGATGAAAAGTATTAATTAGTTGAATTGCCATCACATCTTTCTTAATACCTTGTTGCATACACATTATAAGCTACCAATAAAGGCTAATGCTTTTGCACTAAAGTTGGTACTTGGTTGACATAGCTACATTACAAGCTACAATACTAGCATTTGCCTTAATAATTTATCTATCACTACTGTTAATCTGTAGACTGATCATGCTACAGTACTCAACATGAATAAGCACCTAATTGGTTAAACTTCCCTAGTATGTCTTCTTGATTCTTTATTAAACTCCATTGAAGGCACGGATCTATGCTATAAGGTGGTTGCAGGTGTTTGCATAATTGTTTAGGTAGGTACACTAAAGGGATCTCCCCTTGGGACACACTCAATCCCGAAGAAGCTGAGAGAGTGGACATAGGTGACAGTAGTCCAAGTCTCTCTAATGAATGCCATTCACTAGCAGGTTCTCCAATTCTGCTACAAGAACCTTGACTGCTAGTTTGAACGGATACCCGTTTTAGCGTGCCTCATTTTGCCCACTTGGACCTATTGTTCTAATGCAAAACCCCTCCTCTTGGTCTCCTGACCCATAAATGTCATTCCTTAAAGAAGAAGCCTACATTGTTAAAAAAGGAGGGCGTTGAGGGAAAAGTATCTGTTGGGGTTAGTTGGGTTATAACATCCTCCTTTTGGCTCACTTTGCTCTTGGTGGAGCCTAATTGCACATTTTTATTGTCATTTTATGTCATTATGTGGTTTCCCCAAGTTTGTGGGTGCACTAACCTAAAATTTTATAATTTGTCATTAACTTGTAGGCTTGAATTTGTAAAAGGTTGAGAGTTGTCTCATATAAATAAGACAACCTCACCTCATTTGTAAAACATGGACAAGGGTTCAAATTATGAGATCTTTTCTTTTTCTCTTGGTATATTGGAGCATTTGAAGCTATGTGCACCTCTCTCTTGGATGTCTTTTCTTCCTTGAAGGATGAATGGAAGGATTTATAAGGTTTGATTTTTTCACATAACAAGTTGATGCTAAGACTAGTTATAATAACTCATGCTCAAGGGTGACCTAAGGTGCATTTCCTTGCTCATTCTTGATTAATGTTGGTAAGTTTATCTCTTAAACCTAGTTTAACGTTGCTCTTGAAGTGCTTTGGACTGAGTCAGGGTTTGTTTGCTAGCATTTTTATCAACTTGCTTGAGGAGACCTTTCTACCAAGGAGCTCTCCATTGTTTTATTGGGCCTTGGACTTCTCTATTTGCCCTAATTAGGGTTTCATTATGTAACCCTTGAGGTTGCTAGGTTAGCCTAGTTGCAAGTACTGAATTTCCATCTTAAGAGGAGGGATGTTAGCCTCGATCTCTCATAGCCCTAGGGTTTGGGACATGAATCTAATACTTTATCCTTCAACCTTCTTTTTATCAATTTTTTACATGTTTTTATTTTATGCAAAAATACAAAAAACATATAATGTTGCCGAAAAAACCCTAGTTTTTCCTAGAAAATTAAAAAAGTGAAGTTCTAGCTGTGAATTTGTTTTTCTGGTGCACCCTTAAATTTTTCCCCAGGGCTTTATCCACAAACCCTAGAAGGCATCCTCTTCTAAGGAAGTGCATTGGAATATGTGAAACCCTTGTAATTGGTGAATTAGAGGGTGTTTGGTATTTCTAGCTGGACCTACAATTCTGCCCTAGTCCAATAGTTCTTTTCCTTGAGGGCACACTTTTGGGAATGATTGCCTTGGGAAGTCTGACATTTTCTTGGGAAGTGTGAATTTGCCTTGAAAGGCATGATATTATTTGGGATTTGTGATAAGGTGAATAACTCCATTGATATATGATTGTTGTGTCTTGCTTTGATATTGTTCGACTCCGTTAAGGCATTGATCATAGGCATAAGGTGTGGTGGAAGGTATTTGTTGCTTGTGGGTGGTTGCAGGTGTCTTTGATCCATTAGGGACTCCCCTTGGGTTTGGAGTTACCTGAAGTGTAGGGAGGTTAGACTGTGGTGACATTGGGTCTAACCCCTCTTGAGCTTACCGTCACTAGCACTAGGTCTACATAGCCTTGATTTGCAAAGGGGTGCTAGTTTGAGTGGTAACAGGGCCAATAATATCTAGCTCTCAATATCTTATATGCTCTTGTAGTGGTCAAATGATGACCGCCACATACTCCTTTGTGAAATTCATGGATCAACCTTTTTGCATTTGGAGAGCAAACACATCTGAGAATCAATCCATCGTGATTTCTCGATCTGAGGCCATCATTGATAAAGTAATATTTTGAGGCTTTTAACTTCAACGCTCATTTTGTATGCACTGGAAGGTGTGTGGTGGACACAAGAAATTCTTGAGATAGTAAACAATGTCCTATACCACTCATAGTCTTCCAAGTCCTAGATAAGTGCTAAGATCATAGGTGTTGACCCTTCTTTGAGATGAAGAGCAACCTCAATCCCTTCTGCCATCAATTGAGCTAAACCCTGTCCTTTTACCAGCTTGGTGGGCTTTATTTCCAAGTCATATTCTTGGATCTTGGTGATCCATTTTCCCCTGGTGCCAAGACTGTCTTGTTTCCTTAATATTTCTTTTATCTCTGGATGAGGCACATAAGCGATAACCTTTGAATAACCAATGTACACTCTGAAATGCTTCAACGATATCACTAGAGCACAGGCTTGTTTTTCCATGATATGATACTTCAACTTGACATCTCTCAAAGCTTTGCTCATAAAGGCTAGTGGTTGTTCTTCATTCTGATCATTCTTTTGTAGGAGAACTCCTGCAATGGTGTCAGTATAAGCAAAAGAAAATAGTTGAAATGGTTTGGAATAATCAAGACTTACCAATACTAATGCTTGCACAATAGCATCTTTGATTTCCTTGAAAGCATCCTTAGCATCCTTTTCCCATTTGAAAACTACATCTTTCTTAAGCAACTTGTTCAAAGGTTTATTAATCTCGATGAAGTTTGGAATGAATCTGCGAATAAAGTTAATCTTTCCAAAAAATAATTGCAAACCTTTCAAATTCCTTGGTAAAGCATTTTCTTTAATACCTTTGATTCTTTCAAGATCTACCTTTACTTTATCTACAATGTGACCAAGTAATTTACCTTCTAAAACTCCGAAAATTGACTTCTTAGGATTTAGAGATATACCATACTTATTGTTAGAGTGTGGTAACTTTGGGATGTCCTCCATGATTAAGATGCCTTGCATGGAGGTACATCAGTACTATAGGCATCAGGATGGAGTAGATGGTGAGATACACTCTACTCAGTGGCATGAGTCCAGTGGGAGCTGCATGCGGAACTTCCGGGGTGATTTGACCTTTGCATGTTAAAATAATGTAACTGCGGAAGATATTCTATTTATATTATTGTATTCCTCCTACGGGAGTTGATGGTCATGTAATTAATAATGTAAAGGTCATTGAAAGAATCAATGTAAACCCTAGGACATGTGTCAGCTCAGAAAAGCCCCTAGAAGATTATTATATTATGTAATTGACCAGTCAAGTAGACAAGTCGGCCCTACTGGGGAATTTGTCACCCCAACGGAAGAATATAAATAGAGGACCTCTCTCTCACTTATTCTCACCCCATTCACTCAAGCAAGTTCGCAAAGGTGAAGAAGAGAGGTGCGCACAAGTGGAGGAGTAGCTGTTTTGTCTTGGGTTTATCTTGTACTTTGTGATTTCTATATTGAGGAAGGCTTTGCTGGATTTTCTACCCCAAGAGGGTTTCCCAGGGTAAATTGTGTCTCTTGTCTTTTATGCTGTGCTTGTTTATCTTTCAGTAATTGTTTATACATATGCTGCTCAAGTAAAAACTAACATGGTATCAGAGCTAGCCTGAAAGATTACATTGTGCAACCACGGAAAATTAGGGCTTTTCTCAGAAAGATAATTTTTGAGTTTTCTCTGCATAGGATTGATCCTCTCAGAAAAATCGAACCTTTGATCCCTAGATCGAATTTTTTGGTTGGGCAGAAGGGTGGGCTCCGTCAAACCCTAAATCAGGATTTTGATCGGAAAAGTGAAAATTAGGGTTTCTGTAAAAATTGAGATTTTTGGAATCTGTGACCACGACTGGATACTCAGAAAAAACGAACTTTTGAGCACTAGATCGAACTTTTTGGTTGGGCAGAAGGGTGGGCTTTATCAAACCCTAGTTCGGGATCCTATCCAAAAGATCCGGAAGTTTCAAGGCAATCTTTGAAGGGTCAAATTTTACAGATTTCAAATTTGAAGTATACCAGCTTGATCAACTTTGCAAGGCGCATCTTTCTATCTTTTCAGAAATTTGAAATTCAAAGTTTGAATTTTTAGGGTTTCTCTAACAAACCCTAGGTCAAGAAGGAGTAGATATCAGAAGGGTAAATTTTCTGGTAAGTCTCAAATCTATTTCTATTTCCATTTGAGGTTCTCATTATAGCAAAATGACAAGCAATACCAAGCTTGATGAGAAGCTTGAAGGAACTGAGAACTTTAGATCCTGGAAGTATAGAGTCATGCTCATCCTTGAGGAGCATGAGCTAGAAGACTATGTGAAGGAAGGGCTTACAGAACCAGAGGGAGATGAAGAGAAGGCAAGGCATAAGAAGAATCTTATCAAGCAAAGAGGATCATTGCTGATTCCATCAAGGATCACTTGATCCCCCATGTGTCCTCCAAGAAGACACTAAAGGAAATGTTTGATGCCTTGACCAGTCTATTTGAAGGAAAGAACATCAATAGAAAGATGACCTTGAGAAATCAACTCAAGGGTGTGAAGTGCATGAAGTCTGAAACCATGCACTCATATTTCTCCAGGGTATCCCAGATCAAAGAACAATTAGAAGCCATTGGGGATATGATTGAAGATGCAGAAGTTGTGATGACTACTTTGAATGGTCTCCCCCGAGATTGGGAACCATTTGTTCGTGGCATTTGTGCCAGAAGGAAACTAATCAAGTTCAGAAATCTATGGGAAGAATGTGTCCAAGAAGAAGAAAGAATAGTTGTAAGAGAGGAGAAGTTAAATGACGATGAAGACCAAGCTTTAGCTACTCATGCTAAAGGTGGAAAGAAAAGGAAGGACAACCCCCGTCCTTGAGAAGACTCTCCAAGGAGACCCCAGAAGAAGAGAAGGACCAGAAAAGATTTCTCTTCAATTGAGTGCTACTCATGCCATAAGACTGGACACATTGCAGGGAATTGTCCAAACAAACATGGACATCACAAGAAGCAAAAGAAGAGGTTCCATGCTCATGCAGCGGAAGATAGTGACGATGATGACAAGACCAGAAATAATGAAGACTCCAGTGAAGAATATGTTCTTATCTCAGCACTCACTGGTTCAGTATCTCATGGAAGTGATACTTGGCTAGTGGATAGTGGAGCTTCAAAGCACATGATAGGATACAAAGAATCCTTGTCTCATCTCATCCAGAAGGAATCTCCACACAAAGTAAAACTCGAAGATGACTACCAATATCCCATCAAAGGTATGGGAGAAGCCTCTTACAAGTTGGACTCGGGGAAGTCCATGAACATGAAGGATATACTTTATGTACCTGGGTTGAAGAAGAACCTTCTATCTATTTCAACATTAGATAAGAAAGGTCTTCGAGTTGCATTTGTAGATGGTGAAGTTCTCATGTGGCCTAAAGGGAAGACTATTGATGATGTAGTAGTCATTGGAGTAGAAGAAGGCGGACTTTACAAACTGAGGGGTCATGCAGATGCAGCAATGTTGGCTAGTACCATGAACCCCTGTGAGCTATGGCATAGAAGACTAGCTCATGTACACTACAAGGCCTTACCTATTGTGAGTAAGGTAGTGACTGGATTACCAGAGATCCAGGTGGATCATGAAGGAGTATGCAAAGGGTGTGCTCAAGGGAAGAGCACTAAGAACCCATTTCCAAGTAGTGACAACAAGGCGAAAGGTATTCTGGATATTATTCATTCAGACATTTGTGGACCAATGTCCACCACCTCTCTCAGTGGGTATGAATATTATGCATCTTTTATTGATGATTATTCTTGCAAAACTTGGATTTACTTTCTGAAGAACAAGAATGAAGTCTTTGAAAAGTTTAAAGAGTTCAAAGCTCTCGTAGAGAATCTCTCTGAAAAAAAGATTAAAATCTTGAGGTCAGATAATGGAGGGGAATATACCTTAGGAGATTTCAAAGATTTCTGTAAGCAAGCAGGGATTAAGAGGGAGCTTACTGTCCCTTATAATCCACAACAGAATGGTGTAGCCGAAAGAAAGAATAGAACAATCATAGAAGCAGTAAAGGCTATGATCCATGATCAAGACTTACCCATGCATCTATGGGCAGAAGCTGCCAGAACCGCAGCGTATGTACATAACAGGATCTCTCATAGTGCTCTTGGTAACAAGACCCCTGAAGAGATGTTCACCGCGAAGAAGCCTAAAGTCAGTCATCTAAAGATATTTGGATGTCTGGTGTTCATCCACATTCCAAAAGAGAAGAGATCGAAACTAGAGCCTTCAGGAAAGAAGGGAATATTTGTGGGTTATAGTGAGCAATCTAAAGCCTTACTGCATATACATCCCAGGATTCCGTCAGATCGAGATTAGTCGGGATGTCACATTTGATGAAGATTCAGCTTTCAACAAGTCTAAGAAGACTCATGAGGATGAAGAGGAGCAAGAGGCTCCCAGAATTGCAGAATCAACCAAAGATCTAATTCCAGATGTTGAAGGTGATCCTATCCCAGAGGATCATGACATGGCAGAACCTCAGAGACCTGAGGAGATACCTCATGTGGAGATCTCTCGAAAGAGAAGACCATCCTGGGCACGTGAATTAGTCCAAGATGCAGGAAAGTATGGTGCTCCAGAAGGGTCCAGTAGAGAGATCAAGAGACCAAGGCCATACTCCAGCTATGTAGCCTTGATGTGCAATCTTGTAGAAGAAGAACCAACTTGTTTTGAAGAAGCAGTAAAGAAGAAGGAATGGCTGGATGCCATGAATGAAGAATACCAGTCCATCATCAAGAATGATGTTTGGGATGTGGTACCAAGACCGAAGGACAAATCGGTTGTCTCATCAAAATGAACCTTCAAAACAAAACATTCAGCAGACGGAAGCATTGAAAAGTACAAGGCAAGATTTGTAGCCCGGGGATTCTCACAAAAGGAAGGAATTGACTATGAGGAGACTTTTGCCTCGGTAGCCAGATATACTTCGATTAGAACCATTCTTGCCTTGGCAGCCAAGATGAAATGGAAGCTACATCAAATGGATGTAAAGACTGCTTTCCTAAATGGAAACATAGAAGAGGAAGTATATATTGAGCAACCAAAAGGATTTGAAGTAGAAGATAATAAGTCACATGTATGCAGGTTGAAGAAAGCACTGTATGGGTTGAAGCAAGCTCCTAGGGCTTGGCATGGAAGGATTGACAGCTTCCTGATGAGCTTGGGCTTTACCAAGAGTAAAGCGGATTCTAATCTTTACTACAAGATTATGAACGATGAACCCATGATACTATTATTGTATGTGGATGACTTATTTCTGACTGGAGAAGACAAGCCTATTGTTGACTGTAAGAAGAAGCTTGCAGCAGAATTTGAGATGAAAGACCTTGGCAAGATGCACTACTTACTAGGTCTTGAGGTATGGCAGTTTCCAGATGAGATTTTTCTGAGTCAAGGAAAATACATAGTAGAAATCTTAAAGAGATTTGGGATGTTGGATTGCAAGGCCATGACCACTGCGATGGTGACAAACTTAAAGCTTCTGAGTGATGCTTCTTCAAAGAAAGTGGATGTCACCATGTATAGATAGATTATTGGGTCATTGATGTATTTGACCAATACTCGTCCAGATATATGTTTTGCAGTAAACACTTTGAGTGAGTATATGGTGGAACCCAGGAATGTTCACCTGGTTGCAGCAAAACATGTGATGAGATATCTGAAGGGTACATTGGATTATGGACTTAGATATGCCTCAGATAGTGAGTTCAAACTGTATGGGTACACAGACTCAGATTGGGCCGGAAGTGCTGAAGACAGAAAGAGCACTTCAGGTTGTTGCTTTAGTTTGGGATTAGGTGTGATCTCATGGCTTAGTAGAAAGCAACCCTGTGTCACACTCAGTACAACAGAAGCTGAATATGTTGCAGCTTGTTCAGCTTTTGGTGAAGCAGTGTGGCTTCGCAAGATGTTGGCAGGATTGTTCGATGCAGAGATTGATGCTACGAAGATACTCTGTGACAACTAGAGTTGCATCAAGTTGACAGAAAATCCTGTGTTTCATGATAGATCGAAGCACATCGAGATTAAGTTCCACTATATCCGGGATATTGTGCAGAGAGGAGCTGTGAAGCTCGAGTATGTTCCTACATAGGAACAAGTTGCTGATGTGTTGACTAAGCCTTTGGCTCGTGTGAAGTTTGAGTACTTTCGAGACAAGCTTGGTGTGGTCTAGAGGGACCTCTCTAGGAAGAGAGATTGATGATGCCTATCCGAAAGGATAGATGCCTGTCTAGAAGGGACATAAGATCAGTACCTGTTGACTGATGGTTCCAGCGCTCATGAGCTGATGCCTGTCCGGAGGGATGGATGCCTCTCTAAGGGTGAGGGAAGATCAGTATTGGTTGACTGATGGTTCCAACTCTCACGAGCTGATGCCTATCCGGAGGGATGGATGCCTCTCCAAGGGTGAGGGAAGATCAGTACTGGCTGACTAATGGTTCCAGCTCTCACGAGCTGATGCCTATCCGGAGGGATGGATGCCTCTCCAAGGGTGAGGGAAGATCAGTACTGGCTGACTGATGGTTCCAGCTCTCACGAGCTGATGCTTGTTCGGAGGGATGGATGCCTCTCCAAGGGTGAGGGAAGATCAGTACTGGCTGACTTATGGTTCCAGCTCTCACGAGTTGATGCCTGTCTGGAGGGATGGATGCCTTTCCAAGGGTGAGGGAAGATCAGTATTGGCTGACTGATGGTTCCAGATCTCACGAGCTGATGCCTGTCCGGAGGGATGGATGCCTCTCCAAGGGTGAGGGAAGATCAGTACTGGCTAACTGATAGTTCCGGCTCTCACGAGCTGATGCCTCTCCAGGGGTGAGGGAAGATCAGTACTGGCTGACTGATAGTTCCATCTCTCACGAGTTGATGCCTCTCCAGGGGTGAGGGAAGATCAGTACTGGCTGACTGATAGTATCAGTACTTAGTTACTGATTGTTATTGCAGGTGTTCCAGTTGATGGTGCTGCTGATGAAGATGTTCCAGCAGATGGTGTTCCAGCTGACGATGATGTTGTTCTAGCTGATGGTGCTACTGATGAGGATGTAACAACAGACAGTGTTCCAGCTGACGAGGTTGCTGACAACAAAAGATGTTCCAACTGATGAGGTTGCTGATGAGGATGCTCCAACAGAAGATGTTCCAGTTGACGAAGATGCTGTTCCAGCAAGAGGATGATTGCTGATGATGATGTCGTTGATGATGATCATACTTCAGCTGATGATGATGTTGCTACTCCGTTGATGATAACCCAAGACAGATGATGATCCAAAGCCTTCCTAGGACATATAGAAGTTCACAAGTCTGTTGTGCAGTATTGTTGTTGTTACCTGCAGAATACCTTCCTAGTTAAGAGGGAGTGTTAAAATAATGTAACTGCGGAAGATATTCTATTTATATTATTGTATTCCTCCTACGGGAGTTGATGGTCATGTAATTAATAATGTAAAGGTCATTGAAAGAATCAATGTAAACCCTAGGACATGTGTCGGCTCAGAAAAGCCCTTAGAAGATTATTATATTATGTAATTGACCAGTCAAGTAGACAAGTCGGCCTTGTTGGGGAATTTGTCACCCCAACGGAAGAATATAAATAGAGGACCTCTCTCTCACTTATTCTCACTGTTGCCAACTAAGTTGCACTTGGTTGGATTATCAAGCGAGCGGGCAGAGTAGAACATGATACATGTTCAATTTTGGTGATTTGATGACCAGCTGGCCTTTTAAAGGCCCCCGTTTTTAATTTTTTTCACATGTCCATGGCCCTGCGGGGTTTGTAATAAAAACGTACTAGCATGGGGTTTTGTAAAAGACTCGGTTCCTTAGGACTTTTTGGCTAAGTCAGGTATTCCAAGGAGTTTTTTCACCTATCTATTATGTCTTGCATCAGTGTATTACATAATTAATTGGTTTTTCTCCTGCTCCTCCAAAGCTGGAATGCCTGGGGAGGCTGACGGGCCTTAGGGAATTATTAGAGTCTATGGGTCAATGTATATGAACATGCTAGGCGTTAATTTTGAGTCATATGGACATGTGCTAAGTCCCCCTAGGTTGTTTTTTAATTTTCGGCAAGTTTTAATTTTTCCGTAAATTGGGCCATTTTTTAATGGTTCAATTAAAAAATTTGTAATCGGCCTAGAAGTGGCGTGTGGAGGTCTTTTTTGCCTTAGGGGTGCTCGTTTTCTAACTCAGAGCACCCCCTAAACCCCTAAACCCACTTTTCCTAATGTTTGGGTGCTTCTATTTTTGTCAAAATCCAAAAAAGTCAAAAATTCCAAAAAAGTCATAAAAAATAGAAAAATGGGAAAATGACATAAAAAAGTATTTAATTTTTGGAGGGATTTTAGGGTCTGATTTCGACCAGCATTGTTTTAGGAGTGTTTTGGGCTGCTAGATATGTCATAGGGGCAGCCCATATCATGGGCATAACTCCCCACATTATGGGCTGGGCGCTTTCATTAAGGAGGGGCGCATTTGTGTAGTGGGCAGCCCACGTTTCAAGGTAATAGCAGCACTATTGGGGCTGACTGGAATGGGCACGTTTTATGCTGGTGTATGCAGCCCAATGCAAGGGATGGCAGCCCCTATCTCTCCCTCAATCGTGCCACTACTCCCCCTTTGTCTCCTTCACCAAGTGCGCCCTCCCTCCTTGTTATTTCTCTATATATTGCAGCTCTCTCTCCATTGTTCACTAGGGAGAATTGGAGCACAAAAATTATCGTTGTAATACTCATATGATCTTGAATTTGAATAAAGAAGACTTTGGAGGTCAAATTTGTGGTGTTATTGTGTGAGTGGATGAACCATCTTTGGCTTGTATAATGGAGGTAACCTGTGCATAAGCTTTGATATTTTATTGCATCAATTGTACTCGTTGGAAAGATTAGTATTAATTTATGAGATAGATTATGCAATTTGCTTATTGTTAGTCTATTGTTATATGTTTATAAAAGTAATCATGTTTACATATTTCATTTGTTTATGAATGTCTAACATTGATTTCTTTTCTAGATGTATATCTACACTTGATCTTTGTTTGCAAAGTGTGTGATGTGCAGGTTATCTCAACTGGAAGTTGGTGGATCTTGTTTGTTTCCTCCCTTCTAATCTTTTTTTTGCAGATGCAGTCCCTTGGAATATCACAAACACAACCTTCAAAGCTTCGGATTTCAACCAAGATTTGCTTCATCTCTCTCTCAACTTAATTCAAATCAAATTTTCTGGTTACTGGTTACTTGCATTTGAAATATTTCTGATTTATATGCTCATATTGTATTTCAAATAGATCAGAAATATTTTCATAAAGGATTGGTTTAGACAGTTACAAAGCTTATATCTTTAACTGTTAGATTTTCCTTCATTTAGCATCTACTTTTCAAAAGGCTTGCAAGTAAAATCGTCGTATCTCTTTTAAGTCTTGTTGGGTAGTTGTAGTGCTGATATAAAAGATATATATTTGGCTGTCCTAGAGCTTGAAATTTGCAGCCATTAAAGGCTAGCAGAGATCCCAGGTAGACAAGCCCCATAGCTTGTTTTACTTGGTTATTTTTAGTCATTTTACTTAGTTTTTAACTTGGAATTTTTTTGGGTTTTTTAGGAGGTGTTCCAAAGACACTCTTAAAGTGTTTTTGGGCATCTTATACTAATTATTGCTTGCTGGTTTGCAGCAAAAGACGAACAGGTAGGAGGAAGTGCTGGCGAAATTTCAAGCATCCAGGCGATCCGGAGGACAAATTTCCATATTTTTCAAAACCGGTCATATTTTTCCTATAATTTTGTAAGCCACCAAGTCACATTAAGTAGACTGGGGCACTTCTCTAAATCATTGTAAACAATTTTAAACGAGAGCAAGTGGGCTAGCTAGCGCCCATACCCCATCCCCCCAGGGGTGGCCTGTGTCGTCTCATTTTCATGGCGTGATTTTTAGAGTAGTTTATTTCTTTGTTTTTCGGCATCTAATAAAATCAATTAGGATTAAAATAAACCTTGTTGGTCCGTTCCACTGGCGGGCCACAAGTTCACTCACAACCTAGTTTTTCACATTTTTTTTACAAACTCATAACGCCCCCCTTGCTTTCCCGAAGTAGGGTTTATGTATGAGGGCTTGCCCGAAATACGTGCCTGAAAAGAGACTCCTGGGGTTTTAACAAAGATAAAATTTGGGTTCATAAAATTTTTATAAAAATACCAAGGTCTTCTCCCGTATGCTCTGTGGCCAACTTGCAGCTCAGTCTGATCCAGTTGGTACACACCAGAAAGGAGGGGATGACTAGTAATAGGATCTAACACCGCCCCAATAAAAAATCCTTTTTGTGAAAATCCGGCACAACACGCATTTTGTTGTCGTGGGCAAATTTCCCAGAAGGCTTGGGATAACACTGAATAGTGACCTCTTGGAAACCGTTAGGCTTGCCCTCGTTGGTATAGCATCTGAACACCTCCTCGAGACTCCGATTCAGCCCAAAGCCTGAGAGGGAAGCCACGCTTCAAAATTCCGGACATGTTCCCCCGTACCTTGCGTATATCGGGAACCCACCTGCCTTAATAAAAAGATCACCATCACATTAATTTTTAAAATAAACCAAGAACACTCCACAACATTTACCTTTTCTGTTTATGCATTTGTTATTTGACTCCATAGTAAGGCACTGGTCTTGTTGCAAATTTCGTTTTATATTATTGACTAGCATGCAGTTTAATGATGGCTATTTTAAAATGAGAGCAAATGAGAAATGATTTGTTTTATTTGATCAAAGGGTATGTTGTCTGTTCTTGGTTATCAAAAATATTTCCTAACTCCTAGATTAGACGCCTTAGTTTCTTTTTATCTTTAGGGTCCACCCCCCTTGGCTTCGCTAGGAAAGCCTAGACAGAGGAGTCGAGTCCCAAGTGACAGCACTTGACTCTGACTTGCCCCCAAGGCCACACCAGCAGCTTGAAGACTTCTGCTGCGTTTTCCCAGGTGTGGAACCAGGCGGCAACATTTTGGCGCCGTTGCCGGGGATAAGTCTTTCTATTCCCGGAATACGACTTTTGAGTTTTCCTTTTTGTTTTTGCTTTGTTTGATGTATGTAGTGAATTTTTTAAATTGACTAAGAACATCTGGCGACTCCACTGTCAACAAATCTACCAAGGCGTTTTACAAGAAGGAATCCTCAGAACTTGCTTCAGTTCTTTCCTGAGCCTGAAAAGGTCTATCATAGAAGGAAAAGCAAGCTATCTTCTCGAAAAACCCTTGAGGATCTTGGTTCTCAGTCAATTTCTGATATTCACCTTTTATTCACAGAAAATAATTTGAATAATTCTATTGTTGAAATGGCTGAGTTTGGTCCTTATGATTTTACTGCTATAGTTGGTTACCCTCATGATATTCCTGAAAAAGCTATTGATAGGTTGCCATCTTTTCAAGGAAATAATGCTATTAGTGCTAAATCCCATTTAACTCGTTTTTGCCATTGTTTTGACAAGTGGTGCTTGGGTGCCAAGCATGAAGATGTAAAAATGAAGTTGTTTGCTTTGTCTTTGGAAGAAAATGCTTATGAATGGTTTAACAAGTTGGAAGCTGACAAGTACAAAACCTACAAAGAAATTGAAACTGCTTTCCTGGCCAAATGGGGGGACATCAAAGAAGACCGCTACCTTCTAGCTGCCTTGACCAATACTAAGAAAAATGAAAATGAGACAATGGAAGAATTCAACAACAAATTCAATGAAATTGTGGGTAGACTTCATGCTGATATCAAGCCACCTGATAATTCCATCCTCATTTACTACATGGAAGCTTTTAGCGGAGAGTTGAAATATCAATTAGCTGATAAAGAACCTACCGATCTAAAGAAGGCCATGGAATTGGCCGAGAAAATTGATAAGAACATGTTAAATTGTGGCAAGTCTCATCTCCCTGGTTTCACAAGGGCCAATGTTCCTATGAAGCAAAGCGAGAGTAAAGATAAAACCATTAGCACTGAGATCAAGGATCCTTCAAAGGAACCTTTGAAAGAAATTGCTCAACTCTTAAAAGAAGCTGTTTCAAATCAAGCCTCCAACATGACTGCCATACAGAACAGGTTGATCTCCATTGAAAGATCTCAAAATCACCAGGTCTCAAATCAGTATATGCCTAAGCCCCAATATGCTCCTAGGCCTCAATATCAGAGAAAAGTTCCATTACAAGATCAGAGGACCCCAAATCCTTTGGAAATTGTAAATGCTCTTTCAGAAGAAATTCCTCCCTTTTGTAGGGCATGTGATAGTTTCCATGAAGAGTCTACTTGTGCTATATTTAAATGGTCAATGGAACAAAATCCGTCAGAAGCCAGTAGCAGTGTCAGATTAGCAAGCGAGCCTGAGAACCAGCCTGAATATATCAATGTTGTGGGTCAAGCTCACCCTGTCTCTAAAGAAACTTGGGAACAAGCTAGATGTTACAGCCAGGATTTGAAAGATAAAGCTACCCTTAGATTTGGTGAGATGCCTCCACCAGAGAAAATTCTTGAGATGTCAAAGTTCAAAGGCCTAACATATCAAAGAAAGAACAATGTTGGAACATCAAACTCAAATCAGAATATCCCTAAGGTAACACCTTCTTCCAACTCTGAAAGTCTTCATGTCGATTTGGCTCAATGGTTATCTTCTGCAAAGATTCCTGTTCTTGTTACTGACCTTATCAAAATCCCAAGTTTGAAAGAAAATCTTATGAAAGTGATAGATCATCCTCAACATGAAAAGGGCAAGGCTCCTATGAACTCAGAGATAGTTAGTCTTAGCCGGACTAGAGAAGAACCTGACCTTCAAAACATAGTCAATCATAAAGATGACCCAATTATTTTGCATAGTGTGGACCCTCACAAGGAAGACCACCCTCCCTTCTATGTCTCCTTGCTTGTCAATAATATGCTTGTGCACAATTGCATGTTGGACTCTGGTGCTTCTTCAAATGTTATGACCAAAAGGGTTATGGATCAATTGGGCTTAAAGACAACTAGACCCTATCACAATGTGTGTGCCATGGATTCAAGGGAAGTTGATACTATTGGTATAATTATAAATCTACCTGTTAGGTTGGCCAAGTATCCTGATGTCCATTTAACCATGGATGTCGTGGTAATTGACGTACCAGACAATTGGGGAATGCTTTTATCTAGAAAGTGGGCTGCATCTTTAGGGGGTGACATAAGAATGGATTGGTCATATGCTACTATTCCTGCATCAGGACATACAACGGTTAAGTTATACAATGAACAAGCTAGAAAACTCCATGTTGAAGACCCACAGAATTTGGCTAATGAATTTGTACATCAAACAGACAACTTTGGAAACTATTCTATCTGTTCAAATTTCATAGCACCTTTTAAGGAAGCATCCAAAGATGAAAAGAAGGATGGGGTATGGAGGATGAGTTTTGATGGGGCATCTTCAAGATACGGAAAAGGAGCTGGAATTGTCATAACTTCTCCTTCTAAACAAACCTTCAAATTTGCTTTCAGACTTGAGTTTGATGCATCAAATAATGTGGCTGAGTATGAAGCCCTTTTGCAAGGGTTAGAAATCGCCAAAGATATGGGGATTAAAATTTTATCTATTAAAGGTGATTCTGACCTAGTGGTTTCCCAGGTTAAAAACATATTTGCTTGCAAAAGTCGAAGGTTGAAACAATATAGGAATGCTGTCTGGGATACTATGGAGTGGTTTGATGCTTTAAATATCATGGCAATTCCTAGAGAAGAAAACATTGAGGCAGATGAACTAGCTGTGGCAGCTTCTACACTTCAACCAACTGAGGAAATATTAAAGGGGAATGGGAAATTTGAAATCAACTTTAGACCTTTAATCCCTGACAACATAGATCATTGGCAAGTGTTTGATAGTGACAAGCAAATTCTCAACTTCATCCATAATCTTCAAGAATTTTCTGATTGTCAAATCACCTATAAGGAAGAAGGGAAAGAGTATCCGGAAGAAGAGGACCAACCTAGGAACAAAATTCCCAAGGGCATCACCCGGTTAGAGCAGCTTTTTGACAGACAAGATGGCCATAAGAGGAAAAAGGGTTCAATAAAACCAGGGGAGTATATTGAAGTAAACATAGGAACTGAGAAGGAACCAAAGATGATAAAAATTGGAAAGGGAATATCTCAAGAAGAAAGAAAAGCCTTGATTGACTTAATCTATGAATATAGGGATATATTTGCTTTCAGCTATGATGAACTTAAAGCTTATCGTGATGATATTTTTCAACATACAATCCCTTTTAAACCAGGTATCAAGCCTTTTCGCCAAAAACTGAGGCGAATAAACCCCAAGTTGGCCCCCATGGTTTACAAGGAACTCCAAAAGATGTTGGCAGCAGGCATTATTACTCCAACAAGACACTCTTCTTGGTGTTCTAACTTGGTGGTTGTTAGAAAAAAGAATGGGGATATCAGATTGTGTATTGATTTCCGAAACTTGAACTGGGCATGCCTAAAAGATAACTATCCTTTGCCAAGCATGGACACTTTACTTCAGAAGGTAACTGGATCAGGTATGATGTCTTTTCTTGATGGATTTTCGGGATATAACCAAGTGCTAGTCAACAAGGAAGATCAACATAAAACTACTTTTACCACACCTTGGGGCACTTTCATGTACCTTAGAATGCCTTTTGGTCTTACTAATGCTGGTGCTACCTTTCAGCGTGCTATGGATGTTGCTTTTAATGGATTGATTGGTAAAATTATTGAAATATATCAGGATGATCTAACAGTATATAGTAAGGAAAGATCAGATCATGTTGGCCATCTTAGAAAGATTTTTGAAAGATGCAGAAAGTATGGCATATCTTTAAATCCAGCTAAATCTGTGCTTTGTGTTGATGAGGGCAAACTATTAGGGCATATTATCACTAAAGATGGGGTAAAGGTTGATCCTGAAAGAGTTGAGGCCATTAAAAAGGTTCCTATCCCTACCAATGTCAAATCTCTCCAATCCTTCAATGGTCAAATTAATTTCATCAGAAGATTTATTCCAAATCTAGCTGAGCTAATGAAGCCTCTACAACTATTACTTAAAAAAGATGCTAGGTTTGAATGGAATAAGCAAGGAAGAGAAGCTTTTGCGGGTATCAAGGATGCCATATCTAGAGCCCCTGTGTTAATAAGCCCTGATTATTCAAAGGAATTCCAAATCTTCTCCTTTGCTTCTGAGCACACTATTGCTGGAGTTCTACTTCAGAAAAATGACCAAGGCCAGGAACAACCCATAGCATTCTTTAGTAAAGCTTTACAAAATTCAGAGCTTAAATATACCATAATGGAGAAACAAGCTTATGCCCTTGTTAAGTCTTTGAAACATTTCAGGATATATATTGGGTATTCCAAGGTTGTGGGTTATGTTCCTCATACTGCTGTTAAAGATATATTAGCTCAACAGGACTGCCTTGGTATAAGGGGAAAATGGGTGTCCAAAATACAAGAGTATGACTTGGAGATAAAACCTACCAAGTTAATCAAAGGTCAAGGTCTTGCACGCATGATGACGGAAAGTAATGAGAAAGCTGTAGGAATGATTTGTCAAAATAATGAGTCAGCACCTATCATATCTGAAGAGCTTCAAAGATTAAGTCAAACTCAATGGTATTCCGACATTATTTACCTTCTTAACAATTTTACTTGTCCTGAACATCTTGTTGGTCATAAAAGAAGGTCTCTAAGACTTAAAGCCACTAAGTATTGCATAACTCAAAATGGATTAGGTTGGAGAAATCCTGATGGCTTAGTTCTTAGATGTGTTGATGAACCAGATTCCGAAAAACTTCTGGTTGAGTTTCATAATGGATTTTGTGGTGGGCATTATGCAGCAGACACCACAGCCCACAAGATCCTTAGATCAGGTTACTATTGGCCCACTTTATTTGCTGATGTGCACAAGTTTGTCAGATCTTGTCCCCAATGTCAGTTGTTCACTGGGAAACAGAAATTGGCAACTTTACCTCTTGAGCCAGTAGTTGTTCAAGCCCCTTTCCAACAATGGGGTCTTGATTTTATCGGTCAGTTTAAGGAAAACTCAAGCAATGGATATACCTGGATCCTAACTGCCACCGATTATTTCACCAAGTGGGTGGAAGCAATCCCTACTAAATATGCCACAGATAAAGTAGTTATGGACTTTCTTGAAAATCATATCATAACTAGATTTGGGGTGCCATCCAAGATAACAACTAACAATGGTCCCAGTTTTAGTTCCATGGCCTTTTCAGCATTCTGCTTCAAGTATGGTATAATCCTTTCCCACTCATCCAACTATTATCCCCAAGGAAATGGATTGGCTGAATCAACCAATAAGACCCTAATGAACATTTTAAAGAAGACTGTTGGTGATAACAAGAGGTCTTGGGATTCTAAGATAAAATTTGCTGTATGGGCTGACAGAATAACACAGAAACGTGCTACTGGGAAAACCCCTTTCCAGCTGGTTTATGGTTTGGAAGTTTCTGTTCCCATTCATATTCAGTTGCCAGTGTATCAGATGTTGCATGATTATGAGTCAAATGATGATGGTATGCAGAACAGAATTGAGCAAATTATGAAATTAGATGAGACTAGAAGAAAGGCTTTAGACCAAAGTATCAGAAACCAGGACAGGGTTAAAAGGACTTTTGACAGGTCAGCCAAGCCAAAAGATTTCCAGCCAGGGGATTGGGTTCTTTTATGGGACAAGCGAAGGGATAAGCCAGGGAAGCATGGAAAGTTTGATAGCCTATGGTTGGGACCATATATTATATTTGAACCAGCAGGGGTTAATTCTTTCTTCCTTTGCACTATGGATGGAGAAAGGTTGACTCTCCCAGTCAATGGACAACATCTCAAGCTGTTTTTCAAAGAAGATTTTCTAATGCCCACGGGGGCAGATTGATAGCAGGGCCATCTCTAAACCTTTGCCTTGCATTTTTGTACATTATGTTCTGTATATTATTGATGTATATTAGTTTCATTTGCTTACTTTAGTTTTGCTTTGAAATAAATGTTGCAACTTATGTTTCATTTGGCAAAGATATGGGACTGATGCATTTTAATTTTGTGGCAGGAACCAGAGATTCTTGGATTCTCGCATACTCTATTTGATTGAATCAAATCGAGCACACGTCCCGCAGTTGGAGCCAGATGTTGCCAACTAAGTTGCACTTGGTTGGATTATCAAGCGAGCGGGCAGAGTAGAACATGATACATGTTCAATTTTGGTGATTTGATGACCAGCTGGCCTTTTAAAGGCCCCCGTTTTTAATTTTTTTCACATGTCCATGGCCCTGCGGGGTTTGTAATAAAAACGTACTAGCATGGGGTTTTGTAAAAGACTCGGTTCCTTAGGACTTTTTGGCTAAGTCAGGTATTCCAAGGAGTTTTTTCACCTATCTATTATGTCTTGCATCAGTGTATTACATAATTAATTGGTTTTTCTCCTGCTCCTCCAAAGCTGGAATGCCTGGGGAGGCTGACGGGCCTTAGGGAATTATTAGAGTCTATGGGTCAATGTATATGAACATGCTAGGCGTTAATTTTGAGTCATATGGACATGTGCTAAGTCCCCCTAGGTTGTTTTTTAATTTTCGGCAAGTTTTAATTTTTCCGTAAATTGGGCCATTTTTTAATGGTTCAATTAAAAAATTTGTAATCGGCCTAGAAGTGGCGTGTGGAGGTCTTTTTTGCCTTAGGGGTGCTCGTTTTCTAACTCAGAGCACCCCCTAAACCCCTAAACCCACTTTTCCTAATGTTTGGGTGCTTCTATTTTTGTCAAAATCCAAAAAAGTCAAAAATTCCAAAAAAGTCATAAAAAATAGAAAAATGGGAAAATGACATAAAAAAGTATTTAATTTTTGGAGGGATTTTAGGGTCTGATTTCGACCAGCATTGTTTTAGGAGTGTTTTGGGCTGCTAGATATGTCATAGGGGCAGCCCATATCATGGGCATAACTCCCCACATTATGGGCTGGGCGCTTTCATTAAGGAGGGGCGCATTTGTGTAGTGGGCAGCCCACGTTTCAAGGTAATAGCAGCACTATTGGGGCTGACTGGAATGGGCACGTTTTATGCTGGTGTATGCAGCCCAATGCAAGGGATGGCAGCCCCTATCTCTCCCTCAATCGTGCCACTACTCCCCCTTTGTCTCCTTCACCAAGTGCGCCCTCCCTCCTTGTTATTTCTCTATATATTGCAGCTCTCTCTCCATTGTTCACTAGGGAGAATTGGAGCACAAAAATTATCGTTGTAATACTCATATGATCTTGAATTTGAATAAAGAAGACTTTGGAGGTCAAATTTGTGGTGTTATTGTGTGAGTGGATGAACCATCTTTGGCTTGTATAATGGAGGTAACCTGTGCATAAGCTTTGATATTTTATTGCATTAATTGTACTCGTTGGAAAGATTAGTATTAATTTATGAGATAGATTATGCAATTTGCTTATTGTTAGTCTATTGTTATATGTTTATAAAAGTAATCATGTTTACATATTTCATTTGTTTATGAATGTCTAACATTGATTTCTTTTCTAGATGTATATCTACACTTGATCTTTGTTTGCAAAGTGTGTGATGTGCAGGTTATCTCAACTGGAAGTTGGTGGATCTTGTTTGTTTCCTCCCTTCTAATCTTTTTTTTGCAGATGCAGTCCCTTGGAATATCACAAACACAACTTTCAAAGCTTCGGATTTCAACCAAGATTTGCTTCATCTCTCTCTCAACTTAATTCAAATCAAATTTTCTGGTTACTGGTTACTTGCATTTGAAATATTTCTGATTTATATGCTCATATTGTATTTCAAATAGATCAGAAATATTTTCATAAAGGATTGGTTTAGACAGTTACAAAGCTTATATCTTTAACTGTTAGATTTTCCTTCATTTAGCATCTACTTTTCAAAAGGCTTGCAAGTAAAATCGTCGTATCTCTTTTAAGTCTTGTTGGGTAGTTGTAGTGCTGATATAAAAGATATATATTTGGCTGTCCTAGAGCTTGAAATTTGCAGCCATTAAAGGCTAGCAGAGATCCTAGGTAGACAAGCCCCATAGCTTGTTTTACTTGGTTATTTTTAGTCATTTTACTTAGTTTTTAACTTAGAATTTTTTTGGGTTTTTTAGGAGGTGTTCCAAAGACACTCTTAAAGTGTTTTTGGGCATCTTATACTAATTATTGCTTGCTGGTTTGCAGCAAAAGACGAACAGGTAGGAGGAAGTGCTGGCGAAATTTCAAGCATCCAGGCGATCCGGAGGACAAATTTTCATATTTTTCAAAACCGGTCATATTTTTCCTATAATTTTGTAAGCCACCAAGTCACATTAAGTAGACTGGGGCACTTCTCTAAATCATTGTAAACAATTTTAAACGAGAGCAAGTGGGCTAGCCAGCGCCCATACCCCATCCCCCCAGGGGTGGCCTGTGTCGTCTCATTTTCATGGCGTGATTTTTAGAGTAGTTTATTTCTTTGTTTTCCGGCATCTAATAAAATCAATTAGGATTAAAATAAACCTTGTTGGTCCGTTCCACTGGCGGGCCACAAGTTCACTCACAACCTAGTTTTTCACATTTTTTTTACAAACTCATAACGCCCCCCTTGCTTTCCCGAAGTAGGGTTTATGTATGAGGGCTTGCCCAAAATACGTGCCTGAAAAGAGACTCCTGGGGTTTTAACAAAGATAAAATTTGGGTTCATAAATTTTTTATAAAAATACCAAGGTCTTCTCCCGTATGCTCTGTGGCCAACTTGCAGCTCAGTCTGATCCAGTTGGTACACACCAGAAAGGAGGGGATGACTAGTAATAGGATCTAACACCGCCCCAATAAAAAATCCTTTTTGTGAAAATCCGGCACAACACGCATTTTGTTGTCGTGGGCAAATTTCCCAGAAGGCTTGGGATAACACTGAATAGTGACCTCTTGGAAACCGTTAGGCTTGCCCTCGTTGGTATAGCATCTGAACACCTCCTCGAGACTCCGATTCAGCCCAAAGCCTGAGAGGGAAGCCACGCTTCAAAATTCCGGACATGTTCCCCCGTACCTTGCGTATATCGGGAACCCACCTGCCTTAATAAAAAGATCACCATCACATTAATTTTTAAAATAAACCAAGAACACTCCACAACATTTACCTTTTCTGTTTATGCATTTGTTATTTGACTCCATAGTAAGGCACTGGTCTTGTTGCAATTTTCGTTTTATATTACTGACTAGCATGCAGTTTAATGATGGCTATTTTAAAATGAGAGCAAATGAGAAATGATTTGTTTTATTTGATCAAAGGGTATGTTGTCTGTTCTTGGTTATCAAAAATATTTCCTAACTCCTAGATTAGACGCCTTAGTTTCTTTTTATCTTTAGGGTCCACCCCCCTTGGCTTCGCTAGGAAAGCCTAGACGGAGGAGTCGAGTCCCAAGTGACAGCACTTGACTCTGACTTGCCCCCAAGGCCACACCAGCAGCTTGAAGACTTCTGCTGCGTTTTCCCAGGTGTGGAACCAGGCGGCAACACTCACCCCATTCACTCAAGCAAGTTCGCATAGGTGAAGAAGAGAGGTGCGCACAAGTGGAGGAGTAGTTGTTTTGTCTTGGATTTATCTTGTACTTTGTGATTTCTATATTGAGGAAGGCTTTGCTGGATTTTCTACCCCAAGAGGGTTCCCAGGGTAAATTGTGTCTCTTGTCTTTTATGCTGTGCTTGTTTATCTTTCAGTAATTGTTTATACATATGCTGCTCAAGTAAAAACTAACATTGCATGCATGTGTTTTGCATGACCCGTTATCAGTGGATGCATGCAAAAGTGACTTTTTGCATGCACCGAGAATTAGGGTTTTGGCAAACCTAATTCATCGGTGAGATTATTTATAGAGGCAGGAGGTCCCCAGTTGAGGTTACTCAGTTGCATTGTCGGAGAGAGATACTACTAGAGTGAGGAGGGCGTAGCTGTGCAAGCAGGGCGACTTTCTGAGAGGGAGAGGAGCTGCTGTAGGAGCTAGGAAGGTCAGATCTGAGCTAGATCAGTGACCTTCAGTTCCAGAGTTGCTAGACATCCATTACTGTGAGCTGAGATAGCTCATCAATGTGATTTCTGATTAGTTTGGAGGAGGCTGAGTTCTATTGGAGGAGGGCACATTTCCCAAGGAGGGAGAAGCTCGTTTGGAGCTGGATTGACCGATTCAGAGTCTGAGACTTCCAGGATAGCCTTGCCTCAACATTGGAGGAAGGTTAGGGATGATCAAAGCTCAGATCTGCTGAGATCCGGTCCGGTACGAGCATTTGACATCTAGAGGGGAGGGCGCACTTGTGCATGCAGAGGAGGCCGAATTCATCAGAGGGCAGTCTTCAGAGCGACCAGATCAGAGCAGTGAGATACAGAGAGGGTAGATCAGTTAGAGGCATCTTCAGATCACTCAGATCCAGTTTGGCAGTTAGGGCTTACTCTTTTAATGCATGCATCGGTTGGATGCATGCAGATCTAGAGTCTGTCCTGTTTCAAAGAGGATTGAGTTACCTGCTGAGGTAATCCTGTATTGTATTGTCATTTTATATCTATATGCTTTGGGCTCGAGAGAGAAGATAGCCCCATAGTTAGCTGGTTTTTCCCGAAAGGGTTCCCGGGTATATCTGTTGTTTATGTGTGTGATTGCATTTATATTTCAGTTGGTAAATGCAGATCTAGTTGTTTGAGTCTATATTTTTATGAGCTTATATTGATATCGAGACTCATACCGCTTGAGATCTCAGCGCGATTCAGAGCGAGTAGTGATCTCTGAATCAAATATTTACACTTATGTCAGCATTTGAATACCTGTCGAAGATGATAGAGGTGATCCCTTCTTTTCTTGGAATACACTGTGAGATCATCTTCATAGATTTCCAAGATCTTCTACATAATGTCTCTAAAAGCAGAATCCATGGCTTTCTGGAAAGTAGCCTTGTCATTCATTAAACCAAAAGGCATCCTTAAGTACTCATACGTGCTCCACGGGGTGGTGAATGCCGTCTTGGCTCTATCGTGTTCTTTCACTGCAACCTGATTGAACCCAGAGAATCCATCTAAGAATGATGATATTTGGGAACCTATGATTCTTTGTAGAAGATGTTCCATATTAGGCAATGAATAGTTATCCTTCATAGATACTTCATTCAAATTTTTGAAATCCACATAGATCCTTATTTCACTTGTTTTCTTTCTGGTGAAAATTGGATTTGACACCCATTATGAATACTTAATCGATGCATTGATCTTGGCCTCTACCTTGTTCTATAATTCTTTCTAGACCAGCGGGGCCAATTTCAGATTTATTTACCTTAGCTTCTGTCTATATGGTTGTGCATTCTTCTTTAATGGTATGGTGTGCTCAATGATGTCCTTGTTACAAGTCTTTAAACTGTCATAAAACCATGCAAAAACATCTTTGAATTCCCTAATCAGATTTTCAAATTCTTTCTTTTCCCACGGTTTGAGTTTTTTGCTGATTTTCACGATCCTTGGGTTCTGAGGAGACCCAACATTTACTTCTTTGTAATCCTTGGGTTGGGGACCTTCATCTTTCTTCCCTTTGTATTTATCATTTCTATCAAAGAACTTTTCCATTTGGATCCCTTTAGGTGGAACATGGTTTTCTCTTTCTTTATTTGGAGAACCTTCCCCATTCCAATCAACTTTGTAATTTGAAAATTTTGCAAGATTGCTCATAAATCTCTGTATCTACTTGTTGTCATCAATACCTGCGAATTTCCCATATTATCAAGCACAGATGGTCTGAACACTATTTCCATCTTTCCTTATTTTTGCAAGACCTTGGCATGGAGACAAGTTGGAAGCGGGAACTACCAAAGCATTTGCCTGTTGATTCTGATCACAAGGAACTACTTCCAAAGATATAACAACAAAGTCTTCCAAGGCTAGATGAACTGCATCCCTGTACCTTTTTAACCTTTCATTTTTATAGGCAAATTTTCTTTCACTTGCATCACAATAAAGGTTAGAGTCTCCAATAATTTTCAATAATTTAATGCCACAATCTTTAGCTAATTCAAGTCCATGTAAAAGAGCTTCGTATTCAACCACATTATTAGTATTATCAAATCCTAAACGAAAAGAAAAATGAGAAGCTTCACCATATGGGGAAGTTAATACAATACCTGCACCCATACCTGATCGAGATTTGGCCCCATTGAAATTGATCGTCCCCAGTACTTGTCAGTATTCTTTTTAGGAAAAACATCGTTGGCGAATACTATGTAGCATCCCATGTCATTCTAGCAACAAATTATCTTGTTCTCTCGATCTTCCAGATCTTCCACATGATATCTTCTCATTGGTTCCCTAAGAAGCACTACAAACATCCGTTTTGGCTTTGGAATGGTGGCATATGTCAAGTCCATCTGTATATTGCCACCTAAGTCGGCGGCCCACTTTCTTGATAACAACATACCCTATGCTTCTAGTATGTCGATGACAACGATATCCATCAATAACTCTATAGTGGGATGTGCTGCGAGACATACTCGAACATCTTTGATCAAGCCACACACTTTAGCTTCTCTAGAGTCCATAGCGCAAATGTTTCGGTACGGTCTTGAGACTTTCAACCCTAGCTTATACATTATGGGAGGGGGCATCACGGTTGTCGAGGCATTGGAATCCAACATATAGTTGTGGAGAATGAGATTACCAATCAACAATGATTTGAAGAAAGGTTGATTTCCTCGGATTGGTGTTTTCCATTAAATTCATATTTTAGAGGATAATGTGCTAGTCTTCAGTTTCTTTAACGACACATGTACTCGATGTACTTGGCGGTGTGTCATCCAATCCCAATAATTTGACCACTTGATTTTTCATGGATGGAATTTTCACCAACTCAACAAGTGGGATATTAACCTTCAAAGCATTTATCTCTCATGAAAAATCAACATTAAGATTCATATTAGTATCAAAACCAATTGAGGACTTACCTACATTTACCTGGGATTGGATGAGGGCCTTGACCTTGGATGCTTCAGTAATTGGTGGTTGGCTTGTTTGTGGAATATCCATCTTTCTTTTTTGGTAGGTAGCACCTTTGAATCTGTTCTCTTACATCTTAATTTCTTCACGAGAAGGCATTTCTCCGAAAACCTGGGAAATTTATCGGCTTTAATAGAGCTCTCTTTGACTTCCTTCATGTTGTCATCGGATTGATGAAATTGTCCTTGACCATCAAATAAGTTGTTACATGCTTCAGGATGATCATTGAAGCTCTGATTTGGATCCTTTTTTGCCTCCTGAAAATATGTGCAAGTGTCTTCACCATGGAAATCTTACATGCCCGATAATAGTGAGGAAAATCAACACCATATTAGTCGGTTCTAGTGATGTAACAATTCTTCCATTGTTAGGAGGACCATTGTTGAAGTTTCTTGGATAAAACCTGTTCTGTCATTGGTTTCTTCCAACTTGAACCATTATGTTCTGCAAAGCGTTATTCTGTTGAGTAAAGTCAATTCTCAACTTCTTTATTTCTTTGAGTACCATGCTAATAGTGTCGTCATGAGCTTCAATGACTGTTGATGAACTTGGCTTGGATTTTTTCTTTGCTCTGCCTCTCAAGGCATGCAATATATTAGGTTTTCCTGATGCTTTCCAATTCTTATCCAGCTCTTGGGCCTTCTTCTCAGCGGATTCCAGGTCCCGAAGATTTGCCATATTCAAATGAAAGAGAAACTCTCCTTGAATTGCGTTGATATACTATGTCAATGTGACGACCTCATTTGGTTTATGAGAGTTCGGAGTTTTGTGCAGTTTTTCATAAAATCTGCTATGGAATTGATCGATGGTTTCATTCTCATTCCTCCTTATGGTCATAAGGTTATTCAATAAGAACAAAGGACCTTTCTTCTCAACCCATCTATCATAAAAGACTTCTTGCAACTTCTTAGGAGTGCAAATACCATAAATTGGCAAACTCGTGAACCACTTCTCAGCTTCACCATCTAAGGAAAGAGCAAAACGCCTACATAAGACATCGGGCGCTCGACTACCACTATTTCTTTTCACGTATCTTGTAACTTAATTCTAGTGATTGTCAACACTAATAGCACTTGTTCCATCAAAAGTAGGTAACTTACTAAGATTTGGAAGATTATTCGGATGACTAGGCATATTAGTGAAATCAAAAGGTGTATCTAGATCATCCATGAAAATAACCATTGGAATACTAAATAGGTGATGGATATTAGATAAACTTTAGAAGATTGACGATTATTTACCTCCCTTACCTGTTAACAATGTCTTCTTTTACGATAAACAACTTAAGGATCATGGATAAAGATAACTTCACCTTGGGGATTCGTCCTTGTTGAGTACCTTGAGTTTGATTTGGAGTCGCCATATAAGACTTGCAAATCTAGTCCTTTAACAATAAACTTATCAAGTACAAAACAAAAACTCACTTGTGAAAACTGTTGTCCAAAATGGTTAAGATATGTCGTTGAAATCAATCGAGGAACTGCTTCTCCTTGGCAACGGTGCCAAAACATGTTACCTCAAAAATAACACTCTTCCACGATTGAAGATAAGTGGACCCAAATGAAGTATGTGGTCCCAAATAAGATAGGTGGACCCAGTGAACCCAATGAACCCAATGCTATGATTGACAACTCTTCAAGGAGGTACACTCAATGTCACCTCAATGTAACCCCCTTCCTGTTTAGGCGTTTCTCCTTTTTCAATATTTTATCTAGATTCGAAATTTATTGCTATAAATGAGTATTTTAGAAAATCAGAATTAAAACAAGTAGGGCACAAAATAAATATTTTTGGAATTTTTGGAAAAATATGAACTTTTTAGAGTTTTTCGCAAGATTTGATTTGTTGTAATATATAGTGCAAAAAATTGAATAAAAGAGATTTTGAGTGAAGACGAGGGAATAAGATCTAAGTCTTTTCCCTTCAAGGTCACCGAGGAATCCTCTCAAGAATTGGCAATCCAATTTTGATGAATTAAGTCAAAACCAAGAAAACCCAGGTTGTGTTGGTCTTGACCTAATTAGGGCAAAGAGAGGTGCCAAAGGCCTAACAAGAGAGACTCTCCAAGAAGGGATGTCTCACTTACAAGACAATGCTATCATGCGTAAAAAACCCTAATTAAATCTTACCTTGGATGTCTCCGACAATGCAAGACAAGAGAGGTAGAGATTTTACCACAAAATATCAAAGATTAAGAGAGTAACCCTCTCAAGAATTCTTTCCCTTAGAAAAGCCTTGCAAGATTTAGTAAAACCTTCAATCACCAAAATATCACCACATTGAAGCTTCAAGATCCCAAGAAGATAGGTGTGCACTACTTAACTAAGATAGACAAGAAGAAAAAGAGAAATGATTTTATTTGATCCCATGATGTTGAGTTACAAATGAGGAGGCTAGCCTTATTTATATGTGACTTAGGCTAATGTAACCTCTCTTTTAGGCCGACCTACCTAAAAATGTCTAAAATTACTTAAAATGATTTTTCAATGATTTTAAGGGTTTGTCACCCACAAGCCATGGACTAAACCTCATAAGGCATAATATAATAATAATAAAACGGTGGTATGACCAATGTTACAAAAATCGGATTGGAACCGGAAAAACCGGTCGGTCAAACTGGTTCCAGGTCTTTTCCGGTTCAAATCGACCTCATAAACCATTTGGTTCGACCGGCCGGTTCGGTCACCGAACCAGTCACAGAACCGGCCGGTTCGGTCACCGAACTAGTTAGAACCGGTCGGTTCCGATCATGACCATTTTTTTTTATGAAACCAACCTGTCCGTACAGGTTTCATTGAAGCTGTACGGGGGGCCCAAAAACAATTTTTTTCAAATTAGAAAAAACACCAAGTTAATTCAGGGGGAAGACTTCCGGGGAGAAGCAATAGCCACCCAATGCTTTGACCTACTCTCTCCGGCTGTCTTGTGACATATTAAGGTTGAAATTGATAACATGCATTAGTTCTCTGACTACTATGGTTACTCATTATTGATTCAAGCACTAATTGAGCTAATATTTTTATTAAATAATTTTTTTTTGAAATGCAATAAGGTAAAAATTGTTTGGGAAATAAATATAACTCAAACAATCACAATTTTCAGTGAAACAAAAGACACCTCCTAGAAATGACACCAAAAATGATACCCAAATCATTCATTGAAGAATATATTTATCTGACTGATTTCCCAATACAAAAAAATCTAACACACAACTAAAAATATATAGTAACATTCCTAAAAGATGCCATCTGCATTATAGCAATTAAGATACATTCCCACATAGAATTAATTTATCTCTTATAAATGCATCTACACAACTTTTTCTTAAGATTTATATTATGTTATTTTCAAATAGTTAGACCTGGAATGGGAAATCCCTTGCAAGAAAAAGGCATATTCTCTTGGTCTGATCTTTGGGACAGTGAGCAAGCTGGTTGGTTTTTGTGGAGAGATCTTGCTCAGAACAACATACTTCAAAAATATAAAAATATTTTTACAGGCATTATTGTAGTCATTGAACTAGGGGACAGATTCAAAATGCCCTAAAACTACCTAGAAACAAACTGGAAGGAAAGGCTTTGGCTGAACGACAAGCCCATCTATAGATATGATACCCATGCATGGCAAACCCATCTATAGAATCATGCACTCTTATTTTCTATACACATGCGAAATTTTTGCATATTTTGTGTAGAATGGTTTGAATTCACATGGATGCACATGAATATATATATATATAATTTTTCAAAATTTGAATATTTTATGTATTTTTGGTGGACCGGTTTTGTGATCCAGTTTTTTTTTTTAGTTTAGTTTTGGTTCCGGTCCTCAAGGTCGGCCGGTTCGACCACCGGTTCAGTTTTTGTAACCTTGGGTACGACCTCTTCAAAATGATGATGTCATCATAAATTTGGCATGCTTGAGCCAAGAGGAGGGTGGATACATGAGAAAAATAGATTCAAGTGGGCATAAATGAAGTGTGCTAAGACGAGTATGACAACACTTACACGTGTAATCACCTCTGTAATGTGTAAACACGAATTTGGTTGGGGGCCTCTCAGCCGTGTGTCCTAATGGAGTCATCCCAAGAAGCCCCAAACACCAAACTAGGGCATAAGTGCCCAACATGATGGGGGACTTCCACCACACCAAGGGGCAATGAACAGAGCCACTAAGCCAATACTCCTTGAAATGAAAACCAAGAGGACCTGCCATGACCAGACCATGGGTCTTGAGCCCCACTAGACCAACACTTTTACATAAAACAAGCCCCAACTTGGCCTTTACAATGAAAAAAGACCCTTCCTTTCTGCCATATCTGATTTGATACATTGCAGAGGATCTGGAGAGTAACACTCTTCTTGCATGAGGGTTGTTTTAGACAGTCGTTGTCCATTGAGCAAGATAGTGGGCAAACATGAGAAAGCTTTGGAGGAAATTTGGATGAAAAATGGGCTTCCCAACCCTAATTCAAATTCCATGTCATCATGTATTAGCCAATCAAAATGCTTTAAAATTCAAAAGAGGTGCATGTCCGAGGCAAATTTTTATTATATAATTTGGGGATAGGTGGAATTTTTTAATAATATAATTTGTCTACCTGTTGCCCAAGCTGCCCGAAATTATCTTGGATATTGATAATGAAATTAATATGCTAACCAATTTTAGGTAATAAGTGACCCATATATAATATATAATAGTAATAGTAATTAATATTATAACTAATATATAATAATATTATACACAGTGAAAAGTGTTGATGTTTCTCTAGGGTGCAACATGGAGCAGACATTCTATTAGATTGGTCATGTGATTTGGCTACTGGTGAATAGCCCAGGTGTAGCCTTGCTTAGCCATGTGATTTGGCAAAGTGTGAATAAGGTTCGAGGTCACATTGCATACTCTATGAGGGAGTGCTCCGTGAGGGAGTGATCTATTCTATATTAGAGTGTTTGACTTGTTTATTTGATAGGGGCTTTGATCCCCTTGTGGAATATACAAGTCTAGTCTAATGTTGAATTGACATACTAAGAAGTGTCCGGGACTTCTTAGTGGGTCTATTAATCATTAGAACTCTATGTGGGAATAGACATCCATGTGAGGAGAAGAATAACATCAACAAGGCTCATGGACAACTTTTCTAATAAAAAAGAAATAACCAAGAAGACAAGTCAACCATTGAAGAAGACCTGAGTGGAGAAAAGCATTGAAGAAGCCTAGGAAACATTGAAGAAGAAGAAAGGACAAGTCGGCCCTGAAGATAGAATGAAAAGTGGAAAACAAAAGTACAAGTCGGCCCCATAAGAAAAATCAGGGTGAATTGAAGTGTATAAATAAGCGGCTAACATTTCATTTTCACAATCCAGCTAACACATGTCAACAACTTTTCCAGCTAATGCGAACTTGCCAAGAAGGCCTAGCAAAGGCACAAGAAGCTAATTTTTGGGGTTCTTATCTCTCCTAGAGGTTCGCTATCTCACCCTAGAGATTCGCTAGGGTTTCCTCATGAAGGAGGGCTCACCTTGTTAGGGTTTCCTCATGAATGACGAAATTCTTATGTGCTAGGGTTTCTTCAAGATTGGTAATCTACTTGTAAATTGGACTGATTTCTTCTAAGAAAAGTTGGCTGGGTTTTCTCCCAAGATTGGGTTTTCCACGGTAATTTTTTTGTCTCTACTGTGCATGGCTATCTTTCTATGATCATTTTGTTGCCACCACAATTTAAGTTGAAATTTTCAGTGTGCAATTATTCAATGAAAACAGTGGGATGAAATGAATGTTTGAAATCATTAAGAAATAATTGTCAAGATTCGAAAATTAATTTTCTATTGCTATAAGTAAAATTCAACAAAAAGTTGGGTCCAATAAATTTGACTAATATCATAATTAATATACCCATCCATCTTTTAGGTAACATGTGGCCAATATATAATAGTAATAGTAATTAATATTACAACTATTATATAACTAGCATAAATCCATCTTGATCCAAATCTATCAAGCACCGAGAGGAATCCAATTTCTTGAGGTGTAATTTTTTTTAATCTTAAATTTTTTACACGTGCACAACAAATTTACACCTCAAGAAATGTGGTCCCTCTCAATGCTTGATAGATCTAGGTTTAAAATGGATATACATTGCTTTTTATTTTTTTAATTTGATTAACTAACATGGATTTTTTAATGACTTTTATTTGGTTTTAAATTTTTATTTTATGAGCCAATATGGACTTTTGTAATTACTTTTTATTTTTGGTACATAACGTTATGTTACATTACGTTATGTGACAACATATCCCTCATACTAGGCTATAGAGCACCTCGCTACTCTCGGTGCAATAATATTATATTATAATTAATATATTATAATATTACTATACACTATGAAAAGTTGGGTCCAATAATTTTTAACTAATATCATAACTAATATATAATATATAATTAATACATAATAGTAACTAATATCATAACTAATATACCCATCCATTTTTTAGGTAATATGTGACCAATATATAATATATAATAGTAATAGTAATTAATATATAATTAATATATTATAATATTACTATAATACACTGTGAAAAGTTGGTTCTGTTACCGGACAAACTAACAGGGCTAGTGTCCGATAGACAAATGTATGGAAGATGTGACCACTGTCACCTTAGTCACACATCCAACTTCTTTGGAGTGTCGTAATTTCCAAGGGGAGAGCCCTTTAGATGCTCTGCAAAACACTTAGGACAAGGAGACTATGTCTTCTATAGGATGATGTTAGTGATCAGTGCCTTTAACGAATTAATTTAGAAATGAAGAAGACACACTAAGTAAATAAAGTGCTTGTGGATGCCAATGTAAATGTATCAAAGTCGATGTAATTCATTCAAGTGCTCACTTTAAGATGTATGCAACTAAGATGTATGGAAGATGTGACCACTGTCACCTTAGTCACACATCCAACTTCTTTGGAGTGTCGTAATTTCCAAGGGGAGAGCCCTTTAGATGCTCTGCAAAACACTTAGGACAAGGAGACTATGTCTTCTATAGGATGATGTTAGTGATCAGTGCCTTTAACCAATTAATTTAGAAATGAAGAAGACACACTAAGTAAATAAAGTGCTTGTGGATGCCAATGTAAATGTATCAAAGTCGATGTAATTCATTCAAGTGCTCACTTTAAGATGTATGCAACTAATAGCAAAGGCATTCAATAGTACTTTAGCACAGCGGTAGATCATTCAACAAATACATTCATTTATATCCAAAGACCAATATGAGGGCTAATACAATGATAGCAGCAGCAAACAGTCCCTTAATGACAGTTTTATAGCATCACTTGAGAAGCCAAAGAAAGATGCTTTGAATAAGGATGTATTGCACTTAATATCCACCATCACAACTCCAACATTTAAGTATTCTTTTAGCAATGTAAACAAGGTCTAAAATGTGTCTTATACATAATTGAAATCAATGTTTTGTATATGTAATCAGTGTGGTTTCAGACCTTAATATTTCCTCTTCCAATAGTAGCAAACTCCAACAATTTACTAACTTTTGAATGTGTTTTTTGGTGTAGATGTATGGCAAGTTTGGAGGACTGTCTGCAACTTTTTGCAGACTCAAGGCAGTAGCAAAAGGGCTGTTACAGCCCTGCAAAAAGGCAACCCAAAGGCTGTTATGGCCTAGGGCAGAGCCAGAAATGAGGGCCAAGCCCCTAAGGAGCAAGGCCGAGGGTGTTGGGAGGTGGCCGAAGGCAGGAGATGGGAGGTCGAGGGTAGGACAATCCCCAAAAGGGGAGGCCGAGCCCTCATAGAGGTGGCCGAGGGGTAAAGGAGGGATAAGGGATGGAAGGCGAGGGATAAAGGAGAAGGAAGGAAGAAGGGAAGAGGAAGGACATGTGGGCCGTGAGGTTTTAGGAGGTAGGCTAGGGTTTTAGTGTAGGTCTGATTTTAGGTTTTAGGGTTTATTTTAGGATTTTTGCAAAAACAAAAAAAAAAACTAATAAGCACAAGAAATAAATAAAAGACCTAATCTAACATGATACAATATTTACACATATACATAAAAGAGTAATTAGGTTAAAAGATGACAACTTAGGGTTTTCATGAATGATACCCTTAAACCCTAGCCCTAGAAGAAGGTGACTAGCCTTCTTCTTGGAGTAATTTCTCTTTGTTTACTAAATTAGGGCTTTTTGTAACAACCTCTAGGGTTCGTTGCAAGAACCTACTCTAGGGCAAAGTTGGAGATCCAAGGCTAAACTTGGGAAAACCTCGTCTTGGGAGCGTTTTCACCATGCAAAGAGGATAGCAGGTAGATAAAAGGATCTATTCAGAAAAAATGCAGCCCTAAGGCCACCATTCAATCATTCAAGAAGCAAGAAATTCACCTACCATTCACCAAGCAAGACCTAAAAGACTAGACTTACTTGAGCATGTGTTCTTCCAACAATTCTAGCATCTACCAAGCATTAGCAAACCAAAGACAAGATCCCACTTTCATCCACAAGAGCAAAGAAAGACTACTTCAAGAGGTGTACATGACTCCACAAGAGCTATCTTGGGTAAAAAAGTAACATAATAGAATTTTATCCCATGAGTTATGATTTGAAAATGAAGTGAGGAGTTCTATTTATATGTTTCTCAACTCACTTTACAAAAATAACCAAGCCGACAGGCCAAATAAATGTCAATGTAAACATATAACATGAAATAATATAAAATAATTTAAAGATGGCCTATAGTAGGCTACCTGGGGTATTTTCCCCCTTGGTGCATAAAAATTGCTAAAAATGACTAAAACAAAGCATAAAGCTTCACTCCGAGAGGTGGAGTGAGCAGGGGGGGATCGTCATGCCCCATTTAACCCCAATAATGTTGAAAATTCCTCAACGTCCCCCCTCAAACAACTTGTGGGCCTGGTGACCAAAATGTGACATCATCAAGGAAATTGTCCAAGGAAGGAGGGCACTCTACTGGAAAGGGACCATGAAGGGTGCATCGGGTGATCGGAATAGGAGGCAAGAGCCTTAGAGCTGGAGAACTGTCACCGGAGTAGAAAACAAGTAGGGGGTCATGTGACCCAGTTGTTGTTCTAAATGTAACTTCGGAAGATATTCTTTTATATATTATTAGTATTGTACTTTATTGTACCCCAGTTGGAGATGTTTTTCCTTCGTTCGGGGATGTCATTATTGCATTTGGTCATGTAAGAATATTGAGGTAAAAACTCCATTGTAAGTCGGGGCAATAGTCCCCAAAAGGTCAAATGTAAAATGTATTTTTGAGTCTCCCTAGGAGAGGTCGGCCCAGTCAATTAAGGAAGTCGGCCCCATTGGGGAATTAGGCCAGTCACACATAAAGTATAAATAGGGAGGAACCCTCCCTCATTTGTACATCACACTCACTCAAGCAAGTTCGCTCCAAGGAAGAGAAAGACAAGTTTGCTGGAGGAAGAAGAAGGAAGCCGTAGAAGTCATCTTATCTTTGGGTTTTCTATCTTGGTTTGATATTGTACTAAGTGAGGAATCTATTGCTGAAGAAGTTGCGGGGTTTTCTCCTTTATGGTTTCCCCGAGGAAATTTCTTGTGTTCTTGTGTATTGCTGTGCTTGTCTATCTTTCAGATTAAAGATCTAACATAATTGAATTGAAGTGCAAACATTAACAGCAGTGACCCACCCCTAGGAGCCCCGGACACCAACCTTAGGGCTACAAGCCCTATAATGAGGCAGTCAGTAATGACACTAAGCCATAGTACTCCTAAGGGAAAGACCAAAGGGTCCGGCTATAACCACCTCTCAGAAAGTGCTGGTAACACCCCTCATGGTCTCGGAGAAAAGAACGACCCCTCTCCTTGGGCACACATCTGAAGGTGTGCTGGTACTGGTACCACGTAACAGGGTCTAATAAATTTTAATTGATATCACAACTAATATATAATATACAATTAATATATAATAATAACTAATATACCCATCCATATTTTAGGTAATACATTACCCATATATACTATATAAAAGTAATAGTAATTAATATTATGACTAATGTATAATAATATTATACTATAATTAATATATTATAATATTACTATATACCATGAAAAGTTGGGTCCAATAACTTTTAACTAATATCATAACTAATGTTAATATATAATTAACTTATAATAGTAGCTAATATTATAAGTGATACCTATGCTGCATGGGTATCGCTCCCGGCCCTTAGGAAGGGCGTACCCGACATTCCGACGTACCAGGGAGCTTTGGAGCTGGTACGAAACGCTCCAAAAGTGGTGGGAGCTTCCTCGGATACTCGGGAGCTTTTCAAGGACCTCGCAGAGGTGAAATGGCCGCTTCGGATAGGAGTTTCCTAGGGATACTTGTGGTTGGGAGCTTGAGGAAGCTCCTGATCCATCGAGGGGCTTTGAGAAGCCCCTCGATGGATCAGGAGCTTCCTCAAGCTCCCAATCACAAGTACCCATGTTTTGGAGCTTCCTCAAGCTCCCAACCTGTTGTCTGTCGAGATGCACACAAGGAGCAGAAATCTTTCGAAAGCTGTTCCCTCATTGCAAGTGGAGAAAGTGTGGCCTTGGGGGCAAGCAATGAGCCAGGTACTGTCACCTGAATCCCAGCTCCTCCGTTTAGGCTAACTCCTAACGAAATCAAGGGGGGTAGTCCCTACAAAGAATTTACTATGGCTCAATGTGTTTTAATGTTTTTAGTGTATGGTGATGCGGATGGGTGTTGTTTAGGAGTTTTTTAAAGTGATGAAAAGATTATAACTTATAAATAGACACAAGATAAGTGCGAAACAATATATCAGATCAACAGTATATCAAAGACTTGCGAAAATGAGATAGCATCCACAGATAAATGACTTAAATGGACAAATGGTCCAACAATGTAAATATATATGAATGCAACAATTAGACCAGTGCCTTATGGAGTCAAAGAATGTATAGTGCTGGGGGATGCTGAAGATACAAGTCTTGAAGTGACTGTTTGTGAGATCGTTTTGCAATTTATCTTGGTAAATTTAAAAGTTTTAATGGTTTTGTTTATTAGGCTAAGAACAACAAAGTAAGCAAAAGACCGGAAAGGTATACTTTCAGTGGCTTCCCCTTCTGATGGTAAGACGGACCGCCCAGATTTCAAAGAGTAGGTGTCTAAAGAATTAACCACTCTGATGTCTAGACAATGGTAATTTCCGGCCCCACCAGGTTTAGGAACTTTTCCCACTACCTGAGTATGTCTCGAAAAAAGGCAACGCCGGTTAGTTGGTTGTGGGGGTGAAAATTTTATTATGTTATCGAATATTATCAAATCCAACACCTTTCTGAGTACTAGCCCAACCCTTTCAGGTTGGCAGAGCATACGGGTGTTGAATAACAACCAAGATAAATTATTACGGGGGTGTGAGTTGGAAGTTTTTATTATTAGAGCACAATGTTCAACCCTCCGATAGAGAGCGCTCTTGACTTTGTCTTATGACAAGGTTCAAGAGACTTAGCTATTCTATATGCCTAATGCAGGTAAAAATGCAATTTTACTATGCTCTCCGGCAGAGAGTGCTCTTGACTTGGCTTACTACAAGTTCAAGAGGCTTTGTTCTTTATTAAAATAGAGACAACTTGCATGTAAAGAAAAACACTTTTTTCAAAGTAAACAAGTAATGAAAGGAAAAAATCAAATGAAAGAGAAAAAACAAAGCCAAATTGAGTTAACTAACCAAGAAATAAACAACAAGGTGGGATCAACCTCCGAACAAGGTGACCACTAGAACCACCAGTCCTTGAGACCTTCTAGCTAGCTGAACTTCGACAAGGAGTCTAATGGGGATAGAGAAGCTACCACAAAATAATGTGGCCCTCGGGATGAAATCCCAAGGTTGCTAACTCAAGTCAAAACTTGGAAGAGAGTCAATCTAAGTACAAAAATAAACTTTAATCTAGAAAATTTGAAATAAGTCTAACTTAAGCATGCATGAAACAGTCCTCCCCAAGTGGAGAAGGAGAAACAAAGTGTGGGAGGCCTTATCCCACCTAGCCTTTTTATTAACTGAATTTACAAGTGCCTTGGGATTTTAACCTTTGTAAGGACTTTTGAGAGAATAGAACTTGGAAACTAATGAGAAAAACTCTTATGAGTTTGTACAAAGGATAACAATTTGTTTCAAATGACATTCATGGTTTGGTTCTTCTCCTTGGTTCAAACTTCAAAAGTTCATTTCTTTGATTTCGTCTTTTCAAACTTGGATTTCCTCTTCGGTTCTCTTTCCTCCAAGTACCTACACAAGATAGATCACTTCAAGAGAACCCATTAAGCATTAGGCAAAATAAAACAAAAATTAAACTAAGTGCAACTAAAATCTAAAGTCTTAAAACAAAATGCTCCCTTTTTTTTTATGAGATCTAAATGCAACTATGTAAAGGAAACTAGATGCAAATCTAATTATGAAATGCAAGTTAACAAAACTAGAAATAAACTAGATCTAAATAAAACAATGCAAAGTATATGATCTAAACACCAACTAATGCAAAGTATGAGTCAGAATGCCTAAAAACCAACTTTAAACAAGCTTATGAAACCAACCTATATTAACTTAACAATATTTTAAAGTTTTGTTTCTTTTGTGTTATGTTTTTAGGGGAAACAAGGATGGACGAAAGGGAGGAATAGAAGAGGTCCCTAAGGCAAAAACGAAAGCAAGAGAAAAGTAAGAAGTGAGGGAAAGAGGAGGGAGCTAAGGAGAGGAACCTAAGGTTGACGAGAGGAGGGCTCAAGGCAAAAGAGAAGGAGAAAACGAAAGGTAAAGAAGGGCAAAAACAAATGGATGAGAAGGCTTTTGAAGGGCACAAACGAAAGAGATGAAGGAGATCTAAGGCGTAGTAGGATGAGACTAGGAGAAGAAAAGATGAATTTAGGGCAAGATTAGGAAGAAAAGGGCTTAGCAAATCAAGTGAAAGAGGGATTCAAGGAGAAAACTAGAGAGTTGGAAGATAGAAACTCATAGATCCAAGTAACCAAGTTTGATAGAAAACCGTTGTTGATGGAGGAAGAGACAAGTCTCTTTGATGTGTTTCTTCTCTTGAAATGAGAAGAGATTTGGGAACCTGCAAAAGAAATTGATTAGGTAGTAAAAACCACTGATGAGCAAAGAATAGCTTAGTCTCTAAGCCGTTCTCCACCTTGGAAGATCCCTGCAAAACCCTTGTTCTCAAATAGACAAAACCGAACAATATACTTTTCTCAAATAGACAAAACCGAACAATATACTTCTAAACAAGGTTAGAACATAGATTGAAAATTGAATTGCATAAGTAAAGAGACAAGGTGAGAGAGATATCACCAAGACAATGTGAAAGAAAACCCCGAGTACTCCTGCATGGACCTCCAAAGTAACTTTATTCAATAATTCAAACAAATATTACACTGAGAATTTGGCAGAGTGTTCATGCACAAAATCTCCATGAAGAATGAGGAGGAAAACCTCTCCTCTTATAACAAAATACAAGCACTAAGGCCTTAATTCGAAATGGCACCTATGAGAGCCGATGGCACTGGATATAACTCCAAGTTCCAATCAAATCCTATGTCAAATCCAAGCTTGGAGCTTAGACTTCACCCAAAAACTCGAGTTGTACTAAATGGAAAGTGGGGAGGTGGCCTCCACCTAGGCAAGGCACCCCCACTCCTCCTTGTTAACTCCACCATACCACAAAACATATGCCATGTGTGATATTCGAGCTCCAATGTACGTACGTGTGATCCTTCAAGGTTTAATACATTGAGAAATTAGTGGGGGCGCCCACCTTTGCATTAATGCATATTCAACAACCCTTTTCAAAAAATGCCAAGTGTGAATTCGAATTCCAAAGGAGGTATGAGTGAGGGTTTAAGGAGAAAACATGTGGGTATAGGGTTTAATGCAAATGAGCAAAAGGTGGGGAATGGAGATTCGAAATGCATGGGAGCAAGCTTTGTGATTTGCATAAGCTTAGGAAGGGACCTACCAAAAGCATTAACTCCATCTCAATCAACTCTAAATTGAATGCCAAGTGGAGATTCATGCTATCAAGGGGATAAACATGAAGGTTAGGGCTTTAATGCATGAGGGATACGTAGGATGTGAGGAGATAAGTGGAGTTATCATGAGTGATGTGGTCCTACCTTCAAGGGAGGTGCCTACCATGATCATAAATACATCCCAACCACCCTTAAAACATGTGCCAAGTGGAGAAATCGAATTCCAAAGGAGATATGAGTGAAGGCTAGGGCTTTACGCATGAGATTTTAGTGGGATATGACACAAAGAGCATGCCATGTGTAATTTCGAATGGTGAAGGAGTATCACATGAATCTTTGGAAGGTGAGGCTTGGAGTTTTACAATAAAGGCTAACTCGCCTCTATTGAGACCTAAGCCCATGAGGTGGCCATAACATAAGGAGGGCGCCCACCATTTAAATAAATGTAACTCATACTTGACTCATTTCTCACTTAAAACCTTTGCCATGTCACAAATTCGAATTTGCACATGAGGAGGGTGAATTCTTTTGGAGCTAATCACTTATGCTGACTGTATACTTGACTGGATGATGACTGAGATGATTGGATTCTTCCTTAATGCTCTGTGTCATGTCACTTAGGAGAAATCGAATTCCAAAGGAGATATGAGTGAAGGCTAGGGCTTTACGCATGAGATTTTAGTGGGATATGACACAAAGAGCATGCCATGTGTAATTTCGAATGGTGAAGGAGTATCACATGAATCTTTGGAAGGTGAGGCTTGGAGTTTTACAATAAAGGCTAACTCGCCTCTATTGAGACCTAAGCCCATGAGGTGGCCATAACATAAGGAGGGCGCCCACCATTTAAATAAATGTAACTCATACTTGACTCATTTCTCACTTAAAACCTTTGCCATGTCACAAATTCGAATTTGCACATGAGGAGGGTGAATTCTTTTGGAGCTAATCACTGATGCTGACTGTATACTTGACTGGATGATGACTGAGATGATTGGATTCTTCCTTAATGCTCTGTGTCATGTCACTTAGGAGAAATCGAATTCCAAAGGAGATATGAGTGAAGGCTAGGGCTTTGCGCATGAGATTTTAGTGGGATATGACACAAAGAGCATGCCATGTGTAATTTCGAAGGAGTATCACATGAATCTTTGGAAGGTGAGGCTTGGAGTTTTACAATAAAGGCTAACTCGCCTCTATTGAGACCTAAGCCCATGAGGTGGCCATAACATAAGGAGGGCGCCCACCATTTAAATAAATGTAACTCATACTTGACTCATTTCTCACTTAAAACCTTTGCCATGTCACAAATTTGAATTTGCACATGAGGAGGGTGAATTCTTTTGGAGCTAATCACTGATGTTGACTGTATACTTGACTGGATGATGACTGAGATGATTGGATTCTTCCTTAATGCTCTGTGTCATGTCACTTAGTCACTGAAATAATCCAATTTGGACACCCCCGGATGACTGACATATTACAAACTAAATTTTTCCATTTAAACTATGGAAAAATTAATTATTAAAAATAATTAAAAAACCCAAATCCAACGTGTCCGGTAAATTTTTTTCGGACATTGTTTTTATTGGACAGAGACACCCTATAAAATGACCATCTAAGACATACATGGTGTCTAGTAGGCTTATACACATCAGTTGGGCTCTAATAACCCCCCATGGTTCAATTTTCAAAATCAGGCATTCCAGCTTTGGAGGAAGCAGGAGAAAACCTTATCGATTATAGCTCGGCTATAGGCAAAGTATAATTGACAAGGGAAAAAACTCCCTGGAATACCTTTGTTGCTTAACCAAGTCATGGGGGACCGAACCACTCAAAAATCCTACTAGCACACTTATTACAAACCCCGTGGGGCAATAGTCATTTTGACTGAAAACAGAAATTGACTAGCCAAAACTGGCTAGGCACAAAGGATGGATCATCTGATACATTGGAACACAAACATTCATCATGTTTGTCAAATGGCGGCTCTTCAGATAATCCAACTATGATACAAATAAGTTGGTAACACAACCCACTAGGAGCTTTCTCATAAATATACCAACAAATGAGATGACGGAAAACTGTGGTATTTGCATCAACTAGAGGTATAATATAGCTAAGAATTGACGTCAATAACTAGTAGTAAGATCACATCCATAAACTTTAAAGTATGTGGAGAGATCTGATAGCCACAACAAAATTGGGGTATGATGACAACAACCAACAGTGAGACGGTGAGATCCTTATGAAACACACTTAGATTTTATGTATGCTGACAGTCTTGTTAACAACAGTGAACATGACTTAGTTATGATGATAATAACCAACAAGAATACTCATACAAAGATCATAAACACATCTATAAATTTGCTTGACTTGGCTGGTAGAAATTTCACTTAGGGTATCTCAGGAATAACAATAGCATTTATAACTTATTTTGTATGGATTAAACAACTCTAGGATTAAGTGCCTCAAGGCAACTTAGAACTCAATGGAAAGCTCGATTTGGTAGGTTAATCAGATCTAAAAGATTTGAACCTCAGGAATGCATTATGCCTAGCATCTAACCATTAAGTGAAACCAATACCATAATTTAACATGCTAGACAAAATAAGAGAAGGCAGACTTTGAATGCTTTTAATGCTGAGTTTTAATATCATTTACTAACCATAGTGAGTGTTATAAAATTTGTCATACATAATTATAATTTTAAATTTTAATTGACAATGTACATTATTTGATCTTTGACCATTACAATTTACTTTTAAAATAGGCAAAAAGTTAAAAACAATACTTATAATTTAATAAATTTATGTTTATTATAATATATATTAAAATTTAATATATTATATTATTGCCGCTCCCAACCTGATGTATCCTGTAAATTTGGGCGAAGCTTCTAGTTGTGCCTGATACTTGTGTCTGCATACCCAGTGTACCTGCGTACTAGAAACTCGTGCAACATAGAGTAATATATAATAGTAATTATTGTCAAAACTAATATACAATAATATTATATTACAATTAATATATTATAATAATACTATACACTGTGAAAAGTTGGGTTCAATAACTTTTAAGATGACACTGTGTATTTAATTTTATTTCCTTATTTTGGGTGAAAACACTACATCAAACTTCATCCTCATATATTGATTTTAATATAAAATATATATTTAAGGTAGCTTTGATAAAAGTGAAATAACCCTGGGTAGCTTCATAAAAGTGAAATAGTATAAAAAATTGTCTACATGGCATCATTTTATCTTTTTCCTTAGGAGGCCCATTTTTCATTCAAATTTCCTCTAATGTGTTGAGTCGCAGGAGGTGACTTGACAGGCTTAAGGAAGAGGCATGAAGCCTTCCTTGGGAAAACAACAGTAATATTTCCAGGGCAGAGGATGCTTGCTTGGGTGGAGCAAGGCAGTTCGGTTCCTAGTGACGTGATGGAGGCATCAAAGGTTTGACCATGAAGATGAGTGCATTACACCAAGAGAAGGCCAAACTAAAAAGAAGAATTGGTTGATGAGCCCATCTAGGTCAATGGGAACATAGAGAGAGACGAACAAGTCAACCTAGGAGATGCTCACCTACCTTTGGTATTGGACTTAGGATATGGTGGAGGCTTCCTTTGGGATGATTGGCAGGATGAACCAATTGGTTGAGGATGTAGCCGAGTAGTGGTGCGAACATGTCTTGCGAAAGGCATGGAACTCTTGGCTTGCTCATCATGCTAGGCAAAGTTTGGACTGGTTATTAAGGGCAACAGGTTGTGAGGGCTATATTGCCACCTCTCCACGTTGAGGCTTATGGAGGTCTTGGATTGCGATGGTGGCTTGATGGTTGAAGGAGGGAAAGGACTCCTTACTGTTAAGGACAGTGAGATTTGTTGTGTTGGAGGCAAAGGGGATTGGGTGCAAGGCAGACTTGCTCCGATTAGAGTGCAAAGACATGCAACATGGCTACACACCAGCGTGCGATCCACTTTATACAGGTTAGCGTTGGGACCTAGGAGTGCAGAAGGCACTCAACCCAACTTGACTCTTGGATGCGTTGCAGTAGCACGATGGATGAGTAAGAATTAGAACTCTACATAGGTTGTGCACACTTCTACTTTGCGAAGTTTGGCAGATCTTGAGAAAGACTTTGGTGAACTCTTCATCACTGTCACTACCTTGATAGGTGGTATAAGAGTAACTTGTTGCAGACCTTGAGGATTTGCGGAGCCTAGAAGAGGCATAAAAGCAAGTCGAGGGGATGCAGCAGATGACGAAGGTGATGGTAGCCCCTTTGTGATAGTTTGAGGCAAGAAAGGTGACCTTACCTTCTTGTCCGGGGAGAGTTGTGCTGATAGATGGAAAATGCGAAGGGAAGAGATCAGATGCATGAGGAAGTACACTCTTGGAAGATTGGTAGCAGATGATTTATGGAGACATGGCAGGAAGATCGAGTACTTAAGCAGAAGTAAGTCTGAAAGCCACGATACTTTGACAAATGGTGGATGCTTCTTAGGATGTTTGGTGCTGAGTATTGGTACCTTGGACAATTTTGAGGCGAAGGTAATGACCTTGCCTTGGTTTGGCAGAGCTGCATAGATGATTGAAGTGTGGATGGAAAAGGCAGCTTTGACATGCGAAAGTTCGTTCGCATGGAGTTGAGAGCAATGGTTGGGATCGCTACCCAACCAGTTTGACACATGAGAGTGCACAATAGATAGAGGCATGACATGGTGGTCAAAGCACTGAAGTAGCAGTAGGTTGGACAGGTGCGATGTTTGGACAGTTTGGAGGCTTATTTGGAAGACTCGGTTACAACAGTAGATGGCAGCATCAACATTGACAGAAGGTTTTCGAGAGCAACAGGCATTCATGAAGATGTTGTCGAGAGCAACAACAACTTGGAGTGGAGGAGGATGTCACACCCTTGGCTAGGTAGGAATCTTGGGAAACTCTCTTACCCATGGGAAGACTTTAGGTGGTAGCATGTTTGACAAAGAGCCCCGATGGACATGGTTGGCATGGACCGGAGAACCCACTTTGGAAGCCACTCCGAAGACATGCTCGACACAAGGACCACTTGGTCGATGAGTGTGGAAGACGGGTGCACCATCACGAGGGGATTTTGGATGATGGCAAGATGGGCTTGCCTTGGCAAGGCGCTTGGCGCCCATGACAAAGACGAGGCACGTCGGGAGGAGAGACCAACACGTTGAGGTGGAAGGGCTCGACGACGCGACAACAATGGAAGCGTGGACGAGAGAGGCACAAGAGACCCAAAGGAGTGGCGTGTGGTGGTGGTGCACCTACGCCAATGCATAGCATAACGATCGAAAGAGGAGTAACACGGGTTGGGAGCTCACGTTGGATGTCAGGAGGTGGACTCAAGTGCATAGCACGACCTGGGAGCATGCGACAAGCAACATGGTTTGGGAGCCTCGACAGGAGTGTTACCAAAAGCGGTCGACCAAGTGTGGAAGGGGAACACGTAGAGGAGACGTGACACTTGGTATGGCTAGGTGCATATAAGTAAGCACATGGCAAGTGGAGAGAAGGCATACAACAACTCAAGCAAGTGCATCCAAGTGAGAAGCAAGGCGAGAGTCCAAGAGAAGCACTGGGGTAGTGCGACTTGGGTGCAGTCTGCCACATCATAGGGGGAAGCATGCGATTTGAATGTGATAATCCAAAAAGGGTTGTTGATTTTCTTCTTTAGGATGTTACAATGTTATTGTTGAGAATAGGCTTGAAGTGTGGGGTGTTTGTATCGATTTATTTCTAACCTTTGTGATTGTTGCAAGGGGAATCTAATATATTTATTAGTGCACTAGAATGAGGGTGATTGAGCAAGTCTACTAATATGTTGGTGGCTTCCTTCTTATATTTGGTCACAAAATGAAATTGGTACAAATATAGAGCGCATCATTTCATGCAATGATGTTACTGGATTTTCGATAATGAGTTCATGAATTGCAACATTTGGTGATTTATAGGGATGTCTGTATCTTCACTAGAAGGTTCGAATCCGAAGGGGGGGTAGGTTATGTATAACTCTGTAGACTAAGCAATCAAATCAATGTGTGGTGGGGGTTAGTTACCTCGCAAACAAGGGGGTCTTATATGTCAATAAGATGTCTAGCTAGGTTGTGACCTTAAATTAGATTGTTATTGTGATTATTATTACTACTAATTCTCGAATACTTGAACTAGTGCATATAACACCTTATCATATGAAGTTTGGGAAAATGCCTTAAATGAGATATGCCACATGATTTCCTCCTTGTATTGAGACAAGTTGATTTGTCCATTAATATATTTGCTTTATATCCTAAGTAGTCAAAATTGTCAATATATTATATATATGTAATAGTAGATGTGACAAATTTGACAACTCCATACAACTAGAGGATTAGATAGAGAGGTGAAATATCTCGTATAACATTTTGCATGTAATATTAGTGGGACACTAGAAGAGGACACTTATCACTCATGAAGGAATAAGTGCAACAATTTGCATGTAGCATTAGTCAAAGGACATATGTCACTCGTGAGGAGAGGTCTTCTCACTAAAGGATCTCATCTTCCATGTTAGTTTTTCAAATTTTGGCAAATGTCGTTTTATCATCTTCTCGAGCTCTACGCCTACATCCACATCTGCACTCTACATTTCAATATCTATCTATTCATAAATCAAAATGTTTCTCAAAATCCTCAACACTGTTACCACTACAATAATCCCAACCAAGCATGTAGTTGATTCCAATCATTCCAAGCCAGACTTATAGATTGAAGTATACAAGTGTATTTTTTCCGTGGAAAATGTCCTCAGGGAAACCCTTCAGGTGCTTCTTGACATTCCGTGGATGGATCTTGGGGTAAACACTGTTGGAGTACAACATGTACTCCTAACCTAGAGGGAATTTACTAGACTTGAACCCATGACCTCTCAACAAACTTTTCCTTGAAACTAGTTGGTTCAAACTAATTGAGCTAACTCACTGGGCTTGAAGCATATCAGTGTTGCATACAAATGTGAAGACTTGCATTCTAGTTGAGGGCTTTGTATGCTAATCGAGGAACGATTCATGTTAACTGAGAAGCATTGCATGTTAGTTGAGAGCAATGATGTTGGGAGTGGGAGTGACGTTGTGTATGTTACCCCCTAACATGTATGTGGTGGCTTGATCATTATTTCCTATGTGATCTTCCATCACATCCAACATTTCCACAGATGAGATCTATGGTTTTCCCATGGACACTTGATAGAGACACTTTCAACTTGTTCGGTCCACCATGATCTGTTCCAGAGATTGATGGGGACATTCAGTATACATGAGTGTTATGACATATGCTCTTTACTTGACTTATGGTAAATACTTTCTTATGTGTGGACATGACCATAGGGGGTTTATGGTGTTACTCTATAATGACTCATGTATCCTAGATTGTTGTTTCATAGCTAAGGAAGCATCATGGTGTGGTTATAATTTTTTATTAGATTGAGTGTATGACCTTGCACTAAGGTGTGTCCCTAGGAATTTAAGCAAGTGTGACACTCATTTCATGTCATTCATATCGTTTTACCTAGCCATTTTTCATCCCAAGTCATTTCACTAGCTATTTTATCCAATACCATCATATCCTCCCTTCGCAATTAACTTATTATAGGTCATGTTCTAAGGTCTCTCCATACTATTCCTATGTATGGTGCTGTTACCAGCTAAGTTGTACTTAGTTGGACTATCAAGCGAGCGGACAGAGTTGAACATGTTACATGTTCATTTTTGATGATTTGATGTTCAGCCGGCCTTTTAAAGGCCCCCTTTTTTATTTTTTTCCACATGTCCATGGCCCTGCGGGGTTTGTAATAAAATGTACTAGCATGGTGTTTTGTATAGGACTTGGTTCCCTAGGACTTTTTGGCTAAGACAGGTATTCCAAGGAGTTTTTTCACCTATTAATTATGTCTTGCATTAGTGCATAACATAATTTTTGGGTTTTTCTCCTGCTCCTCCAAAGCTGGAATGCCTGGGGACGTTAACGAGCCTTAGGGGATTGTTAAAGTCCATGGGTCAATGTATATGAACATGCTAGACATTGTTTTTGAGTCACATGGACATGTGCTAAGTCCACCTACGTAGTTTTTTAATTTTCGGCGAAAAGTTGTTGTTGTTGTTGTTTTTTTTTTTTTTTACCATTTTTTAATGGTTTCATTAAAAAATATTGTAAGTGGCATAAAAATGTCATCTAGGGGTCTTTTTTGCCTTAGGGGCGCTCGTTTTCTAACTCAGAGCACCCCCTTAACTCCTATACCCACTTTTTATAATGTTTGGGTCATTAATTTTTCACTTATGCTCAAAATAGTAAAAAAAAGTGAAAAATGGAGAGAAAAATGCAAAAAAGTAAAAAATCATAAAAAATTAACTTCCAAATTTTATGGGATTGGAAGTCAGAATTATTTTAGCTATGTTTTAGGAGTTGTAAGAGCTGATTTTGGAAAGATTCCGGGCAGCTATATTAGTGGGATTACTTCCCCATTTAAGGGGGGCATATTTCCCAAAATTGGGCACCTTCAATCATGGAATTTGCAGCTATGTTTATGGGCTGTCACATGGCTGATTTTTAGCTGATTTGGGGCTGATTTTGGTAGCCCATTACATGGGAGTGGGCAACCCCATTTGCTCCACGAGTTATGCCACTCACTCCACCCATTCCTCCTCAACTTGGGCACCCCCTCTCCTTGAGTTTTTCTATATAAGCAAGTTCACTCTCATTGTTTTCTCATGAGAAGGTGAAACCTCTGCTCCTATCTTTGTAATATTTTTGCATTTGTTTATGAATACAAGGCTTTGGAGGCAATTCTATGTGTGGACTCTCATGGTGTGGATGATCATGTTCTATTTTAACATATGAGGTAATCTGTGTCTTTACATGTTTATTCATGCTTGTTTATTGATCAATCACTAGCTTTTGAAGGAGATGTTGAGCTTAGTAAGGTAAAGATAGTGTAATCTATTTCATTATTTTTACTGTTGGTTATCATAGAGTGCTTAGAGTTCATTGTCATTTTTGTTTAAATGCTTGAATCTAGTTCTCTATTGTAGTCTACACTAGTGCATTTGATCTTGCTTGTGTGAGTTGTCTTTTGTGTCTACAGGTTGCTGATCTGAAGAGTTGGTGGAGCTTGCTTGTATGCATTGGTCTTCGAAATTGATTAAAGGAGAACTAGTCCCATTGATCCCCACGATGGAGGACTCCATAGGCCAAATTCAAGACATTTCTTCTTCTTCTCATCAACATAAAAAAATTTCAAATCTTTCTTGGTTACTTTGGTTTGCATATTTCAGACCTCATTTTTGTTTAAAAAAATCATAAGTAGGTCTGATTTTTGTTTTAGATCTTAAGCTCATCTTCAAGTAAAATCTTTATTTAGATCTAGTTGATGCATGATTCTTGTTTAAGTGTACTTTTCCGAATATTTTAAGGGCTTAAGCAAGTAGTATGTTTGGCTGAACTTCATGTGTATTTGGCTGATTTAAAGAGCTGATAATTTTCAGCCCTTAAAAGCTTGCAAAGATCCCAAGTAAAACAAGCCCCATCGCTTATTTTACTTGGTTAAATTTTGTCATTTTAACTAGTTTTAACACTTAGTTTTTTCTGGGTTTTTTAGGAGGTGTTCCAAAGACACTCTTAAAGTGTTTTTGAGCATCTTATACTAGCGTTTACTTGCTGGTTTGCAGCAAAAGACGAACAGGTAGGAGGAGGTGCTGCCAAAATTTCAAAGATCCAGGCAATCCGGAGGACCGATATTGATTATTTTGCAAACCGGATACTTCTTCTCTCCAATTTTTGTAAGCCATTGAGTCAATTAAGGCTAGGGCATTTCTATTGCATTGTAACTAAAGTATTAAACGAGAGAAAGTGGGCTAAACAAGCGCCCACACCCCATCCCCCCAGGGGGGAAAACTGTGTTGACTCAATTTTCGTGGTTTGCAATTTTTTTTAGTTTAGATTTCATTTCTGCACTTAATAAAATCAAACTAGGCTTAAAATTAACCTTGTTGGTCCGTTCCACTGGCGGGCCACAAGTTCACTCAAAACATAGTTTTATCATTTTTTCTTACAAACTCAAACGCCCCCCTTGCTTTCCCGAAGTAGGGTTTCTGTACAAGGGCTTGCCCGAGTACGTGCCTGAAAAGAGACTCTTGGAGTTTAAAAAGATAAAATTTTGGTTCATAAAATTTTCTAAAAATATCAAGGTCTTCTCCCGTATGCTCCGTGGCCAACTTGCAGCTCAGTCTGATCTAGTTGGTACGCATCAGAAAGGGGGAGATGGCTAGTAATAGGATCTTACACCGCCCCGAATAAAAAAACCTTTATGTGAAAATCCGGCACATCGCGAGCATTTTGTTGTCGTGGGGAAATTTCTCAGAAGGCTTGGGACAAAACTGAGTAGTGACCTCTTGGAAACCATTAGGCTTGCCCTCGTTGGTACAACATCTGAACACCTCCTTGAGACTTCGATTCAGCCCAAGTCTGAGAGGGAAGCCACACATCAAAATTCCGGACATGTTCCCCGTACCTTTTCGTATATTGGGAATCCATCAGCCATAATAAAAAGATCACTTTTACATTAATTCTAAAATAAACCAAGAACACTTGTACAACATTTACTTTTCTGCTCATGCATCTATTTTGACTCCATTATAAGGTACTGGTCTATATTGATATTATTTCATGTTATTGACAAATGTTGCAAATGAATGATGATAATAGTGAATGGGAGCAAATGATGTATTGATGAATGATTGTCTTGCTTTATATAAGTATATGCTGCTTTTATCTTGATTATCAAAAATATTTTTCTAACTCCTAGATTAGACACCTTAGTTTTTTTATTTTTAGGGTCCACCCCCCTTGGCTTCGCTAGGAAAGCCTAGACGGAGGAGTCGAGACCCAAAGTGACAACACTTGACTCTGACTTGCCCTCAAGGCCACACCAACAACTTGAAGACTTCTGTTGCGTTTTCCCCAGGTGTGGAACCAGGCGGCAACAGGTGCCTAAGTCAAAGTTAAAAGAGTCAAAGTTCTCCAGGTAAATGGAGATAAATGATAGATGCGAGCTATGCCCCCTTGCATATAAAAGCCATGATCCTTGTGACCCAACATATCAAAGACGAATCCAAAGAAGGGGACTTGTCTAAAAATAAAAATAATAATAAAAATAAATGATCATTAAAAATGGTGCAAGGAAAAGGTAACTTAAGAAGAAAATTATTCCCTTCCAAGGCACACATATGGAAGAAAATCATCAACTCCTAGCTCTTGAATGCTAAGAGGTAGTCCTAGTACTCATATACATTCCTATGACAGTTAATTCACAAACACCTTTACCTAACATCACATTCATTTCATTACCTTCACCTTGCTTAGAAACTTACGAAATGCACTTAGTCTCAAGGGTATAACATGAAAATCTGGATCAATTATAGTTGCACCATGGTAATTCTAAGGTTATTGGGATAATTAATCAAAAGTGAGTGAGTTATTTAGAAAAGTGCACTTGAAAGCCTTTTATGTTAGTGTTCTGCATATATGAAAGTGTTTTTCCTAAGTCATACTTTATATAGTCTAACACTTGGCTTCTCTATAGTTGTTTCATGTCCCCTCCTAGGTGGTGTGCCCCCTTTCTTCATGCACATGTGTGAACCTTTGGAGGCATTCTCCTTCATCTTATTGGCATGTGATATTGTGCATCTTCAGCTTATGATATGTGCATCTTGTAGTGGGTTTTGTAGTCCTTTGATTGCAAGTTTACTAAAGGATTTTTCAGCTTTTGAAGTCTTCCAATTGAGTGGAGAAATAATGGTTGGCTATCAAAGACAAGGACCAGGGTATGGATTATTCTACCCACTCTTACTCTTTGATCACCAGGAGCTTCTCTTGCTTATCCATTGACCCCATGCCCCTTCCACTAAACAATAGGCACTAGTCAAGAGATTCACTTTCTTTCTTTTAGCCAACTCAATACATCATTTATCTCTTTTTAAAGTTTGTTTGGGTTAAACCTGAAAATTAACACTTAATCTTATACATTAAAACAAGTAAATGACAGCTAAACAAACCCCCCTTTTGGGGCTGCATTTAAATTCAAGATCATGGTGAAATATTAATCCTTTACTTGCTGGTTATAATATGAAGTAAAACTGAGAGTTATGGTCTTTTCCAGATTTTGTTTAGTTCCAAATGGTTGAATTTACTTATGTTTTTTATGAGCTAAACCTTTTTAGTTTGGAGTTGTATTCATGATATCACTACATGCACTCTTAAACAAGTTTTCTAAATGTTATTTTCAGATCTTTACTGTTTACATGGTTCATTTACTTACAATTTCAGATCTGAGATTTAGTTGCTATTAGCACACAAGTAATCTGTCACTTATGTTAATAGCACATGCAAGTAACTAAACACATCTCTTGTCTTTTATTTACTTCTATTTTTTCAGCACTTTGTATGCAATTTCATTTTATAAGTTGCTGGGATCTATATGTTGTTGCAACCACTAATTTTCTGGAAAATATTTCTTTGAAGTTGCCGATTTATTTCTGAAATAAAGGATCAGGTTCTGTTGGCAAAACCAACAATAGAAAACCAGTCCAATGTTGTCTAAGTTATATTTATCATTTTTAGGATTAAGTCGCAATTTACATTGAAACTTTGATGTGGTTAAATCAACTTCTTATTCATTGCTGATTCACACGTGCTTTACTGATCATCATAGCAGCAATCTTTCTTGTTGATCAATACTTTTATGAGTCATACTTAACAAGTAATTGATAATTTCTTATTGCAATAAGTTTCTTGTTTCCTTGGCAAATTCACTGGATGATTTGGGGTTCATTTGTAACTTGTCATCATTCCATTTCTAATTTATGTTCAATTCATAAACTATTTTAAACATCCTTTCCAAGTTAGGGGTTTATAAGTTGCAAATTAGGGAACATCTTTTATTGTGAAGGGCCTGAGTGTCATGCCAATTTCTTAGGTGCACATACATATATAGTATAATTTGTGTTCATTAAAGGAATGAAAGAAAATTCACTTGAGTTTATTGAAAGGAATTTGACTGCCTTCTTATTTATAGAAGTGTCTCTCATCATTCTTAAACCAAATGTCAGTGCTGAATACAGTGTGTGCATGTCTTCTACATTGGGATGTTATCTACCCTGATAAACAATGGGATTAGCTTTGAGCATTTATATTAGGTTGGTTGCATCTAAAAAAAGTAGTTAGAAAATTTTCGTGCGATTTGTCAATGCCCAGGGTTCCTTTGTCGGGTAGAAGTACCATTGTGTCTAGAATGAGATGCAAAGATCATAAATATTTATAATATGTAACTATCTCTTTTCTATGTCAGGTACATTGCGGATTTATCCAAAATGGAGGTGCAGATATGGATGTAGTAGACAGGGATTATGTGAAGAAATGTAAATTTGTTGTTGCTTCTGGTATCTTTGATGGTTATGATACGCCCCATCAGCCTTCCAACATAAGTGCTCGCTCCAAAAATCTCTTCTGCTTTCTAATGGTGGTGGATGAGAAAACTCTTAGTTACATAAGAAAGAATGAAAAAATAATGGAGGATAGCAATGGAGGACGATGGGTTGGTGTATGGCATCTCATATTATTACGGAATCCACCTTATGATGAACCTAGAAGAAATGGAAAAGTACCAAAAATATTAACACACAGGCTGTTTCCAGAGGCTCAATACAGCATTTGGATTGATGGTAAGATGGAGCTTATTGTGGATCCCTTGCTTATACTTGAAAGGTAAGTGGCCCTGAAAATATTATTCCATCTCAAGGGATTATTCACATTTTGAATCATAAGCTTGAAAGTTTGGTATCTTGTGATTTGAGCTAGCTAAGAGATTTGTTGGGTTTTTTTTCTAAAATCCAAGATTCAAAGTTTGAACCTTTCATCAAAGTTGAAAATATCCACCTTCATGCATAATAAACTTACCATTTTTCTCAATAACTACTGCTTCAATTAAACTAACAGACAAATTCAGTGTCAGCACCTGGAGCACATCTTTATCCTTGGGTGATTTAACAATTCTGGTAATATCAGCAGTAAAAACGAAAAACTGAGGATGGCCATCTTAGAAAAAGTATCCCAACCTCTTTAAAATATAACCATGAGTCTTAAACTCACTGTGCTAAGTAACGGTTCCAGGAACCACTAAAAGCCTCAGTGATCTTTCTGCAAATTTATTATTCCTTGATCTCAAATTGGTCTGTAATAATAGCTTGGATGATTTAGTAAACTAGTTGTGCATCAAATCCCTCATAACAAAATCGTATATCATGACATGGTTTTAGGGAGCTGCATTATTACATATCAGCATGCGTTCTTGTACTTTGTACATATTTTATCCTTTAAACATTCTACAGATAGTGTTCTCCTTCCAGGTACTTATGGAGAGGGGGACATAAATTTGCAATTGCACAGCATAAGCATCATCGAAGTATTTATCAAGAAGCAGATGCTAACAAACGAAGGAAGCGGTATGCAAGACCATTGATTGATTTGCACATGAAAATATATCGCTATGAAGGATTGGAACCTTGGAGCAAGAAGAAACCTACACCAAGTGGTAAGTCTTCATGCTGCCATCTGATAAATTTTAAAATTCAGAATACTTATTTTTGGTAGTTGAGACAATAAAATACTGAAATATAAAAGTATTTGCAGATGTCCCAGAGGGTGCAGTCATTATTCGGGAACATACTCCTTTGACCAATTTGTTTTGCTGCTTGTGGTTCAACGAGGTTAACCTGTTGACACCACGAGATCAGCTTAGTTTTGGCTATATTGTATATAGGTTGAATGGGTCGTTTCCATTCTTCATGTTCCCCAACTGTGAATATAATTCATTATTCATCTTACATAAACACACCCGTGAGCACTCGTCTAAAATTGAATGGGTGAAATCAACAGATGAGTTTAAAGGTAATGGTAGTGTGATGAAAGAAAGTAAGGGAGGCCTGGGTCTTTGGACGCCATATCCTGCTAATTTGGATCCTGTAGAAATTCCATTAGTATGAACATTTTCTCGGTGCCAAAGAATGACTGGCACTGCATTTTTGGCATTCATAGAAGTTCTAGATTCTTTGCTTGTATTCTCCTGGTATTTGAGGTTGTTGAGAATTGAGAATTCTCAACTAAGCAAAGTCTGTAATGATAATGGGCAGGATTGAGGTGTATCTTAATTTAATTGATTGATTTTATCTTTTTACATAATTAATGCTTCCACACCTAATTTTGAATTGGAAAAACAAATCTGTATCTATGACGGCATTCAAGTGTCCATTTTAGCATTAGTTTGTGTATTGCCTATATACTTTACATTTGAGCGCAACATTGCTCTAATAGATCAGTTTAATTTAGTGAAAGTAAAATACTTTCTCCAAAGTAAATCAAACTAAGCATCGATATATTTTCTAAAAATAAATTATGAGGGATATAAGAATGCTAAAAACTGCACATTTGCAGGACTTGAAAAGAATCTTCTCTGTAAAAAGGCTGAAATTTTCATTTTAGAACTTGAGTTATTGGAGAGTGGGAAATGGCCATATGAAAAGGTGGCCAGAAAATAGATCTCAAGATAACCTTCTGAGTCCTATATGTAACCCTGCTTTATGTTGTACTAGAAGTAGTTAATGGCCATTTCAGTGTCAACTGAATTGAAGTTTGGTAGCCTGGTAAATTTGAACTATTGATTTTTTTGAAGTTTTTTTTTTCCTTGGAAAAAAAGCGATGATTTTCTAGAAGTTATTTTGCATTTTGAATTTTAAACTAACCATAACAGTTGTACAATGTTTAAATGCTAACCTTATTGTAGTGAGCATTGTTTTTTAACCTTGAAGAAGTATTTGTATTAAAAGGCCCAGGATGAGAAGCAGATAAAGAACTCAGCATTTCACCGACAGTAATAACTTGTTGAAACTGAGCTTTTATTTCCAAGGAAAGCTTCATGGGAAAACTCATGGGATGTTTCCCCACATTTATAGATGACATCCCTAGTAAACTCATAGAAGATTTAGTTTGGTTTCCCAAGTGTCTTGCAGAATAGCAAAAAGGGCTCTCCCCTTGGAGGTCACGACACTCCGAAGCAGTTCAAGGGTGTGACTGAGGTGACATTGGGTCACTACCCTTTTGCATTGTTTATTGGACACTGGCCCTACTAGTTTGTTTGGTAACGTTTTTGGCGCTGTTGCTGGGACATTTCAAAGATTGAAGTGGTTTATCCGAAGTCATTTACACCCTTGGCAAAAACGACCCTTAGGTAAGAACTCAAGGTGAGTCCTTCTCTTAACAACTGGAGCATATTTATTAGGACTAACCCTGCAGGGCTTATCTGATGACTCCATTGGCGATTGCTCCTTTCATCATCTCAGGTATGTTCTTGTTGTTAGTTTTTTACTTGTTTAGCATAATAACATTAAACAATCTATCACTGAAAGAAATACAAGCACAACAAACACAATGAACACAATATTTCTCTCCGGGAAACCACAAGGGAGAAAACCTCGACAAAACTTCCTCAATATAGAATTCACAAAGTACAAAGATAAATCCCAAGACAAAATCAACTTATCTTCCACTTGTGCGAACTTCTCTCTCTCTCCTATACGAACTTGTGTGAGTGAGTTGAGTGATTACAAATGAGAGACTCATCCTCTATTTATATTCTTCCGTTGGGGTGACTTTTCCCCAACTGGGCCGACTTCTCCTAACTGACTGGGCCGACTTGTCAAATACAAAACATAATAATATTTTCTGGGTCCTTCTAGGCCGACACAAGACCTAGGGTTTACATTGACTCTTTCAATGACTCTTACATTATTAATTACACCAATGACATCTCCCGAAGGAGGAATACAGTAATACAATACACAAGTACAAGTAGAATATCTTCCGCAGTTTCATTTCTTTAACACTTGTTTGGTACTTTGGTGAGATTTGTTTAAGTCTAACTTGGCAGGTCTCTCTTGGCGACTCCCATCGAAGAAAATAAAAGTACTCTGCAAGGACTAGGCCGACTCAAGAAGGAAGATATGGCATCCTTTGATGAAGCATGGATGTGCCATCCTTGGTTTGAACAACTGGATTTCTCAAATATTCCAGGGTATCCAAATGTTGTGGATAGAGATGCCTTCCTAGTGGTTCCAAAGTTTAAGGCTCTTCGAGAATAGGGTGTAGAACACGTGCTTGCATTTATAGAATATCTTAAGGAATGGGATATCGTGGATGAGGACGTTAGAATGAAATTATTGGTAATATCTCTTAACTTCCTGATTAATCATCACGAAGAGAAATGGTATAAGAATATTCCTCCCAAGGGGATATCTTCATTTTATCAATTGGTTGAAGTGATTTGCAATGAAGTGGGTCCCTGGATGTGCGAAGAAGTTACTGAAGCCCTAGACTCTCTTCCAAGGAAAGAGGAGATCCAAGAGGTCCTTGTTCTAGTCGATCTTGTCAAAGAGGTAACAGAAGACCCGAGAGCATACCTCACTAAAGAAATTCGAGAGGAAGATCAAGATGGTTTGCTCGAAGAATCTATTGTTCAAGACCTTGTGGATGACATCATAAGCCTTATGCCCGAAGATAAAGTTCCTCATGAAGATGAATATGATTGTGATCCTATAAATGAAGACCAAGAAGTCTTGGTTGAAGAAATTGAAGAACATAAGGAAATAGTGAGTTCTCCTTGCCATCATAGAACAATTTCTTATGATATTTCGGATCTCTTGAAGCAGAATGACATGATTCATGAGGATGATGATTATTGGAAGTTTATGGGTCCACCACTTTACGATTCTTCAAGACCTAGCAATGTTGTTTCCAAACCCTTCAGTGACGAATACTTTGAAGAAGAATTCAATAAAGTCTTCCCACCATTCAAAGAAGAACCAAAGGCTAGTATGGATCAGCTTGAGCCAGAATTTGACATTGGTTGGAATGAAGAAGTCATGATTACCTCGAGCAGGGACATCGAAGATATAATCAGTGAAAGCCTTGCTGAACAAGATAATATTATTCCATCTCCTTATGATGCTAATAATGAAGATTGGGTTAACCCCTTTGCTCTTACATTTGATGAAGAAGTATCTTAGGATGTGGGTCTTCTTGCCATTATAGATGATCACCATATGCAGATATTTCGACATGATGAAGGGGTTGAAGACTTTGAAATCCTTATTTTGGATGAGACTTCTATGAGCCCAGATCATTCGTGCATATCGAGTATCAAGAAGGGTGGAGTATGTCATACAAAGGGTTCCTTTATAGACGTTATGCCCATGGTGTGCCCTAATCAGCAGAATTTTTCAAAAAGTATCATTGAAGTTGTTTAGCCCTTCCTGTCCGATGTTGGTAAGTTTCCAATGATCAATTTCAACAAAACTACTATAGGTATGTGGACATGTATGTTATTCAATTTGCATTGCCAAAATATCTATTGTTTATCTTTCCGATTGAAAAGTGAAGGTATGAATTATATGGCTGACAGTTTCAAAATTTCAAGGATTATTAGGGATACTAACATGATCATTACAAAGATGAACAATGTACTTGTGTATCCAAAGAAATGTTTAAGCAGGTGCAGGGACAGGTTGTGGTTAGCATATGAAGATTTGCGAGGTCCACCTTTACAAATGGTTTCCGAAGTCCCAAATTAGACCACCAGTTTCATGCAAATTTTTTTCTCAAAACAAATGTATGATGAAGGTATCCCATTCATAATCCCAGTAGAAGCATGGATAAATGAAGCTTGTGAAAGCAATCATTCTCCATGGCACCAGTATCAAGGCTTCCAGGTTTCTATAGTGATTTAGCTTTCATTCCCTATCTTGATGCAAACCCTGGTATGTACTTAGTTTATCATCAATGAGACCTTATCATGGATTGTCTCTAAAGACAAATGAAAAAGATTAGGTATGAATTGCCTACTTAGTTGGCTACATTGGTGGTATGATTTCACTTAACTCATGCTGATTATCATGCTTAGTGTAGTTAGGTTTAGTTTCATTTGAGTTTGGCATATACTGTTACTCTTGCATTGCATTTGTCGTTCTTTCATGTTCAGTTATTTGCAATTCATGTCATTATACTGCGCAAGGCAGGATGAAAGTGTCTGCGTCATTATGCTTTTAATGCCCTCAGATATTTGATATGTGTGTAGGTCTACAGGTACCTAGGAGATTCACAGGTTCTCAAGCACTCCCGAGAATAACACTTGTCCCGCAGTTGGAGCTAGTGTTACAAGTACCAGTACCTGCTCACGTTCATATGTCTGCCCAAGGAGAGGGGTCATTTTTTTTTCAGGGCCATGATGGGGTTATTATCTACACTTTTTGAGAGGTGGTTATGGCTGGACCCTTTGATTCTTCCTTTAGGATTAATATGGCTTAGTGGCATTGATGACTTCCTCATCCTAGGGCTTGTAGCCCCGAGGTTGGTGTCCAGGGCTCCTAGGGGCAGGTCACTGGGTCACATGACCCCCTACTTGTTTTCCACATCGTTGACAGTGTTTCAACTCTAAGGCACTTTCCTCCTCTTTTGGTCACCCTATGCACCCATCCTGGCCCCTTTCTAGCAGAGCGCCTTCTATACTTGGTGCATTTTTAGTAATGACATCATCCTTTGTCACCAGGCCCATAGGCTTGTAGAGGGGGGATGTTGAGGGTTTTTCAGCATTGTTTGGGTTAGATGGGACATTACGATCTCCCCCTGCTCACTCCACCTTTCAGAGTAAAGCCTTTTGTTCAATTTTACCTATTTTTAGTAGTTTTTGGTCACCTAGGGGGGAAATACCCCAGGTTGCCACCTTTTAGCCATCTTTTAGACTATTTTATATTATTTCATGTTATATTTTTACATTGACATTATATTGGCCCATTGACCTGGTTATTTTGTAAAAGTGAGTTGAGAACACTATAAATAAAACTCCTCACTTCATTTATAAATCATAACTCATGGGATAAATTACAATATGTTTCTCTTTTACCCAAGATAGGCTCTTTGGATGTGATGCGCACCTCTTGGAGTTTTCTCTTCTTTGGTTTATGGATGAAAGCTGGATGTTTTCTAGGGTTTTGCTCATATATGGTGGATGCTAGGAATTGTTGGAACAACACAAAGCTCAAATATGTCTTGTTTTAGCCTTGCTTGGTGAAGGTAGGTGAGTTTCTTGCTTCTTGATCATTGAATGGTGGCCATAGAGCTGCATTTTTTTTTTCCTGATTTAGGCCTTCTTGTCTGCCTTCTATATTCTTTGCATGGTGGAAAATGCTTAATAGATGAGGTTTTCCTAGTTTGGCCTTGGATTTTTAATTTTTCTCTAGATTAGACTCCCATAACGAACCCTAGAGGTTCTTGTAGGAAGCCCTAGTTTAGAAGTAAAAAAAAAATCATTCAAAGAGGGAGGCTAGTCACCTTTCCTCTAGGCCTAGGGTTTCATCCATTAAAACCCTAGTTATCAACTTTTATCAAATTTACTTGCATTTTCATGTGTAATTTTGTATTTTCATGGTAGAATTAGGGTTGGAATTAGGTCTGCAATTTTATGTTTGAAACCCTAAAAAGTAAAAAAATATTTTTTTTTTCAAATTTTTCGTTTCCTTAAAATTTCGTCCCTCTCGTACAAATTCGTCTTGCCTATTTACCCCTAAAAACCCTAGAGGTTGTTGTAGGAATCCCTAGTTTAGAAGTCAAAAAGAAAATTACTCCAAGAGGGAGGCTAGTCACCTCTCCTCCAGACCTAGGGTTTAGGGTTTCATCCATTAAAACCCTAGTTATCAATTTGATCAAATTTACTTGCATTTTCATGAGTAATTTTGTATTTTCATGGTAGAATTATGGTTAGAATTAGGTTTGCAATTTTATGTTTGAAACCCTAAAAAATTTATTTTTATTTTTTCAAATTTTTCATTTCCCTAAAATTTCGGCCCTCTCCTACAAATTCGGCCTGCCTATTTACCCCTAAAAACCCTAGGGCGAAATTTGTGGGGGCCCTAAAAGATCAAAATTCTTTAAAAGCAAAAAATTATTAAATTTTTGCAAAATTTCCAGCCACTTAGGGTTGTCGCCTCCTCCTATCTCCCTAGGCCTCACGACTTGCTTCTCCTTCCTCTTCCAACCCTCATCAAGGCCACGGTCTCCCTTCTCCTTCCTTGGTTGCCCACTCCTGAACTTACCATCTCTTTTCTGCTTCATTTTCCAGCCTTTTTCAGACTTCATCGCATGACTGTCATCAAGACAACGTATACACTCCATTGCTGTACCTAAACCTGCCACATAAGCACGCAAAAATAACAACATAAGGTTAGGAAAGAAACCTTAAATTACTGTTTGGTGAATATTTGGCAAAGGGGATGTTTTGACTGTTGACATGCTACAAGAGGTGTATATCATGCCTGATCTATGAATTTAAAGTGCTTAAATAGCTACAGGACTGTTACATCAGCCATAGGTAAATTGTTAAATCATCTAGTAGTATTGCTCTTGGATTACATTTGGTTAAGATACTAATTACTGATAGTATACATCCTTGCCTAAGTGCCACTGTTTACTATTGATATGCTACAAGATTGATAAAATAGGCTTGGTCTATAGATTTAGAGTGCTCATATTTGTTAGCAAGTTTGCTCTTTGATTAAGTTTAATTTGACAATTATCTCTACTGTTGGAAGTTCCGAATTATTTAATCATTGGATTTGCCTAAATATACTGCTACTGATCATTTTACTACATTGTTTATCTCTATTGAAATTACCTTGGGCTATATTGTTGCAGCAACACTCATATAGTTGGTTTATCTTCTTGATGAATGATAATTGTTTGGTGAAGGAATCTTGGCTAGTTTACTTTGGTTTGATTACATCTGCACTATTTATGTTTTATAATATGTTTTCTTCATTCATCACTTAACTCCATAAAAGACATTGGTCACTAATATATTTTCATAGAAGATTTAGTTTGGTTGCCCAAGTGTCTTGCAAAATAGCTAAAAGGGCTCTCCACTTGGAGGTCACGACACTTCGAAGCAGTTCAAGGGTGTGACTGAGGTGACATTGGGTCACTATCCTTTTGCATTATTTATTGGACACTAGCCCTGTTAGTTCGTCCGGTAACATGTTCGATGATGGGCTTGGAAAGATTATGTTGAACATGATCATGATGGTCTTCGTCTTCAGCATCTAGTGTTGCTTCATTGGGTTGGTTATCTATTGACATCTAATAGGAATCAATATCAAACTCAAAAGAGGGTTATTTTGAACAAGCACTAATTCAAAACGTTTATTCCTTCGTTGAATTTCGTCATGCAAAAGTTGTGATTGAGTTTGGTGGAGTTCTACTTGTGCTTGTGAATCCTACAAACAAGTTAAAACCGATTGGAGAGTTGCTTTGTTGATTTTGATTGTATCGTCAACCGCAATGAGTATTAGAGTGTTCACGGGCTCTAATAATATTTCAGTCCGAACCATTTGAAAGATTGTCTGAGACCTTAGAGGGCTTCTTGCAACTCCACCCTTTAACAATCAGACTCAACAAAATAAATACTGGACTCAGAAGATTAAGGGGTGTCAGATAAAATCGAGAATGCACCCGTTTACAAATTCACTTCAACTTGGTTTGATTTTATTCGGTTGCCCACTAGGGAAAATAGAGAAATTGGCTCAACGCAGGCCAAATACACAAGATGCACAAACACAAAGACAATCAGAATAGGCATGAATGCTCAATATTTTTCCCAATAGGTATGTACATATAAATGCACATGAGATGACTCTTGGGTTCCAAATTCCCAAGGCGTCTCTTGGACTCCCAAAGACTCTTCGTCTCTTAACCTGAAAGACTAGTTTCCAACAAACCCCCCTTTCATCTGAAGGGGTGTATATAAGTCCAAGAAAAGAGAGTTGACATATGGAGAAAGTTGGCCGCAAAAGGCTAAACATCTCCAACTTGACAATCCGACTATGCCAAGCAAGTTAGGAGAAGCTGACTTCTCCTACTAAGTACAAGTGCTCTCTAAAGTGTTCGGGTACACAGGGTACTACCAAAGGACCGAATACCAAGAGCAACCACTTCACACAAATAGATCACAGATCAACACACCGATGTTTTGATGTGGTTTAAACCCTCTTGAGGGAAACACTCCACGGCCCCGGCCAAATAGCTTCTACGGGACAATTTATTATGCAAAGAAAGAAAGTTACAAATGAGCTTCTCATAATCGATCAACTAAACAATGACCCTCCATGCTCTTTAAATAGAGATCATGGACCAATCAGGTGTTAAGCCACGGATCAAGGTTAGGTTTGATCTAAGAGAAGTTGAGTCGTCGGATCACTCTATGTCGGGAACATACCGTGACCGTCGGATTAAGTATTTACAAATGCATATTAATGCATACTAAAGAAACACACTATCCCTAACGGATCTATTACACAAGTTGATCTTAACTAACTCCTAAGTGTCTAAATATCCTAACATCCCCCCTTAAGAACAACTTGGGATAGGATTGAAGGATTTACAAAAGTGACACTATTAGGAGAAGGAGGGAGGCATTAGAGCCTATCCCCCCTTAATGACAAGTTCCTGAACTCCTAACATAGATCGAAGTTTAGAAAACTTCGCTTCTGTAAGAGACTTGGTGAAGATGTCTGCAACTTGATCATCTGTAGGGCAAAAGAGCACTTCAAGAACACGATCATGAACAAGATTTCTGATGAAGTGCATATGTAGCTCAATGTGTTTGCTGCGTTGATGTAGAACTGGATCTTTGGCAAGCTTGATGGCACTTTGATTGTCGCACCAAAGTCGAGTAGGATGCTGCTGTTCGAATCCAAACTCTGAAAGGATCTGTCGAAGCCATAAAGCTTCCTGACTGGCATTAACTGCTGCTCAATATTTTGCCTCTGCTGAAGAAAGAACAAGAGCTTGTTGTTTCTTACAAGCCCAAGTAATAGGTCCAGATCCCAGACTGAAAACATAACCTGCAGTAGGCTTTCAATCATTAGGATCGTCGGCCCAATCTGAATCAGTGAAACCAACCAACAAAGGTTTCCCCCCTGTACTGTAATGAATCCCAAACTGAACTGTACCTTGAATATATCGAAGTATTCTTTTAGCTGCTTTCCAGTGACTTTCATGAGGTGTCTGCATATAACGGGCAAACCAACGACAAAGGAAAGGTCAGGATGGGAATGAGTCAAGTATAAGAGACTACCAACAAGCTGACGATACAAGGTGGCATCGACTTCAGGGAAAGTACAAGTGGCATAAAGTTTGACTCCAGACTGGAAGGGAGAAGGGGCTGGTGTACAATCTTCCATGTGAAAGCGACGAAGAAGGTCACAAGCATACTTAGACTGAGAAAGAAAGATTCCTTCTTTGGTTTGCAGGACTTGGAGACCAAGAAAATAATGCAAATGTCCTAAGTCTGACATTTCAAAATTTTGTTTAAGACTGGATTTCACATGGGTTATAAGCTTAGGGTCATTACCAGTAAGAATAAGGTCATCAACATATAGAACAAGTATGATGAGATGGTTTCCTACTTTCTTGGTATAGACATTGGGGTCAGAATGGCATCTAGAAAAACCAGTGTGAAGGAGAAAGTTATCCATTTTGGCATACCAAGCTCTAGGAGCTTGCTTAAGGCGATATAAGGATTTCTTAAGGCGGCAGACAAGGCTAGAGTTATTCTGAACATAGCCAGGAGGTTGTTCCATGTAAATTTCCTCCTGTAAATCACCATTTAAGAAGGCAGACTTGACATCCATTTGATGGACTTCCCAGTTGTGTAAGGCTGCAAGGGAAAGAACAAGGCAGATGGAGTTCATCTTTGCGACAGGAGCAAAGGTTTCATTGTAGTCAATCCCTTCAACTTGGGAAAAACCTTTGGCAACTAACTTTGCCTTAAGTCTTTCAACACTTCCATTTGATGCATACTTAGTTTTGTAGACCCATTTACATCTAACAAGTTTTCTTCATTTTGGAAGAGGTACAAGATCCCAAGTATCGTTCACCATTAATGAACGATATTCTTCATCCATGGCTGCATCCCAATCTGGATTCCCTGAAGCTTCTGCAAAAGTTTCTGGATCATGATTCTCGGAAACTTGAGCCAAAAGAGAAGAGGCTCGCTGAAACTGAGAATGTGTTCAACGTTGATCTCTAGGATCACCGGCAAGATCACCAGCTGCTTCACATGTTGAATGGACCCATCGAGGAAGCACTTGTGCTGGTGCAACTGGAGGAACATGAGCAGGCGGAGGTGGATTTTCATCCTCACTGTCATCATCAGAAACTGGAGTTGGAAACCTGTCAAGGAAGTTGGAAGAAGAAGAAGAAGGCACAAACGCCGAATCAGGCTCGCAGGCCAAAGATGGCACAATCGCCGAGTTAGGCTCGCAGGCCAAGAGATTTTCATCAAATTTAACATCTCTTCTAATGATTATATCATGAAAATGTGGTTGAAGAAGTCTATAACCTTTTACATCTTCAGAATATCCAACAAATATGAACTTTTCACTTTTAGGCTGCAATGCTTTCCGTTTTTTATCCGGAATGTGAGCCCATGCTTCACCACCAAACACACGAAAGTGACTTACATCAGGTTTAGTTTTATTCCATGCTTCTTCCGGTGTTATACCTTGTAATGCTTTTGAGGGGGTGCGATTAACTATGTAATTTGCACAATTTATGGCTTCAGCCCAAAATTGAAGACTTAGTCCCTTAGATTGGATCATACAATTAGCCATTTCTTTTAAAGTGCGGTTCTTCCGCTCAGCTACACCATTTTGTTATGGTGTATATGGAACAGTGTGCTGTTGTTGGATGCCTTGTTCAGTGCAGAAAGTAGTGAACTGTTTGTTAACATATTCTCCTCCATTGTCAGATCTTAACTTAATAATTTGATGACCAGATTGTTTTTCAACAAGGGCCTTGTAGGCCAAGAACATGTTAAATACTTCGCTCTTAAGTTTTAGGAATAAAACCCAAGTGTGTCTGGTGTAATCATCAATGAAAGTTAAGAAATATTTGAAACCAGAAAAGGAAGCAGATGGAAGAGGACCACACAAGTCACTATGCACAAGCTCTAAGGGAACCGAGGCGTGCCAAGAGGCACGTTTGTCAAAACTGTCCCGATGATGTTTTCCGAGTACACAACCGGAGCAAACACCATCCCTGCAAGATACCATCGGAAAACTTGTCACCATATTTTCTTTACATAGTTGTTGCAATGAGCGATAATTTAAGTGACCAAATCGCTCATGCTAAAGTTTACTCAAGTTATCACTATGAGCAACAAAAATTGAAGGGAAAGGTAATGACCCAAAGTTGTTAAACTTGTACAACCTGGTAATATCATCAACAATTCCGGTAGCTAGGACCTGTTGAGGATCTTTAAAATCCTTGATTACAACTTGGTGAGGTGTAAAGGTCACAATTTTACCTTCACCAGAATGAGTGATGTGATAGACTGATAACAAATTGCAGGAAATTCTTGGAACACATAGTACATCACTAAAATGACCATTATCTACTGGAACTGTTCCAACTCCTACAACACTTAGAGATCTATCATCACCGACAAATATTTGTTTGGTGTTACATTCATGCATAGTAGAAAAGATGGCTTGATCCTTAGCCATATGATAAGATGCTCCAGAATCAATGAGCCATTCATTTGAAGTAGAAGAAGAAGATGCATTATAAGAATAACCGGAAGCACAAAGTGCATGTCCATGAGAGGTAGATTCTGAAGGTGAATCTAGGATGATGTGGTGCTTCTTCATTGCTGCTTCCAAGGCTGCCATCTTCTTGAAACACTTAGATTCATCATGATTATCTTTCCCGCAATAGTTGCAATGACGCTCAGTCTTCTTGCTTTTTGGCTTGGATCCTTTGTCATTTTTTTAAAGAAGGAACTGACTGAGAGGGTTTGGGACCCTTGTTTGACTTATTATTGCGAAAATTTTGTTTCTTGGGAGGCTTGGACTTTTCTTTCTGTTGGGACAATAAGGCTTTCTCATATGTATCTGCATTGTTGATTATTCCAAGATGAATGAGTTTATTTTGTTCTCTAATCAAGGAATTACAAAAGGATTCAAGACTAGGCTTTTGATAGCTAGCTGCATTCAAGGATGCTTTCATGGAGTAAAATGTAGATACAAAAACAGAATATGCAGGTCCAAGTTTGGAAAGAATATGATAAATGCATTGTTTGTCTTCCCTTTCAATCTTACATTCTGCACATAAGAGTTTAAGAGTTTTGTACTTAGATAAATAATCTTGAATGCATGAAAAATCACTTGGATTTAAAGAATTCAACTCATTTTTGAGTTGGTGACCTCGAATTTCATTGTGTTTACCAAACACAGATTCCAACTTCTCCCAAGCAGCATTAGGTTCATCAATTCCAGATATGTGGAATCGCAAATCAGTAGAGATTGACATCCCAATCAATCCACGAGCTTCATCACATCTATTTGCCCATTTTATTTTCTTATCATCATCAATGGGTTCTTTTTTTTTCCTTGAGGTAATTCTGAAAAGTCCCCTACTTCGTAGAACATCCTCTATACGAGATTTCCATGAAAAATAATTGGAACTGTTAAGTAGAATATCACAAGGGGCGGCCATATTTGTAAATTAATGGCTGTAAAAGCAGAAACCAATAGTCTGGATGTGAAGAGATCGAAAAAATAGGCTGTTTAAAAAAAAACGGCACTGAAAACTGACTCTGTATGATGAAGTTATGCTTGAACACAGAAACTGTTGAAGATGTCCCCAATAGTGACGTGGCAACTAGAGAATGTCCAGCAAAAAAAAGAACCCCCCTCTTCCCAAGATGAACCTTTTGACAATCACTTTACAAGAAAGTTGCTTTAAGTGAACCACTTTTGTAAAATAAGTGATTTCACTTTTACAATGATACTACTTTTAAATAGTGCAACAATAAAAAAAACTTAAGTGACTCACTTGTATTTTTATTTTTTATTATTTAAGTGAGATGCACTTTTACAATAAAGTAACTTGAAAATAGAAATTGCATGCACTTTTTCTTAAAAGTAACTTCCTAAGACTTGAACTCAAGACCTATTAAGGAATAAAACAACTTTGAACCAAGTGAGCTAGATTAAAAGATATGTAAAATATGGGAATGAGGAAGGGGTTTTTTTTGTTTTTGTTTTTTTTGAACTCTTCTTGCTCGGTTTGCGTGCTTAACCTTTTTCCTGCAAAACACACCACAAATCGAAACAAAAAAACTTTTCCACATTTGTGGAGTTAGGTCTTGTTAGCTTGCCCGGAAATTCTACGTTTTCTCTCTGTTTCTGATTTGCCGAGATCGCGCAAGGTGCACGGCAAAGAGCATACGCAGCCGAGAAAAACCCTTTCCCTTTCTGTTTCTGATTTGTCGAGATCGCTCAAGGTGCATGGCAAAGAGCATACGCAGACGGGAAAACAACAATCCGAACAAAAAAAAATGATAAAATATGAGATTTTTTCTTTCTTTTAAAAACAGAAAATAAAAAATGCGTCACTGTAACATTATACCTTCAGATCTGATGAAATACGCGTTTCTGGAGCAACGGGGAACCGTTTTCGATCAAATGAAAACTATTTCCCAATGGAAACGACACTCCGGACGCAATGGAACACCTCCCACAGCCCAAAAATGCACAGAAATATCAAAACTAGAAACCCTTTCGAGTTTCGGCAACAACAGTTCAAGATCTAGATCATAACTGGAAGCGGCACTTCATAAAAGCTCTGATACCATGTTCGGGTACACAGGGTACTACCAAAGGACCGAATACCAAGAGCAACCACTTTACACAAACAGATCACAGATCAACACACCGATGTTTTGACGTGGTTTAAACCCTCTTGAGGGAAACACTCCACGGCCCCGGCCAAATAGCTTCTACGGGACAATTTATTATGCAAAGAAAGAAAGTTACAAATGAGCTTCTCATAATCGATCAACTAAACAATGACCCCCCATGCTCTTTAAATAGAGATCATGGACCAATCTAGTGTTAAGCCACGGATCAAGGTTAGGTTTGATCTAAGAGAAGTTGAGCCGTCAGATCACTCTATGTCGGGAACATACCGTGACCGTCGGATTAAGTATTTACAAATGCACACTAAAGAAACACACTATCCCTAATGGATCTATTACACAAGTTGATCTTAACTAACTCCTAAGTGTCTAAATATCCTAACACAAAGTGGTGGTTTTGGATAACCACCAACCAAAGGGGGATAGCAGAAGCTGATGTCTTCTACTATGTGGTTGGTTTAAAGCTAACTACAAACTCTCAATCTCAACAACTATAAAATCATGAACCATGAAGGTGGCTTAGGCTGACCACAAACTCTATAACTTGGCTTGAAGGCTTAGAGGTTCATGGAATATTCCGGAAAGCTAGCAGAAGTTGTCTATCTTCTACTGAATGAGTGGTTTTAAGCTGACCACAAACTATAGAACTTGGCTTGAAGGATCAGAGGTTCTTTAGAACATTTTGAAAGGTTAGTAGAATCTGGTGCAATATTCTACTAAATGGATAGTCATGGCTCTTGCTCTCGCTCTGGATACAACTCTGAGTGTGGCAGGATCAAGGCTATAGATCTGATGCAGGTTCGCTTGTTCCCACTGGCGTGTTCTAGCTCGTTTGTTTTTTACTATTCATCATCCCCCCCTGTCAAGAATAATGTGAGGAGAAGAAGATCTCTCAATTGCAAGATGTGTCAATACTCATGAATGAACTCTCCGGTATGACTTATATATCTTCTTGGCTATTGACGACTATTGCCAAGAAGGGATCCACCCATAGTGAATCTTCTCTCTTGTAGGTTTTGTTGAATGTGGTTGTCATTGATATCAAAGGAGTTCAGTAATGACAAAAGAATAACCAAGGACATGATGGCAGGGCAAACTTAGTGAAAGACTCACCGATGTCAAAGGAGTTCAGTAATGACAAAGGAATAACCAAGGACATGATGGCAGGGAAAACTCAATGAAAGACAAAGGAATAACAAAGGAAGTGATGACATGGCATGTGTGATGAAGCTGGAAAGACACATGATGGTGTTCTGGTGCTATCATGAAGTCAGTGGAAGGCAAACTCAGTGAAAGACAAAGGAATAAAAAAGGAAGTGATGGCATGGCATGTATGATGATGTGGCATGAGCGATGAGGCTAGAAAGACACATGATGGTGTTCTGGTGCTATCATGAAGTCAATGTTGCAATTTGACATCATTTTGGAAAAGGAAAAGTATGACAATTTTATGAAACTTTGGAAATTGACTAAGTATGGAAAAATTAGTCAAAACTTCCCCAAGGAAATGCCCACCATAATTCATAGGTTAAGTAAAATGCCCGCTCCATCCTGTTGAAGTGGCTATCTGACGATGGTCTCATTTCTCCAAAAGAGTGTTTTATGACAAAGTTATAAGTCTGCCAAAACAGGGTTTCAGGCAGTTTTGCACCAGTCCAATAAAATGCCTGCCTAGGTCAGAGGAAGATGAGTTTGAAGGTGAAATTAGTTTGGTTGTGTTTAGTAAGATGTATTACATCATCTGGTATCATTGGTTCAGGGTTTTGGTGAAAGCAAGAATCCACCTTAGGGTTTGGAAAATTTGTCTAAGGGTCAACACAAAAGTTCAGAAGGCCATTTGCAAATGCCCACCAAAAGCTGTCTTGGTGTCAATAAATTTTACCAATGCCATGAGTCTATTCTTTGGTGATGTGTCTCTCCAATCATGCTTTTAGCCTCCTCTCTGGTGGTCACATGTGCAAGAAATTAACCTGCCAAATTGAGAAAAATCATGTTTTGCATCTTAAAAATAAACCAACATAGATCCATCTTAAACCTGTATCTATCAAGCACCGAGAGGGATCCAATTTCTTGAGGTGTATTTCTTTTTTTAAATTTAAACTCAAGAAATTTGATATCTCTTGATTGATAGACCCTGGTTTATGTTTTAAGTTTTTATTTTATAAACGAACATCGATTTTTTAAATACTTTTCATAATATTTTATATGAGCCAACATGGATTTTTTTAAAATACTTTCATTAATTTTTTTATTTTATGAGTCGACATGAATTTATTAATGGCCAACATAATATAATTTATTACTTTTTACTCTTTTTTTGTAACGTTACAACATCTCCCTCATACTCGTGTGTAACGCTACATCCATACACGTTACAACATCTCCCCCATACTGGGTTGTAGAGCACCTCGTTTCACTCGGTGCAATGAAATTTGTCCAAGTGTTAAAAATAGAAGGTTAAGGGGCTATTCGGAAATGCCCGCTAGAGATTGTCCTTGTGCTGATAAATCATCAGATGGCATGGGTCTGTTCCTTGATGGTCTGGCTATCTAGTCATGGTCTCAAATTTTTCTCTGGAGGTTACACGTGCGAAATACAAGCCTGCCAAATTGAGAAATTTTTTGTCTTTCTGTCTAAATGAAGTTTGAGAGGCCATTGGAAATACACGCCAGAAGCTGTGGTTGTGCAGATAAATCCATTCAAAGGTGTGGATCTGTAGGCTTTGGAAACTTGTCCATCTAGCCATGGTGTCAGTTTCTTCTTTGGTGGTCACACGTGTGAAAAATTGACCCACCAAGTTGAAGTAAAACTATCTCTACATAGTATGCGAGTATGCCAACAATAAGCCTGATAATATATGTTAACACGTTTTTGTTTAAATTTCCCAGCCAAGTCAAATTAATAAGGAATAATTTAGATGTTATGAAATAAAGGAAACTAACTACTAGAAACTATTTACCAAAGCAAATAAGTAAATTAAACAAAGAAGTATTTTTTGTGAAGAGATGTGTGATGAAAATGCACGAATCTCAGATTGGAAGGACACAATTATGGAAAGGGTGTGATGCTGAAAAGGCATAATGATAAGCTACAGGAATAAACTAATAAAAAGATAATGAGGCATAGTGTATTAAATAATAAATAGAGATATATTCTTGGTGAAGAGACACGAGTGTGAAAAGACACGATGGTTCATATGAAGATGATGAATATATTAGACAGAGTTTGATTCTGGAAGTAGGGCGTCTCTGGGTGTTGAAGATGAGCATCTAAAGCAACCGAACAGAGTCTTTGTATATTCGATATGAAGACCTGAAGCAATGTAGAAGCCAGAGAAGGTAAAAAGAAGATGAGAGTGTTTGTTGTGTGTTTAAATAAAGATCTGAAGCAGTACAGATATCAAAAAAAGAATAAAAGGAACATAGGCAATCACTAGAGCTTGGATTGAAGATCAGAAACAAAGGACAGTGAAAGTATAAACATATGTATATCCCATTGAATTTATAAGATCAAATTAGGGAGGTAGGGTGGTACTAGGGCAGGTTACATGCCTGCAAGGGGGTTGTAACCTCCTTCCAGTGGTAGCTGGTAAATAGGGTGTCGAAGCATCCTTTCAGTTGTAACTGATAAATCAGGGGGTCATAGCCTCCTTCCAGTAGTTGCTGGTAAATAGGGTGTCGAAGCATCCTTTCAGTAGTAGCTGATAAATCAGGGGGTCGTAGCCTCCTTCCAGTAGTTGTTGGTAAATAGGGTGTCGAAGCATCCTTTCAGTAGTAGCTAATAAACCAGGGGGTCGTAGCCTCCTTTCAGTAGTAGCTGATAAAAAGTGTGTTGTAGCATCCTTATCTGTTGTAGCAGGCATAAATGAGGGTGTTGTAGCATCCTTCAGTTGTTGCTGAGAAACTTGGGGATTGTAGTCTCCAACAAGTTGTAGCTTGCAAAAACAATTGTAAATATAATTTTGCAATTATAGAAAGTGTTTGTGGTTTTCCCAATTGGGCTTCCACGATAAAAGTTGTGTTCCTTGTATCTTGTTGATACTGTGTGTTAATGAATAAGTTAAAAGTGGTTTAAATTGTTAAAAGTTATCAATACTGATTCACCCCCCCTCTCAGTATTGTCCAATATTCCAACAATTGGTATCAGCGCAGGATCCTTCACTACAGTCTAAACCACTGGAAGGAATATCCTATTAAAAACCACTATGGATCAACAAGAAGGGATGGCTTCCAACAGAGTTCCAACACTTAATAAAGGAGAATATGCAGCATGGAGAAAAAGAATGAGTGTATACTTACAGTCATTAAGATATGGTGTATGGAATTCAATAATATCTGATTACATCCCACCAAAAAGAATAACTACATCTCAGAAAGAGTCCAAGAAAAATAACTCAAGGGAAATGCAGGCCATACTTGATGGATTATCTCAACCCATCAAAGAGAAGATAGGACAATGCATCTGAGCTAAGGAACTTTGGGTCAAATTGGAGAAGCTTTATTTAGTTGAAGAAATAGAAAAAAGCAAGCCTTGCTATTCTCGAGGTTGATAGTGTTGATGAGGAACCTTGCAGTCATAAGCAAGGTCAAAAGAGTAAAACCATATACAAGAAGAAATTTAATAAAAAGAAGAAAAACTTCTATTCCATGGAAGATAGTGAAGATGAAGAAAATCTAATCATGGGGATAGTAACTCAAGCTTCAGAAGAGGAATCAGATGTGGAAGGAGAGGTGGACCTAGAGGCTGAACTCATGTGTGCTCTTGAGGAAATTGAAAAATGTAAAAGAAGGAACAAATCTTTGAAAGGACAATTGTCAAAATACCATGAAGAGCTAAAGTCAAAAGAAGAGGAAGTCAAGACCCTCCAAGAAGAGCTGCACAAATCAAGACAACAAGTGATGGTTAGCATGAAAGAGACCGAGAGCTTAAAACAAGAAGTTTCCAAATTCAAGGAAGAAATAGAAAGGTTGAAAGATCAACATATTGTTGATGAAAAGTTCAAAGACTTGGATATTATCAAGAACATGTCGTTAAAGAATCAAGCTCCCTCATTCAAAGTGATGCTAAAAATGTTAAATGTTGGGTTGATGTTCCCAATGATACACCCTTGCAGCAGAAGAATTACAGGAAGACTAATTCCAATCATCAGAACTCTGCTCATTTTCAAAAGATGAAAAACTTCAGAAGACATGCCAATGAAAAGAATCATCACAAGTAGAAAAACCAGAGATTCTCAAAATATAAAAGAACATTCTATGGATATTGTCATTGCTGTCACAATTTTGGTCATAATGCTGCTGATTGTAAAATAAAAAAGGAATATCAAGATCTGAAAAGAAAAGAAGACACTAACATCTCAAATAGAAAAAGACTTATTACATGTTTCATATGTCACAACATTGGACACTTTGCAAAACACTGCAAGAACAGTACACGCAGACTGTCTAAGGAAACCTAAGAAAATGTATGGAAGATGAAAACCAAGAGACAAAGAAATGAAAAACCAGTAAGCAGAGTACCTCATGGAAAGATGTGGAGAAGAAAGGAAGACTACAAAGATTCAGAGGAAACAAAGATTCCAAGCATCAATGAAGTTAACAAAGATGATGTTCAACATAATAGTGTTGTAGATAAGAATGACATCCATTATGATGGAAAGCAAGATGAAAATGTAAAATACATCGATGGAGATAAAGATGATGAATGTCTCTTCTAAAGTCTCTCGTGATCTTAAAAAAGGGAACCCTGAAATTAGCATTAGAAGGGATCATATACTCGGGGGGGGTAAAAATTAGAAAATTGCATTTGGTATTTGAAAGTAATTAATATCACTTGCTAAGAATAAAAGGCTATCTTCATCAAAGATAAGAAGTAGAGTAGAGGTGACAAAATTGAAGAAAAACATTTTGTTCTGAAAACATATATGTGACAAGCACACTTAATGGTTGAAGTGTAACAAAATCAGAAGCAGAATTAGAGAAGATAAGAGATGATCATGATTAAATGATAAGACTGGTGTATGGTTGAGAAAGAGAAAAGTGTAAGACCTATGAAGTAACATGAAAATATTAAAATGCGTGATCCATGCGATCCATGCAGACCATGAAGTCTATAATCCAACATCATAATCTAGTAGAAGATGAGAATTATCCATATTATTCAGGTCAGCGGGTTCATGACTGTTCATCTATAGTTTTCAAGAATTCTCAATGGTTGCAATTTGTTGGTGCTATATGATTCTACAGAATATGGAGTCATGACACATAAATTGACAACTTTGTCCATCCTGAAAGTATTCTTTGATTACATTGGTTTGGGATGACCTTCCACATTTCACACTTGGAGGATTTGATAATCTTGTCTTCATGGTTGATGAAGCACATGTAAAGATTAATACAAGAACAAATATGAAGGGTACCATTTAGACAATCTTAAGGACTGCCTGATAGGGAAATTATGAACAATCATTTCTTTATTGAAAAAGTGTCGGGATGAGTAAAAGTAGCAGTAAAGATTGTGAAGGAACAATTGGTATTCAAACACATATTAGTTTGATGAAGTTCTTTCTAAATTTGTCTCTCATAAGCATGTTTATGAACCTGTAGCAAAACCTGTCGTTACCTCAGACCACAGATTATGGTGCAATCTATGAAAGAAGAATATAGTATCAATCAAGCTAGTTAAACCCTGGTCAATGTCTAAAGGAACAAGGACATATGGATAATAAATTGATTTCTTGGCATTGAAGACTCCTTAAGAAGAGCAAGTTACATGATACATCTTTAAAGAGTAGTTTATGGAAGAAAACTAATGATGAGTGTAAACTCTATCACAAAATGTAGAAAATGTTGACAAAGGGGAGGAACATTGAAAGGGGGAGTCTATGAACTAATCATCCATGTTCTCTTTCAAAGACTCGCTACAAGAAAGTAAATGAGGATGTTGACCAGAGTATCATAACACAATGATTAGTACCAAGTCCAGTTAACAAGAGGAAGAGAAGCAAAGAGCTAAATTTATTAAAAGAGGAGATATATTGGCAAGGGTAATTGTCAAAAAGAAGAAAGATAAGAAATTCTGTATCAAGGTGGTTACAGCAAGGGCATAATATGTTATCCTTTGTCATTGTTGTCAAAGGGGGAGAATATTTAGATGTTTCCATCAATGCCAAAGGGAGAGAATGTTGAATGTGGTTGTCATTGATGTCAAAGTAGTTCAGTAATGACAAAGGAATAACCAAGGACATGATGGCAGAGCAAACTCAGTGAAAGACTCACCGATGTCAAAGGATTTTAGTAATGACAAATGAATAACCAAGGACATGATGGAGAGGAAAACTCAGTGAAAGAAAATGAATAAAAAATGAAGTGATGATGTGGCATGTGTGATGAGGCTGGAAAGACACATGATCGTGTTTTGGTGCTATCATGAAGTCAGTGCAAGGAAAACTCAGTGAAAGACAAAGGAATAACAAAGGAAGTGATGACATGGCATGTATGCTGATGTGGCATGTGTGATGAGGTTGTAAAGACACATGATGGTGTTATGGTGCTATCATTAAGTCGGTGTTTCAATCTGACATCATTTTGGAAAAAGTATGGCAATTTTGTGAAACTGTGGAAATTGACTAAGTATGGAAAAATTAGTCAAAACTTCCCTGAGGAAATCCCGCCATAATTCGTAGGTTAAGGAAAATGCCCGCCCCATCCTATCAGGCTATATCCTGTTGAAGTGGCTATCTGACGATGGTCTCATTTCTCCAAAAGAGTGTTTTATGACAAAGTTATAAGTCTGCCAAAACAGGGTTTCAGGCAGTTTTGCACCAGTCCAGTAAAATGCCCGCCTAGGTCAGAGGAAGATGAGTTTGAAGGTGAAATCAGTTCGGTTGTGCTCAGTAAGATGTATTACATCATCTGGTATCATTGGTTTAGGGTTTTGGTGAAAGTAAGAATCCACCTTAGTTGACCCAGGGTTTGGAAAATTTGTCTAAGGGTCAACACATAAGTTCAGAAGGCCATTTGCAAATGGCCACCAAAAGCTGTCTTGGTGTCAATAAATTTTCCCAATGCCATGAGTTTGTTCTTTTGTGATGTGTCTATCCAATCATGCTTTTAGCCTCCTCCCTCGTGGTCACATGTGCAAGAAATTAACCTGACAAATTGAGAAAAATCATGTTTTGCCTATTAAAAATAATTGAAATTTGTCCAAGTGTTAAAAATAGAAAGCTAAGGGGCTATTTGGAAATGCCCGCCAAGGATTGTCCTTGTGCTGATAAATTCATCAGATGGCATGTGTCTGTTCCTTGATGATCTAGCCATCTAGTCATTGTCTCAAATTTTTCTCTGGAGGTTACACGTGCGAAATACAAGCCTGCCAAATTAAGAAAAAGTTTGTCTTTTTGTCTAAATAAAGTCTGAGAGGCCATTGGAAATACACGCCAGAAGCTGTGGTTGTGCAAATAAATTCAGCCAAAGGTGTGGTTATGTTCTTTGGCAACTTGTCCATCTAGCCATGGAGTCAGTTTCTTCTTTGGTGGTCACACGTGTGAAAAATTGACCCACCAAGTTGATGAAAAACTATCTCTACACAGCATGTGAGTATGCCAACAATAAGCCTGATAATATATGTTAACAAGTTTTTGTTTAGATTGCCCAACCAAGTCAAATTAATATGGAATAATTAAGATGTTATGAAATAAAGGAAACTAACTACTAGAAACTATTTACCAAAGCAAATAAGTAAATTAAACAAAAAAGTATTTTTAGTGAAGAGATGTGTGATGAAAAGGCACAAATCTCAGATTGGAAGGATGCGATTATGGAAAGGGTTTGATGCTGAAAAGGCATGATGATAAGCTACAGGCATAACTAATAAAAAGATAATGAGGCAGAGTTTATTAAATAATAAACAGAGACATATTCTTGGTGAAGAGACACGAGTGTGAAAAGACACGATGGTTCATATGAAGATGATGAATATATTAGATAGAGTTTGATTCTGGAAGTAGGGCATCTCTGGGTGTTGAAGATGAGCATCTAAAGCAGCAGAACAGAGTCTTTGTATATTCAATATGAAGACCTGAAGCAGTGTAGAAGCCAGAGAAGGTAAAAAGAAGATGAGAGTGTCTATTGTGTGCTTAAATAAAGATCTGAAGCAGTACATATATCAGAGAAAGAATAATAGGAACATAGGCAGTCACTAGATCTTGGATTGAAGATCAGAAATAGAGGACAGTGAAAGTATAAACATATGTATATCCCATTGATGTTATAATATCAAATTAGGGAAGTAGGGTGGTGCTAGGGCAGACTACATGCCTGCAAGGGGGTTGTAGCCTCCTTCCAGTGGTAGCTAGTAAATAGGGTGTCAAAGCATCATTTCAGTAGTAACTGATAAATCAGGGGGTCGTAGCTTCCTTCCAGTATTTTCTGGTAAATAGGGTGTCAAAGCATCCTTTCAGTAGTAGCTAATAAATCAGGGGGTCATAGCCTCCTTCCAGTAGTTGTTGGTAAATAGGGTGTCGAAGCATCCTTTCAGTAGTAGCTGATAAACCAGGGGGTTGTAGCCTCCTTTCAGTAGTAGCTGATGAAAAGGGTGTTGTAGCATCCTTCAGTTGTAGCTGAGAAACTTGGGGATTGTAGTCTCTAGCAATTTGTAGCTTGCAAAAACACCTTGTAAATATAATTTTGCAGTTATAGAAAGTGTTTGTGGTTTTCCCAATTGGGATTCCACGATAAAAGTTGTGTTCCTTGTATCTTGTTGATCCTGTGTGTTAATGAATAAGTTAAAAGTGGTTTAAATTGTTAAAAGTTATCAATACTGATTCACCCCCCCTCTCAGTATTGTCCAATATTCCAACAGATTTCTTCATAATGAAGCATCTGTATGAAGAATGTGTGTGCTTTCCACAATGCTTGCAAGGACGAAGACCAAAACATTGATATTTCATGTGGCTATCTCAATCACAATGTTGGCATGTCTAACTCTGAACTGGAGTGGACGAAGACAAACTCTCGTTGAGGAATCCAACACTTTGAAGTTGTATAGGCTTGGAGAATTCGGGAATGTGAACTGTCACTTCGTTGTTGTATCCAAGACCGATTCGGTGCTTGTTGTGGTTGATCTCTTCCCAAGGTCTTATGATGGGCTATTCATCCAATCTTTTCTCACACCATTCAAATTTTACCATCACTACCACCTATTAAACTTTCTTCAATTTGTTCCTTTACCAACACTTTTTTATCACTATCTTGTATGCTGGTGATGTTGAATATCAAGCTTGCGATATATGTGAAGTTTCCATAAAACAATATTTATTTGCTAATGGAATTCACCATAGATTCATCAAGGAGCATACCAGAATATACTAGGAGAAATCATAGTAGCTTCAATGCACACTAGTCGTCAACGTTGAAAAAAATAGGGTTTCATTGTAGCTCCAAGAGAACTCGACTCCCAAGCCTTCAAATTTACACTCCAAATTTACGCATTAGGAGCAGTCTTCACGGGTCTTTACCAACTCACACAGGATTTCACCACAAGAGCACCACGATACAAGATTTCAACGTAGATAGAGAAGACACAACTCCACCACAGCCTTCATAGCTTCAACATACTAGAACTTAAAGGTATCACCGTGGAATAGAGGTCACACTCGTGTCTTCTACACACCATCAATCAAAGGTAGAAACACAAAATGGAGGCCATGCTTACAACTTAAACACATAAGAACTCGTAAGTAGCTAGGCATAATGGAGGTCACAGACAAAGGTGCAACTTGCACATATATAGGAAGGTCATGGGTATGAGGAGAGATGTGTGCATAAGTCAAACGATGGATTAGGGTTGCGAAACAACCATCTCACTGGAGAATATGGACGTCATTGCATTTGCTAATGCTTAGATCAATTAGAGAGAAATCCCCTTCACTCACATTTTGAAGCAGGAGGAAAACATGAGATGTAAGAGTGCTTTTAGATTCACTCTGCAGAATTTGGTGATTGATGATGCTTCGGTGTGGTGCCAAGGCCACTGAAACAAATAGGACTCTAATGTATTTTACAACACTATCAACCAAATTCTCACAATACAATTTCCTTCCTCATGATCAATGCAATACAATCTTTGCAAGCAATGATCTCTCTACATTCTTGAAACACTAGCATGATGATGTTTAATTAAGTGCCAATAAGATAATGTCACAAGACTGTTAGGCCATGCACAAGCTAATTCAAATCATCCCAACAACCCATTGATACTACATTCATGGCAGGTTGTAAATAGTTCCCACACACAAGGTTGAGGGAGAACACATGCACCAATAGCTAGTTGCAAGACATCTTACATAAATATGCTATACATACCAATATCAACATAGCATTCTAAACTTGTCAATTTGGGTTCAAATGTCAACAATAAACATACTTTGCTTTCATGACCAATTAGATAAAAAGGCCGCAATGTGCACTTGCTTTAACAACAATACTGGGTTAAAGAAATACCATGAAATTGACATGTACAATGTCCTTGAAGATTGCAATAACATTCATTCCATCCATAAGAATCTCTAATAATATCTCATGTAAAAATGGCACTTGGATTAAATCCAATTGGAGAACCATAATTTTTTTTTTTATCTCATATGCTATCTCACTTTGATCATTCACTACATTCATTCTACTTGTATTTGAAGAGTGTTTGCATAGTCCCTAAAGTCTAGATATTTTTAGAGATGCACCAATTTAGATGCAACATTGGGAGATATATCACCAAAGTTTAAGTCTAGTGCCAGCTCTGTCAACTATCACCAGAGCTGGCAGAGTCTAGTAACTTTCTTATTGTTAAAGAATGATATTTGAGATGTTGTGACTCTACCTATGGATCTGCAACAATTGGTAACTCACAAGAAGATGAAAGTGAAGGCTAAGTAGATGATCTTGGATGCTATAAAAGATCATTTGATTTCTCAAATATCCAAGAAAAAACGATAAAGGAGATGTTTGATGCCTTAGTTAGCCTCTACCAAAGCAAGAATATAAACATGAAGATGGTATTGTAGAATAAACTCAAAACTATAGAGGTGACCAGATCATAGATAGTTACCATTTACCTGATGAGGGTTATGTAGATTCATTATCAACTTGTAGTAGTTGGGGAAAACATTGAAGACATAGAGCTAGTGAACATGGCATTGAATGGATTCTTAGCTTCTTGGGAAACATTTGTTCAGGGTATTTGTGCTCGTGAGCATCTTTATTCCTTTCAAAGACCATGGGATGATTGTATCCAAGAGGATACTTGGATGGAGTCAAATTTTAGCGAGAAGGGTGGTGATGATGAGCAAGCCCTATTTGTACAAATGAAGAAGGAAAGAGGTAAAGGACCTAGCAAGGGCAAGGGAAATGTCCCAGGAATCACCCTCACAACTAGGGGAGGACTTGAGTAAGGTCAATTTCTTTATTTGTCATAAGCACGAGCATTATGCATCACAATGTTCAGAGAAGAAGAAGGACAAATGGAAGCAATATCAGAAGCAAGTGTCAATATCTATAGAAACTTAGATAAATGAGTTTGCCACCAAATTCAAAAATGATTTCTTGATAATATCTTGCCTTTCTACTAGCACAGTTTCGAGGGATGTTTGGTATGTGGATAGTGGGGCATTTGAACATATGGCATTAGTCCAACAGAGTTTTACTATTATGAAAGAGCACAACTAAAGGGTTCAAGTAGATCTTGGTGATGATGCCAAGTACACGGTAGTAGGAGTTGGTACCATTTCCTTTCAAATCCAACAAGGGAACTCTTTAGACTTTGATGATGTTTTTTTTTCCAAGTCTCAGGAAGAACTTGATTTTGGTTTCGGTTATGGAAGAAAATGATTATGTAGTAGAGTTGAAGAACCAACATGTCCTTATTAGACTAAAGGAATCTATCCCAAAAGTAACACAAGTGATAGGGGTTAGGGTAGACAATATATACAAGTTACAAGGTGAACTTGTTTTAGCCATAGTTCATAAGTGATAGCTTGTGCAAATTGTGGCACAAGAGGATGGGGAACCTACATCATAAATCATTTCCTTTTCTATGGGAGCTAGTAACAGAGCTTCCAAAGTTCAACATTGAGTAGCAGGGATTATGGAGAGGGTGCACGTTTTCCAAGCATGCCAAGGCATATTTCCCAAGTAGTGAGCATGGGTCTAAGGAGATTCTAAATCTACTCAATTCAAATGTTTGTGGACCGATGTCAATAGCATAAATCTTAGGAAACATGTATTATGTTTATTTATTAATGATTTCTCTTGCAAGACATAGACATACTTCTTAAAGATCAAGGATGAGGCCTTTAGTAGGTTTCATGAGTTTAAAGGTATAGTTGAGAACTAGATAAGGAAGAAGATCAAGGTCTCGGGATCAGATAATGGGGGTGAGTATACATCCACTGAGTTTAAGGGTTTCTAGGAGGAGGCATGAATCATGAGGGAGTTAACTGTTCCATATAACCCATTGCAGAGCGAAAGAATCAATCCATCATAGGGGCTGAGAGAGCCACAACTCATGACTAGGACTTTCCAATGTTTCTTTGGGTAGAAGCATGCAACTAAACCATCTACATCTAGAACAAGTCTCCTCAGGATTTTGGAGGACAATGCACCAGAGGAGGCATTTATAGGTGTGAAGCCAAAGATTAATCATTTTTCGCATCTTTGGATGTCCAATTTATATTCGTGTATTGGTAGAGAAGAAAACCAAGTTCGAGCCCTATGGAAGGAAGGGTTTATTTGTAGGTTACAATGAGACTTCAAAGGAGGCCTATAGAGTCTACATTCCATAACAGAGGAAGAAAATAGTAAGCATGGATGTAAAATTTGAGGAAGATTTTTCATCCATGAAGTGTCATGAGCCTATTCTAATGATAGAGGATGAGGAGCGGGAAACTTCAAAGGTTGATCTAGGGTCACTAGTGATTTCATGTTCATGACAACTAACTTCAAGTGAAGATGAAGAGAGATTAATCCCTCCCAGTGGTAAATATCCTTGGTAAAGATCTCTAGGAAGGCCAAGGAACCATGCTTGCACAACTCGGTAAAGATGGATAATATATGTAGAATATTTTGTAAGTATAAAGGATTTTAACGATTATACAAGTTAGGGTTATATGGGATAGGATTAGAGGGGTTAGAGGTTAAGGGTTATGAACTATCTATCATAGGTAGTGGATTTATTTAGGGTTAAAATTTAATAAACATTATAGGGATTAATGGTTTTAAGGTTATATGATTTAAGGGGAAAGGGGTTATAATAGGTGCCTAATTAGCGGTTATAGAGGAAATTGTAGAGGTTGTAGGGGTTAGGGTTAGTGTTAAAGCTTGTTATAGGTGTATATGATTAAGGCTAGTTTATATTGATTAGGGGTTATATGTGTTAAAGACGATAAATTTTTACAAGGGTTAATGGTTGTTCTTAAATTTATAAGGGTTAGATGTTACAATTATAGGGGTTAAGGGTTATAATCTTTATGATTACGCCGAAGGCGTTCTTTAAGGGGACGGTGCCTCTCGAGGCTTCGTCGTCTGTCAAGAGCCTCTCAGGCGCCGCCTTGTTTCAAGAGCCTATTCAGTGCCTCAAATGTGATATTATGCTGAGTCAATCTCATGACCAATGAATGAGCTTCGTTTGCTGGTCCATGATGCTGAAAACTCTTCACTATTCCGTCGTTATCCAAGCTTATGAACACAACTAAATCTTTTGGATGGTCAAGCAGAGGATCCCCTGGTAGAGTATTCTATGTTGTGACTTGAACAAGCTTGAGAATGGCAGTTTCCGTGACTTTGGAGAAACGATTATATCTCATAACATTCTTTGTAGTGACTGCTTCAGCACTGTCACGATTGGAAATTCCAAAAGCTTTGAAGTATTTGAGGTGGCCTCCTTTAGCCACAGCCAACTGAGCTCCCGGAGCATTAGCCCATTGCATTAACAGTTTCATTACTTCATCAATCTTTTCCATCTCAGATGAGTGCTGTCCAGTATTATTAGCTTATGTTTTCTCAAGAAAATAAGCTTGAGAAATGAGGAGGATCAGTGCAAAGAGAATAACCGAGTTGTAAAAGGCATTAGTAAACAACGTTGCTACCATCACGTTTCAAAGCAATATTATTCCTGGCTGGCTGAATTCAATGCTTGATGCGTTCAGTGTATAATCGGAATAAAGAAGCCCCTCCCGACGATATTAGTGGGATGTTTTTGCTTTGAAAAAAATATCTGACAAGATCATTTTTTATGACAGAGATCCAGCTGATATTTCCTCTGCAAAATGTTTTACAGAATTGATGTTCACCATCTTGAAATCTTCGCTGGCCTCGTTCAATTCATCTAATTCCTCTGGAACATTGGGCATCCGTCGAATCTTTCCAGGATAGCCTTGGCCTTTTCTTGGTGGCCTCTCTCGATCGGGTTGTTGGGTGTGGCTGCCAGGATCAACAAAGAATTCATTGATTTACGTTCACATATATGAATAACCCACGATTGATCCCACAACAGAATCAGTTCTCGTCTCCAAAGTTGACATAGAATTCAGTGATATATTGTCGACATAGCCTCGGGAATTGTTCCTCTACCCATTAAAAGAAATGCCTTTAAACAAACAAATACGAGCAGCGGTTAGATCAACTTTTGCAGAAATATCCATACAAACGAAGAACGTAGCATAATTATAGAGATAACCTCTGTTACCAGATCCACTTCACAAATATCCATACAAATGAAGAACGTAGCATGATTACACACAGCCTCTCTTATCTAATTTATCTCTTGTAATCATGTTCATATCCTCGTCCTTAAGATCAACGCACAATAGATTTCACACAACATTCCAAATAGATCCTTCCTTGGCTTCTTCCTCAATATGTAATTGTTCACGCCCTTCAACTCTTCTCCACGAGCATTGCCATTGCACTGCGATCACCATCAACCCTTTCTTTTCCAACAGAATCATCAAATCACCTTCTCCACAGTTACATCACATCGGATATCAAACGATAGGAATAATAATTAGCCTCAAATACAATCAAACACATATCAAGGTGGGGACATTGAGAGTTGTGAAGGAACTCTCGAAAGGAAAGGAAAATTGTATTCAATCAGTCCAATATTTGAAAATATATTTTGTATTTATTGTACAAACACGTATCAATGTGGGGGACATTGAGAGTTGTGAAGGAACCCTCGAAAGGAAACTTCTATTCAATAGGATGTTATATTAAAAAATATTATATTCAAGGATTTGAGATATGTGTATAAATATAAAATGATTAAACAATGTAAATTGATATAAATATAAAACTATCAAATATTAAATGCTTTTACTATGTATATACAAAACAAAACCATACAATCTGATAAAATGACTAATATGATATTATTCTCAATTTCATAATGCCACAATGATTAAGGATATATATGCATAAAGGATTGGATGGAGTGGGAGCTACATGGGCATGCGGTAAGGATGGGGTTTCAACCCTAGACACAATCCAACGTCTGCATGAGAACGTAGCGATCGAGCTTCAATTCAAGGAGGATCGGATTCAGTAGAGCAACTGCAGGTGGAGTGGAGGATTCAAAGGCTGTGTCTCAGCTATACGGTTGAAGTTGCAACCTTCCTCTATGCCCATGCCACCTTTGTTCTTTTCTAGGGTTTATTCCCTTCCATCTCCTGCGTGGTATACAAGATGTTAGTTCCCAGACAGGATGGGGTTTCAACCCTAGACACAATCCAATGTCTGCATGAGAACGCAGCGACCGAGCTTCAGTTCAAGGAGGATCGGATTCAATAGAGCAATTGCAAGTGGAGTGGAGGATTCAAAGGTTGTGCCTCAGCTATACGGTTGAAGTTGCAACCTTCCTCTATGCCCATGCCACTTTTGTTCTTGTCCAGGGTTTATTCCCTTCCATCTCCTTCGTGGTATACAAGATGTTACGATGTTAGTTCCCAAACATGGCATTGTGGGAAGCTTATATACTTCCATTCTCGTCAACTATGATGCTCATTTCATTCTCTTTCTCTATAAAACTAGGCAAGATAACCGAGTTTCATAATTATCATCGTCTAAAATTTCCCAAGTTCAATATTAATTCCATCGTTTCCCATTATAAGCATGCAACACCCAACTAATACTATACTCATAGTATTCAAATAGATCAAAGATTTTATGGTGAATCCAAAGAATGTGGAAACTATGGCTATCTCTTGCCCTTGTCCTCACTTATGCACTTGTCCTCAGTTGTGCATGGTGCATATGATCCAGATCTTCTGCAAGATTTATGTGAGGCTGATGATACCTCTACAAGTAAATCCATATTCACAACTAAACATTAACAAAGTCTTTGCTATTAAAGGCTACGCAGCAAGTATTTGCTACCACATAGCCTTGTTTTGAAAGTGTCTTAAGGGGTGGATAATCTCACATATATAATTTTAATTTTTATATATAAATGTTATATTATAAGTTGTGCAACAATGGTTATTTTCCTGTTTTCAATGTATTTTATGGTTAAGATGATATTTATGTAATGCTGTTGAATACTCATGTAATGCAAGGAACTCGTGTTGTTGAATACTCATGTTGAGAGTATTCAATAGCATGAGTTCTTGCATTACATGAAAAAACAAGCTTAAAGGACCCACGAAGCATTGCTATGAAAAATTAATTTGCATGTGATTAACCATGGTGTGGAGGAATCATTCATAAGAGAAGTGATGAGAGTGGCAAGTGAGTTTTTTGAGCTGCCCATGGAAGAAAGGAGCAAATTTATTTATGAAGACATGATGAAGTCAGTGAGATACAACACCAATTTCATTCGTTGGGTGTTCTACTGGAGAGATTTTCTAAATCACTATTGCCATCCCCTGTCACGAGCATATTAGGAACCACCTTTGTTAATTTCTATTAAATAAACCCTTGGATCATTCTTTGTCAGGAAATCCATGTGTTAGTTCATGTATCCATAGAACAACATGTACTTAATTGATGGAGGATTGCTTCTTCTAAGTTGTAAAGGTTGTTAGGACTCCTGACATGTTTTCTTGATGTGCGGGCATGTGATTAGCCTTAGGAAAATCCAACTATTTAGTGGTTGTCCTCATTTTTATAAATAAACCAATGTTACACTTCATATAGAATCAAATCAAAATTCTGCATCCATAGAAAACTCTAACACTCCAAGTTGCTTGATGTTTCAACATGCCCATCCTCGAAGGGAAAATTGTCGTAATGTCTACTAACTTGTTTATTATGTACAATTGTTTATTAAAACAATTGACATTTATTTTCAATGCAACATATTTTTAAGGTTTTTATTTGGTTGTGGTTGTTATAAGTCAAGTAAAAGAAGAGAGAATGGATGTAAACGTGAGATTAAGTACATGAAGGGGAGAATGAATGTGTAAGTAAAGTTAATAAATTTTTCCTAAGAAAGATGATATGTTTAAATTATTATCCGAAAGTTCATCTCATGAATATCACATGAAAGCATGTACGACTACATACGTAAAGTAATATTTTATGACACATTAAAAGGGTATAGAGAATCCAATAAACCAATAGATGGTTGTACAGTTGTACAACATACCAATGACATAAATATATTAGGTGTAAATATGATCATCTACAACACATGTTTGGTTGAAAGGCCATGAAATGAGTAAACGACTCATAGGTAGGAGTAGGACCTTTGTCTCTTAAAGTTTCAAACATATACATGTGTGGTTACTGCGCCAATAATATGTAATACGGAAGGAGTTTGCTTACTTGATCAACATATGCTTATGACAAACTCTCCATTTATACTAAAGCATGTCGACAATCGCTGCACTCATTTTTTCTTGCAGAATATCCATTTCCAAGCAAATAATTTTGCATGTTATTGTCGGATTCATTCTTTCAAGTTATATTGAATGATTATGGTTTGGGAAATCCCGTGTAGGAGAATCCTTAATAACAGTCCAACTATTGATTCTAACATAGCTTTGTGCATCTCAAAATTAGCCTTAATAGTGTTTTGTGCATCTCAAACCTAGCCTTGCTCAAACGCTCAATGAAGACTAAAGACATCAACTAGATTTTAGTTTGTCACAAAACATCAAATCGATTTCCTTTAACTGGACTTCCAATTTTACAAAATGATAATATTTTGATATAGCATGGTATACCGAGTTTCTTGTTAGTTTTATAGTGCTTTGGTTGACACAATTAATAAATGCAGGTCCTTAATTTTCTATTTTGTTTTTTGAGATGAGATTCAACTAAATAGCCTCACAATTAGCACTACATAATGATTTGTTTTCAACTTGAATGAAAAACAAATCATACTAAATTTCTTCTTAATGCTCCAAGGAACAACTCTTCAACTCTTATCCAAATGTGAAATCATAATATCTTGTAGTGAATTTTCTATCAATGGAAAACTAGCCCAATCAAAATTTAAGTAACTTGTCATCTCAATAACAGAATGATTAGTAAACTCAATACCAAAATCGATAATTCCTTTAATGCATCCAAGAAACCATTACATTGAATTTCATATGGCTTAGCCATGAATTAGATAAGTACACTAACTGAATATGATATGTCTTATTGTGTTGTGGTAGAAATTCCAACTAACCACCATCTATCTATACAAAGTAGCAGTCACCTCCTTTGTATCATTATCAATGCTAAACTTCTAATTTTGTTCTAATGGAGTAGAGATTGATTTCATTCATGCATGTCAAACCTTTCACTTGCATATTTGCTATGAGTAATCATGGTTTTTCCTTCATCCCTCCATATTGTGATGCCTAACCAATAGTGCATTTGTACAAGATCTTTCATTTCAAACACTTATGATAACTCATATTGACATCATTTATCAAATTTGCAACACTTCTTGTCAAGAGTAGGTCATCAACATACACGAGATTAACACAATGTTTCCAAGATCATCTTCTTTATATACAAGTTAGGATCATCCTTACTTCTTATGAGTCCTCTTTGAAAGAAGAAGTCGTATAATTTTCTATACTAAACTCTAGGAGTTTGTTGAAAATTATATATGTTTTCTTAAACTTGCATGGCAGCTGTTTTTACCCTTTCTTTACAAAACCTTGAATTTGCTCAACATAAACTTCTTCATAATTTCCCATTGTTGTTTTAAGATCTTGATGCAAGAGCATCAATTGTTTTGTATGCATTTTAATTCATAGGTGGATGAGTAAGCATAAGAAGAATCTCCAATTCTAATTTCAAGGTATCCGCATGTCTAATTTCCCTTAGAAGGCATGCATTTTTTGAATTGTTAAAATAAAGGCAAATTTGTTTTCAAATGGATTCATGGCTTAAGATAAAAATAGTTCATGGAGAATTGAATATATGACTTTACTTAATTTACAAAACTTGTTTTGGATCCCTAACATGGCCTCAACAAGCATTTTTGTGATAATGTTATGCATGTTCTAGAAATGTCAAAAAGAATGGCAAATGCAATTTTGCATGAAAACTATGTGTATTTGGAGGTGAATCAAGTCCAAAACATGGGTTCTATGCACAACATGGAAATTTATCAACTATTGACGACCATTCACTAATACCATGCATGAAAAAGACTTGGCATACACTTTTTGTAAGGCCTCCCAGAGTTTTTTGAATAGTGTATAAAAAAAGGCAGATTTTAGTATTTTTGCACAATAACAAATTTGAAGGCTCAAATTGAGAATTTGGAAGTTTAAAAAGGTGGTAAATGAAAAAATACATGTTCTCCAACTTGATTTACTCAATTTGGAGTTGAAATGAACCCTAACCATGCATTTTAGTGAAGCATGGCAATTTTGGTTTATTTTAGACAAAAATGCACAAGTTGTTGACTTTGTAGATTGAGCAAATGGAGACGAATTTCAAAATTCTGAGATATGGGTTCAAAATTCTAAGAAATGGGTTTTGTAAAAGCCCTTATAATATTAAGAGTTCAATTTGAATAATAGGGTAGTTGAAAAGCTAAAATACAATGACCTCAAGCATAAATATGAGGTTCGTATATAAAAAAGGGCCTTTGTGTTCTCATAGATTACCCTTCTTGGGTTCGGTCTGTGTAGAATCTAGAAACCATCATGGTTTTGTGAATGTAATAAAACTTAGAGTTGAGTCATTTACATTGATTCATAGATTGCATAATCCTAGTTTGACAAGTTATTTGTGTATACTTTTATTGCTATGTTGTTTTTTATACTTATTTTTAACTGCACTAGCTTGTATGGGTTTTTGTTTATTGCTTATCAGTACTCACACTAGAGCTTTCATTTAGATTTTGTGGACTACTATCCCTACCATAGATTCACTAAACTTGCTTTCAACACATTTCGACGTTTCCTTTCCCCCGCTTTGGGGGTATGCTAGTATTTAAGGCGTAAGGTTTCTAACTTCATAGGTGTTGGGGGTGATAATGTACTTATGTAGGTCTAAGGTTATATATGTTATTGTCTATGGAATAGGGGTTAAAGATTATGCTCTACAATGTAGTGGTTAGGAATTAAATGTTAATGGTATATTTATATTATGGATTTGGGGTTGTATCATAATTATATTATGTGTTGTGTTATAATGATTATATGCTATAAGTGTTAGTGATTGTAGCTATAACGATAATAAGAGCTCCATTTAATTAGGGGTTATGTGGTAAATCTTATTAGTCTTAATGTATATTAGTTATGGGAGATATGCATTAGGGTTTAAAGGTTAGGAGTTAGAGGTTATAACAACTTTGTGTTAAAGGGTTTAGGAGTTATAAGGGTTATGATATTAAGGATTTATAAAGTTTTATGAGTTAAAGTTTAAGTCTTAGGGATTATCCGGGTTATGAGGTAAGGGCTATATGTGTTATGTGTTTGGTGTTAAAAATTATAAGCGTTAGAATTTTATCTTTAGTAGTGAGGCTAGGTGATCATGTCGGATAAGTTGAGTTACATGGTTTATATTTATAAGGTTTAGATAGGCTAGATGTGTTACCAAAACTTATATAGGTTATGTGTTACTAGTTATGTGAGTTGAGATCTAGATATTATAAATTATAGTAGTTATGTGAGTTGAGATCTAGATATTATAAATTATAGGGGTTAGAACTAAATTTTATTGGGGTCAAATTTTAAAGGTCACGAGGGTTACAAAGTATAAGGTAACCAAAATGACTATAGCTAGCATAGATCCATTTTAAACCCGAATCTATTAAGCATTGAGAGGGATCCAATTTCTTGAGGTGTAACATTTTTTATCTTAAATTTTGTACATGTCCAGAAAAAATTTACACCTTAAGAAAGTTGATCCCTCTTGGTGCTTGATAAGTCTGGGTTTAAGATGTATCTATGCTGGTTTTTATTTTATTATTTTATTAGCCTACATGGACCGTTTTAATTATTTTTTATTTGGTTTTAATTTTTTTATGAGCCGACATATTTTTTTAATTGCTTTTTATATTCAGTAACATTAAATAACGTTACGTTACATTATGTGACAACATCTTGTTGATATGGATGATGATACAAATATAGAGGATGAGGATGATGATTTGTTGAATGAAAAGCTTGAACAATGCCAACACTGTCACTGAGTTGGACATAAAAAATTCCACTATTTTGATCTTCACCCATGCAATTTTTGTGGGAAGAAGAATCATGTTTCAAATAAGTGTTGGAAGAAACCAAAAATTAGGAAGGAAAAAGGTGCATTTTGGTTGGTAATGTACTTGGCGTTGGTCATTGGGAGCCAAGTTGTTGGAACGATCTTACAGTTGGATCCATTCACAAGTACACACATGTTTGATTGGAGATCTTACTATTGCAGATGGACATGAGTGTTTTGATTCAGGATTTGATGATATAGGGAATGATCGGGGCCCGCACTTTTGTTATATTCTTTGGAGTTGAAGATCGAGTCTTTAGACTCCACTCAAAGACAGCTTGATTATCCCTTTCCACTTACAGGGGGGTATATCAGCTACTTCAAGACTTCTCACCTTTCGGTTAACAGGGAGAACATTGATGAGGTTGTTGACTTTAAGTTTTGAAGTCTGTCTAGCGATTTTTGAGGATTATGCATGATGGATTGACGATGTTTAAGGACAGGTTTTCAGACATGATTGTTGGACATTTGATGGATTGTTCAACACATGGACATTTGATGGATTTGTCACTTTTGACATGATTTTAAAGATGATGGATTTATGATTGATGTTTGATGACTTTGGACTATAGATTTGAGATAGTACCAGTGATTCACATGGTTTACTACCCATAGGACATTTATGGATACATGTTTTGGATGCCTTTCGACACTTTTTTTCTATCAACTTATTATTGACAATTTTTTATGTGTCGCTTTTTAGAGCTTTTTGTGACAGTGTTCACTTACAGGTATGTGACAGTGTTGGCGTTGTTCAAGTTTGTCATTCAACAAATCATCATCATCATCCTCAATACATGTATCATCATCCATATCAACATTTGCATTAGCCTGTTCCTGATCATCATCCTATACATGTTCTTATTCATCCTCTTTATGTCCATCCTTCCTATCAACATAAAAAAAAGCACCACTCACAAACTTGAGTGGTTTTGTATAATTAGGAATATGAAAAAGGTCATCATCATCCTTTTCATAGCCTAAACCACATTTGTTTCATTTATATTGAACCTCTTCCCAAGGTTGAACAAAATTAAGTTAATTTTTATGTCGATCCTTCAATTTATTCACATTATTTGCTTTGTCGTCAGTGTCATCAACTGAAATTATACTGAACTGGTGCTCACAATCAACATGTACATGTTTGTTGCTTGATTCCTTAGTGACATCATTTTCATCATTTGGTTCACAATCAAACAATAGATTATTCTGAAAGAGTATGAAAACAACCTTTTGTTGTCAAACAAGACTTAACGCATATGCTAAAAAGTTATTCTGAACTTTTAACTTGTCCAGCTTTATGTGCATGACTTGAAGACAAGTAAGCATAGACATAATTGTTCCTTTGTTCAATGAAACTTGAGATTTTGAAGCAGTGTTGATCAATGTGTGTATACTTTTGAACGATTCTTCAATGTGAGCCATTCTGAAGTGGAAGATGTACAAAATACTAAAAGACACAAGTTTTATTTTGACCCCCCTTATTCAATTTCAGACAGGTTTTACAATGTACACAAGACAATGATTTCTTAAAAAAAAAAATTCTTACAATGTAAAGACACTTAATTTCAAAATGCTTTATCCTCATTCTTATGCCAACTTGCTCTTACAAAATATACAATTATAAAAATCACCCTTATAACTCCAATAACATCTTATAACCCTTTATAATTTTCAATGCAAAAATCTAAAAACAACCTTATAACTCCCTTTTACTTTTAAGAAGCAACGGAAAAATTGCATACATCCCTTATAACACCATTTCATAACAAGAAAAATAGCTGCAATGCAGCAAGTCCCTGCTCCTGCTCCTGTGACATTTATTTGTTTAATTGAACATGATAAAGTGAAGAAAAAAGTCAAATATGAAATAACATTATTATGAAATAGTATTCCCGTGAAGCAGTAGAATAGTTATTAAGTTTAGTTATATTTCTAAAAATAAAATATATTTTGTTTTTTTGTTTCTTTGTTTTGTTTTTTAAGGTTCACACCTAATGAGTTTGGTGATCTTAAAGACAAGTGCCTTTACAGTACATCCATTAACCATCTTAAAATATAAATTAAAAATAACATTGATTTATTTTGGCTTTTTATTATTATTTTATTCATACACAAATAAAAACAAAACCTCATCTACATAGACAGTAAGATGTATTAAATGTTATATTGGAAATATTATTGACTACAAATATGTTGGAAATATTATTGACGACAAATATGAGGATTCAAATATGCAAGAATTACAAGTGGGACCTAGATGGCGATGTCCCTGCCGATATTGTCAAAGATTGAATTTGTGAAAAGATTAAATTGTTATATTGTCGCAAATTGAATTTTTTTTATATTGTTTATGTACAATTTGATAAGGGTACTATATGACATTGCAATAGAACTTTGACAGTCCGACCGAAACGAGACTTCTTGTTTCCTTAGAAGAAGAGACACTCACAATCTTGTTTTTGTTCCTTTGCGGAAAAAAATTGTTTCATTAGGTATTTCCATTGCTAAAAAGTTTCAACGACGTAGGACATCGATTCGTTTCATTTGATGTGATGCCATTGATTTTGCATGCACGACCATTGACGTTGATCGCATGAGTACTAGTTGTACAAGCCTCAACTGGTCTGTAAAAAAATGAATACTTCTTTTCAGGTCATTGCATCAATTGTGATGTTGGGTTAAGAGAAAAATGAGCATGAGATTGTTGGACAAATTGCATCTAAATTTTAGATATGGTTGCATTGCTATTCATTGAGGCCTAGATTGCGATATCATTAGATTCTATCTATTTGAATCTATGTTGGCTTATTAGTTTGTGTTGAACTCTATAATATTGATGTCATTTGACCCTATGGCTTGGGTTGAAGTTTCACATCTTTTCCCAATGCAACCCACTTGCATTGGTTGAGGAGGCATCACTTGTGGATGCTACAACATACAAAGCATTATATGTGCCTGGAATATATTTCTTATGGATTCTCAATGAAAAATGTCACGATGCCATTGTTCATTTTATTCAATGGGAACCTTCAACTAAGACATAAGGTCATACACCTGAAAGGGTTTTACATTCGAATAATGTGAGAGGAGAAATAAGGACTACGACCAATGATCATTTATTTGTCCTACATTTCCATTTTGACCTACCATAGAGATAAATGGGCTTCCAAAATCTCCTTCATTGTATTTCCATTTAAAACATTTAAATTTAAAATTATATTTTTTATTTTATTACTTATTTAAAACATTTAAATTAAAAAATATATTTAAAAAAACACATGTTATGAATAAACTGTTTTTTTATTATTTAACAATGAATGCATGAATTATTTATGGAATTGTGAATGTAAAACCCTCTCTGCAATGACATCGTCGAACCCTACTTTCAATCCCACCACGAGTTCGAGTTCGAGTTCGATCTATGCTCGGTGAACGTTCGAGAAAATCATATGCGAGTTTAGAAATCGACATGCTGAGAAAATCGTGTTGCAGGTTGAGCAATTTGAATGGTGGATTTAGGTATAAAATTCAAATGTTACTTGAAATGACTAAATTTTTGAAGACCTAAAACAATAAGGTTATAGAGAAAATTATAAGATCGTAGAAGAAGTCTTTTATTTCTTTTTTAACATTTGAAAATCTAAATAATCTCCAAGTATAAGAAGCCCTAGCTTCTCATCAAAATGTAGAATCCCGACACGAGTAGCTTCTCATCAAAATGTACATAATTTGAAATTGTTTTTCCAAATGACATTGGCTCCAGCGATGAAGAAATACTCGTAATTGGGAACAAAATAAAAACTTATAAAATGCCTGGCATCGCATGACCCAGACGTGGCTTTCCTACATAGCATGACTACCATGCACAACATGCCTATTATGCTGCAAAGTTACCCATTGTTACATCAATCATGTCTACTATAAATGGTGTCATTGAGACTACCGTTATTTATTTTTTGTAAAGAAAAATGCCATGTTCATATATATATGACAATGCCCAAAATAGAGGTTGCATACGATTTTTTGATATAAGTAAAAACAAAACCTTGAGGTAAATAAAAAATGGGATAATTTATTATTTTTGGGACACGTTGATCTTACCTGTAGTATGTTAGTTAACCAAGAAAAATCTCCCCGGCAACGTAATTCTACCTCGACAAGTTGCAATCCTTCAATTGCATGCGAAGCACATGGAAATGCCAAATGTTCGTGCATTGTCTGTTGTGCATGGATTTCCAAATGCCTATTTTGTTAAGCTCGTAGTTTCTCCTGGATTTGACACTTAGAGCAAACCCTTCGGGACTAATTCTTTGCATATCTGTGGCACGTAATGTCCCTTCTTTGTGTATGCGCAGGTTTGCAAACATGGCGTTGTATTTTCTAGGCGTTAGGGAAACTCTAACCCTAGCTTCTTCCAGTGCGAAAAGATTCACCGGAAAATACAAATCTGCCCCCCCCCCCCCCCCAAGAGAAAAAATAATTCCAGAACCAAGGCGTTTGGTCCGTCCAGCTGCACAGGCATTCCCTTCAAGTATGCAAAGGCGAAGACGAAGACGATGGTGATGCCCCAATTAAGTCTTTCTTGGAAAATTTTGTAGCAGTCATGCACACCAATCTCTCAGAAGCTTATGCAGATGCAAGCATAGATGTCATAACCGGTATGCTTGAAATCATTGTGGATAAACTCATTACAGATAGAGAAAGGAACATTCAAAGGTTTGCAACATTTTTTTAGGATTTTTTGGTCTATGGAAACAAAACACTTCAGTCAAGATCTTTGGAAAATTTTCAAGGAGGTCTCCAAAGGCATTATCAAAGATATGCATAAGGCTTATCTGGATGCATCCAGGATAATTACATTCAGTATAATTCATCCTACAGTCAGTTAGGCTTTTCGTAGCAGCAACCCGAATCAATTTTTATGCTTGTTATTGACATCCTGTAGCATTTTATTGTCATCCAAGCGTTGTGTTGGACATAGTAAAGAAGATACAAATACAAATAAAAATTACTTCCAGTGACAACAGTGCACAAAGCATATATAATGAAGCTCGCTGATGGAATTTCGTTGGAATCTTTCCATGAGGTTGCTAATAAATACCCTGGCAATAATCATAATGAGATATAGACTACTGTTGTGGTCATGGGCACAATCATAGCAGGCCGCAGGAGAGCATTCATTGTATAATACTAGGCAGCAAAATCCATTGAGGTAATATGCAAACACATTTTCAAGATAAGTTATTGATTTCCAAATGCAATTTAGATTACACCACTGCACAAAAATATTAATCAAGTGATACATAAGTGTCTTTTCTTTCATTTCATATACTACAAAAGCATATAGAATTTCATTTCATATAGCACAGAAGCATATAGAATGGAAAGACGCTTCGTTTTATTGTGCCTTTACAACTGTTTGGTTGCTGTGTCTCTCAGAGTCCAATTTTGGCCATACTAGACATGAACAAATCTATTGATATCTATTTGTCCTTTAACACCACCATTTTTCAGACAGGCAATCCTGCATGAAAAATTGTATTTTAGTGGTGAAAGTGGTACATGCAAAACAAAAACTACAGTGCAAGGAGATGACACTAGAGTAGAGGTGATTTGCTACAAACCCTGACTAGATTCTGCTGTTGAATGGCCCAATGCAAAAATATATGTACCTAAAACCAAAGTGAATCTTCTTCCTTCTCCAAGGCTTTCTCTTCCTCTTCTGCCTCAACTTGCTATTCTCGTTGAAGAATCTGGTCCATAAAAAATCCATAGGTCTCCATAGGTTTCCAGGGAGGTTAAAAGCATCAAAGTGAATAGATAGGAAACAATATAAGCATTGCATTGAAGAAGTAGGTGCATTCGGTGCAGGTATGCATTGCATTGAATATGCACTGATCATTACTTTACAAAGAGTAAACAAGTTGAACGCTCGTATTTGTGGACGCGTTACTCTGCATCTATCTCCTGCATTCTCACTGTTGGGTGCCTCCATAAGATATGCATACAACTGACGGTACAAGACTTGCAAGAAGAGAGATATGTAGACAACTGATGGTTCAAGACTTCCGGTTAATGATATCCAACTATGAGCTACAAATAAAGAGGATATTAATAACAAGAATGAACAATTAAATCTCAGCTTACTTCTCCACAAGGATTTCGTTTTGTACCCTAAACACAGTGAGGGTGCAGGTGAGAAAAGATTGGTCATCGAGTGAAAACAGATCTTGATTGATTTAGAGTGAGATATACTTAAATTGAGACTGAGCTACATGAACCATGTCTCGTCTACTTATTGTCCAATGAAAATTGCTATAATGAGAAGCCAGAAGTGAAAGTTTCCCAAGCAAAGTGGTCCCTCTGAACCAAACAAACAATAACTCTTCAATATCATTAACCTTACCATTTGAAGCTAAACCTAGTCTACACCAAGAAAAATTTGTCCAAGCTAGAGCGTCAACAGAAGGAAGCACAAGTTCCTTCCAGATTGACAATTTTAGCTGCCCGATGCGCTCTCACTGACTGGCAATTTTGGCTATCCATGTGGCATGGATGCATGGAATATGTGGATTTAGGGAAAAACAAATGTCTCACTGCGTCTCACCATCCCCTATGCACCGCCACTGTCATCATCCCCTATGCACCGCCAACATAGTGATTGGTCGTCGAATTTTCTAGTGTGTAATAAATAATCAATTCAATAAATAGCAATCATTAATTCAATAAATAGAACTCAATTTGTCTTTATAGTAGTGTGGTGCTTTTCGATATGTTGCCATATGTTAACAGAAATCATAATTGTTAAAGTTCTTTTTAAATAAAGTACAATATTAGCCTATTCTTTAAATTCTAATGCATATTGGCATATTGATCAAGATAATCATTGTCGAGAATTTAAAAAGTCTATCTTATTGTACTTAGAAGTTAAACATGATTTAGAGAAGACATAAAAAGATGACTGGTCTTCTCCACACAAAGATATCTTCTCCACACTAAGATATCTGTCAAGATCAATATGATGATAATGATCCATATGCTAGAGTATTTAATGCAAATAACAGGAACTTTGCAGTGAAGCAGATTAGCACTTGATTTAGGACGGAGGAGCATGGAGTTGCGTGCCAGGCTGCCAGAATGAAGGAATCTAGATGGGTGTCCCTTAATTATTAACAAAATTAATGTAGCCACCTTTTTCTCTCTTTCAACATGGCCACATTTTCTTCATATCTCAAAACAATGAGAGTGGCTTCCAACATGGCAACTAGCATTTATTTGCATCAATAAATGAATGCTCAGGCCTCCGCATTTTCTTCATATCTCGAAACAATGAGAGTGGCTGCCAACATGGTAGCTAGCATTTATTTGCATCAATAAATGAATGAGGCCTTTTAAGTACAGATGGCAAGTTTATATTTTTTTTCTTTTATTTTTTCTTTTTAAATATTTTTATAATTCAATAATTCATTTGCACACCAGGAGAAAATTGTCAAATCAATATATTCTACCAATCAGAAAATTAATTAATCTAATTTTAAAAATTTATAATTTCTTTTCTATTTTCAAAAAATTAAAGTTAATATGAAAAATTTCACAAACTTTAGCTAACATTATAAAATAAATTGAAACTATTCGAAGTCAACCAACTTTGGGTGACCAATCGATCGCTAGACTCCCTGCGGAGCAGGGACTAATAATATTCCTTATTTCTCTTAGGTTTTACACTTACTTTTTAAAGAGACTTTTTAAAAACATTTAATCATTCATATCAAACTCTTGAATCATCCAAATTTCCATTTTTCGATGTCATTTTTTTGTTTTGTCTTATTGGCTTCCTTAAATGAGCTGTCTCCACTTCTTAAGTCAACTTTTGACTTAAACCTCTTTTCATTTTAAGTATACACTTAATACTAAAAATATTTTTCTATCATCACCAACATATATATATATATATATATATATATATATATATATAAGAGAAGTAGTCTACTTGTTAGACGAATTTACCGAAAACTCTATCATCACCAACATATATATATATATATATATATATATATATATATATATAAAGAGAAGTAGTCTACTTGTTAGACGAATTTACCGAAAATATTCTTTCCGGTATACTTTTTTTTTGTCGGGAGGTCTCCTCCGTTAACACTACCGGAGGTAGCTTCCGTCTCCGCCGTTAAGGGATCCGTTCGTTTAAGTATGCCACCTTCTTTGACTCATTCCGGTTGGTAGAGAAGAGTTGGCGGTTCATTAACTCCAAATTATTTATAAAAGTTTTTAGTTTATTTATAATTTTTATTTTAGTGCTTTTTTATTGTTGTACTTTTGTGAAGAAATCAAATTTTATTAATAATGAAGAATTTATATTTTCATTTTCATTTTTAAAGAATTATAATTATAATTTTAAAGATGATGATTATGGTTACCATGGTGTTTTAGGAATTGTCCAACACCCTATTTCATTATGAAATTGTTCATAAAGATTTTTTTCAAAATGTATTTTTCTAATGTTATAATAATAGTTATTAAAATTGACATCTTAATGATGTGAGGTATTTATTCATTTAAATTGATCTAACTCCTACCTATCGAACATAATAATTCATCTTCCATTTTATTTGTCTAAATTGAAATACTAATAATAAATAATAAAAATAAAAATTCAATAATTCAACACAAACAATGACATAATTATTTTGGAATTCAACACAAATAATGGCATGGTTATAAATCAACCATAATTTTAAAAAAATATAAAATGTATATCAAGGGATCCATGTGAAACATATATTGTATTATTTTAAACATCTTATTACTATACTTTTCATAAAATTGAAATAAAAGTAACAAAGGTTGCATTCATGGACTGCTTTGCACAATCATCTTATAGCACTGAACTATTTTGTATCATCCCCACCTAATCCCATGTCACATGTAGAAAGTGATCTATGTGATCATTAGCGAACAAAAAAATACAAAAATAATCGATAAATCAACAAATGAATCAAATTGAGTACATTGGACACTAGCATGCTCATATTCAACATGTGTAATGTCTCTAATAGTTATTTAAGCAAACATGTTTTAAAGACAATGTTTCCCAAAATAAAATTTTTCCTCAACTCCTCCTTCTCCACCTCCTCTAATACTAGTTAGATATGAACTTATATAGTGTTATCTCCTTGTCTTTCTCCACCTCTTCTAATACCAATTAGATATAAACTTATATAGTATTAACTTTTATAGATCTAGTTTGAACCTTCCTTATTTCTCATGATGTAATTTGGCCTATTATTTTCAATAAATTATCTTTTGACATACCTAAATTTAAAGATAAATTTACAAAAATCCTTCAAACCATATAATAACATTTCACTTGTGATTGACATTAACGTTGTTGTTTTTATGAAAGTCCATCAACATTAACTTAAATACATTTTCAATATGTACTCTCTCTATGTCCATGTTATTGACTATCCTAACTTTATATTAAATAAAATTTAACTTCAGCATTATCATAATCTTTATTTCTAGCCACATTTTCTTTCACCTTTTCAATTCCATTACAAAAACTAATAAATTGATATAAACCTAACCCATTAATATGATTCAATACAATACTAAACTAACCGACTAATATTATTCAATATGATACTAACTTTCTCCATAATACCAAATGGGTTTACTTTGCTCTTCTAGTAACTTTCACTACTGGATCTTATTTACTTATATGGAAATTTGTGCGCTCCATTACTTAAAATTCATTCTGTTACAAGTGCTATGCATTTATGATAAACATGAAAATAACTTGGTTTGTTCGCTCCATGTGAATAAGAAATTTTGTCCTTTCTCATATATGCTTGGTTGTGAAGAAAATGTACATGCAACCATTTATTTTGACAAATCGAATGTCATTTTTGAATACACCAAAAGTAATGGATATAAACTAATAAAGTTCTTTTCATTGAATTTTTCCAAACAAAATGTTGTTTAAATCGCTGAATTTTGTCAAACAAAATATAGCTTTACGATTTCTTCACACAATGTTTTCTCTCGGTGGAAGCTTTTTCCATAGCTAGTTTGAGCAATGTCGACATAACAATCCACGAAAACCATCAACCTATGAAGTTGCTAATTGACAAATGTATAGCTAGGAGTCATTGAAATGTGACATCATTATGGAAAAAGAATTAGTTGGAATTTCATGTGTGCATGCTTAATTGGCTTTTGCTATGCTAAAGGTTGGTTGGTTACCTATTTTGTGTGGTTATTGAAGCGATCTATCTTGTAATTTAATTAGATATCCTAGATTGTGGTGGACAACTAGAAGGTGTTGAAAATCTAAGTCAGTAATTGTAAATATTGAGAATTATTATTGGATTTATATTACATGGATATTACTAGTGGTTATATTATCACTGTTAAATTATCAAGAATGTGATTGAACCTTGTTAGATGGAACATGAAATCAATGATGTTAGAACATCTAGTGCTTATTGCTATAATTGTGTGATGAAAATAGAAAAGAATTGCATGAAGACTTGAATGAAAATGAAGTGAAACTGACATTGAATGTACGATGAATATTAACTTCAGGACGAAGTTTCCTGAAGAGGGGGTGTATGTAGTGCCATGATTTTACTTTAGAATTGGATTATTATGCTATGTTATTTTTTAGGGCATCCAATGACAAATGACTCGGGTATGTGAGAAAACTAGTACCTTGATGAATAAGTTGACTGTTTTAAAGCTATCTGTGGTAAATGAGATGAATGATGATGATCAAATGTTTATGTTGCCATTAAATTATGAAATGATTATTAAATAAATGCATTTATGCTTATGTATATCATGTACTTTTGACGGGTTTTCAAGTGTGAGAGGGAAAGACAGGTACATGTGATGCAAGGTTGCGTCAATACTACGTAAACTATGGATTGAGTTAGGTATCCACGATAGGTTAAGTTAACCTAATGTAAATTGATATATTATTTTTTGTTTAGAATGATTTGATGCACGTGGTGTTTCACGTGTAGGTACTGGATCACGATTTCCAATCGGTCCACATAAGGTAGTGGGGCCGAATGGCCCAAGAAAGGCAGTAAGACTAGCGATTACTTTGTGCGGCGAGTTGAAAAGCGAGAGGTTTTTTCTCGCCAGATACATGTTACCGTGAGGGTAGGCCACAAACTCGGTCACTCATGAGGATTAGACTTGGGGTGCACAATAAGGACTCGTACCTATTCCCAAGGAACCTTTAGTCTCTCATAAAGGTTGACCGGACTGAGTTAACGAGGTCTCAGTCGCTGCACTAGTCCCCACAATGGAAGAGAGATATTTGAAGGACATGTAGGTAGAGTGGAACCCTTGATATGCATGTTGTAATGCAACACGACAATAAAAATAAAAATACTAAGGGGGTAAGAATGTGTAATTTAAAAGATATAGAAAATTGTTTTAAATAAATTATGAGCAAATAGAAATGACATAATTTATTAATTGCAAATAGAAATTAACGTGTGAATAAAGAAAAGAAAGGAATTGAATTATTTCAAGAGTTAGTAAACATCATGCACACAGACATAAATAGGAGAAATTGAGGGAATCATATGAGAGAAAATCTAGGAGATTAAGTGAAGGTGAATCTCAATAAATAATTAGAAAAATATGAATTAGTGAGAAAAATGACACTTGGGGGGGTGAATATTAAAAGAAAAGGTAAATTGATAATTCTTAATTATGCATGTGTGATATGCATGGCAAGTTGTAGAGAGATCTAAAGAGAAGGAGAGAGCATGATGATTTCATCTCTCTTTCCCTATTGTTGGATGGCAGAGACAATGCTAGATCCACATGGTGATTGCTGAGAGTTTGGTTCCTCATTGTATGAGTAGGGTTGGAATCCCTTTGGTGAGATCTACGTACCTTGACTACGCTAGCATATTTCTTAACTTCAACCCCATTGCAGCTCATGGGTCCCAGGGGAAGAAGAGTACTCGTCAGGAGTGGTAGAGTGGTTTTTGGTGGACATTCGACGTTTGGAAATCGAAGCATGGACTTGTTGTTTATTTTCGATAATGACAAGAGATTACAGGTCAACACAATGTTTATTTATGGTTTCTTCTATTTATGTTGGTTAATATTGATTGTACAGTTGTTTCCATGTTAGATTTGCTATTTGATTTAGAATGCTATTGTTTAGATCGTAGATCCGTGGTTGATTCAAAAGAAAAAAATTGCTTGTTAAATTCTAGAGCTGTTATTTTGAAGATATGCATAACTATTGTCTAGATATTGGAGGGTCCTTGGATGGTCCCTACATTTCTTTTTCAATTATTCACTTGACTTGTCATTTTTCCACTTTCCTTTGCTAATATTATCTTGTTTTAATTTTTGAACCTCCTTTTTCAATGCTTGATTAATGGATTGCATCTTGGCCAACTCATCGCCCTTCTTTATGAGAAATTCTTTTAGCTCTTCATTGTATTTTTGTAATTTTTTTTCTTTAACTTCATTTAATTAATCTTGAATTTTATGCATTGCCTCCATTTTGGTGTTCTCAATCTAAGGAAAGTTTCAGTGGTTAAATTTTTCCCATGGCCTAATTTTTCATGTTTTTTTCCCCAAAAAATATTCATCAATTTCCATTTTTTCTAAACTGATTTGCCCAAATTCTATAGGATAAAATCCTTTTACTATAAAATCCACCAAAATTATCCATGAAGTATATAAAATCCTTAGAAATTTGAATATTTTTACAAAAATATATCAAACATTTTATGTTTGGGATTTTAAGAATTAGTAAGATTCTCTAAGTTTTAAACATTTTAAGATAGGTATAAATCCTTAAGCATTTCCCTCCCAATACATTTATTAGAAAACAATTCTTTAAATTGTAACTTCCCATGTGGTGTTTGACTTAGTGTTTTCATCAAGATGTTCACACCACTTAAGAGCTTCACTAAAAACATAAAGACTTTCCAAAAAAAGAGTTTTATCATTTTCCTTTGCCATCTTCAACCTCTTCCTAGGATCAATTTTTTCTTCATCTATATCTCCTGTAAACGTAGATATTTTCATTGGTTCTTACTTGGGGTCTAACTAAAAGCATTAACTTGTAGCCTCATTATATTAGCAAAAATGATTTCAAATAGCTATGATCATTTTTCGAATATATTCTACTCGAGGGGAGATCTCCCAAAAAAAATTATATTGAAAGAGAAATCACTAGATTCCTTGGGCTATGTCTCTTGTAGCCTCTTTTTCCCTTTTCTTTTTGTTGGAGTTCCTTCTCCAAGTGAGTAGACATGAGGTCCGAGGAGGAAATTTCCGTTCTAATGAAGTGGGACATGGATGACTAAACCCTTTTCATTCCCTTTCCATTCCTTTGAATCATTTTTTGTTTCTATTTGGGAGTCTACTTATATTTACCCTTCCCTTGGTGTGGGTTAGAGTTCTTTTTCCAATGTCAAGATGTTTGATGTGGATTTTTTTCCCTTTGCTATGTTCTTGGTGATCATAATTTATTTGTCTATGAGAGACTCTACTTGCTAATATGAAACACCTTTTGTTGAAGTTGATTCCTTGCATGGGGATCCACTTGGGAGGGTCCTTTCTCTTCCAGAACGTGGATTTGAAACTTCTCACCCTTTTGAACAACAACTTTGAATAGGTTATGGTCACTCGGTTGTGGGGCTTTCGACATATCAATATGTTCTACTCGCACAACTTGCAATTTTCAATATTCTTTGGCAAAGAGTTTGCTAATATTCATGGAAACCATTGCATTTAAATAATAAAATTATAATATTTGTCACATCCCCTCCCATCAATCCGATGCAAGGGAGGAAACATGACTAACATTCCGGGGGCTTATTTGGGAAACTCAGCCCCGTACGTTGCTAAAAATTTTATAAAAAATAAAAGCTTATGTGTGCAGATTCATACTCAAACAATCATAGCGAAATTAAACATTATCCACACACAACTACATCATGCATTCAACATACCACTAACAGTCATCAAATTAAACATTGCAGAACACAGAATGAACATAATTTAAACAACAAAGAATACTTATCTTTAAGATGAAACTGTCCAAACAACAGGATATGTGAGAGCAACGTTCCACCCAACCATAGGTCCCTGTCCAGCCTATATTCTTTCAGCTGAGAGACCACCTCCGATCTGCGATGTGTATCCACTAAGGAGGAACTAAATAGGCTCACTCACTGCCATGGTTTCACACAAACAGATATGCTAAGCCAACACATAGTTGGGTTTATCAAGCATGCAAGAGACAAAGGAGGAGGATGCTAATCCAGTGAGCTCAACCAGAGAGCTACAGAAATCTCAATTAAACTCAAACAGTCATGGCACCCACAATACCTACCACACCCAACACAAGGAAGGTCCCCTTCTCTGTTGCACAGTCCCTCAGGTGCCCCTTCCCTCCAGTGCTCTTCAAGGTGGGAAAAGAAAGGTCCAGCTGCTAATTCCTTGAGATTCTAGCCTTCACTGGGTTCATCAAGTAATCCCAACCTCTGTTCTATCCTCTGTTCTGTCATTCACACTTGGATCCTCATAATTCGGCGACCAAATGACTCAATCCCGTAATTGGATTTTTGGGCTATCAAAATTGGTTTTTCCCATGGATTTCTGGGGATCTAACACTCTCAAATTTGCCCCAAGGTTCATATCTATGGATCCCCCTTCGGATTTCATTGTACACACAAAATTCTGGGCGTTTATGGCACTTCAAAACGTGGGTTAATGCAAAGTTGTGATTTCTAGTTTTTTCTCACTGCTGGCACTATGTAATGAATGAAAAGTGAAGCTTATATGTTCAACAATGGAATGGGAATGAGGAAGAATGGATTCCCATGAGGTAGAGTGACTTGTGGGTCAAGGAAACAAATCCCATACCTGCCATACGAATTTTTGGGCTACCCATGCTCCATTGAAGCCATGGACTGATTTCTTCAACTACCTCCTTAAAACATAATTAAATGTCATCAAGGAAAGTCAAATGGGTTCTCAATATGACATTTGTCAGCATATGGTGCAACCCCACAATCCCCCCCCACCACTCCCTAGTGGATACACATGTCCCCCCCTCTTATTAGTTGCTTCCATAGCCATTTTTTGGTATTTTATTGCAATATTAATATTTACATCATTTTACAATGTTCCATGGATTAATAGCACATGGATAGCAAAATATCAAATATTTGTCTATTTTAAATAAAATCTGAACATACACCAGTGGGGCCTTGGCCTTGAGCTCCACGTTAGGAAAACATATATCCCATGTATACAATATTTACATTAAAAGCCAATATTTCCTAAGGGTCAAAATGTGGGTATTACATTCCCCTCCCCCTTAGAACAACACTGTCCTTGGTGTTCTCAAAACTGAACAAAAATGGGAATGCCTCTCTCATGGAATCCTCTAGCTCCCATGTAGCCTCATCGGGACTAAGGTTCTCCCGTTGCACCTTTACTTGTCCGATGGCTTGGTTCCGGAGCAATGTGACCTTCTTGTCGAGGATACGCATAGGCTCCACTTGGAACTCTCCCTCAGGTTCCACCTGTATCACATTCCAATCAATCATATGATTAGGATCATGTACATAGTTCTTAAGCAAATATACATGGAAAACATTATAAGCTCTTATGTTAGCAGGCAATGCAACTCTATATGCAACTGGTCCTATCCTATCAAGGACTTCAAATGGCCCACAATATCTTGGTTCCAACTTGGCACAACTCCCCAATTTTAGGGAACTTTTCCTTGGTATCACTCTTAAGTAAACAAGGTCCTCAATCCTAAATTCCTTATGCGCTCTTTTCAAATCTACATAACTCTTTTGCTTGTCCTAAGCTTCCTTTAAATTATGCTTGATCTTAACAACTTCCTGCTCCATTTCCTCAATTATTTATGGTCCAAGCACTACCTTGTTCATTGGGCTGTCCCAACTCACTAGATTCCTGCATCCTTTGCCATATAATGCCTCAAATGGACTCATTCCCAATGATGCTTGATGTCCGTTATTGTATGCAAATTCTACCAAGTGTAGGTAATCCTCCCACTTGGATGGTTTATCCATCACATACATTCTCAACATATCTTCAAGAATTTGATCCACCCTCTCAGTTTGGCCATTTGTTTGAGGATGATATGTTGTATTGAAATTTAATCTAGTTCCTAATTCCTGAAACAATCCTTTCCAGAAATTGGAAGTGAACTTTGTATCACGATCAGAAATTATTTCCTTGGGAAATCCATGCAATCTGAATATCTCTCTCATGAAAATACATGCTATGTCATTGGCCTTGTGAGTGGAATTGACTGGAATGAAATGAGGTACCTTTGATATCTTGTCCACCACTACCATGATTGAATCATGCCTCTTCATTGTCATGGGCAGACCTGTTATAAAATCCATAGAGATCACTTCCCACTTCCACTCTGGAATGGGTAAGGGCTGCAACAATCCTGCTAGATGTTGGTGCTCTGCCTTGAATTCCTGGCACATTTGACACCTAGCAATGTATTCAGCTATGTCTTTCTTCATCCCATGCCAAAAGTATTGATTTCTTGCTGCTTTAATTGTCTTTTGATATCCTGGATGTCCAGAGTATGGCATTTGATGTATTTCATCCATCACTAGCTTCTTCAAATCTGCACTATTTGGAATATACATTCTATCTTTATAGATGAGGATATCATCTTCACCCAGTTGATACCCTGCACACTTTTCATCTATATTTCTTTGCTGCAATTTTTCTTTAATTTGAAGGTAAGTTTCATCACCGTTTTGGGCTTCAAGGACTATTGTCTTCAAATCTGATTTGCACATACTTAATGCTGCAACATGAAATTTTCTGCTAAGAGCATTTGCAACCTTATTCTCTTTCCCTTTTACATGCTTAAATTTCAAAATCAAATTCATAGAGGAATTCCATCCACCTGGATTGCCTGTTAATTTTTGAGCATTAATTCAACATACTCTAGGATCTTTACTGAGAGAATAACATGTACAACATATCAAGCATATCAATCACAACAAGCAATCACATGAGACAATAGACACATAGAGTTTCCTTGGGGAAAACCAAGAAGGTGAAAAAACCCAATAACTTCCTCAGAGATAGATAGAGCAATGATACAAAACCCAAGCATAAGAGATAGTTTCCTAGCAGCAGCTTCTCCTCCTCCACTAGTGCGCCACTCTCAAATGAGTGTATAAGTGAGAAAGTGAATGATCAAATAGAGTGCCTCCCACACTCTATTTATACATGACTTGACTTGCCTAATAACCTTACTAGGTCGGCCTCAACTTAATCACATAATATAATGCTGACAGGGCCGACGCCCAATAGGGTGGTCTAATAACCATTTAACCCACATGACTTATACAGGGCCGACCCCATCAAGGTGGTCTAATAACCCATCAAGTATAAGTTACGACACTTACAATATAAATGACGACACTTCTGTATAGAGGAATAATAACATCTCTATAGGAATACAATATACATATTTGAAATACATTCCGAAGTTACAAATACATCAACACTCCCTCTTAACTAGGAAGGTATTTCTCGACACAGATCTGCTAGCACAAGTCTTCTTATATGGATCATCGTCACTGGATCATCGTCATCGAATCATTGTCATCATTGTTGCTGCTGCTATCTCAATCAATCTCTAAACTACTCGTCATAGGAATTTCTATAGAGCCGGCCCTTTTTCATGCTGGATGTAGGCCCACCACCTGCAGGTCTTCATCATTAGTGGCCATACTGTGGAACCTAGGGCTGATTATGTGCGTCAACAAAACCTAGCACAGACTATAGGATCTTTTACATGTTGACCTTCATAAAACCTACTCAAAGCATCCTAGGATGTTACGAGCACACCGCTCTACCTGTCCGGAACTCGATAGAGCATCGCAGGCTGTTGCAAGCACACCGCTCTACCTGTTCGGATTTTAAAGGATCTTTTCTATGTGAACTTTCACAAAACCTACTCATAGCATCCCAGGATGTTACGAGCATATTTCTCTACCTGTACGGATTTTAAAGGATCTTTTCTATGCGAAACTGTAGCAAAACCTACTTAGAGCATCCCAAGATGTTACGAGCACATTGTTCTACCTGTCCAGATATCGATAGAGCATCCCAGGCTGTTACGAGCACACCGCTCTACCTGTCCGGATTTTAAAGGAACTTTTCTATGCTACCTGCACAACCTGTCCACGGCCACAGAGTATCAACCTGATACTCAACATACATTATCCTAATGTATACATAATCAACCCGATCATCATCACTGCATCGTCCCGATGCATGTGATCTGGAGCAACATCCTGAAGCTCGTCATCTGTGATCATCCTGATCATCATCATAGCATCATCCTGATGCATGTCATCCAGAGCATCGTCCCGATACTCATCATCCATGATCAACCTGATCATACAATGTATCCACCTGATACATATCATCATACATGATCCACTTGATCATACAATGTATCTACCTGATACATACACAAATACATGATCCACCTGATCATATAATGTATCCACTTGATACATATCATCATACATGATCTACCTGATCATACAAGTATCCACCTGATACATATACAAATACATGATCCACCTTATCATACAATGTATCCACCTGATAAATATATAAATACATGATCCACCTGATCATACAATGTATCCACCTGATACATATACAAATACATGATCCACCTAATCATATCATGATGCATATACAAATGCATGATCCAACTAATCATATCAAGCATCCAACATGATGCATATACAAATACATGATCAAACTGATCAAAGCATCCAACTGATGCATATACAAAGCAGTAACTGGAGCATCGTCCTGATGCTCATCACAAAGCGCTTACATCCACAGCCATGGGAAGGATCCTCCTCTCACCATGCTTGGAATGGCTCCTGCAAATGTGTCCATCACTTCTTCCTTGAAGTGTCGTCAATTTGAAGAACACCAAGCCTCTCTCTGAAGTACTCAAAATTCACTCTGGCTAGTGGTTTCTTCAACACATCTGCAACCTGCTCATCCGTCGCAACATACAGGAGCTTCACTACTCCTCTCTACACCATATCCCCTCCTCTCTACACCATATCCCTGATATAGTGATATTTGATCTCAATGTGCTTCGACCTGTCATGGAACACCAGATTCTCACACAGCTTCACACAACTCTGGTTGTCACAAAAGATACCAGTAGCCTCCAACGGGAGATCAAATAGCTCATACAATAGCTTCCAGAGTCATACTGCCTCACAACTAGCCGAACAAGTTGCAACATACTCTGTTTTGGCCGCACTTAGTGCTACGTGGGACTGCTTCTTGCTAAACCAAGAGATCACACCTGATCCCATACTGAAGAAGCACCCAGATGTGCTCTTCCTATCTGCAACACTGCCTACTCAGTCTGAATCAACATAGCCCTGCAGGTTAAACTTTTGATTCGCATCATACTTGATCCCATAATCAATTGTACCTTTCAATTACCTCAGAATATGCTTTACAGCAACCAGGTGAACACCTATGGGATCCGTCAGGAACTGGCTAAATGTGTTCACCGCAAAGCAAATATCTGGTCTAGTGTTCGTTAGGTACATCAAGGACCCAATCATCTGATGATACACAGTGACATCAACCGGATCAGATGAAGCATCACACAGAAGCTTCAGGTTTGATGCCATAGGTGTGGCCATGGCCGTGCAGTCCATCATCCCGAACCTCTTCAGGATCTCTACTGCATACTTCCCTTGTCCAAGGAATATCCCATCTGCACTCTGCCACACCTCCATGCCTAGAAGGTAGTGCATCATCCCCAATTCCTTCATCTCGAACTCGGCTACAAGCTTCCTCTTGGTGTCGGCAATCAACCCATCATCACCTGTAACAAACAAGTCATCCACATATAAAAGTAGTATCACGGGATTGCCTTCCTCAACCTTGTAGTAAAGGTTGGAATCTGCTTTACTTTTAGTAAAGCCCAAACTGGATAGGAAACTATCCATCCTATCATACCAAGTCCTAGGAGCTTGCTTCAAGCCATACAAGGCTTTCTTCAACCTACACACATATGACACCCTATCATGTGTCTCAAAACCGAGTGGCTGCTCCACATACACTTCCTCATCGACTACACCATTCAAGAAAGCTGTCTTGACATCCATCTGGTGTATCTTCCATTTCATCACTGCAGCCAAACCAAGTACAAATCTGATGGAAGTGCATCTGGATACAAGGGCAAAAGTCTCTTCATAGTCTATTCTCTCTTTTTAGGAGAATCCACGAGCTACAAATCTCGCTTTGTATTTCTCTATGCTACCAACTGCAGCATGCTTGATCTTATAGATCCACTTGGAAGTCACAACAGACTTCCCTTCAGGTCTTGGGACCACATCCCAAACATCATTCTTCATGATCGACTGGTATTCCTCGATCATGGCATTCTTCCATTACTGTATCCCAAATCCTGGGAACTTTAGATTCTTCAATATCTTCAATAGATAACTTTGTTGTTGGAACACATGTTGTAGTCCTTCTTTTGTAGGTGATGGTATACGATCTTTCCTACAAGACAAGTTAAATTGCATGATTTAGAAACATCTCATGGTTTTCATAACAAATTCTTACACATAAAGAAATATGTCACACAGTCATGCAATTATCTTAGCCAATGCTTCAATTCAACATTTATCCATATCCGTAACTTTCTAGATGCCTTCCAATCTCTACCAGAACATTGTTAAGAGTGTGTACAACTCCCAACATGTCAGCAAAAAGGTTTCATTCTAGATAAGTAGCACTGGAATGTTGTACAGTGCCATAGGCCACTTACCCATCACATGCATATTAGTAGTATACTGTTCATTAATGCAATTATTCTAATATGCATAATACACAACTTAAGTCTAGGAACATAAGCATATACATCATTGAATAATATTATTTAAACAATCAAATATACAAGAAATGACAATTCAAATACGTATCTTTGTTTGTTGGGTGGGTGGAATCCCTCTCAATCTTTGCTTCCTTGCAGGAACTACTAGAGTGTGCTCCCTCTTGATCTTTGCTTCCTGGATTACCCTGTCCTTGAACTTATATCCATCCTCGATTACTATGCATGCTTACTAGTATCATCATTGTGTTATCTCATACATAATCATACATTCATTAGTATAATCTTAATACTATCAAAACACAATAATCTTAAACATGTATAGTCATGATCATTTCAAACACAGATAATAAGCATTAGCATTCAAAGTTTCAGGGAAGACTTCTCTTACTCATGCATATTCATATTTGACCATAGAACTCTTCTGGTTAGTCATATCATCAATCAAGGTAAGAGACATAATATGCATAAACCCTAGATTACTCAAACTTGTAACTTCATGAGTAATTATTATCAATCATACAAAAGTATAAGATCCTTACATAGGGTAGGATTCTAACTTGATATAGGAAAAACATACCTGGTCATCATATTTGCTAGTTATTTCTAGCAATGTTTTTCTTGTTCTCTTCAATGACCTGCATAACTCATAAGTTAACCATTGTAGAACCAAATTATACATACCTCTATGTGATCCATGACTATGGATGAGTCTTTTTCTTCATGTCATCATGGTCTTGATCTAGAGCTTGATTTGTACCTTTCATGTTAGCGGATAACATTCTCCTCATACAACACCACAGTGCATTAGTACAAACATAATACAATCATAAGTGTCATAGCCATAATCAATGAATGTCCTCTCTCATGCATTCATACTTTTACTAGGGTGATAAGACAAGTCTAAAATTAAACAAGATTGTTACTAAACTCAATAACATGAGGACAATAATATTATAAACTTAATCATGAACAGATTTCAAAACATACCTGTAAGTCATACTTGTCAGATTGCTTGTAGTAGTAGTTGTTGTTGTTCCTTTTGTTCTTAGGACAAACTGAGGAAAAGTGTCCTCTTATTGGTATGTGTTGTGAGAGCTTGATCTTCATTCCCCATCTTCTCTTCTCGAGCTACAATCCGAGCTTCTTCCTGTGAGCATTCTTCCCATAGCTTATTGAAAGAGATAAGTTTCTTCCTAGCACAAATTCCCTGGATGAAGAAATCCCATGACCTAGGAAGGCCATTAAAAGTGGTCATTACCACTTCTCCATTCTCTATAACTTCTCCCCAGCTTCAAGTTGTTCTTTTATCTGGGAGACCATTGAGAAATAAGACTGCATGGTCTCCGCATTCTGGAACTTGATATTCTTCAATTGATTCCTCAAGGTCATCTTCTGATTTATACTCTTCCCTTCAAATATCTTGGTCAAGGAATCAAACATCTCCTTAGGTGTCTTCAGAGATGACACATGTGGCATGAGATGGTTTTTTTATAGAATCAGCAATGATCCTTTTAGCCTTGACTAAGTTCCTCTTATGTAAGGCCTTAGTCTCTTCTCCCTCCGAGACAGGAACCCTTTCACTTATGTAGGTGTCCAACTCACTCTCTTCTAGAATTAACCCAATCATATACTTCCATGCTCGAAAGTTATCATCCCCTTCAAGCTTATCCTCAAGCTTGGTGTGGTGAGACATCTTAAAGAGTACTTCAAATGAAATAGAAAATATTTAGGTCTTACCACTTGATTTGCAGAAATTTGGATCTAGAGCTGTATTAGGGTTTGTCAGAGAAACCCTAAAAATTCAAACTTTGGATTTCAAACTTCTGAAAGGATAGAAAGATGCACTTTGATGAGCTGATCAAGCTAGTATACTCAGAATTTGAAAACTGCAAAGTTTCACCCCTCAAATTTGCTTTCCAAACTTCTGGATTCACTGGGAGGACCCTGAATTAGGGTTTGATTTTCCTGAAGCTTCATCCATCCAAAAAGTTCGATCTTGGTCTCTAAACTTCGATTTTTCAGAGGAGCTTCCAGCCATGGTCTCAGATTTCAGAAATTACAACTTTTGCAGAAACCCTAATTTATGGCTTCACTAGACAGGACCCCAAACTAGGGTTTGATTTTACTGGAGATTCACCCAACCAAAAAGTTTGATCTAAAGCTCTAAAATTTGATTTTTCTGAGGAGCTTTCAGCCATGGACTAAGATTCCCAAAATTCCAATTTTTGTGGAAACCCTAATTTTTAGGGAAAAACCTGAAAGTGCTCAGAATAGAATTCTGATTGGAAAGAAAGATGCGCCTTGCTAAGGAGATTCAATCTACCCTACTTCCTTTCAATATCTATGGAGAGAAACCCAAAAAACAAGAAGTCCTAGCTTCCGCAACTGCATAGTGTCTTCTTCTCAAGTTAGCTCTGATACCATGTTAATTTTTTAGCATTAATTCAACATACTCTAGGATCTTTACTGAGATAATAACATGTACAGCATATCAAGCATATCAATCACAACAAGCAATCACATGAGACAATAGACACACAGAGTTTCCTTGGGGAAAACCAAAAAGGTGAAAAACCCCAATAACTTCCTCGGAGATAGATAGAGCAATGATACAAATCCCAAGCATAAGAGATAGTCTCCTAGCAACAACTTCTCCTCCTCCACTAGTGAGCCACTCTCCAATGAGTGTATAAGTGAGAAAGTGAATGATCAAATAGAGTGCCTCTCACACTCTATTTATACATGACTTGACTTGCCTAATAACCTTACTAGGTCGGCCTCAACTTAATCACATAATATAATGCTGACAGGGCCGACCCCCAATAGGGTGGTCTAATAACCCTTTAACCCACATGACTTATCCAGGGCCGACCCCATCAAGGTGGTCTAATAACCCATTAAGTATAAGTTATGACACTTCCGTATAGAGGAATAATAACATCTCTATAGGAATACAATATACATATATGAAATACATTCCGAAGTTACAAATACATCAACATTGCCTAGCATTCAAGTTGGGATGATGAAACAAATACTTCAAGCTCATGTGGTATGTCCTAAGCTCGAATCTTCTTCCCAACAAATAATGTCTCAACATCTTGAGAGCATGTACTATCGTTGCTAATTCTAAATCATGTGTGGCATAATTCTTTTCATGCTCTTTTAATTTCCTTGACTCGTAACAAATCATAAATCCTTCTTGCATGAGCACTCTGCCTAGCCCTTCAATGCAAGCATATGTGCACACTACAAAATCCTTCCTTGGATTTGTTCTCTTCAAAATAGGAGCGCTAGTAAGTAACTCCTTCAGCTGCTGAAAGATTTTCTCGCATTTTTGAGACCATGCAAACTTGACATTCTTCCTCTGCAATGAAGTGATTGGATGTGCTATCTTGGAGAATCCTTCAATGAACCTTCTGTAGTAACCAACAAGACCCATAAAAGATCTAACGTTTGGAACATTCTTTGGAGTAGGCCAATCCATTATGCTTCAATCTTTTCTGGATCCACTGCAATACCTTCTTCGGAAATAACATGACCCAAATATTGCACCTTCTTTTGATAAAATTCGCACTTGCTTAACTTTGTGTATAGTTGGTGTTCTCTAAGCACTTGCAACACCATACCTAGATGTTCCTCGTGCTCTTTCTTATTCCTTGAATAGACAAGAATGTCATCCAAGAACACAATCACAAACTTATCCAAATATTTGTTGAAGATGCTATTCATGAGACACATAGAGGTGGCAGGTTCATTCATAATACCAAATGGAACCACAGTGAACTCATAATGACCATATTTGTTTCTAAAATCCTTCTTGTGAATGTCTTCCTCCTTGATCCTCACTTGATGGTAGCCAGACCTCAAGTCAATCTTGTAAAACACTTTAGCTTCCTTCATTTGATCAAATAAGTCATCAATCCTTGGCAATGGATACTTGTTCTTGACTGTCACTTTATTAAGCTGCATGTAATCAATACACAAACTCAAGGTTCCATCCTTCTTGACAAATAGAACAGGTTCTTTCCAAGGAGATACACTCGGCCTAATATAATTCTTGTCCATTAACTCTTGTAGCTGCATCTTTAAATCTACCAATTTCGGCGTGCTCATTCTATAAGGAGCTTTGGAATTTGGTGCTACCCCTGGGACAAGATCGATGGTAAAATCAATATCTCTCTTTGGTGGCAATCCCGACACTTCATCCGGAAACACATCTTTAAACTCTTGCAATATCTGGAAGTCTTCTATCCTTGGTCCTTTGTCCTCCGATGAATATGATATATGGGATGCATATAATTGGCAACCATTCTTATAAAAAAAAATTCAATTGTAAGGCTGAAATATGCCTTACTGAAACTTGCTTGGGAATTCCTCTTACCAATCTTGGTCTTCCCTCTTCATCAATACATCCAAGTGCTTTCTCATAACAGTCCAACTTAGCTCTATATCTCTCCAATCAATCCATACCAATTGGAGCATCATAAGATCCTAATGGTAGTACATTTAATTCTGCATGTGTGTGGAGTCCATTCAATTCTGCATGTGTGTGGAGTCCATTCAATTCTATGGGGCACTCTACCACTACTTCCCTTACTTTTCTCTTGGTCCATGTGGCTAATTGAACTAGCCAAGACTTATTCTGCTTCATTTTTATAAGAGAACAACCTTCAACTATCTTAGGAGACACATAACTATGAGTAGATCCTGGATCAATCAAAACATAAATAGATTGCTTAGAAATCTTACCTTCAACTTCCACGACTGTTGATTGATGGTCTGCTTGATGATTATCTAATGTTGCATAGATTCTAGGTGTTGCTCTTGCCATATCTTCCACTGTAGTTGCTACTTCAAGGTTGTGAAACCTCCTGGGGTTCTCCCTTTTAGTTGTACAATCTATAAGCATGTGGTTTCCTCCACAACCCCAACACTGAAGTGGTACTTTTGATGCTTTATCTACTGCTACAACTGGCTTGAATCCACTCCTCGCTTGCTGCCCCTGTGGAAAGGTTCTGGGCTGATTTTTTAATGGTGGCTTGAAGCCACTTTTCTTTTGATCAAACCTCCCTCTTCGCTTTCATTTCCATGCTGGGTGAACCTCTGATTTTCCTTTACTCAGCTCATAGCAATGCATTTCCATCCTAATGGCTTCATCAAGACTTGGTGGATTAACAAACTCAATCCTATCTCTGAAACTTTGAGGTAGACTCCCAAGGAAACATTGGATCTTTACCCTCTCATCTTTGATGTAATCCACATACCTCAACAATTCCAAAAATTTATGGACATGTTCTTCCATAGATTTTTGTCCCAACCCGAGTTCATTGAACTATTTCTTCTTACTGTCGTAATACCTAACAGAAAGGTATTTTTCCTTGAAATACTTCTTAAATCGCTCCCAGTTGATCCTCCTTTCACTGATCCCTTTAACTTGCAAGAGGTGCTCCCACCAAATTGAGGCTCTTCCATTTAGATTGTAAATGGAAATTCTGGAATTTTCATTCCCTGAGTAATCATGAATACTAAAATATTTCTTCATCCCAAGAATCCATGCCTCTGCCTCTTGGCCAGTCTTGTCTTCTCCGTTAAAAGTGGGAGGCCTTGCCTTCCTGAATTCTCCCTATGGAATTCCTTTGAATTTATTTCTTCCTTCCATTCTGCTAGAAGTATGTCTTGGAATTCTTCTAGAACCTATGGAGTCACAAGACCTGCTGGAGGAATATCTTGAGAAGGGTGTTCTATGATTTTTTCTCACATAACTCTTTCTTGGGCTTGCAATCCTCCTCCTATAACAACCTCTAGAGCGACTCTCTACATCTCTTTCCTCTTTGCCTACATCACTTGGGTTGGACCCAAGGTTTATCCTCTGCTGCATATCAGTGAGGCTCTGCAAGATAGAAGCATTGAGTTGGTTCTGTTATTCCCCATCCTTCATCAATATTTCATTGAAGCTTACCATGGTCTCAACCAAATTCTGCACTTTTACACTGCTATATTTTATTCTGAAATGCCAACTTCAGCCACTTGTAGAAGAAAATCTAGGAAGAATCATGAAAACTTTTCTATCGGGAGAAGTTAGTCCATATAACAAGGAACACTCGCAAACTTTCGGATCCTTGTTCCGATGTACCAGTCAACTTATATAAAATTATGGGTTTGACTACTTTTAACTTTCCACTTTTTCAAAAATTTCAAAATTTTGGCGAAAAATGGCTATCTTCCAAACTGTGCATTTCTGGAAAATATTTGTCTAACGGAAATTGTTTGTTTTAATGAGAATATGAAATGTCGAGTTCAGTAATTTTCTTGGATCCGACATTTGGGGTCACTTCCATGTCCTGCAAGCTTTTCAAAATTCCAAAAATGTGGCCCAGAATAGTACTTTTTGGCCTTCTCGCTCACCCTGAATCCACCTCCTTTGGAGTTTGGTTCCAAGATTCCAAACTTAACACTGTTCCTACTCCATGGCCTCTCCATATCGATTTCAGCTCAATCCGACCTCCTACCAAGCTTTGGGACACTAATTTGTAAAAACCATTAATCTCAATTTTATGCCAAATTTGAGCATAAGGGGATCGGGACCCTCACTGGTTCTTCCATGGAATTCATTAATGGCCTCAAACACCACAGGACTCATCCAATTCTAATTCTGCATGCTCCTGCTATCCAAAAATCGAGTTTCGGGCTCTATACGTTTTTTTCTTTTTTTTTGCTTCCGCAATCCGCAATGCGGAAGTCGGAATGCCAATTTTCCAACTCCGAAAAATGTCACTTCTGCAATACGCAATCCGCAATGCGGAAGTCGGAATGCCAATTTTCCAACTCCGGAAAATGTCACTTCTACAATCCACAATCCGCAATCCATACTGCGCAACTTGGAAATGCAGAACGCCAAATTTTCAACTTCGGAAAATGTCACTTCCGCAATCCGCAATCCGCAATCCATACTGCGGAACTCGGAAATGCAGAACGCCAAAACTCAAATTTGAAAATTTAACGTTTCCACAATCTGCAATGAGGAAATCGGAATGCGGAAGTCCAAAACGTAACTTCGAAACTTTTACGTTTCTGCAATCCGCAATTGCAGAAACACCTCTACTCCGGCAAACGTTCAGTGCTCATATCTCCCTCGTCCTTTAACCAAATAAGGCGAGTCCGGTACCATTGGAAAGCTCTTGGAGAGATCTATGCAACTGTGTGATCCTCTACCAAACTTGAGAACTCTGATCCTATCATTTTTCTAGTCAAAATGTCTCCCAAACTTCTTCAATACCACATTAAAAAATTTTGATATCTTCTTGTAAACTCACAGTTTGGCCCAAGCAGCCCCAATGTTGCAACATGGGATCTAATACCACTCTGTCATGTCCCCTCCCATCGATCCGATGCAAGGGAGGAAACATGACTAACATTCTGGGGGCTTATTTGGGAAACTCTGCCCGTACGTTGCTAACAAATTCATAATAAATAAAAACTTATGTGTGCAGATTCATACTCAAACAATCACAACAGAATAACATTATCCACACACAACTACATCATGCATTCAGCATACCACTAAGAGTCATCAAATTAAACATTGCAGAACACATAATGAACATAATTTAAACCACAAAGAATACTTATCTTTAAGATGAAATTGTCCAAACAACTGGCTATGTGAGAGGAACAATCCACCTAACCATAGGTCCTTGTCTAGCCTATATTCATTCAGCTGAGAGATCACCCCCGAGCTGGGATGTGTATTCACTAAGGAGGAACTAAACAAACTCACTCACCGCCATGGTTTCACACAAACAATCATGCTAAGCCAACACACAGTTCGGTTTATCAAGCATGCAAGAGACAAAGGAGGAGGATGTTAAGGCAGTGAGCTCAACCACAGAGCTATATGCATCTCAATTAAACTCAAACAGTCATAGCACCCACAATACTTACCACACCCAACACAAGGAAGGTCCCCTTCTCTGTTGCACAGTCCCTTAGCGCCCCTTCCCTCCAGTGCTCTTTAGGGTGGGCATAGAAAGGTCCAGATGCTAATTCCTTGAGATTCTAGCCTTCACTGGGTTTATCAAGCAATCTCAACCTCGGTTCTATCCTCTGTTCTTTCATTCACACTTGGATCCTCACAATTCGGTGACCAAATGACTCAATCCCGTAATTAGATTTTCGGGTTATCAAAACTGGGTTTTCCCATGGATTTCTTGGGATCTAACACTCTCAAATTCGCCCCAAGGTTCATGTTTATGTATCCCCCATCGAATTTCATTGTACACACGAAATTCTAGGCGTTTATGGAACTTCAAAATGTGGGTTAATGCAAAGTTGCGATTTCCGGTTTTTTCTCACTGTTGGCACTGTGTAATGGATGAAAACTGAAGCTTAGATGTTCAAAAATAGAATGGGAATGAGAAAGAATGAATTCCCATGAGGTAGAGTGACTTGTGGGTCAAGGAAACAGATCCCATACCTGCCATATGAATTTATGGGTTGCCCATGCTCCATTGAAGCCATGGACTGATTTCTTCAACTACTTCCTTACAACAGAATTGAATGTCAGCAAGGAAAGTCAAATGGGTTCTCAATATGACATTTGGAAGCATATGGTGCAACCCCACAATCCCCCTCACCACTCCCTAGTGGATACACATGTCCCCCCCTCTTATTAGTTGCTTCCATAGCCAGTTTTTGGTATTTTATTGCAATATTAATATTTACATCATTTTACAATGTTCCATGGTTTAATAGCACATGGATAACAAAATATCAATATTTGTCTATTTTAAATAAAATCCGAACATACACTAGTGGGGCCTTGGCCTTGAGCTCCACGCTAGGAAAACATATATAGCATGTATACAATATTTACATTAAAAGCCAATATTTCCTAAGGGTCAAAATGGGGGTATTACAATATAGATCTTGGTGAAATGTCCTTCCATCCAAACTCAGTAAGATGGCCTTTGTCCAAGGAAACTTCCACATAAATATGGGTGCATAAGTATTGAAATCCCTTTGATTTTGCTACTTTGATAAACTCCCCAATTTGTCCCCTATGGGTTTTAGGGTATATTTATCCCAAAAACCAATGGAAGACAAGGGAGGTAGATCCAAATTAGTGACGAGTGTTTTTTTCTTTTCTATTTTGCATGAAATCTAAAGACCATTAATTAAGATATAGACCTCTTATACCCATAAAATGCTAACCCGATTTGAAGCTGAGGTCTATGTCTTCTTTGGAGTGAAAATAAAAGACATGATAGTCCCTCCCACATGCAAAGGAAGAAGGTTCCCCATGCAACTTGGGTTTCCAAGAGTTAGAAATCCATTGACTTATTGGAGAGTACATGCCATAAGCCAATGAACTTACCAACCATTCCATGCTTTAATAGAATCTCTATTTTTCATCATGGCTTTGGGTTCACGATTTTCAACTTTGGAACCAAATCTACTTTCTTCACAAACCTTGCGATAATGCTTACCCATGAGACCATGTCTAGGTTGAATTGGTCAGAAAATGTTCTTGGAAGTGTAAGTTTTAAACCCTTTCAAGTGAAGCAATGCATATGGATTGTTAAGCAAACATAAAGTAAAGAATGGTACACACAATGCATAGAGATTTCCCTGGAAACCCTTAACCTAGAATATGACAAAACCTAAAGCCACACCCCTACCTTCTTCATTGTGTCTTCTTTACCATTCACAATACAATATAGGTATATTTTGCAACATACAAAACCCTATTATGCTAACATGGATAAGATTACAACCCTCAACCTATATTATATTATAATGGGACAAAAAGCATAAATTTTGACAAAAAATGGACCCTAAAATGCTCGAATATTGGATTTGTACCTAGCACAATGAATGCCTCCTATATCAACATAAAGTCCACATGCTATAGCTAATGCCTCATGGATGAATGCACAATACACACGCACTACATCTAACTCCTCATGCATGACTGCACCAGTTTTCATGTTGTAGCTAACACCTCGTGGATGAATGCATATTCCACATGCAAAGAATATAACACATCTCCAACATTGTAAAACAAGGGGGCCCAATATTTGTAAGGTCATGGGTTTAGGGAAATGCTTCTCATTTCTTCTCTATACCAAAAGAACTTCTCAGTACTAATAGACTTTGTCAATAGTACGCAACATTCTTTAAGATACCAACCTTCTCTAGCAGCATCTTCTCGTCTTCAACCATCTCTCTCACAACGTGGTATTGCATATCAATCAGATTCTTCTCAGAATGATAAGTAGGGTTCCTTGCCAAAAATATTGCACTTCAATTGTCATAATATAAGGTCCATACAAGTTGTTCAAACTCAATACCTGAAAATAATCTTTGCAACCATACAAGTTCCTTACTTGCATGGGTGTCTACCATGTATTCAACTTCTATGGTTGAAAGTGAAAGTACAACCTATCCCTTTCCCATCCAATTGATATCAATGACTAAATTAAACACATTATAACCACTTGTAGATCTTATGCATTCAATAGCTCCAACATAGTATGCATCAACAAAGCCATGTACATCTATCACTCTATCTAGTCTAGGTCTTTCTTGGTAGAAAATTTATATAACTTGTAGTAGCACACAAATACTTGAAGACCCTCCTAACAATTGTGCAATGATCCTTGCCTGGTTTTGACATATATATGCTCAAAAATCTCATTGATTGGGTGATTTATAGTCTATTACATACCATATCACACATCAAACTACCAACAACATTGGCATAGGGAACACAAAACATGTCAACTACCTCTTCTTGTGTCTTGGGACATTGTTCTACAGATAAGTTTGCACCTATAGGAATAAGAAACTTGACTAGTTTTTTTAGGAACCCATGTCAACCCTTCTGTTTACTTTGTTAGTATATTGTTGTTGGGCGCATATGCTTTGTAAGTCGTCCTGTAGTATTTGTTGATCCATAGTTTGGATTATTGTTGTTGAACGCATATGCTTTATAAGTCATCCCGTAGTAATTGTTGATCCATAGTTTGTATTGGCCCATGGTTTGTATTGACACATGTTATTGACCCATGGTATTGGCGCCTAGACTTAGTATATAAGTTTGTGTTGAGACCAATGAAGGTATCGTGAAGTTATTTGTATTGAGCTTGCTCAAAGGAGGTTGCCCCCTCGAAGTGGCTTGTGATCAATAAAAGCGATTCTGAGTTCTATTATTTCTGCTATCTCGTGTATTTTCATTAATTAATTGTTGCAGGTTCTTCACATCTGGTATCAGAGCACTTTCTTAGGCTTGTTGAGTGGAATTTTTGCCAAAAAAAAAAAATCGCATCTGTTGCAAGTTCGGATCTGGGAATAATCCCTATCCGCTTAACTGTGGGAAGTACTTGGGCATAAGCCATAAAAATCATTGTGAGGAATACCATAGCAACCCCAAAGTAGTTGTCCCATTGAGAGGACTTGCCAGCGAAAAGCGCAACGACCCCTACTTGATAGACTAGTTCCCACTCGTGAGGTAAACCAAGAGCTATCGTTTGTGGCAAAGAGGTTATCAGTTTTACCTGAGCCGTGGAGTGAGGGGTACTGCCCCAAGATGCAAGCCGCCAGACAACATTGGTGGCCGAGTGAAACCCTTGAACTGTTAGGAAGCCGCACATACCTGGGGTCCATATCTATTTTCAGCTGAACTATTGCCGATCACTTCCACGTCGTTTCAGATCCAGCTGTTTCATATCCATTCTAAAAGTCGTTCCAGATCCAGTCGTTTCATATCCAACCATTTTTTATCCATTCGGCGCCGTTTCAGATCTATTTGTTGTCGATCACTTCCGCGTCATTGCAGATCCATTCTACAAAAAAAAAAACTGTTTTTTCGCCATATCTCCCTTGTTTTAACTTTGTTTCCCTTGAAAGTTCCCGGACACCCTTGCAATCCCATTCTGCATATTTCATTCCTGAGGGCCCTTATCCCAAATTCTACTTCCCAAAGCCATAAATCTCACATTTTTCTGTTTTTAGGGTTTGTCATAACTTCTTCAATTTTCACCCACTCGCCTCCAAATTTTTCCACCGTGTTCATTCCCTATTTTTGCTTCTTTGTCCCTCTCTGAAAAGTTTTCTCATTCTCTCACCCCGCTTCTGAAAGCCTCATTTTTTGCTTCCCTGTGCATTCGAAAGTGTCCAAAACCTAGTCCAACCCCAATTACCCATAAGAATTTTTCCAAAATCCAAATTTCCTTTTACTAAATAAGCTTATGTTTGTGTTTTTCTACCCATTCCCCCAAAAACTAAAAAATCTCCTGGTTATGGTTGTCACCCGCACAGGAGCAAAAACCATGGAGGAAGCACTTGCAGCCATCCAAACCAAACTCCAGGATCTGGATGAAAATTTTATCGGCCTCCATCTTGAGCATTCCGCCATGAACAACAAACGATAGTCCGAGTCTTCATCAGACAATGGGTTCTCTTCTTCCAGCAATTTCCATGGTCCGAAGCTTGATTTTCCTCGCTTCAATGGTACTGATCCGACTGGATGAATCTATCGTGCAAAACAGTATTTCAGTCTGCATAATACTTTTGATGTCAACAAAGTTCCACTTGCGTCATTTCATTTGGAACAGGAAGCTCTTCAATGGTACCGTTGGTACATCAAGGCTCATGAAGAACCAAAATGGCCATATTTTTGCCAGCTCCTTTTGCAATGATTTGGTCCTAGTGCTTTTGATGACTTCACAGGAGCCCTCACTAAACTTCGCCAAATTGGCACTGTGAGAGAGTGTCAGACAGAATTTGAGAAACTATCCAATCACACAGAAGGATTGTCTGATGAATTCTACAGGAGTTGTTTTATCAGTGGTATTAAGGATGAAATTCGCTCAGAGGTTAAAATGTTTTGTCCCAACACAATGATGGAATCCCTGGGGTTGGATAAGTTGACAGAAGACAAGATTGCAGCCCAACAGCGCTCCAAACCCACTTTTGTCCCCTTCTGATATATGGGTTCTCAATGACCTCCCACTCCTCTAGCTCCTCGACCAACTCCTATCAAGCATTTGTATGAAACAGAGATGCAGGCACGCAGAGAAAAAGGGCTTTGTTATAATTGTGATGAGAAATTCACTCGGGGACATAGATGTGTTCAGCAAAATATCTATCTCTTGGATATGGATTCTTCGCCTGCCTCTAAAATTGGTGAAGAAGCTCCAGATACAATGGATGATCAGGTCAACATTCGGGAGCCTCCTATTGACCCCCCATCTCAGGACGACCAACTAGACATATCTCTCCATGCTTTATCCGGCGTCACCACCCCCCAAACAATGCGGGTCAGGGGTTACTTCAAGAAGCTTCCTCTTACAATACTCATTGATTCTGGTAGCACTCATAATTTCATTGACCCTCGAATCGCCAAACAGGCTGATTGTTTTGTCCATCATTGCTCCAACTTTGAAGTCATGGTTGCCAATGGGGGCACCTTACCTTGCAAAGGGAAGTGTCACAATGTGCGTATCTCTCTGGAATATTATCACCTGCGCTCTTACATGTTTGCCTTGTCCCTAGGCAGATGTGATGTGGTTTTGAGCGTTCATGGTTACGCACACTTGGCCCCATATTATGGTATTTTTCTGAACTTTGGATGCATTTTTCAGTCAATGGGAAACAACACAAATTTACGGGATTACAACAAGAGTCTCTCCACATCATCAGTTCACATCGCCTAGAAAAGATCCTTAAGAAGGATTCTCATGGTGTCATCGCTCAACTCCATTCCATTCAGATGCACCCGTCAACGGTCTCCCCTACTTTCTTGGATAGATATGCAGGTGTCTTTGCTGAACCAGTGGGCTTGTCACCTTCAAGCGACCCTTCCAGTAAGAATTTAGCCGCACCTACATCTCAGCAGGAAATGCTTGCTATTTTGCATGTAGTACAGAAGTGGCAGCCATAACTATTAGGGAATTCTTTCTGCCTCAATACTGATCTCCAGAGTCTGGAAAATTTCTTGGAATGACAAGTCTCCTCCCTAGCACACCTGAAATGGGTTATCCAACTCATGGGTTATGCCTATGCAATCACTTACAAGAAGGGTAAGGACAATATGGTGGCAGATGCTCCTTCTCAAAAATTTGCTGACCCAGTTTCTCTTCAAGCTATTTCTTTGCTTGTTCCAAATTGGTTGCAATCTGTTCAACGAGGCTATCTCTTCTATGAACTCCCTGCTTCTTCATCGGCAGGGCACTTTGGGTTCCTCAAAACATATGACCGGGAACAATGTAACTTCTTTTGGCAGGGACTGAAAATGACAATTCAACAAATGGTAGTTGATTGTGATACTTTCCAAGTCAATAAGGGTGAAACGACACTCCTTTCGGGACTGCTCGAACCCTTGCCCATCCCTACACAGATTTGGACAACTATTTCTATGGATTTCCTAGAAGCGCTCCAGTGGTACAATACCACATCTAAAAGGACACCATATGAAGAATTCTATGGACAGGCACCGCCATTTCTTCTTCCATACACCCTCAGCAGCTCCCCAGTTCAGGCTATTGACTCTGTTCTTCGAAACCGCGATCAGATTCTTCTCATTCTGCAGGACAATCTTCACATGACAAGAATTCGATTGAAACAACAAGCCGATCAGCACCGTTCTGAGTGCACTTTTCACGCAGCTGATATGGTTCTTCTTCATCTACATCCTTCCAAGCAATCCTCCCTAAAACTCAAAAGGCATCAATGGCCCGGAATGCAACCCAAGGATGCTACAGGGGAACCACTCCTTCAGATTCTACATCAATTTCCACATCTAAAGCTTTGAGGACAAAGCTTTTTCTAAGGGAGAGGGAATGTGAGGAACCCATGTCAATCATTCTATTTACTTTGTTAGTATATTGTTGTTGGATGCATATGCTTTGTAAGTCGTCTCGTAGTATTTGTTGATCCATAGTTTGTATTATTGTTGTTGGACGCATATGCTTTGTAAGTCGTCCCGTAGTAATTGTTGATCCATAGTTTGTATTGGCTCATGGCATTGGTGCCTAGACTTAGTATATAAGTTTGTGTTGAGACCAATAAAGGTACCGTGAAGTTATTTGTATTGAGCTTGCTCAAAGGAGGTTTCCCCCTCGAAGTGGCCTGCGATCAATAAAAGCGATTCTGAGTTCTATTATTTCTGCTATCTCGTGTATTTTCATTAATTAATTGTTGCAGGTTCTTCACAAGTTTACATTCATGTAGATTAAACCTCTATAAAATTGTCTCAACATAATTCCTTTAGTTTAAAAAAAGTTTCCTATCCATGTGATCTATGTTAATCTCTATGCCCAAAATAAATTTTGCACCTATCATGTCAAACTTAGAGGACAGTTAAGACTTAAATTCCTTGATAATATCCTTATTTTTTTTATTAGCAACATATCATCAACATACATTACTACGTAAATAAAGTGATCACCAACCTACTTGGACTACAAACAATGATTAATCTTGCTTCTCATAAATTCCAACCTTAGTATGTAAGTATAAAAAAATTGATATGAATTTCTCTGGGATTTATTTGAAGGCATATAAGGAATTTTTCATCTTGCAAACCAACTACTTCTTACCCTTCATTGTGAACCCTTTAGGTTGTTTCATGTAGGTTTTTTCTTCTAGGTCCCCATTAGGAATGATGTTTTTACATTATTATTTTTTACTTGAAGATCAAATGATGCAAAAAGAGAATACAAATATAATGGAAGATGGTTCTGAGACCAGAGGGGAAGTCAATGGTGACTTCCAAGTGGATCTATACGATCAAGCATGCAGTCATCAGGCTATGGGGTCAACTAGTTTGCAGGCTAAGAGAGAGTCATGGATGGTATTCAATTTTCTTGAGGGAGAAGAAGGCTCGTCTCAATATACACACTTGATGGGAGATTACATAGGTGGATACATAGGGATCAATAGTGCGGAGGGAAGTAGGTTTCTTCAGTGCAAGATACTCAGTTGTAGAGGGAGTTGGGTGTCCAAATGAAGAGGGAGCAGGGTTCTCCAGCATACAGGGATTAGCTACAACATAGTTTGTTGATAATGGAGGAGGTGTCTCAGTCAGGAGTACCTCCCTCACCAAGAGGAAGTTGGATTTGAAGATCGAGATGAAGGATCTTGGCCTGATGCATTATTTCTTAGGATTGGAGGTGTAGCATATATTAGGTGATATCTTCCTTTATCAGGGGAAGTACAAAGTTGATATCTTGAGCATATTTGGTATGATGGACTGCAAGTCCATGGATACACCTATGGTGACAAATATAAAGAAGCTAAATGATTCTACTTCAGATTCATATTTGGTGGATCCGACTATGTACAGGAAGTTGATTGGATCCTTGATTACCTGGTTAACACCTAGCCAGATAATTTCTTTGCAGTGAGTTCCTTGAGCCATTTTATGGTTGAGCCAAGGCATGTACATTGGGTTGCAGTGAAGCATGTGTTGAGTTACCTGCGTGTTACAGTTGGATATAGCTTGAGATATGTCTCAGGTGGTGAAGTGAGGCTCCAGGGTTATGCAGATTCTAATTGGGTAGGGAATGAAATGGACAGAAAGAGAACCTCGGGGTGATGCTTCAACTTGGGATCAACTATGATATCATGTCCCTAGCAAGATGCCTACTTCTGTTGCACTTATTATAGCAGAATCAAAGTATTACGCAGCCGATGTCATAGATTGTGAAGCAGTGTGGCTTCAGAAGCTTCTTGTAGGACTATTTGGTTAGGAGATCAAATATCACTTCATCTGAGACATGGTGCAGAAGGGAGAAGTGCAGCTCCAATACATATCCACAAATTAACAACATCGGGCATACATTATCCATATTGTTCATGTTGATTTGACCAAGGGAGAATGATACATTCATCCTCGAATCCTAAGTCATATGGCTAGTGGTGAATGGCCCGGCGCAGTCTTTCTCAAGATAGCCATGTTGATTTGGCTAGGAGTGAAAGACTCAAGATGCAGATTGTGGACATTCTCACCAAGCCTCTATCTAAGGCGAAGTTTGTATACTTTAGATAAAAACTTGACGTGATGCAGAATGCCTCCCTCGTTGAGAGGGAGTGTTGATGTTTCTTCAATTTGCAGCATCAAGCAGACATTCTCCCAAATTGGTCATGCTGATTTGACCAAGGGAGGATGATACATTCACTCTCGGAGCCTAAGTCATGTAGCTAGAGGTGAATGGCCCAAGTAGGGGTAGTATTTATCCCATTATCCTGAGTCATATGGCTTGGGGATATTGGCCCCAGGGTGCTTCACATTCCCTGCTCCGAGATGGAGTGATCTATTATATATTAGATCACAGTTGATGTTATCAATCAAGTTTCAAACCAAGCTTTGGTGGATGGAAACTAGCCTTTCCAACCACATAGAGGGCTCTCTCTTTCACAATTCACTCAACACTTAGAATATTATTTGCACAAGCTAGTTATAGGTAAAAGTGGTGGCTAGACCTTCAGGTAATGACTTATAGGGATTTTTTAGCTGGTTAGGGTTAAGGACAGGAGCACCATTAGGCATGGAGTCAAACTTCAGTGGATTTATAGTCACAAATGACTGATTTAGACCACAATTTCAAGGGCAGAGGCGAGGTAGATGAGTTTTTTTCAAGTAAAAAATATCAGCAGATGAAAGTAGAAAAGGGAACAAATTCCATCACAGAGTTGGAGCATTTGTAAATGAATTCTAACCTACAACTTCAAGAAGAAAGGGTGGAATACCTAGTCATATGCATTTGAAGCATAAAATATGAATTTCAGACCATGTAATCTTGATCTAGGTTCTGGAGAAGCAAACAATCAATGGAAAATACAAATGAAGAACACATGCAAAGGAAATAACAAAAATCAAAACACTCATCACAAGAATCTCTGCTCCAGAATCGGGTCTTCTCATTAATTGAAAGGCTGAGTTCAATACATGCGCAGAGCTTTTAATCTCTCAGAATCCAAAACATCCAACCTTTGGGTCTAATTCAGAATCTACTTTTATGGGATTACAAAATATCAAATAACTTCTAACTAATTCAACCATAAATGGCCATTTATTGACAATAGTCTTGAACTGGAAAGGATGAGGCCATTCACGCCAAGTTGCTTGAACTAACTGCCTCTGAGTCTGTTAGATGCGCTGGTGGGAAACTTTGTGTGTTGTGAATGCGCATTTGGGTTGTGGAAACCACTATTTTGTCCTTCAAATTGGGCCATTGGAGGCTCACTTACAGGGCTCATCAAGTCATGGCTTCTTCCCCTGTGAAACACTGCAATTTCCACGACCGCAATTTACTCTGTAAAATCATCTCAGATCCGCAATTATCCTTCTGCAATCCGCAATGCATGATTCAGAAAGAGGAAACTCTACTTTGCATCCCCATAAAAATTGCCTTTCCGCAATGCGGATCTCGGTGTTATCAGACAATCTACTCGAGCGGACGTGAGCATGATCTCCCTAGTCCAACAGGATCTAGAACAAATGGAAACAGAATATAAAACTACTTTCCTAGATCAATTAGAGATCGACGTAATTAGATGCCTTACCTTCATATTCGTAGATATTTCTCCTCTTTATCGCTCCAAGCTTCATGGTCGTCAGATCCGTATCTGCAAGACCTGTCAAAGCATATAGAGACAAAACAAGCAGTAAAAGTACATCTAAACTCTAACTGATCTAAGCAAACAGTTAAGGAAGTGAGCTCTAAATATCATTAACACAAAGACATTTATGGAAAGAGATTATATTACTGTAATTGAGTGGGAAATATATAGTAGAGTGATGATTACAACCCAAGCCTTAACGCTGCAATATTCCTCCAACGAGCCAAGCCAATGCCTCCAATGGAAATGTATGCCTCCCAAGATATGGATAGGGATCACCTAGGTTAATTCCACCAGCATGTAAGTTCTATAGACTTCCTCCATTTGGAATGGAGAGGATCTTTGTATTTATAAGACCAAGTGGATAGAGTAGGTTGAGGATCATGGGGAGAGGACTAAGGGATCCTTCCTTGAGGTTAGGGAATCGTAGGACAACTCACCTACAAGTTAGGGATAGAGATCCACCTCATCCACTTTCTAGAATTTGCTCTAAATCTACCTTTATCCAATTTAACCAACTCCGGCGCAAGCTGCATGAGGGAAACCTGCGCCTGAGAGGGAAAGCGTAGGCTGCACAAAGGAAACCTGAGCCACCGGCGCAGTCTACATGAAGGCATTCTGCGCCTGACTTAGTTGGGTGCTACTTTCTAGAAGACAACCTGCGCCGTCCCAACTAGAAATTGTGGACAAAGGTCAAAAACTTCCTCTAACTGCTTACTTGATCAGGAAGACTTCAGGGATCAAGGCATTGAGTGTACATGGGTCTCATGATGATGAGATTTAGGTGTAACAAAATGCCCCCCAAAGCATGAAGCTGGAAAAACAAGACAGGTGAAGTGCTTTGAAAGATGGATGGCAAGGACTTGCTGGCTGGAAGATGTTGTTGCAGTACAACCGACTCTGAGATACCAATCTCATATGATGCATATCATGGTTTCCAACCAATACAATGCAGATCCATGGTAGTAGGGACTGACTGAACACAATCATGGATACTAGACACAATCGTAGATCCATGACGAGATGATAACACAGCCACAACCAATACAAGGTGGATCCATGTAATGTGACTCAAACAATCTCCATCGCAACCTGGGTAAGATATTATTTTTCCTAGGGTATTCAAGCCGAACCCGCGATGATACGAATATATCCATGTGATTACAATGTTTTGGAGTTGAACATGGTAGAAACCACTTGATTACTAGTCATTGATGTATACCGTTAACAAGTGCAAGGGAAATCACCATTGATGTCAATGATCCCCAAGTTATCATAGTACATGTCACCGAGCGTGAATAAATGAGTTGAGTTCGAATGCTCGATGAAATATTCCAATCAAGAGCCAATGATGTAAACTCATGTTGAAATCGAGGTAACCTTCCATTAAGGCATGCAGGACCAAGGTACTTGATTGGTTTCTAGATTCAATCCCTGGATGATGTGTTGAAGTCGACAAGGATGAATCCGTCGAAGGAGGACCATGATGAATCCCCCATCAACGACACAAAACTCGATAAAGATGTTTGGAGTATATCGGACAGTAGAGTAATGTATAAGACTGACTCAGGACAGACCGACATGATAGAAGGTGTACTGACTGCAAATGATGAGTAACAAACATCTCTTGAACATGGGCATGGCATGACTTGGCAGTATTGACATGATGAGAATGACACTGACCCCCAATGCAACTGACGATGGAAACATTCTTTGGATGACCCAAAGGGGTGACAAGACTCATGGAATCAGCAGGACTTGAAGACAAACATATTACCCAAGTACTGAATGCAAATGCAAATAAGTGCCATGTTCAAGAGCAACTATGTACTGTCGTAAATGATAGTGTAACACAAAATATTCCCTTTTTCCCCATCATGACTGATGAGTTCCTCTCTTGTTTTTTAACGAGCTTGAGGAGGGTAAACAGATGCCTCGGTATAGCTCATTCCATGGATGAGTCCAATCCCAAATGTTTTACGAACTTAGGATAGGAGGGGTTTGTCCCATGGCGGGCCCTTCAATGTTAAATTTTAACGAGTCCAAAGAAGGTAAATTGGACGTCATTTCATATTTAGAGAGTCTGAAAAGAACTAAAGAAGACTCCAAAGGTCCTTATCGTAAAGTTAGTCTCTTCGCCCGAAAAAGGGTAAAACAACGCGAGAAAGAACTCTTCCAGTCATGATTGGCTGGAGTATTCCTTTTTCGTAAGTAGTGCCTCCTGGTCCGAAAAGGGGGTAAACTATCATCAGAAAGACGATCATTCAAATACTTTTACAAGGGTGAACGCATCAAGTTTGCTTGGTGATCTTTTCGTATTTCGAGAGCCTGAAAAGAGCTTAAAGAAAGACTCGGAGGGGTTCCTTTTTCATGGAAGTTTAACGAGCCCGAAAAAGTGATAAACTATAGCTCGGTGACTTATTCTCATCATTTTACAAGCACGAGAAAGAACAAAGAGTTAGCTCGTTGTCATTAATAATTGAATTTAATGAGCGAAATAATGACATAAAGATGCTCAACGAGTTGTTCATACCTGATAATACGCGCGGAATGATAACAATTGTGAAAAACAACATTAATGAGGTTCTTAACTTCACCTGCAAGCTTCAAAACTAGGTCAAAATGATTAACGGAGTATAAATAATTCCAAGTATAGTAAAATAACCCACAATGGAATAAATTAAAAAAGGAATATGCTCTTTTTTATATAAAATGGGGTAAATCAATTACTATTTGTTTTTTAACAAGTTGGAGAGGTGAGAAGTGTTGTTTGGAGCCGTTTTTCCTTTGCCGATTCCAGAAGCTGTGATCGACTGTTTCGAGTACCATCATCGATAAGTAACCCTAAACTCAGCTATTTAACTTTTTAGCGGTTTACTTTTTTTCTTTTCTTCATTTTTGTTGGGTTTTGGACATGGTTGGAGGGATATATTGCGCTCGGTGGTCGATGCAATCTCCCCTTTCGAGAACTGCGTCGTGATAGCTCCGGCGCAAATCCCGAGCTGACATCTTGCGCCGGCGGCACCCTGTCTGTAAAGACGGCTGCATCGGCGTAAGTCCTCCAAGAATGTGCAAAATCTAACCATGAAAAAGAATTTTGGATGGGTTGAAAAGATTCTAATGATGTTTTATTGGCCTTTGGGACAAGATTACAGTGACCAAAATGGTCCTCGAGTGGCGAGAACACGAGCACAAGCTCGACGACGCTTAAGCAGAAAATGATCCCCAATGCATAGCCGCATTGAGGAACTGCGGTTTTCTCAAATACTTCCGAGTGCTGGGCATGAGGGCCCAAGTACCATTGTTGTCACATTTGGTCCAATGTTGGGACCCGGTACATCAACACTTTGAGATCGATTTGCACACTTTGAGTATAGATGTTGAGGACATCTACTTTCTCATAGGGATGTCCCGACGGGGAAACCCTGTGTCCCTAACTGGATCACGAGGGGGTGATCGCACTGTGGAGGACATGATTGACCAGTGGTGAACTCCAGGTACTCAGATGGATGGTGGGAATATATCCATCAAGGACGTCCAAGATCGAGCTCTCCATACTGTGCTCTTTACCATCATGAGGGTGGCCAGTAGTCGATCTGTTCATCTGGCGAGCAAATCGCAGATGATGTATGCTGAGGAGTGTATGGCTCCTACTGTATTCAACTGGTGTGAGGGGATCCTCACCAGTCTATGGGATCATCTGACCAAATTTCAGTGCGGGGCGCTGAAGCAATTTGGTTACGGTCCAATGGTGATGTCATTCATGTTGGATCGGGTGCCACACTTAAGCCCATAGGTAGATCTTGAGGATCGCGATGCTCGAGATCCTCATATGACCAGGTGGTTTGAGGTGATGGCCCGCCATGGTGGCGGGGGTCCTATTATTATCTTTGGTACATGTTTATTCACATGGCTGAGGGGACAGCTCCTCATAGTGGAGGACTACCTGTATGATGGGAAGGACTTCATAGGGGACCCTAACCTGGTTATTCCTGAGGGAGCACAGTGGGGAGATATCGATAAGAACAACTACTGTTTGTGTTTTTCATTTTATGTATTTATGATTTTTTTGGAGTAATGCTGATGTTTTTCACACGTTTCATGCAGATGTGGGTCCAATGCGACCGGTTGGAGTCTCTCCTATTGCGCGGAGAGGGGCGGTGATGGAGATGGGCCCCGTAGCCCGAGATTCCATCGAGGAGATGGAGGAGGTTGAGGATAACCTCCGCAGGCTGACTCTGGATATCCCGGAGTCAGGTGTCCATGACATACCTCGTCACTACCAGCAGCATACGGTCGGGGTATCTTTGCGTTTTGGAACATTTCTCTGGAAAGTGGCGAGGGCCGTGATCTGCTATCATGAGCATCCTAGGGACTAGGATAATGTTTTATATGTATATATTGAAAGCCTATGAGCTTCAGATTTTGTAGAGAGGACTCTTACTGAAAGCTTTCGTGCTTCATATTTTGTATCAGCACTACCATTTTTGTACTTTGTACCAATTTTATATATACATACACTATTGGTGGCTTTTATACATATTGTGTTCTATCGGTGATTGATGGGATCTTGTTTACATGTTTTGCTTATACAATGGATGATTTACATGTTATGTCTGTTTTTGTATCTTATGGATAACTTATGTGTGTGCAATGTACCAATCTAGAATAAAATTGGTCATAGCATTGGCAACTGTGTTCATGTCTCATGGAATGTGCAAGTATTGAATAGATTCAAAGGACCTCTCCAGGAGACGAACTCATCGGAAAAGATGGATCAGAGTGGGGTCACTGATAGCGTAGATCTGGTTAAGATGAGAAACCACTAGTTGTCAATCGAGATGAATTACAATGTGGTCCATCCCCAAGGAAAGAGAATCGGTTAGGGCTCCAATCACCGCATGATATTCCACAGCGTTATGTTGAGATATTGTAACTTCAAAGAATATTATATTTGTACTTTATTATTCCGGAGATGTTTCATTCCTCCGTGAAGATCTTATTGTATATCCGGAAATGTTTATTCCTCCGTCGGAATGTGGTAACTCGGGTTATTAGACTTCCCTAGTGGGGGTCGGCCCTGTATGTGTCATGTGGGTCAAAGGGTTATTAGACCAACCTAGAGCGATCGGCCCAGTCAGTTGTAGTGGGGTGTTTAACCCATTGGTTAAATACGAGCCTACGTGTACTTGTGTAAAAGATATGTCAGAGTAGTGTATAAATAGAGGAGGTGTGTTCCTCATTTGACACACACACTCACTTGAGAGAGAGGCGCACTTGTGGAGGAGAGGTATGCTATGGTGGAGAAGGAGATCATGTCTTTGGTTTGCATCTTTGTATATTGCTGGTCATCTATATTGAGGAAGCTTTACTGAGTTTTCTACCCCATGAGGGTTTCCCAAGATAAATCTGTGTCTCTTGTGTTTATGCTATGCTTGTTGTTTCTTCAGTGATCCTGTATATGCTATTATTGTGAAATGGAATGTAATGCTTCTATTTTCTGTCTTAGCATATTAAATCTTAACATGGTATCAGAGCTAACCTAAAGGAAGGCAAGGTATGGCACTTACGACACTTGCTTTACTTACGACAATTTGAAGGTTAGGGTTTTACATAGCAAAAACCAGTCATCGTGGAACTTTCGCTATAAATCCATTTATGCAAAGTTTCAGGGTCTGAAAAGTTTACAGGTCGAAGATAACATCCCCAGGTACCTTGTTTCCAAAGGGCACCCTCAGCTTCGTTGTACTTTATGAGTTATGATCAGTACAAGTTAGGGTTTCTACCTCTTCCATATCTCAGTCAAAATCAGGTAACCTTGGAAAAAAGGTCATAACTTGGGCTAGGAAGCTCCAAATGAAATTTCGTAAAAAGTGACAGGTAGTACACAGATTGTACTATCTCAGGAAAAAATTTCAGAGGCCGAAGGTGAACCAGTGACATGTGGCATGCCGTACAAGTTCGCTCTCCTGTTTTATCCCATAAACAGGTCACGTTGCGACACTTGGCATAAATCTCTCTCAGAGAGTCCAATTGAGGTCAGACCTATCAGGATAGAAAGATAAAAGGGAAAGATATCTTAGGAAACGTTTTCAGAGGCCGAAGTTCAAACAGTGACACGTGGTATGCCGTACAAGTTCGCTCTCCTGTTTTATCCCATAAACAGGTCACGTTGCGACACTTGGCATAACTCTCTCTTAGAAAATCCAATTGAGGTCAGACCTGTCAGGATGGAAAGATGACAGGTCAGGCTACTGCAAAAAAAGTTTTCAGACCCTGTGGAGCAAAAATTTCAGAGTTATAGCAGAAACAATCAGGTGCATATTTCTGTCAAAACAGAATTATTTTTGGAGCACCTTTATTCATGGCTTCCGGAATTTAGGGTTTCGGAGAAAGTTAGAATTTTTGGAATCGGAGTCCACGGCTGAATGCTACTCAGGAAAATCAAAATTTAGAGACCAAGATCGAATTTTTTGGTTGGGTAGAAGACCGGGCTTGATCAAACCCTAGTTCAGGATTTTGATAAGAAAGATGGAAAATTAGGGCTTCAGCAAAAGTTGGAATTTTTGAAGTCTGTAACCACGGCTGGAAGCTCCTCAGAAAAATAAGAGTTTAGAGCCTTGGATCAAACCTTTTGATTGGACAGAAGGGTGGGCTTCATCAAACCCTAGTTCGGGTTCCTGTCCAGAAGATCCAGAAGTTTTGAAGGCAATTTTGAGGGGTCAAATTTTGGAGATTTCAAAAGTGAAGTATGCTAGTTTGATCAGCTCAGCAAGACACATCCTTCCATCCATTCAGAAGCATGAAAGTCAAAGATTGAATTTTTAGGGTTTCTCTAGCAAGCCCTAATCAAGCTCCAAATCAAGTTTCAGGGGGAGTTGAGGCTAAGGCCTTACATAATAAGACTACAAGAAGTCTCGACAGGTATGACTTAAGGAGGTTCAGGTATGTCTTGAAATATGATTCTTGATTAAGTTCATAATGTGTTTGTCTTCATATTATTTATTAGTACAATCTTGATTATTGTTAGAATTGTCTTATCACCCTAGTAACAGTATGAATGCATGTGAATGATCGAAGACATTCATTGATTAGGGCTATATGATTGTACTAATGCATTATGGTGTTGTGTGAGGTTGATGTTGTCTGCTAACAAGATACAGGTACATCACAAAAGACAAATCAAGTTCCATGACCATGACAACATGAAGACAAAGACTCATCCATAATATTTGTTCTACTTACGAGGTATGTATGACTTTGCTATATTATGCTTAACCTATGAGACATGCAGGTTCTAGTTCAGGATCTCTAAATCATTGAAGAGATTGTTTAGGTATGTTGTACATAACTAATCCAGATATGTTTTCTTATGTCAAGTTAGAATCTTACCTTGTGTTAGGATCCCTTATATAAGTATACTTGGTATGATTGGTTATGCTTATTCATAAAGTTAGTAATCAAGGGTTTATGCATATTATGTCTCTTGTCTTGATGATTTAATTAACCAGAAGAGTACTATGATCAAACAAGAATATGCATGAGTAAAAGAAGACTTCCTTGAAACCCTGAATACTAATGATCATGACTATACATATTCAATATTATTTAGAATTAGAATGTTTGGAGAATATACTAATGAACGTATGTTTGTGTATGAGATCATGAGGATGACACTAGTGCACACTTGAGCATGCACAGTGGTACAGAATGAATACAAGTTCAAAAGACATATAGAAGATCAAGCGGGAGGCAACCACACAAACATAAAAGATAAGTATTTGAGTTGTTATTCGAAATAGTAAATGATATTGCTTGTATGCATATTTGTATTCCTAGAATATATCATGCTGAGTGTAAACATTCATAGAGCATTGAACAGTATACTACTAATATGCATATGATTGGTAAGTTGGACAAACATTCTGTTGTTGCTTGTCTAGAATGAAACCTCTTTGCTGACATGCTGAGAGTTGTGCACACTCTCGATAGTATGTTCCGGTAGAGATGGAAGGCATCTAGATAGCCACTGTATGCATACAGGATATGGGAAAGTGTTGTGCCAAAGTATTGGTCAAAATAGTTGCATAACTATGTAAATGATATCTGTATGCATAATAGGTTATCATGTCAATATGATTTGATGATTATGAAGTATTACTAATCATGTACTTAATTTTGATTTGTAGGAAAGATCATGATGAATGATGAACACTGAACAAGCGATGGATGTTAAACAAAAAAAAAAGATTTTCAAATCAAACACACTATAGAAGGCTTGTGGCTAGAAGATTCTCTTAGAAAGAAGAAGAGAATCATGATGAGATGTTTGCTCCAAGTGGCTAGATAAGACCATTCTCTTAATGGTGTAATTAAAGAAGAAGTGTGAATCAGGTTCTGTATGGGTTCCAAGGATCGATAGTAATTGATGAGAATACATGTGAGGATTGCATCATCCTTGAACACAAGTTCTAAAGTGAGCTGTAGACAAGTGTCTTCGAGAAAGAAGAGGGATTGGATCACCCCTGGACTTCAGTCCGAAAGAAGAGTCGTAGACGTATGTCTTCGAGAATGAAGTTCTTGGTGAACATGTGAGGGGATTGGATCATCCCTGGACTTCAGTCCGAAAGAAGAGCCGTAGATGTATGTCTTCGAGAATGAAGTTCTTGGTGAACATGTGAGGGGATTGGATCACCCCTGGACTTCAGTCCGAAAGAAGAGCCGTAGACGTATGTCTTCGTGAATGAAGTTATTGGTGAACATGTGAGGGGATTGGATCATCCCTGGACTTCAGTCCGAAAGAAGAGCCGTAGACGTATGTCTTCGTGAATGAAGTTCTTGGTGAACATGTGAGGGGATTGGATCATCCCTGGACTTCAGTCCGAAAGAAGAGCCGTAGACGTATGTATTCGAGAATGAAGTCCTTGGTGGACGGTTGAGGATTAAGTCATCCTTGGACGTAGTCCTAAATGTACGGTGGAGGATTAAGTCATCCTTGGACGTGGTCCTAAATGTACGGTGGAGGATTAAGTCATCCTTGGACGTGGTCCTAAATGTATGGTTGAGGATTAAGTCATCCTTGGACGTAGTCCTAAATGTACGGTGGAGGATTAAGTCATCCTTGGAGGTAGTCCTAAATGTACGGTGGAGGATTAAGTCATCCTTGGACGTGGTTCTAAATGTACGGTGGAGGATTAAGTCATCCTTGGACGTGGTCCTAAATGTACGGTGGAGGATTAAGTCATCCTTGGACGTGGTCCTAAATGTACGGTGGAGGATTAAGTCATCCTTGGACGTGGTCCTAAATGTACGGTTGAGGATTAAGTCATCCTTGGACGTGGTCCTAAATGTATGGTTTAGGATTGAGTCATCCTTGGACGTGGTCCTAAATGTACGATTGTGGATTAAATCATCCTTGGACAGTAAATCCAGTAATTCCGAAAGGAAGGATAGTCCTAAATGAATTGAGTGGATTAAATCATCCTTGGACAGTAAATCTAGTAATTCCGAAAGGAAGGATAGTCCTAAATGAATTGAGTGGATTAAATCATCCTTGGACAGTAAATCCAGTAATTCCGAAAGGAAGGATAGTCCTAAATGAATTGAGGGGATTAAATCATCCTTGGACAGTAAATCTAGTAATTCTGAAAGGAAGGATAGTCTTAAATGAATTGAATGGATTAAATCATCCTTGGATAGTAAATCCAATAATTCGAAAGGAAGGATAGTCCTGAATGAGATTGAGTGGACTAATCATCCTGTAAATAGATTGGGATTGCCTCGTCCCTAGACATGGTGAGATGTCTTAAAGTGATAAGGACTAATCATGCTGTAAATAGATTGGGATTGCCTCGTCCCTAGACATGGTGATATGTCTTAAAGTGATAAGGACTAATCATCCTGTAAATAGATTGGGATTGCCTCGTCCCTAGACATGGTGAGATGTCTTAAAGTGATAAGGACTAATCATGCTATAAATAGATTGGGATTGCCTCGTCCCTAGACATGGTGAGATGTCTTAAAGTGATAAGGACTAATCATCCTGTAAATAGATTGGGATTGCCTCGTCCCTAGACATGGTGAGATGTCTTAAAGTGATAAGGACTAATCATGCTGTAAATAGATTGGGATTGCCTCGTCCCTAGACATGGTGAGATGTCTTAAAGTGATAAGGACTAATCATCCTGTAAATAGATTGGGATTGCCTCGTCCCTAGACATGGTGAGGTGTCTTAAAGTGATAAGGATTGATCATCCTGTAAGTTGATCTGGATTGCATCATCCATAGACATGAGAGTTGTCTTAAACTGAGAGGGACTGATCATCCCGTAAGCGGATCAGGATTGTATCATCCTTGGACCTATGTCCTAAAGTGAGAGGGATTGATCATCCTGTAATTGGATCTTGTGTGTTGCAGGGTATGCTGCTATTGTGTATACTTGTATTGATGAGGATACTTGTATTGATGATATGTATACTTGTATTGATGAGGATACTTGTATTGATGATGTGTATACTTGTATTGATGAGGATACTTGTATTGATGATGTGTATACTTGTATTGATGAGGATACTTGTATTGATGATGTGTATACTTGTATTGATGAGGATACTTGTATTAATGATATTTATACTTGTATTGATGATGTTGTTGATCGTGATGATCTAGATGACGATGATGTTGATCGTGATGATCTAGATGACGATGCTGCTGATCGTGATGATCTAGATGACGATGCTGCTGATCGTGTGATGACGATGCTGATGATCATGTGATGACGATGCTGATGATCGTGTGATGACGATGCTGATGATCGTGTGATGACGATGCTGATGATCATGTGATGACGATGCTGATGATCGTGTGATGATGATGCTGATGATCGTGTGATGACGATGCTGATGATCATGATGCTGATGATGATGCTGTTGATCGTGTGATGACGATGATGATGATCGTGAGATGATGATGTTGATGATCGTGAGGATCCAGATGTTGATGTTGCTGTAGTTGTTCGAGTGCTGCAGAAGATAAAGACTCAGTACTGAAGATGTTGATGTTCCAGTATTGAAGATGTTCCAGTAACTGCTTGAGTTACTGATGATGTTGAGAAAGCTTCCAATGATTTATAGATGTATCATGTATGATGTTGATGACTCCTTGCTCGTGCAGATGCTGTTATAATATCCTTCTCGTTAAGGGGGAGTGTTGATATATTGTAACTTCAAAGAATATTATATTTGTACTTTATTATTCCAGAGATGTTTCATTCCTCCGTGAAGATCTTATTGTATATCCGGAGATGTTTATTCCTCCGTCGGAATGTGGTAACTCGGGTTATTAGACTTCCCTAGTGGGGGTCGGCCCTGTATGTGTCATGTGGGTCAAAGGGTTATTAGACCACCCTAGAGGGGTCGGCCCAGTCATTTGTAGTGGGGTATTTAACCCATTGGTTAAATACGAGCCTACGTGTACTTGTGTAAAAGATATGTCAGAGTAGTGTATAAATAGAGGAGGTGTGTTCCTCATTTGACACACACACTCACTTGAGAGAGAGGCGCACTTGTGGAGGAGAGGTCTGCTATGGTGGAGAAGGAGATCATGTCTTTGGTTTGCATCTTTGTATATTGCCGGTCATCTATATTGAGGAAGCTTTACTAGGTTTTCTACCCCATGAGGGTTTCCCAGGATAAATCTGTGTCTCTTGTGTTTATGCTATGCTTGTTGTTTCTTCAGTGATCTTGTATATGCTATTATTGTGAAATGGAATGTAATGCTGCTATTTTCTGTCTTAGCATATTAAATCTTAACACGTTATTGGTTGCATATCCTAGACAATTTCCTCCTAAGCTGATAAGCTCGGTTGTAGGGGAATAAAGTAACCAGGCTGCCGAAGCAAGGTTATGGGTATGCCGGTTGGCGCCATCCGCAAATCCAAAACAGGTTGACATCTGCAAATGCAGATAGAACATGGTATAAGTAGATAAACAAGATCCCAGCACACTAAAACAAAGCGTCACACCACACAAAACACGCGCCATGTACAGTATTAAAAAGATACTTATGCGTGAAAAACTCAGGCATATTACATGCATATTACCTCTTCAGGTAGAGCCCATTGTGAGGCTCTCCTAGAGATATTCCATCGTAATCCTCTAGCTCGTATGCTCCCTTCTCCAGAACACGTTTCACAATGTACTGCCCATGCCACATGGACTCAAACTTACCTACCCCCAGCTTATCATGCCTTTGGTCATATGTGAGGACCAAATCACCCTCGTTGAAGATACGAGGTTTAACTGACTTAGCATGATGAGCTTTGATGCGTTTCTTATGTGCCTCGTTGGCAAGAGAAGCATCGCGGCTGGTCTCGTCGAGTTTTTCTAGGTGAAGGAAGCGTTCTTCCTCGGTAGTGGTGTTCGGGAGAAGCTCAATTGTGAGTTTCAGTGACGGAATCTCGCACTCTATTGGTAGGACTTCCTCCAATCCATATACTAATTGGAATGGTGTGAAACCGGGTGGCAGTCTTGACGGAGGTCCGGTATGCTCATAGTGCAGAAAAGAGCATGTTATTCCAGTTTGATTTGTGTGTACCCACCATGCGTTGAATCATGGTTTTCAAGACCTTATTGATGGCCTCTACTTGTCCGTTGGACTGTGGGTAGTAAGGGGTTGATTTTTTGTGGCGAAAACCCAGTCTGGCGCTCAATTCATCTACCATGTGGTTTTGAAAGTGAGATCCATGATCGGTGACTATGGTTTGTGGAACTCTGAAATGCGTAATGACATGATTAAACATGAAGAGTGCAGTGGTTTTTCCATCTTCGTTGTATGTAGGCATAGCCTTGGCCCATTTAGTAAAATAATCCACGGCTATTATGACGTAACCATGCCCCTCGGTCGAGGTAGGATTACAGTGCATAAAATCTATGCCCCATTTAGCGAAGGGGTCGATGACAATAACCGGGTGTAAAGGGGCTAGATGGGAGTACTTTTTAGATTGAAAGTACTGGCATGGGGGACACTTCTTAACGGCCTCAATTCAATATTTGAAGATGGAAGGCCAGTAATATCCCGCGCGTAGTATCTTCTGGGCCGTAGCCATCCCAGAGATATGACCACCACAAGCCCCAGCGTGACAGTCATTTAGGATGTGTTCAACCTCCTCGTGTGTCAGACAATGTCGAAGAATAGAATCAACACCACGATGATACAAGGTATCGCTGATGATCAAGTAATACTTGGCGTGGTGGCATAGACGACAACGGTCGTCACGAGACACTTGGGGGTTGAACCGTTGGGTTTGAATATATAAGGTGATATCTCCATACCATGGGTCTAACGTGCTAATGAGAAACAACGACTCATCTGGAAGAGAATCGTTGGGCTCAGATCCCGAATCAACACATGGAAGATCACAAATGAGTTCCACAAACACCAAATATTTCTTTGACTTGGCCTTCTTGAAGAGAAGATCAAATTCCTGAAGTATCATGATCCAGTGTGAATACTTACCCCCAAGCACCTGACGTGTAAGGACGGACGTGGTACATGGGGTTCGAGTCGGAAATTATGGTAGTGGTGCGGAGCAGTATGTAGTGACGAAAATTTTGAACGGCAATAACAGCCGCGAGAGCGAGTTTCTCGACATGAGAATAATGGGTTTTAGAGTCAATAAGACCCTGGACCAAGACCATGGCAATCATGGTGGCGGAAGGAGAAAGATAAAGGATGTAATCCTTATAGTAATTGGGTGGATCGAGCACAGGGGCGTGGTTAATGGCGTGTTTCAAACTATCGAAGGATTGTTGCGCTTGGTCGTCCCAGATGAAAGGGACGTCCTTCTTTAGTAATCGGATATAGCCCTGTGTTTTCTAAGTGAAATTACATACAAAACGCCATAGGTAAGTTTCCTTCCCTTGCAAACTTTGTAGTTCCGTAATGTCAGTAGGAGGTGGGAGAGCGACGATGGCTTCCACCTTCAAAGGATCAATGTGGATCCCGTCTTTTGAAACGATAAAAACTAGGAGGCATCTAGACTCGACACAGAAAATACACTTGTGAGGATTCAATCGGATGTTATACTGCCTGCATCTAAGGAATACAACCATCATATGGTCTATGTGGAACTCATGATGCTACGAATGAGCAGGGAGATTGTCAAGATAGGGCTCCACAAAGTCCTTCACGTCATGAAAAGCATATGACATGGCCCGCTGGAATCTAGCACCAACAATTTTAAGTCCAAAATGGAGTTTACGATAAGCAAACGTACCCCAAGGGAATATGAAAGCGGTCTTATGTTGGTCGGCTGGGTGGATCTTAATCTGGTTGTAACTAGAAAATCCATCCATGAATGAGAAGATGACACTTCCGGTGCAATTGTCAATGATCTGATCGATAAAGGGAGTAGAATAGTTGTCCTTAGGACAAGACTTGTTCAAATCCCTATAATCGACACAGACTTGGATGGTACCCTTCTTCTTAGCCACAGGGACGACATTGGAGACCCATTATGTTAAAGGAACAGGGAGATAAATCCGGCCTTCAAGAGATTTTCAATCTCAGCTTTAATTGTCGTTGTTTTTCGAGGGTGTACTGGTCTAACTTTTGGCGGACTGGTTTAGCGTCGGGATAGGTTTTAATATCATGCGAAACAATAGTACGATCTATCCCTAAGAATTTCCTCGTAGGTCCAAGCAAACACGTCGCAGAATTGTTTAAATAAGGTCGTGTACGTGGTGATCTCTTCGGGAGAACAGTTCTGGCCGAAACGAATATGTTCCACAACACCAGGGGTAACCGAGATGTCAACCAGAATGGTGGGCTCGATGTTTTCCAAGTTTCCCTCAGTGACCGTATGGCAAGTGAGGATCGGTGACTGCAGGAAAGGATAGACATCTGGTGTAAAAATGGTGGTAATGTTGTTATCCACAGAGTCTAACGGAGGTAGAAAAGACAATCGATGGTGAAGGTCTTCCCACGAGGGGTCATCCGCGCTCATAATATCCACAATGGACTCGTCAGAGTAAAAAGTCTAGAGCATAGGATCTGAATAGGATGACGTACGTTGTAGAGAACTGGATGTAGAGGCCACACGTAAGTGATCCTCAGTGGCTGACTAGATAGCCTCATAAGTAGCTTCAGTGGGTGAGAGAGGCATGGTATCTCCAATCAACTGCATGGTGACCTCATCGGGTACAAGCCATTGATCGATAGAGTTGGGGTAAGATGGAATCATGGAGGAGATCATGTTCACCATGGAAACATGGTTAGGGGGATCTAGGGTTGGAAAGACACGCATAAGAGATGAATATTTTATGAGGCCGACCCCCCTGCTCTCGTATAGCTGCCAATATTGTCCTAGAAAGGGGACATTATCGCCAGGATGAGTAGCAGTGTCCGGTGTACAGAAGTCAAATTGGTCGACAGTGACAATTCGGCCTTGATGGGGGTCGCACAATGCGGAAGATAGATGACGCGACCGTGGTCATGGCGTAAAACCAATTACGACCAAGTAAGAGATTATAATCCAAAGAGGATGTGACCACTTCCACGTTAATGGTTACAGTCTTACCCCCCAACTCTACTGCTAAGGCTTGTAATAGCCCATGGGGTTGAAAGCCACGACCGTTGAATGATTTCAAGGTAGTAGGAGAACGGTTTAACTCAGTAGAACCAATGGCTCTCCAACAAGATAATGACATGACCGAGGTAGAAAGACCTTCATCTAGTACAGTACGATGGATTGTCTTCCCAACAAAATTCGTGGCAACTTGGAATGCCAGCTGATGGGAAAGCCTCGGTTTAAAATACTCAAGTCTAAACATGATTGTATTCGAGGAATTCGGATCTACCACACCAATGGCAGGGAGAAGAGTCTTGCGTTGGTTGGGATAATTATGTAATACCTCTAGCATCGACATGGCACAAGGGGCTTGCGCCAAGTCCTCTACGATGTTATAGTTTTGAGCTGCCCGAGCATTAGGATTGAAAACTTCTTTTCGAATCATGCTCTTAGGCAGATGCAACACTGACTCTAATAAAAGATTCTCAATGGTGAGAGAAGCTTGTGGTACGGTAATATCAGGAATAGAGGTGGAAGATTTTTTGGTATTACTTCTGACGGGTTCCTTCGGAGGGAATGAGTCGTATGAACACAATCGTGTGTTCAGGTTAACTGTCTCACTACGCATCATGAGAACATGCGCGGTGGATGACGTTTCTCATTGAGAAGGAGAAGGTTGAGCAATCATTTGTTGATTTTGGGTGGGGAAGGGATCATTAAGAACTACGGGTGTGGAGTTTCCCTTAAGAAACTTTTGTACTTCATCTCAGTGGGGACACTCTTTGGAGAAGTGGTTACCACCACACAGTAAACAAGGATACTTGAGCTTCCATTTCTGTTTCGTGTCTTCAGGGGGGGTCTTATGCTCCTCCTGGTTGGAATATTTCTTGGGTTTACCTTTGTTTTTCTTCTTGCCACCGGATTTCGGAGGCGAAGCTGATTGAACAGAATTCACCTCCTTGGTGGGCGCAGGAGTGGATGACTTGGTGGTGCTGCTTCCAGCCTGTGGTGAGGGTGGGGAAGAACCATGGTGGTTAGGTTTAAGGGAACTGATAATGTTGTTGGACTGAGGTCCCTTGGGTGGTTTTGCAGGATCGTATGTAGGGACGGGTACGTAAGGAACAATGTCATATAACATGCCATATTGAGCGTAAACGAGTTCTAAGTAGTGGGCACAAGTGATAGCCTGTTCCTCAGTGATGGCTCCTCCCATAGCTACATCTCTAGTAATGGGTCTGTAATAGGAGCCTTAATGAGACATCGTCTCCTCCACTACTCATGGATATGATCGGAGATATGAGTTGCGGTATTCTGGCGGAGAGAGTCAATAAGTTCGTACTAATTTCATAGCGGATGGGTAACTGGAAGTGAGTCAGGAATGACATAGCTAAATAACGAAAATTAGGGAACGAGTGTGGTGGTAATTCAATATACCACTTAGTAGCTGGGTCGGTGAGGGTCCTTTGAAATAACCTTAGACGGATTGAATCGTCCATCAGGGAATTGGATGAGCACCATAGATGGCATGTCATCACATTTTTCGGGTCTTCATCGGCTTTGAGATCAAATTTGGGAATATCAGAGGGTAGCTTGACCGGAATGGGTGGCCAATTATAACCGTGTAGGATGGGATCGTTGGTCAGACGAGACAGGGCGGGTAGGACCAAAGTAGCAAAAAATGGCAGTTGTTGGTTCAGCTGTGGATACTGATAGTATTGATATGGCATATATGGACCAGTAGGACCTTGAATTGACTGGTTGTAAGGTGTTCCCATCGGAAATTGGCCATAAGGGGGTGTGTCACCTGGGTTGGGAGACGGACCGTATGTAGGTTCGCCTCCATAATAGGGTGGTCCACTAACGGAAGGTGGTCCTCCACCACTGGAATAAGGTGGGCCTCCACCAGAAGGTGGGGGTCCTCCTTCGCCTCCGGAATAAGGGGGTCTTCCACCTCCGTCGTCGGAATAGAGTGGGCCACCGCTTCTGCCATCGGAATAAGGTGGGCCACCGCCTCCAGAATAAGGTGGGCCACTGCCTCCAGAATAAGGTGGGCCTCCTCTGCCGGAAGGTGGTAGTCCTCTTCCTCCATAATAAGGTGAGCCTCCTCCAAACGGGGGTGTCTACCACCGTCAGAAGGTGGGGGTCCTCTACCTCCACTGCCGGATTAAGGTGGGCCTCCACCTCCACTAGAAGGTGGAGGTCCGCCCTCTCCGGAAGGAGGTGGAACAAACAATGGTGGGGGTGGTGGGACATGAGGAAAATTTGGTGGGGGTCCAATTGGTGCAACGTTATAATGTCCCCATGGAGTGTATGGGTTTCCGGGATAAGGTATCCCATGGAGTACATTTTCGGGATTGAATTGTCCCGACACAGGGTTAAAATGGCCTAGATATGCTTGACTCCATGGTGGTTGACTTGAGTTGGATGGACCTCCACCATGATGTAATCCCATGGTGGATCCCACAACGGGTAAGGAGCTACCAACGGAATGATCGATTGGGAGTCCTCCACTCGTACTATGGCTAGAGAACAGGGGTTTCCCCCTAGTAATAGTGTTTTGACCACTTATTGATGGTTGACTCATAATGGGTTGATGATTACTTATTATTGGAGGAACACTACTCGTGATCAAATTAGGAAGTAAAGAGTATCCTCCCCGTGATTTTTGGGGTGGGGGAGGGATGGGTAATGTTCCAGTAGTAGTAGGAGGGGTGTTGGACTGTTGTCCTTCAACGTTTGGGGACGCTTGGGGTATGGAAATGGTCTCCTGATTGAGAGGTGTAATCGCAGGAATTGAGGGTTGACCAGGTTCGTAAGTGGTCACGTTATGTATGGGTGTTTCCGGTGAAGCAAGAGATAATGAACGAATTGGAGTATATTGAAACATGGGCGTTTCTGAGGTGTCCCTTCTCTGTGAGATACTCTGGCACATAATTTCTTCGTTGCATTGGTGTAATTGGTCCATGATTTCACAGACTGGAGCCAAGAACTGATCATGGGGAGCCCAACGAAAAGGAGTAGTTTCTGCCTCCAGATTTAAAGCCGGGTGGGCCCATTATTTCCCTAGATAGGTGTCCCAAAAGGATGTGGATGGACCAAATGCTGCGGATACAAGGTCATTTGGGGATGGATTGAACCAATATATAGCCCCAGGTTCTCCTTCCAATGAACGGTGGAAGGATGTGTCTTGTGAAGTAGATGGTTCCATGGTCACAGACCTTGGAGGATCAGTGATTAATGGACTAGAAGGGAGTGAAAAGTTCATTCCCGACTCCATGGTAGAGTTCTCTTCTTCAAGTGACATGACCGTAACTTGTGGATCCTTACCCTCGAAAGTACCTCCGGGTTAAGGGGATATTTGGGTGGTAAGTTTAAAATTCTGCGGGACCTTCTCTAAGGTTGTTCAGCCATAATGACCGAACCAAAATTTCTCCTAAGTGTATACTATACAAAAGAGAAAGAAATCCAGAAAAATCTACACAAACTAAGGCTGCAAGCAAACTTATGTGATAGGTGTGGATTCAAAAGTATGGAACCTCACAGGATTGTCAAGGCTTCGCAACTCGCGATATAATCTAGGGTCTACTTGGCCCAATTTTTTAGAGCACTAATCAGGGAGGATTTGGACCGTACCCTTAACCATATAACCCGATTACCTGATAGTACGTGCGTAGTAGCTCCCCGAGTGTTGTTCTTGGTGTATTTCTCTAGCAAGATGGCCAAATGGTTAGCTCGGTTGGTTTCAGGAATCCTAGGAGTGTCTCCTGATATAAAAAAAGGTACGTGAGAGATCAAATCCGTAGTGTTGTTGTCTAATGCACAATCGTACGAAAAGAGACTTCCGATTAACTATTGAGTACATGAAGTGCCTTTCGATACACCCTAAGGTACGTGAAAGAGCCTTCGATATACTAGTTGGTACGTGGAAGAACTACAGTTCCCCCAGGATGCGGTGCAAGAAAATCAGGACATATGCCACGTTTTATGACGCCAGAACACGTCACTAACTTAGCACACAAGTTACTAGTAAATTTTAACCTAGTTCTACCGGTAAATTTTATTTGGACGGTTAGGTGAATGCATGAGGTGAGGACAGAAATTTAAACATAATGCAACCCTAACTGTATGAAAATGCAATCTTTTCTTTGATGAAATCTATGTAAGGGAAGGAGAAATTATTTTTCCAATGATCTCAATAAGACAAAATTCCCAAAAGTTCAAAATCGACCAAAAATTATGAAAGCACTCTTTTCCATTTTTCGAACAAAACATAAAAATCAACAACACATCAAATCCAAATCAAAATATTTCTTTTTTCAATTAGAATAGAACTAAGTAATGAAAAATGAGAATCTCTACCTAGAGCACACTAACTCTTCAATTTTCACAATGGTAGCCTAAAAGCACATGAAAACCAAAAAATGGATATGACTCTTCAAGCTTGGAATTACTTTGCAAAAAATTGATTTCACTTGGATCTTTCAAGAAGATGAGTGACTCATAATTCAAGAAAAATACAAACAACTAATTTTTCTTTTCAAACTTTTCAAAGATTGATGGATGATGAATTCCAATGCATGAAATAATTTCTACACCAATTCTCAAATGAACTTGAAAATGGTAAAATCGAAGCACTTTTGATTTTTTAATGTATATATCAAGATAAAAACTGATAATAATGGTGCTTTTCAAATGTAAATGGCAAAAAAGAAGAGACTACTTGCAACACTCTAATCACTCAGAAATTCCCAAAGAAAAATGGCAAGCACTCCAATGACCTAAAGACACAAAAATTACTCAAAAACGAACAAATGCAAGCAAACACTTAATGACTAAGCTCAAAAATGGTTTGGAAGCGGATCTATCATGCTGAATAGATCTGACAAGTGGAATAAGGGAATACAATATTGAGCGGATGTCCATGGGGGATTGAAATTTCTCGCCACCACCGAATCTCTCACTTGACCAAATGGAACCGAAAAATCAACACAAGCAAACCAAACACAATCAATGCTGAATAAAGAGGTCTCTAACTGGAAGGACCAAGCAAAATCAAATTTTGGAGAGTGGATAGACCAAGCACCAAGCTTGAAATACCGGTGTAGTCTGTGGTTAGGTGCATAGAGCCCGGCACAGACTATATACAAGTGTAAAGCATCGGCGGCACAAACTGTCAGATCGGAAAAAGCATCGATGGCATAGGATGCGCAAAGGCAGATTGCGGTCAGGATGGATAGGCGCACTAGATTCACTACCCATGTGCGTCGGGTGAATAACCCAATGCAAAAAATGAAAAGCTCCAAACAATGAACAAGTAAATGGATTGACAATGATTCAAACAGACTCAGAGAAGGTCAGCAAACTCTTCAAGAAGAAATTATGATGGTGAAAAAAGGCTCAGGAGGAAAAGCAATGGCTCATTAAGAAATCAAAGAATAACACATTCAACTTGAATTCAAAATGAATCCTGCCCCAGTATGGTTGCCAAATTTTTTATCAGACAATATACTCGAGCGGACGCCAGCATGATCTCCCTAGTCCAACGGGATCTAGAACAAATGGAAACAGAATATAAAACTACTTTCCTAGATCAATTAGAGATCGAGGTAATTAGATGCCTTACCTTCAGATTCGTAGATCTTTCTCCTCTTGATCGATCCAAGCTTCGTGGTCGTCAGATCCGTAGCTGCAAGACCTGTCAAAGCACATAGAGACAAAACAAGCAGTAAAAGTACATCTAAACACTAACTGGTCTAAGAAAGCAATTAAGGAAGTGAGCTCTAAATATCATTAACACAAAGACATTTATGGAAAGAGATTATATTACTGTAAATGAGTGGGAAATACATAGTAGAGTGATTATTACAACCCAAGCCTTAACGTCGCAATATTCCTCCAACAAGCCAAGCCAATGCCTCCAAAGGAAATGTATGCCTCCCAAGAGATGGATAGGGATCACCTAGGTTAATTCCACCAACATGTAAGTGCTATAGACTTCCTCCCTTTGGAATGGAGAGGAGCTTTGTATTTATAAGACCAAGTGGAGAGAGTAGGTTGAGGATCATGGGGAGAGGACTAAGGGATCCTTCCTTGAGGTTAGGGAACCATATGATAGCTCACCTATAAGTTAGGGATAGAGATCCACCTCATCCACTTTCTAGAATTCACTCGAAAGATACCTTTATCCAATTTAACCAACTCCAACACAAGCTACATGAGGGAAACCTGCGCTTGAGAGGGAAAGCGCAGGATGCAGAAAGGAAACCTGAGACACCGGTGTAGTCTACATGAAGGCAGTCTGAGTTTGACCTAGTTGAGCACTCCTTGCTAGAAGACAACCTGCGCCGACCCAACTAGAAATTGTGGACAAAGGTCAACAACTTGCTCTAACTTCTTACTTGGTTAGGAAGACTTTAGGGATCAAGGCATTGAGTGGACATGGGTCTCATGATGACGATATTTAGGTGTAACACTCGGAATTCAGAAAGTCGAACTTGCACCTTTGGAAAAATTGGGCTCCCGCAATCCACAATCCACAATCTGCATCTCGGAACTCGGGAAGTCAAACTTGCTTCTTTGGAGAAATTGTACATCCACAATCCGCAATGCGGGTTGCAGAACTCGGAATGCCTCTGCACAACTTCGTGGAAATCACCTCTGGAATATGCCTTTCACAATGCGGGTTACGGAACTCAAAAATTCACATCTGCACCCCCTGTAAAAATGACGCCTCTACAATCCGCATTCCGCAATGCGGGTTGCGGAACTCGGAAAACCCAACTTTGTGCTCTTGAAATTACAGATCCAACTTCCGCAATCTGTAATGCGGGTGCGGAAATTCGGAAAGTCGAAAAAGAGGGAAACCGGAAAACCTCTTGATCATATGCGTAGCGGATCGCTTCCCAGCAGTTGATTTGGACCTGTTTTCAATCCCGACCATTCAACCTTTTTAGATTGCGGAAGAACTCCATTGCTTTTTTTTTCCCATTTTTCTCACTGCGGCTCGATTATTTGGCTTGGAACTCATTGATACTTAGCCATTTTTGGGTTTTTCATTCTTTCTTTGGTGTAAGAGGTCAATGGATATGCTTTGGGTTTCGTAAGGGGGTGTCCTTTCCTTCTTTGGCGGGAACATTGGAAAGGGTTTTAGCAGTTGACTTGTTTATTTGATAGGGGATTTCATCCCCTTGTGCAATATACAAGTCTAGTATAATTTTGAATTGACGTACTAAGAAGTGTACAGGATTTCTTAGTGGGTCTATTCAACATTAGAGCTCTATGTGTGAATAGACGTGCATGTGAGGAGATGATCATCAACAAGGCTCATGGACAAATTTTCTAGTAAAGAAGAAATAACCAACAAGACAAGTCAAACCATTGAAGAAGACCCAGAAAGCATTGAATAATCCCCAACAAACATTAAATACAAGAAGTACAAGTTGACCCTAAAGGTAAAATGAGAAGTCAATACAAAAAGGACAATTCGTCCCCATAGAGAAATTAAGATGATTTGAAGTGTATAAATAAGCATCTAAACATTTAACTTTTTCATATCATCACATCGAATCTTCTCTTCTTAGCTAATCCGCACTTTTCAAGAAGGCCTAGCAAAGGCACAAGGAGCAAATATTCTTGGGTTCTTATCATATCTAGAGGTTCGCTATCCCTATATATGGTTTCTTCATGAAGGGTGAATTTTCTATGTGGTAGGGTTTCTTCATTATTGGTAATGTACTTATTGGATTAATTTCTTCTAAGAAAAGTTGTTAGATTTTCTCCCAAGGTTGGGTTTACTAGGGTAAAAAATTTGTGCCTATTGTGCATGGTTCTGCTTCTATGATCTTTTGTATCCACTGCAATTTAAAGTTGAAATTTTCAGTGCGTAATTATTCAATGATAACAGTGGGATGGAATTACTATTTGAAAATCACTAGGAAGTAATTATCAGATCTGAAAAATTATATTTCTACTGCAATAAGAAAAATTCAACACCAAGTGTCACTTTGCTCAATAATCCATATGTTTCTAATTATTTATTGAGATTTATCCTCACTTAATATCCTAGATTTTCTCTCAAATGATTTCCTCAATTTATCATATTTTTGTGTGTGTGCATGGTATTTACTAACTCTTGAAATAATTCAATTCCTTTATTTTATTTATTCACAAGTTAACTTCTATTTGCCATTAATAAATTATGACATTTCTATTTGCTCTTAATTTATTTAAAACCTTTTTTTCATATATTTTAAATTACACATTCTTACCCCCCTTAGTATTTTTTATTTTTACTGTCGCGTTGCAATAAGACGGCCATATCAAGGGTTCCATACTGCCCACATGCCCTTCAAATATCCCTCTTTAATGGTGGGGACTAATGCGACAACTGAGACCTCATTAACTCAATCAAATCGACCCCATTGAGAGACTCATGGTTCCTGGGGAATAAGGTCGAGTCCTTATTTTACACCCCCAGTCTAATCCTCGTGACTGAACGAGTCCACGGCCTACCCTCATGGAAACATGCATTTAACGAGCAAAATCCTCTCTCACTTTTCAACTCGTTGTGCAAATTAATCGCTAGCCTTACTGCCTTTTTTCCCATTCAACCCCATTACCTTGCATGGACTGATTGTCAATCATGATTTGGTACCTACACATGAAACACCACGCGCATCAAATCATTCTAAACAAAAAATAATATATCAATTTACATCAAGTTAACATCACCTGTCGGGGATACTCGATTCAATGTGAAGTCTACGCGGTATCAAGGCAACCTTACGTCACATGTACCGTCTTCCCCTGTCACACTTGACAACTAGTCAAAAGTACATGATATGCATAAACTTAATTGCATTTATTTAATCATCATTTCATAATTTCATGGAATTATAAACATTTGATCATCATAATTCATCTCGTTTACCACAGATAGCTTTAAAACATTCAACTTATAATTCATCAAGGTACTAGTTTCCTCACATGGAAGAGTCATTCGTCATCGAATGCCTTCAAAAATAACATAGCATAATAATCCAAATCTAAAGTACAAGCGTGGAACTGCAAGAAATATGAAGAAATAAAAAGGATTCATAGACATAATCAAGACCTACTTAAGGATTCATAAAAATCATCTACATGCATTCGAACCAAAGAATAAGGATGAAGATACTACCAAAAGACTTGAAACAGAAATTTTGCAAGAAGGTTGAACAAACCATTAATATTAGTGCGGTAAAATTAGAAATGCCATCTAGAATTTAAGGACATAAGAATTTGATGGATGGTGTCATATTGTAACGCCAAAAGGAGAAGACAAGGTTCAAGGAGGTCACTAGAAAATACTTGAAGAAGTTAAAGTCTAGTGTGAGGATGTACATGTCAAATATGATGGTATTATCTCAAAGGTTGCAATAATCAAAGACCGAGCATAGATGAGAGAGAATGCCATGGTCTCTAAAAAGAATATTGATGATATGGGTGTGTAAAATGAAGGAAGACCATCAAAGATGCAACCATATCAATACCCTCATTACAAAGAAAGTTTGCAATAAAGACAAGAAAAATGATATCAATGTTACCAAGGAAGAAAATGGAATAATTAGTGATACTAATGGAACATGGAATCACATAACATTATTAAAAAAGATGTATATGTATAGGTATCAACCTAATAAAGGGATTGCACGTGAAAAAAGTGAGAATATATATAGTATCAACCTAATAAAGGGATTACACGTGCAAAAAGTGAGAATATATATATATATATATACAGAGAGAGAGAGAGAGAGAGAGAGAGAGAGAGAGAGAGAGGTTAATATAGTCAGTATGAAGATAGAAACATATGATTGGGATAAATGAATGTATTGGGGTTATTTGGAGGAGTTTATATTCCACAAGGAGTTAATGTGTAACTCATATCTATTATCATGTTTGGAGTTGTACTCCATGTTCATACCTTGTGTACATTGTGTGTACTCTAGTTTTTTATATCATTTCAATGATTTGATCCATAGCACCCTCCCTGAAAATAGATTATATGTATTATCTAAGCATCCAACTCAGTTCCCAATTTATTCTAATATATTCAAGAAAACCAAATTTTGAAAGAAATTGTGGTAAAAATAGTTGTTTGAGAATCCACTAGTCTTGGTAAGATTGGGAGATTTCGTCAAATTGATTTCTCCTTAATGCATTGACTTATCTCTCAACATAAGAGTATATCATTTGTTTTTTACTCAATCCAATACAATCATTTCAATTTAAACAAGGGTATCTACTAGTTAGTGATTCCCTGCCAACAACTGAGGAAGGCACTTGTTGCACCGAGTGAAACAAGGTGCTCTACAACCCAATATGGGGGAGATGTTGTAACATTTATGATGTAACAAAATAATTAAAACCAGCATAGATCCATCTTAAACCTGTATCTATCAAGCACCGAGAGGGATCCAATTTCTTGAGGTGTATTTCTTTTTTTAAATTTAAACTCAAGAAATTTGATCTCTCTTGATCAATAGATCCGGGTTTAAGTTTTAAGTTTTTATTTTATAAACGAACATCTATTTTTTATTACTTTTCATAATATTTTATTTTATGAACCAACATGGATTTTTTGTTTTAAATACTTTCCATAATTTTTTATTTTATGAGCCGACATAAATTTTTTTAATTATTTTTTAATTATTTTGTTACAAACATTATTTTGTTACAAATGTTACATCACGTTACAACATCTCCCCCATACTGGGCTGTAGAGCACCTCATTTCATCTCGATGTAACGTTTGTGATGTAACAAAATAATTAAAAAAATTCATGTCGGCTCATAAAATAAAAAAATTATGGAAAGTATTTAAAAAAAATCCATGTTTTTTCATAAAATAAAATATTATGAAAAGTAATTAAAAAATAGATGTTCGTTTATAAAATAAAAACTTAAAACTTAAACCCGGATCTATCAATCAAGCGAGATCAAATTTCTTGAGTTTAAATTTAAAAAAAGAAATACACCTCAAGAAATTGGATCCCTCTCGGTGCTTGATAGATACGGTTTTAAGATGGATCTATGCTGGTAAATTTGAAGCAAATGCAATGGGCGTTTGCTCTGTTTATAGCAATATATTGTATGTGTGGCTCACGCTTTAGGTTGTTTGCTTGGGTGACTCACAAGTCAAATTATATAGACCCATATAATATATATGTGCAATATAAAGTGTAAATATGTCATAGAAAGCATGCGTTAGAAAATAACCTCGGTTGGGTTCAATAGAGCTACCTAAAATTGGTTTGTTTCATCATTCCTTCCTATCCCTAGGTTGTATAGAGATACTTTCTCCTTCCTATGCATGCTTTTCTTAGAGAGAGAGTGATGGATTTTGTATTCATCTACCCTTCCCTTAGTTTTTCTTTTATACATTGGATTAGAAAATTTAGATGTGCTCATATGGGTCTGAGACACAAGAGATAATAGTGAGGATAGCTAGTATAAGGATCAATTAGTTCAAAAGAATCAATTCTAAAGAAGTGATACAAAATAAATATATCCCTTGATTTCCCTCCACTAACTTTTCTCAAAGGTTTCCCTTTTGGCGAACCTTGTGTGCCAACGCAGAGATAATAAGGTACCTAAGCACTATGACCTACGCACACCTACCCAAGTAAAGGAAAATCCTTTCACTTTCCTTTGGACCAATGCACCCTTTTGAGAAACCCTTTTAACCGACGAACTAGAATGATAGAACTAATTGTTATTTAACGGTCAATGGAGGAGGCTTGTCAACTCAACACATTGATTGATGGATTTCCAACCCATTTTTGTGCACTCTGGTATCAAAGAAGTGTGTAATTAAAAAAAAAGGGCTTTCACTGCCATCATCTCCCCATACCCAAAACTTCTACGATGAGATCTAAGCACCCGACTACAAAGCATTGAATTCTTTGTAGTGTGGGGTGTGCACCGCTCGACTTAAATTTATTTCAATCGAACTATGTGCACCCCATGCTAGAGATCATTTAATGCTTTGAATCCAAGTGATTACATACGGACAAAACTCTACACTCAATTAGTTGTGAGGGCCTTATTTAATATATTTATCCTACCCACTCAAATCTACACAATGCACATCTAGGTCAAATGCACTACCCACAGTATTATCTCTCATACATATTAAGATCAAGTAACATATTGGAATCCATTGATCCAACGATCATCTCTATCATAGATAGTAATGCACGGTAATTTATAGTCTAGTATAAAGGAGGTAATAGGATGTATATGATGATGGGAAACATGTTCCTGAGCTGTAAGTAACCGCCTACAAATGGGGGTGCAGGATTCAATGGCGACATGTGCCTGAGCTGTAAGTAACCACCGGCAATAAGGAGATTGAAAGAACCTACACTATCATCAGTTTGACTAGCGGACAGTTTGTTTTTAGTGGTTACCTGGTGGAGGAAAAAAAAAAATCATGGAAGAAAAGGACAGGAGAAAGGGGATACTAGGCTCAGCTCTTGAAAAAAATCAAACCTCAGATGAATGGTGGGAGAATGCAAGGGTGATGAAGCCAGATTCTATTTACTGGGACATGTTGAAGGTGCGTGCAAAAAATGTGGCAGGGGAATATTACACGGGAGCTACATGCGTCCCGGGTATCCCAACACTTGGTGAACCCTCATCATTACCGAAGATCAGGTCTAATGGAACTAGGGTTTCAGATGAGGTATCAATAAACCCTAATTTAGTCACAACCAGTATATCTGGGGAAAAGCACATAAATCAGATACAGCATGGAAAGCTTATGGGTCGGCCTAAAACAAGTAATTTTAAAAACTGCAAAACTAGAAGCGAAGAGGGGGAAATGATGATGGGAAGGAACATTGGGTAGGAGGAAATATCTATCATGTCAATGAAAGCATTGGTTGGAAAATTTAGCTACAAATCTATGCACCCAAAATACATAGCTCGATGGGTTGGTACTACCTAGTCTCCGATTATCGGTTATTGTCCGTAAATATACATTTTCAATAAGGACTGGTATGGGTTTTATTTCAGACAGGAAGACCATGCTACACATATATTGGAGAAGACATGGGTGATGGGGAATGGTAGCCTTATGTTGAAGTGTCGACAACTAGGTTTCAATCCTAATGTGGAAAAGATCAGATTTAGACATCTTTGGGTACTTCTTCCAGGGTTTCCCTGGGAAATGTGGAATCGTGAGGCCTTTAGAGCTGTGGCCAACCACATTGGGATATGTTAGTCCTAAAGTATGCACTGACTGCTAAGCACAAAGTTTAGGCACCTCGAAATTGAAATTTGAATTGTAGGATAGGTTGTGCAAGGGGTCAATAATTGGTTTACAAATTGAGCAGGCATAAAAACACTGAAAACATCAGATTATGTGAATGAGATTGGATAACTGAACTGAAGCAAGAAACATATCGGTGATTGAAAAGGCTCAAGCTGATTGCTAAAACATAGAACAAATAGTTCATCATGTTTCAACATAAAGAACTATGTTTAGAAAGAAATTCCAAACATGGAATCTGCATACTGTTGATGTGTATGTAACTTCGAAATGTATTTCATATATGTAGGTTGTATCCCTACATAGATGTTATTATTCCTCTGTATGGAAGTGTCGTCATTTGTATTTACAAGTGTCGCAAGTTGCATTGCATGTACCACAACTTGTATGTGATGGGTTATTAGACTACCAAGTGTGGGGTCGGCCCTGAGTTGAGTTACCATGGGTTATTAGACTCTCCTAGAGAAGTCGGCCCTGCTAGGTTATTAGGCAAGTTAAGTTGTGTATAAATAGAGGGAGGGTGTCACTCTATTTGATCATTCACTTACTCATCTATTCTCTCACTTGAGTGATGCGCACTAGTGGAGGAGGAGAAGCTGCTAGGAGACTATCTCTTGTATTTGGGTTTTGGATCATTGCTCTTTTTATCTCTGAGGAAGTTGCGGGGTTTTTCAACTTCTTGGTTTTCCCCGAGGAAACTTTGTGTCTATTGTCTCTTGTGATTGATATGTTGTACATGTTATTCTCTCAGATAAGATCCTAGATCATATTGAATTAATGCTAAAAATCTAACATGGTATCAGAGCTAACCTGAGAAGAAGACACTATGCAGCTGCGGAAGCTAGGGCTTCTTGATTTTTGGGTTTCTCTCTACAGGTCATCAAAGGAAGGAGGCTAGATTGACTCTCCTAGAAAGGGAGCATATTTTTGTCGAGACAGAATTCAATTCTGAGTTTTTTCAGTTTTGACCTAATCTCTGCTGCGGGAAATTAGGGTTTCGGAAAAAGTTGGAATTTTTGGAATCTGAATCCATGGCTGGATACTCCTTAAGAAAAACGAAGTTTAGAGCATTGGATTGAAATTTTTGGGTGGGAAGAAGGTTGGGCTTTATCAAACCCTAGTTCAGGGTCCTGTATAGTGAATCCGAAAGTTTCAAAGGCAATTTTGAGGGGTCAAATTTTGTAGATCTCAAAATATGAGTATACCAGCTTGACCAGCTTAGCAAGGCGCATCTTTCTATACTTTCAGAATTTTGAAATTCAGAGTTTGAATTTTTAAGGTTTCTGACAAACCCTAATCTAGCTCCAGATCCAGTTTTCAACAAATCAAGTGGTAAGACCTAATAACTTTTCTATTTCCATTTGAATTACTCTTCAAGATGTCTCACCACACCTAGCTTGAAGGAGATGATAACTTCCGAGCATGGAAGTATAGGATTGGGTTAATCCTAGAAGAGAATGAGTTGGACACCTACATAAGTGAAGAGGTTCCAGTTCCATAGGGAGATGAGGCTAAGGCCTTACACAAAAGGAACTTGGTCAAAGCTAAGAGAATCATTGCTAATTCTATCAAGGACCATCTCATACCACATGTGTCATCTCTGAAGACACCTAAGGAGATGTTTGATTCTTTGACCAAGCTATTTGAAGGGAAGAACATAAATCAAAAGATTACCTTGAGGAATCAACTAAAGAATGTCAAGATCCAGAATGCAGAGACCATGCAGTCTTACTTTTCAAGGGTATCCCAGATAAAAGAACAACTTGAAGCTGTGGGATAAGATATAGAGAATGGAGAAGTGGTGATGACCACTCTAAATGGCCTTCCTAGTTCATGGGATTCCTTCATCCAAGAAATTTGTGCTAGGAAGAAACTTATCACATTCAGTAGGTTGTGGGAAGAATGCTCACAGGAAGAAGCTCGTATTATAGCTCGAGAAGAGAAGATGGGGATTGAGGATCAAGCCCTCACATCACACTCCAAGAAGTATGATGACAAGAAGGTACACCATCATAGTAAAAAAGAAACGCACCACCATCAGAATCAGAGGGGTAACCCCAAACCTCGAAGAAACATGTCCTATGTCTGATGTTATACATGTGATGAGAAGGGACACTATTCCACGGATTGTCCCATAAATAATAAAGATGGCTCTCACAAGAAGAAGAACAACAAAACAAGACATCATGCTCACACTGCAGAGGATGATGAACCTCCCAGGGAGAGGGCTAGGGAAGAAAGTGAAGATTCTTCAAGTGATGAAGAATATGTTTTGATTTCTTCCCTCACTGGTACTATTGCTCATGGAAGCAATGATTGGCTTATAGATAGTGGGGCTTCCAAACATATGACAGGATTCAAGGGATCCTTTGTAAACCTATCTGAACATGAATCACCCCACAAAGTGAAACTTGGGGATGACTACCAGTATCCCATAAAAGGAAGTGGTGAAGCCTCCTATAAACTAGACTCTAGAAAATATATGAAAATGAAAGATGTACTATATGTTCCAGGTCTCAAGAAGAATCTTCTCTCCATATCTGCTTTGGATGCAAAAGGCATAAGGGTTGCATTTATAGATGGCCAAGTTCTTATGTGGCCAAAAGATAAGACCATTGATGATGCAGTAGTGATTGGAGAGCAAGAGGGAGGATTATACAAATTGAAGGGCCAACCAAAACAAGCCTTAGTTCAGGACTCAGTAGAGCCAAGTGAAATTTGGCATAGAAGGATTGCACATGTGCACTATAGGGCACTACCTATTGCAAGCAAAGTAGTTGAAGGTCTTCCTGAAATCCAGACAAAGCATGAAGGCATTTGCAAAGGTTGTGCAAAAGGAAAGAACACAAAGAAGACATTTCCAAGTAGTGAAAGCAAGGCAAAAGGAATATTGGAGATTATCCACTCTGATGTATGCGGTCCAATGTCTTCCAGCTCTCTGAGTGGGTATGTATATTATGTTTCCTTCATTAATGATTTCTCTAGGAAGACTTGGGTTTATTTCTTGAAGAATAAAGATGAAGTGTTTGATAAGTTCAAGGAATTCAAAGCCTTGATAGAAAATCAAACTGATAAGAAGATCAAGATTTTAGATCCGACAATGGCGGAGAATTTAATTCAGGAGACTTCAAGAAGCTATGCAGTGATTCAGGGATCAAGAGGGAGTTGACTACTCCTTACAATCCACAACAAAATGGGCTTGCAGAAAGGAAGAATAGAACTATCATGGAAGTAGCTAGGGCAATGCTTCATGACCAATATCTACCTATGCACCTATGGGAAGAAGCAGTAAGGACATATGTATATGTGAAAAATAGAACACCTCATAAGATACTTGACAACAAAACACCAGAAGAAGTGTTCACTGGGAAGAAGCCAGAAGTTAGCCATCTCAGAATATTTGGTTGTCCAGTGTACACACACATTCCAAAGGAAAAGAGGACAAAGCTAGATCCTTCAGGAAAGAAGGGCATCTTTTTGGGTTATAGTGAAAGCTCGAAGACATACAGAATCTACTTTCCAGGGTTCAAGAAGATTGATATCAGTAGGGATGTAACTTTTGATGAAGACTCGGCATACATCAAATCAAGGAAGACACCTGCTGAAGACACTGAAGAACCAAGAATACCCAGAACACAAGACACCACCATGAATGAAGTTATTCCAGAAGAAGATCGTGAAATAGAAGATCCACAAGAACCTGTAGATCCACCCCATGAGAAGAACTCTCACAAGAGGAAACCAGCATGGGCTAGAGAGCTCATCCAAGATCCAGAAAGGTATGGTATTCCAGAGGAGGAACACAAAGAAATAAAAAGGACTAGGTCACATACCAGCTATGTTGCCTTACTCTGTGATATTATGAACAAAGAACCTTCCAGTTATGAAGAAGCAGCGAAAAAGAAAGAATGGAAGGATGCTATGGTCGAGGAATACCAGTCGATCATTAAGAATGATGTTTGGGATGTGGTCCCAAGACCTGAAGGGAAGTCTGTTGTGACTTCCAAGTGGATCTATAAGATCAAGCATGCTACAGATGGTAGCATAGAGAAATACAAGGCAAGGTTTGTAGCTCGTGGCTTCTCCCAGAAAGAGGGGATAGATTATGAAGAGACTTTTGCTCCTGTAGCCAGATACACTTCCATCATAACAATACTTGCTCTAGCTGCAGTGATGAAATGGAAGATACACCAGATGGATGTCAAGACAGCCTTATTGAATGGTGTAGTCGAAGAGGAAGTGTATGTGGAGCAGCCACTTGGTTTTGAGACACATGACAGGGAGTCATATGTGTGCAAGTTGAAGAAAGCCTTGTATGGCTTGAATCAAGCTCCTAGAACTTGGTATGATAGGATAGACATCTTTCTATCCAGCTTGGGCTTTACCAAGAGTAAAGCAGATTCCAACCTTTACTACAAGGTTGAGGAAGGCAATCCAATGATACTCCTATTGTATGTGGATGATCTGTTTGTGACAGGTGAGGATAGATTGATTGCCGACACAAAGAGGAAGCTTGTTGTCGAGTTCGAGATGAAGGACTTGGGTATGATGCATTACTTTCTAGATATGGAGGTGTGGTAGAGTGCAGATGGGATCTTCCTTGGACAAGGGAAGTATGCAGTAGAGATACTGAAGTGGTTCGGGATGATGGACTGCAAGGCCATGGCCACACCTATGGCATCGAACCTGAAGCTTCTGTGTGATGCTTCATCTGAGCCGGTTGATGTCACGGTGTATCGTTAGATGATTGAGTCCTTGATGTACCTGACAAACACGAGACCAGATATTTGCTTTGCGGTGAACACATTGAGCCAGTTCCTGGCAGATCCGAGAAGTGTTCACCTGGTTGCGGTCAAGCATATTCTGAGGTACCTGGAGGGTACAGTTGACTATGGGCTCAAATATGATGTGAATCAAAAGTTTAACCTAGAGGGTTATGTTGATTCAGATTGGGCAGGTAATGCCATTGATTGGAAGAGCACTTCGGGGTGTTGTTTCAGTATGGGATCCGGTATGATCTCTTGGTTTAGCAGGAAGCAGTCCTATGTGGCACTGAGTATAGCCGAAGCATAGTATGTTGCAGCTTGTTTGGCTAGTTGTGAGGCAGTATGGCTTAGGAAGCTACTATCTGAGTTATTTGATCTCCCATTGGATGCTACCTATATCTTCTGTGACAACCAGAGTTGTGTGAAGTTGTCTGAGAACCCAGTGTTCCATGATAGGTCGAAGCACATTGAGATCAAATATCACTATATCAGGGATATGGTGCAGAGAGGAGCAGTGAAGCTCTTGTATGTTGCAACGGACGAGCAGATAGCCGATGTGTTGACCAAGCCGTTGGCCAGAGTGAAGTTTGAGTACTTCAGAGAGAGACTTGGTGTACTTCAGATCAATATTCCTTCCAAGGGGAAGTGATGAGTCTGGAAACACAAATGCACACGAGCCATTCTCACATACTGGTAGGAAAGTCCTCCTATGGTGTAGATGTAAGGGTTGGGGCCATTCTCACATGGTGGTAGGAAAGTCCTCCCATGGTGCAGATGTAAGGGTTGGGCCATTCTCACATAGTGGTATGAAATTCCTCCCATGGTGAGATGTAAGGGCTGGGCTTGGCTTTTCTGACATGGTTAGAGGAAAGTCCTTCCATGGTCGTTGATGTAACTGTCGTGGCTTTTCCGACATGGTCAGAGGAACGTACTTCCATGGTCGTTGATGTAATTGCCGAGCTTTTTCGACATGGTCAGAGGAAAGTCCTTCCATGGTCGTTGATGTGATTGTTGTAGCCTTTCCGACATGGTCAGAGGAAAGTCCTTCCATGGTCGTTGATGAAAGTGCTAAGCCTTTCCCGGATGGTCAGAGGAAAGTCCTTCCATGTCGGTGAGTGTAAGTGATGTGATGTGTGTGCATCTGGGTTGTGCTCCGTGGACTATGAGGTGATCTGAAGATGATGATGTGACAGTAGGGTACACAGGTTTTGCAGAAGCATATAATCAGTCCTGAGATGCTCTTGCAGGTTTTGCAGATACAGTATAATCATTATTGGGATATCTTGCAGGTTTTGCAGAGGTATTATAATCAGTCATGAGGTGTACCTACTTGATGGCTTGCTCACAGAGATGATGAAGACCTACATGAAGGCTAGGCCTAAATCCAGCATGAAAAATGGCTGGCTTTGTAGAACTTCCTATGACGAGTATATTGGAGATTGATTGAGATAGCAACAGTAGTGACGATGACGATGATTCGATGACGATGATCCAGTGACGATGATCTAGAGAAGAAGACTTGCGCTAGAAGACCTATGTCGAGAAATACCTTCCTAGTTAAGAGGGAGTGTTGATGTATATGTAACTTCGGAATGTATTTCATATATGTATTTTGTATCCCTACAGAGATGTTATTATTCCTCTGTACAGAAGTGCTGTCATTTGTATTTACAAGTGTCGCAAGTTGCATTGCATGTACCACAACTTGTATGTGATGATTTATTGGACTACCAAGTGTGGGGTCAGCCCTGAGTTGAGTTACCATGGGTTATTAGACTCTCCTAGAGAAGTCGGTCCTGCTAGGTTATTAGGCAAGTTAAGTTGTGTATAAATAGAGTGAGGGTGTCACTCTATTTGATCATTCACTTATTCATCTATTCTCTCACTTGAGTGATGCTCACTAGTGGAGGAGGAGAAACTACTAGGAGACTATCTCTTGTATTTGGGTTTTGGATCATTGCTCTTTCTATCTCTGAGGAAGTTGCGGGGTTTTTCACCTTCTTGGTTTTCCCCGAGAAAACTCTGTGTCTATTGTCTCTTGTGATTGATATGATGTACATGTTATTCTATCAGATAAGATCCTATATCATATTGAATTAATGCTAAAAATCTAACACATACTTACTCCAAGCATGAGCATTCATAAAGAAAAATCATTATCAAAATATGTGGTTTAATGGATACTCTTGACGAGAGGCTTGATGATCAAATCCCATAACTTTTTCAAAATACAACAAGGTGGATGGAGTCTTAGATGGGAATTTGGACAATTGGCTTAACACTTGTCATATGCGTGGAAGCGAAATACAACAAGGTGGATGGAGTCTTAGATGGGAATTTGGACAATTGACTTAACACTTGTCATATGCGTGGAAGCGATTGGTGGAGCTTTGGCTTAACGTGGAAGTTAGAATTTGAAATAAGACAAAGCAACTTTTTAAACATGACCCAACCATAATAAAAGCAAATATCATAAATTATTTTAAAACTATAAATAATTTTAAAATAATATACTTTAATATTTATTTTTATAATCCTTTATATCTTAAAGTATTTGGCTCGATTATGAGACTGGGTAAATTATCATGAGTGATTTGGCTTGGCATCAACTCTAAATGCAAATGATGGAGAGACTTATCATATGATAGTTTAATTAAGACTTGAGAAAAGCTTGACGATGACTTGAGGTAAGAACTTGAAGGCTTTGGCAAAAACACTAGTAGACATTCTGACAGCGAAAATCAAAATCTCTATTTGCATGCATGCTGTTGGAATATAAAAAAATTGATGGGGCAGATCCTTGTACCAACAGTATATTTTTACCATGGGGGGGTCAGTTGGTAGGCAATATCCTATCACGTCCATTCATATAGGGGAATAAACTATGATGTAGAAATGAGAAAATATATTGCCTTGTATTAAGGGGCCAAGGGGACTTAATTATGTTACATAGAAATACAAATATTTAGGGTATATTTTATTACATTTTGTGTAGAAGTGGTAGAGGGAAGGTAGAGGGAAAATCGAGGGACAAGGGCATGAGGTATTGAGTTTGATGGACAAGGGATACTCAATTAGGATGTAGGATGGTTGATGCTAGTGCTTTATTGAAGGGTTTTCATGTTGCTCATGTGCTTGGTTGGTTAATGGATCTTCAAATTGTTAATGGAATTGAGGTAATGAAGGATTAGGCTTTCTATCTTTTATGTCATTGTTTCCAATTGGAAGTGTAGTTTAGGTGCATATTTCGCATCTAGAAATAATGTATTTTTTTATGCCTTTGAATATAGCTTTCCTCCTTGGGTCCATTTGATTTTTTTTTCTCTAGAAATTTCCTTTAGTGTGATCTCTAAAATTATCCCATCTGCTAGAGAGCATATTGGTTTGTGCATTGTGACCTCATCCTTTTCTAATCTTCTTGAAGAAAGCCTCATGCAATCCTTGGTCGACCCCATTTTCCCATTGTATAAACACTAGTCTCAAATTCCTTCATGCCTCTTATATTTTACAAAAAACAAAACAATTTGTTTTTCTAAAGTTACTTTTCATTTTCACTATGTACTCCATTGTTAAACTCTAGGGTTAATGGAGGATAAAGGGAGAGATAAAGAAAAGGTAGTTAAATTGTTAGTATGAGGACGTTTAGGATTATTATGGAAATTAGGATTGATGGAGGAGTTAGGGTTTGCAATGGAGAGAGATGGAGGGAAGGAAGGAATACATTCTTGGGAGTGGTAAAAGGTGTGAGAGGGGGAGGAGGCACATGCGAGGAGCTCAAAGAGTAGCTACATGGGGAGGGGAATGTGAAGGTTGAGAGGGAGGAGGGTTGAGGAGAGTGGAGAGAATGTTGGGAATGGAGCAGAGGGGAGGAAGGGCGAGATGGTGAGTGGGAGGTGGAGTTGTCAAGAGGGGAGCTGAGGTGATAGATGAGGAGAGCACACGAGTCGAGGAGCTGTGTGAAGAAGATGAGAAGGAAGGTGAGATGTGCGAGGGTTGAGAGTAGAGGAGAGGAGATTGGGAAATGGATTGGGGTGAGGGAGGGTAAGTGGATAGGCGTTTTATGTTTAGAGGAGTTGGAGGAAAGCAAGGAAGGGCATTGCAGTGAGAAGGAGAAGCAAGAGAAGAGAACGTCGAATATTGGGGATGAGGATGAAAATAGGTCTACACATAAAATATAGATTGTAACATAACCTAAATTCGATCTCATATATATATATCATAAATATACAAGTATGAGATCAAAATATCTCTTATAAATATACAAGTATGAGATTGAAATAGATATATATATATATATATATATATATAACAACAATATTAATGATTATATGAACTCTAAATAGTTTTTCTCTGACCTTGCATTATAATTAATAACATGGGGTGTTGAATTACTATATGTCATCTCGTTTTTTTTTTCTCTTATTGAGAATTTTCACTTAAGGTTTGAATTTAACCACTTAAGTTTTGTGACAAAGATTAATAAGATTTGATTGTAGTCTCTTATATATATATGTATGTATGTATGTATGTATGTATGTATGTATGGTAATTTGAGAAGGAGAAGAGAACATAGAAGATTGGGATGAGGATGAAAAAAGGGCTAGGCAAAAAAGATAAAATGTAACATAACCTAAATTTGATCTCATATATATATATATATATATATATATATATATTAAATTTGTAACAACAATATTAATGATTATATGAATTCTAAAGAGTTCTTCTCTAACCTTGAATTATACTTAATAAATGTTGAATTACTATATGTCATTTAGTTTTTTTCCCTATTAAGAATCACTTAAGGTCTAAATTTAACCACTTAAATTTCATGACAAAGATTAATAAAATTTAATTATAGTCTTTTATATATATATGGGAATTTATTTGATAACCCCTTCTATTATTGATTAAATTAAATTAACATTAGATGAATGATCTTACATATATTATAATGTGACACTTTTATAAATTAAAGCAATGTAACAATTATATAGAGATGTTGTTACAACCCTTGTGCATAATATAATATAGAGTCGTATTTTACAATATTGATATAACTATGGACAAATTTTGCTTGATGGGCACACCTTGCAATATTATTATTCAACAATGAACTGTTTACAAGGTTGATCCAAGATATTTTAATAATGGAGTTTCTGTTTAAAGTACCATAAAAACAGGCTAATCTCTTTTACTCATATTTTTCGTGAGTACAATACATTGGCGGGCGAACTTTCCAAGCGGGCTCTACTTTCTCCGGAGGGCACCATTTTTGTGGAGGATTGGAGGGATGGCTTACTTATTGAGCATTCTTCTCAGAGTTACTTTGATGTTTGATGGGGCATTATTTTTGGTTTGACCTTTTATGTCATCATGCAGGTTACTAGTTTCTTGGTGACTTTTTTATGAGGTTCCAGCTACATGGCCCATTGGGGTCTTTCCCCGTCTTTCTCTTGGACAGTTGGATGTCGTGGTCTAGTTTCTGTTTTGTAGTATTTGCTGGATGGTTGGTATTTTCCTCCTCTGGGGAGGCTTGTTATGGTTGTCGACTTTGTGGACTGCCATGTGTTTATGTCTACGGACATGCATGGTTGTTGTTGTTGTCAGGCTTATGTGGACTGCCATGTGTTTATGTCTTCAGGCATGCATGGTGTTGGATGTTTTTTCCTTTTTTAGATTGGACAGATGTGGGACTTGACCTATGTATCCTCTACTACTATTTTAATATTATAGTAAGCTTTTTTCTTTTGAAAAAAAAAATAATATAAAAACAAAGATATTTACTCTAGAACTTACTTTATTGCACTTGTTTTTTTGTGCATATCCAGTCCTTTTTGTAGTCATAATGATGCATAGCCTCTCGCCACTTATGCATGGTGTTGGATTTTTTTCCTTTTTTAGATTGGACAGATATGGGACTTGACCTATGTATTTTTTGTTACTATTTTAATATTATAGTAAGCTTTTTTCTTTTGAAAAAAAAACATACCATAAAAACAAAGATATTTACTCTAGAACTAACTTTATTGCACTTGCTTTTTTGTGCATATCCTTGTCTAATATCACAATGCATTAAGGGATTTGGCATCTTGGCAAATACACCGGTCCTTTTTGTAGTCATAATGATGCATAGCCTCCCTCCAATTTACCTTGTGTAATGTAAAATTAAACAAGTGGTCTACTATTACTTGTTATTTGGTGATGTACTAAAGTTTGGGGGAAATGCTCTGGAATTTATTTCTGTTAGTACATTCCTCTAATTACATTCTTGGATGCTTCAGGAAGTCTCATTTGGTATAATATTTTTCATGAGCTCATGGCTGGAACAAGGCGATGGATGTCGGTGCTGGATGACATCATACAGGTATATTTCCCCGAGTTAATAAGATACACAACTCTTCATACATTATAATCTTCTTTTTTGTCCTTTCATTTATTTAAGGTTGTTTTTGTTGAAATTACAGTAAATTGAAGGGTTTCTTCCTAGCATTTGAAGCTTCCTCATAGCTCTATGCTCTTTTGCGATGGAGTGCATAGTTGGAGTTTGGGTGGCATGGAATACTACCCTTTTGTGTTTTTCTGGTAAGTTTTCAACTTAGTTAAGAGATAAGAGTTATATTGTTCATGGTTTTGATATATAACTGTAGAGAGAATAATCTCAATCTTCCTCATTTTAATGGAAACCATTTGTTTGGCACAGGATTTGTAATTACCTTGTTACTGGTGTCTAAAAAAACCAGACATGCTCCTTTGCATTTTAAATAGGCTGCTACCATCTTTTCTAGAAATTTTTGTTCCATAACTCAAGCCTTCACTAGATAGGAAACTCTCCTTTCAAATTCACAAAGATTATTTAGAGTTCCTCGTCCTGCACTCACGCCGATTCCTAGGGTGTATAATTAAATTTAGTTACAAGGTAAGTTTTGTTTTGCTTGCATATGAACTTTTTGCATATAAATTATTCCTGTGTTTGAAGTTTAACTTTGGGTATGTCCCCTTTGTACAGATAATAAGCCGAGAAAAACGATCTTCGAGTTGTGTTTTTTAGGAATTAAACAAACTTATGGATACCTACTCTTTATTCCCCTCCATGTAACCTAAGGTAAATTACATTATCTGAGAAGTAACCTCGCTTAATTAATGAAGATTCAATTTGTTTTTAAGGTCAGCTTCTCACTAATCCTTTCTTGTTTGGTATTGACATGTACCACCATGTAAACCCTAAGAAGGGATTAAATACATTACTCCAAGTGAGCTTATCCTACGACCTCCAGGTAGGTTTAAACAAGAAGGCTCTTGGCCCTCCATGTTCCGGAGTATTGAGGCCCTGCGCAATTTACAGATGGATGGTTATCATTTATAGGATTCATGTTTAGGTTTTTTCTGTTCTATTACTACTATTTTCAAAACTGGCGATATCCTATTTTGTATAATAAATATGTATTGTTCCCAAGACGCCTATGGTGTTAATATTAAATCATAGTTTATGATGGATTCATTTTAAGTCATTTAGAATATGTTAAAAGAGCAAGGTTCATGTATGTAAGCAGTCGATGAGGATTTTGTTTTTATCTACTATATATATTATAAATACCTATTTTTTTACAAACATCTCTTCCACCGAGTAGGAAAAACGAAAGTCAAACTATTATAGTTATTTCTTTTATCTACCATGACTCTGAGTAATCTCAGGAAATAACATTCGCTTCTTTCATAGTAATTCTCGAATCAAAATACCCACAATAGATTGATCTAAGACTTCACTTCCAAATGCTATCAACAACAATACTAAATGCTTGGCATATATGACATAGTTGTATGGAAATGCCCAATTTTAAATATGGAGCATACTTGTGCCCTCAAACAACCAATTAACAGTATATTGCAGAGTAAGAGAATACGTCTGACTTACAAACAACTGTGAAACGTGCATTCTACAGGGATTGAGTAATCATTACCTAAATTCATAAATTTTATAGGAATATTGAGATATTGTAGGAATCTTCTACCATGCGTTTGGGATTCCACTCTTATCTCCACCATCGGATGAGTTATCCTCATTACATTGAGTTGATCACGTTGAAACCCATGATCCATCCATCCATAGTGAAACTAAGACTTGCGCTCATTTCCAATTGAAGGGGTGTACCTGTGCATATAGCTTAAGATTCCTTAGAAATCCAAGTCATCATTACCATACATTAAAATATTAATTAAAACTTACATTTGATTTTAACATAAACAAAGTGCTTTATGAAGTTGTAAATACATCAATAGACAGATAATCAATTCTTAAGAAATATTTACATATTCTTTCATAACATAATTGGAAATCTCTCTACTTTGCATAGGTTGATTAGTTGAGATACATATTGAAGAGTCTTCACATTGTTTTGTTCAAAGTATTTGCCATGGGCAAATCTGAGTGAATTTGAGTATTTATGATGTCTTTTCACGATGGCATTTTATATTAATATATATTATAAAGAATAATTGTGCAAGTTAGTAATTTTATATAATAAAGGAGGGATGTAGTAGATGGAAGTGATGAGCTATAGTTAACCCCTTTTACTAGGTATTGAGAAACATTTCAATACCAACATTTTAAATTGGGTCACAAATGGTTGACTTTCCAGATGTTTGATGCCCCTAGTCGTTCTGAGTGTCAAATGTCAATGCATTTTTTCAAAACCAATTAACATTGACTTGTCTACAAATCCATCTATGAATGGATAAGCCCTAGTCTATGTGTGCCACATAGGTTTTTGGTTGAAAATTTTCAATACCATGGTCTACTTTTGTGATGCTTTCGTACCAATTCACAATTTCAACCTCCCTCTTTATTAGTATAGGTAGTGGTCCCTTCCTTGTTGTAATGAATCCTTGCAACCAGTGAGGAAGGCTATGCAATCACATAAAACATGACAAGATAGATCTGGCATCAAGTTTCACATTGGAAACACCATTAAAGTCACCCTTTTCCTTCAGTTATCATTTGTTGTTTTGATGTTGTAAACCTTGACAAAACTTATTCTTTTAAAGAGAACCAAATATTTAATTTATTCTACCCAAAGTACGCCTTCTTATCTAAGTTTTTAAGAGTTGGAATAGGCTAGAATGGAGCCTAATTTTCTGCTAGTTGTTTTATACCCAAGTGTGCTAATTGTAGCAGATAAGACATTAGATATGGGTGAAACAACATCCTCATCTGACTTGCAATACTTCTAAAGCAAATCCAATTTTCCATACTAGTTTTTCTTATGTACCTTGAAAATCCCCACCTTATTTCCTTCACTAAATCTCACAACCTCTTTAGAAAACTAAACTATAAAGTTCTTTACCATTAGCTATGAGTAAAATATTAAGGATAGGCTATAACCAACACAATTATTATTTTTTCTCCCTTGGACTAGTAGTCCTTCAAGAGAAGTAATCCAAGTATCAAAGAGATATAGCACAATACCTTGACCATCCACACTAATCTTTAAAATTTAGATCACTAGGAATTATTTTTAGTGTGTTATCAAAGAAACCAAACTCCAAAATGTTAGTTTCCTTTCAGTTGACGCAATAAGGCATCCATGTTCAAGATAAAATCCTCCTTACATTTGCTTCCACAATCTGCAATCCTTTGCTTTTTGATCAAGCTTAGGACAATGAATAAGAATGTCATCACTTTTGAACAATTATGTCTTGGTGCAATAAAATCCATCATGCAATTCCTATAGAAGGCCTTTCATATATTCCACACAAAACACAACATAGTGCAAACATAGGAACTAGAGAAATGCCAATAGATCCTATCTTACATTACAATTTTCTTATAAAGTAAGTGTGTATACAAAAGCATTGCAATGAATTCTTCAACTATACGAGCAAATATAGTGTGCCAAACATTGAGAATGACAATGAAAGGTGAAGTCCCATATACAACAGATGCTCTGGAATATTGAAAATTCATCTTCATGTAATTGTTATATTCCTCATCTCAATTGTTATTTTCTCTAATTTTAGCTCCTTTGGCTCTATAATTCTCCAAAACTTGAAGTTGATGTTCAATAGTTCCAGTGTGACTCTGCCTTCTTGAGTTAAAAAGTTCATCCTCTAGTTCCTTGTTGGACAAGCTTAGTAAAGTTCTGAGATGCCTCTCATTAGGCTTATGGATTTCAGTGGTTGTTCACCCCCCATCCACTAAGAAAATTTGTTCTTTAAATAGTAATTTTCCCACTATAACATCTAGATTCAACAAATAGCCCCTGCACACTCAAGAGAATCCAAAAGTGAGACATTCAAATTATAGGGAAAAGTAAGGTGATGATCAACTTCCCCTCCAAGAACATGATGGTACAAATGGATAAATGGTATAACCCCTGAAAATGAATCCTCCATTAATTTAACCTGTATAGATTTACTCCTGATGGTGGCCATGTGCAAGTTTAGATAAAAACTATCGAATCACAATTTGAGTCTAGCAGGTCCACTTTGTCAACTGGGCCATGCATAGAAAGTTGAAACCCCCTACTTCAAATGGTTTTTGATTCAGATTGAAATACACACAACATAGTCTAATAATGTGTTCAACTTCAGTATTTTATGGAGTGGAGTATACTAGCTCTGTCACCCCAGCTCAATCACCATCTCATAGTTGACTAACTCAGTCACAATCACATATTTGACCATAATAAAAAACTAAATGTTTAAATTCTTTTTGATAGTGGCATGTTGTTTCAATATATGAGGGATTACACATATTAGCCAAGGAACTTTGGATGACTGTGAAAGTGACAAAAATATTTTGTGTGTATCACCACTTGAGACAGGGATTTTTAGGACAATATTGTGTCTTCAAATAGGGTGGCATTTAGTGTAGAAATTTAAGAGGACTTCGATAGCCCTTAAGATTTTCCTGGATAGGGAATTATGTCAAGGCATCCATTTTCAAATCAAATAAACACTAAGAATGTATATTTTGTTTTTGGTCAAAGAACAGATTTTTCAAATTCATTTTCTGTCAAACAATATCTTATGAATTCATTCACTCAGAGTGATCAGAAGAAATACTATTCACAAGATAATCTCTCAAGGCAATTGTTTCAGGATACTAGACAAATTGGTAATATTTTGTGAAGGGATGAAAAGTGAGATAAGACACAGAATTGACAAGAACGGGGTATTGTAATTTAATAAACCTTGTAACCCTACCATTGAAAGGAATCTACTGATGCAATGGTATTCAATAGCAACACAAATGCATCTAAGAAACTTTAAAGCACATGCTTGAAGGTGAACAGTAATGAAGATTTTAGTGTATTGTTCGAAGATAGAAAGTGACAGGTCAAAACAACACTTATGGTATTACCATGAAATCTGTAACCTTATATAACCTCTTTGATCAAATTATGGCTCAAATACATGGAATATGAAAGCTTTATGGATGACAAGAGTAGATACAAAACATGAGGATTTACAGACTAATACATTTGAAACAATGAATCTATTAAGCTCTAAAGACAAACTGGTACATGTTCTGATAAAAACCCTAAGTATTTATTCACTTTTGATTATCAACTTCTGAGGGGCAGATACTCTTCCCTTCTGAAGTTTGTAGATCCATTGGCCTTCAATCTCTTTCATTTTAATGTTTCTTGAATGCTGAGTTGTTGCCTTGGATTATGCAATTGTTTACTAAAAATAAAACATGGGAGCTCTCGACACCTTAAGGAATTAGATATCCCATGTCCAAAGTAGAAATCTGTTGTTGTCATTAATATTCAATAACTTTGGCTGCCATCTAGTTATCCAGCTGTCTCATTTTTCGTCTTTGTTTTCACTCATAGAGAGATTGGTCATTCAATTGTTTCTTTATTACTAAGGGATAGACAGTTAACAATAAACTCTAGCATTTAGACCAAACACTCTGTCCTTGCATCAAAATTGACCTTGTGCATGGGAACTACACCAGGATGTACAATATCCATAAGTTGATAGTGAACAACTCTAGAACCCTCATCAATTTCTAACTTCCTAGACCATGGTTTTTGATCTAGACTACTTAACTAAGATAACAACAATTTCAACTATATCAATCTTCACATGAGGCCGATGTACTATATTTTATGGTTAAGATATTTGTTGAGGGCATTCGAGAAAATCATTATTTTCTAAATCTTCACTGTATTCAATGTAAATATGAATTATTTGTTGTAGAGCATTTCTTTGTGTTCCCTTCATTAGAATAACAACTGGATCCCTTTACTCAGAGGTCGGTACGAAATGTGGGTGCTTGAAAATCCATAATAATCATAAGTATTTTCATAAATGGGGCCCTCTTTCTGTAGCAAGTTCATGATCTCCATCCCGTCCTAAACACTTTCTTTCTCTTCATTAAAATTTGATTTAATCTTTCCTTGAGTGTTGCAAGTCTTGCTCTTTTGTGGCAACTTGGGCCTCTGTTTATGAATGAACACTCGCTCTTTTGTGGCAACCTGGGCCTCTGTTTATGAATGAACAATACGATAGGATCATGCGCTGGTCTTGCTCAACTCGTGGCTTGATGTTTTATCCCACATTCACAATGTAAATGAATCATTTAAAATTCTAAGTATTGCTAACAATTTGAACATAAACTCTGCCATATACTCTCATGGTGGGATATATTGGCACGTTGTTTGGCCATCGGCTATGTCCTTGTTAGACACAAAGGTTTCATAGATGTTTGAAAGTACAAATAAGAATGAGGATTTTATTTGTGGAAGAAACTTTTTAATTTTAAAATTTTATTTATGTGTAAGAAACTTTTAAATGTTATTTATGTTTATTTAAGAAATTTTTAAATGTTATTTATGTTTAAACTTGTAAATTTATTTATGTTCCACATCCACCACATCCAGAGAAACATTTTATAAAAAACTTTAAGTTTTATTTATGTTCTACAACCTAATATTTTATAAAAAAACTGCTAATTAAAAATAATATCCATAAATAGACTTTAAATTTTAGAGTAAACAAAATATAATATTTTTAGTAAAGAAATACTTAACAAGATAAAAATAATAAATCTAATTTTTATAAAAAAATGGAATGGATTTGATTGTTATTGTTAATTTATTTGATATAGAAAAAAAATACATCCTATAAAAAGTGTATTGAGAATTAAACAATAAATACATTTTCAAAAGAAGGTATATTGAGAATTAAACAATAAATACATTTTCAAAAGCAACTTTCTCAATCTTTCTTCCAAGATTAGTAAGATTATATTAACATAATATTAAGCTTTATTTATAAAATCTAAGTATTTTTGAAAATCTAAGTAGCATAATGTTTATGATGCAAGAAATCGTATAACTTATGGCTAAGTGAAAGTTAAATTCAACCAAAGCATGCTTTTGAGGTAGCTTTACTTGCGTTGTGAATAACACTCACTTATTTTTAGTGGACAAATAAATTGTGCACGTCTATTTTTAGAAAACAAATGGTCATTGGAATACTCTTTTAAATGAGAGAGAATCTCAATTTTTTTCCAATTTCCTTGGCAAGTGGTTGAGTTATTCCTTTCACCATCTCAATTAACTTTCACAATTATTTTATTTCTTTTCTTATTTAAAATTGATCTTTTCAAATTAAATTTATATTTAATTCTATTTTAAAAATATTTCAGTAATGGTTAGTTTCATGATTTAAATATCTACTTATGAAATATATCAATCAAACTAGAATCAATAATATATTTATCTATAAGAAAAAAAATATGATATTATAATTAGTTAATGCCTTAATTACTTGTCTTGAATTCTAAATCCAATAATTCTCTCTATATAGAAGAAACTAATATATTAATTGATGATTATGAAAGTTACTTAATTATCTCTTATAGTAAACATGAGTCTTAATGTTAGAGGATTGCTGAAAGTATTACTAATTTGAATTCATCTCTTGGAATAATTATAACTTGTACATTGATAATTGTAATTTGAGACAAAGGTGATATGTAAATAAGAAGGGGAAATTCTTATTATCCTAAAATATGTAACATGATCACTAATAGTACTAAGAGTCTAGTGAGTTCAAATTTCTTCAAATTTTAATCTAGTTTATATATATATGTTATGTATAACCAAGATATTAGAAGTTTGATTAATATCTTTTATAAGTTGAATTTGTGAGCTAGGTTTTATAAAACTATAAATTTTATGTAAGTGATCTATAAACTAAAGGGGATTTTCTATTGAGTAAACTATAAGCTTTTAAGAATGTACCAAGTAATCCAAGAGTTGATATGAGATAGCTAAGTGTGCATAAGAACTATACAATGTTGTTGAGATTTCAATCTAAATTTGGGTAGATAATAACTCAAAATATCTAAAGAAATATTATTTATTTATCTTTTGTACTTTATGGATTATATTATTTGTATCATTTATATCTAGTTTAATTTAACAAAGACATGCAAATATATGAAATAAACACTAAAATACAACATACAAAAAAACCTACAAAAATAACACCTTTAAATTTCATTAATTTAGAGAAACCCTTTTGAGGTAGATAAACTCTATACTATAATTTTTCAAAAGAGGTACATGTGATTGTGGTTACAATGTCCATTTATTTGAATTATCATATCTACACTGGTTGAATTTCCATTAAATCCTACTATAATTTGAATTGGACAATTTTTGTTGACAAGCCAATTTTGATAGTTGACCCTACCTAGTTTACTAGGATACTCTCTTCCCCTTTTCCACCAACATTTATTTTATTCTTCAAAGTAGTGAATTTCTTTTTGGGTCCCTTGACCCTAGGGTACATTTTATCCACCCATCATATTAACTATGAAAGTAGCCAACACACTCACAAACTACTTTCACCCTCATTGCAGCTTCAATGTATTGCCTCATGACTAAAACAAAAGATTTTTTATTCCCAAGTGGCTAGTGCATACTTCACAAGCCATGGAAGGGAAAAACAATGTAACAAAATTATCTAATAAACTTTATATGGTAGATAATATACCACCTATTTCCTTGATTTGATATATTATGTGTATACATGTATTACACATTTTGTTAAGTGGCAATTCACTATGTAACAAACTAGTGAAAGGAAGAATTTGTGAGAATGTAAATAAAGGCAATTGGGTATTATAACTTGGGTAAATAAAGCCAATTGGGTTTTATCAATTTTGTATAGATTAGTTGACCAAATTGTATAGATAAAGGTAGGGAATCCCATCCATGAAAGATCTCTACAAATCAATTAGTTGCCCCCCAATATCGATGGGATCATTATTAGCATTATACCATCATTTTATTTAGCCTCATGTTTGCTTATACTAGGGTGCATTAAGGCTCTTGTTTGTTACAAATTGATAATATGATATAAAGGGGGTATTAAAATGGGTTGATAAAAATGGATACCTACAATATCTGGTGAAACTAGGGGTTTTTTCAATTGGAAAGGTGTATTGGGAGGGGGGTTTAACAATACAATTTTGGGAGACATTTTCCAATATTTTGTTGAATTTAGGGATATTCTTTAATATCATGCGAACGGTCGTGCTATGTAACAAGTTCACTAAGTGAACCCCCCGTGATTTTTACATATTAGTGATGAAACCCTTTTTGGTATGGATAAAAGGACTGGTAGGATCCTAGTTGATGTTGATATGGAGCGTGGTCTACTTGCAAATCTGGTTATAAACTGGCGGGGTCATAAATACTCAAAGATTCTAGACTATTGGGGGCTCCATTTTAGATGCACCCGCTAGAAAGTAGTTGGCCACCTTTGGCATGATTGTGTAGAAACAAGTTCCAATTCAGACAGGATGGACTTGGAGGAGGATATCCAAGCATGCTCCTCGGACTACAGCACTAACTTGGATGGCGGTGGTATGCCATCAGAACTACATCATCCCATCACCACTATCGATTCTACTGTCTCGGACACATAAGGAAATCTGGTAGGTAAGCTAAATCTTCTAAACCCTAATTTTGTAAACTAACTGAACAATGAGGAAATTACTTTCCTAAAAACCCTAGAGGTAAAAGGGGACCGTATTGGAGATTGTCTACTTGGGGGAATCCCAGTATTTTACCAAGAAATTAAACTCACCAACCCGACACACGAACCTTCTGACAATAATATTGCTGAACTAGTGGATAAGGATTCAGAACATATGCCTCCATCCACTACTATCCCAACAAAACTTTTTCTTTTCCTTTAGGTGATCCCCAATCTATTGGAATCCCTGCATCCCTACCGGAGGAACATTGTCTAAATCCATCAAAAAAGGCTCTGAACATTGATTGGGCTTCCACTACCAGTGTTGGGTTTTCACAAACTTTGAATATTTCTACAGAAAAATCCATTAGCCAGCAGGTTGGCCCCTCCTTTGTTGATATTGTCAAACATCCCCCCCCTCTTTCAACTTTCATTGATAATATACCTATTGAGGCCTCCTTAGATTCCAAGCCTATGGAAAACCCCACCACCTTTCCCACCGAAACCAAACTGATAAATGGGGCACGTATGGGTGGTATAGCATAGGATTTATCGCCCATAAAGACTCGGAATGCTAAAAAAAAATTAAGAAGGCTCCGGTCCCCCTTCCTATGACTTTCTCTTCTCAATCGGTTTTGGACTCTCACTATTCTGATACTAAACGAGCCCTTAGATATTTGAAGGCCCTCGCAAGGGTTAAAAGATGATTTTTGATTCACTCAATATTCGGGGCATTGGGGACCCCCATAAAAAATTAGCCCTCAAGAGTTTTTTGGATAAATGGAAATCGGAAGTGGTGTTCCTTCAGGAAACAATGGCATCGGCTAAAAAAGCATGTATTTTCTTTTAGAACTTGAAAAAAGGTTGGGTCATTTGTTCTCTAGATGTTGCGGGTCAATCGGGCGGCTCCTGACTGCTTGGAATCCATTGGCCTTAAATATCAGGGCCTTTATTACACATCTTGGCATTTTGGTGCATGGTAATTTACTGGGCATGGCTAGTGAGTTCAGTCTCATCAACTTGTGTGCTCTGTATTTGAACAGGAAAGTATTTTGGGAGGAGGTTAAATCTTCTAGACTTATTGAACTCCCAAACTTGATGCTGCCAGGGGATCTAAATATGAAAATATTAGCTGCATAAACTTGGGGTTCATCAGCTAGATTGGATAACCTTAGTACATACTTCATGGATCTTTTTTCCTTAGCGAGCCTCAATGACATTGAACCGACTCCACTCAGACCCACTTAGTGTAATGGTCTAGGGGGGTATGATGGGATATCCAAATGACTTGATCGTTTCTTGGCTGATGACTCTTTCTTAGCAGGTTTTAGAATGCATCGAACTTGGGTGGATTGTTTCTGGATCTCGGACCATTGGCCCATTCTATTATAAGTGGAGATATTTTTCCCATGGATCCCCACCCCCTATAAATTCAATCACACATGGTTGAAAGATGAAGATTTTTAAAATCTGGTTCGAAATGTGTGGGTATCCTTTTCATTGGAGGATGATGCATCCCCATCCCACTCTCTGGTACAAAAGTTGAGACTACTTAAAAGGGATTTCCTTAAATGGGACTGTGCTAGAAGAAAGAAGGATAAGTTGGCCTTGAGGCAAATTTATGTTGAACTGGATAACCTTCATATTGTAGACACGACTGGATTGATCTCGGATGCACATAAAAATACAATGGTTGAACTCGAGAAGTCAAAACTCAATATACTAAAACGCAAGGAGGAAACATGGCGGCTCAAAATTCGCGCCTTATGGAAGGCCTTGGGGGACAACAACGACAAATTTTTTCATAAATTTGCTGACAATCGTAGAATACACAATTTGATTTGGTCCCTAAAAAATAAAAATGGGGATTGGGTCAGCAATTAGGGGGATCTTCAGAAGGAGGCTGTGGGGCATTTTCAGGAATATTACAAAGATCCAAGGGATATCTGTATTGCATACCAATTAAAATTCATCAAGGATACTCCACTTTTCTTCAAGGAACAAGAAGGGGATGAAATATTTTCTCAAGTAAACTTGGAAGAGATTCAACAGGTCCTATGTGGTTTTTCAAAGGATAAAATCTCCAGTCCAGATGGCTGGACCATGGAGCATTTTTTGGAATTTTTCAACATTATGGGGGTAGACATCTTGGCCATGGTGGAGGAAACCTGAATATCTGGTTCGGTTCCTACTGCACTTAATTCAACCTTTATTGCACTCATTCCAAAGACATCCTCTCTGAAGTCCTTTGAACACTTGCATCCAAGCTCTTTATGCAACCTCATTTGAAAAATCATTGCAAAGATAATTGCTCGAAGAATCAAGCCTATCCTCTCTAAAAATAAAAATATGTCGATGGAACAATTTGGGTTTCTGGATAATAGGCAGATTCTTGACGCGATTGGGTTGGCGCAAGAGGCCTTCCATAGCACCAAAACCCGAAACTTAAAGGCTCTTATTCTACAACTTGATATCTCTAGGGCTTATGACACGATAAACTGGGGGTTCCTTAGGTTGGTTCTTTTACAAGTCGGATTACCCTGGAAACTGCTCTAATGGATTATGGGTTGTATCATGTCAGTAAACTATGATATTCTCATTAATGGATTCCCTACGGACTTTTTCAATAGTACTAGGAGTCTCAAACAAGGTTGTCCCCTCTCTTCCCTATTGTTCATGCTTGTCATTGAGGGCCTCAGCCGTCTTATTCACAAAGAAAATAGGATATGAACATATGTGTACTAAAAATTACTCATCGGGTCGAGATCACTCATCAAATATTTGTTGATGATGTTCTGTTAATTGGAGCAGTTAATTTGAATGTTTAGACACAATTAATGGATATACTAAACTTGTTTTGCAAGTCTTCGAGATTGCTCATAAATGCATCAAAATATATACTATACAAACATAACCTTTCGAATGAACAATTGCAAACATTGTCTTCACTACTACCTTTCAAGGAACTGGACCTATCGGAGGGCATGACATATTTGGGATATCACATCAAGCCAAATGGCTACATGACTTTGGATTAGCACTAGCTGATCAAAAGTTTTGACAGAAGAATCCATCATTGGAACTGGAAATGGCTCTCAATAGGGGGAAGACTCACACTGGTGAAATAGGTTCTACAAAATCTTGAATTTTACTAGTTCTCTTTAAGCAAGATTCCGAAATCAATTTTATCATTGCTTAAAGCAAAATTCACAACTTCATATGGTTTGGTATTGGGGGGAAAAAATTTCACTTGCTGGAGTGGTCATGTTTGGCACGTCTGTATGGGATGGGAGGCTGGTCAATTAAGAATATTTACAACTTCTCTATTGATATGCTCGCAAAAATCCTATGGAGGGCCTTAACGGTGGAAGTCCTGTGGAGAAAAATCCTAAAGGATAAATACTTTCATGATCAGTTAAATTTGCAGTGGATCAGATCTCCACATAAGAGATTAAAAGGGGTTTCTAAAATCTGGGCAGGCTTATGTACTTCTTTCCTTGTTATGGAAAAATGGTTGGCTTGGGCCCCGGGAAACGGAAGTCATATTTTGATATGTGAGGACCCAATTATGGGTGGACCTGGGAAGTTTAAGTTATCTTTTGAATTGGTATATTTCCTTAGATGTAGGGGGTACTACACACTCAATCACATGTGTTTTGTATCTCTCCTATTTTCCTAATGCCCATATGGATTGATGCAAAGACTCTGGGTCTTACAGTTGGTCTTGCGGCGGAATGGAATGAATACATTACTGAGATCTATCGAGACAACATCTCTTTAAAAGAGGAGGATGACCAATTGTTTTGGTCTTGGAATACCAATAATGGTTTACTTTCGGCAAAACTGGATTATGAAGCTATTATGGCGGACTCTCCAGTGGGAAATTGTTGGTGGCACAAGGCCGTTTGGACATGGAAAATGCCCCTTAAGATCAATATTTTTGTTGGCTACTATTGGAAGACAAGATCCTGACATGGGATAATCTACAAATACGGGGATACATTGGTCCTAGAAGATGCTCTCTATGCCTAGGGGAAGAAGAATTGGTGACACATTTATTTGTCGAATGTCCTTTGTCCACTTGGATCTAGTTGGCCGTTAAAACACATAATGTTCCCATATTGGAATGGGCTGGAAACACGGTTCAGGATTGCCTACAAAACTAGTTTTCCCATAATAAACCTTTTGGGGAGTTGTCCTATTACATCCTGTGGAGAATCTGGTGGGTACGGAACCTTACCATTTTTTAGAATCGATCGACCACGGTAGATTGGTGTGCGATGGGTGCATTGCATATTTCTCATATCTAAATGAACTCAACATGAATCCTACTAATATCTTGGCCGATAGGTGTCGCCAACTAAAGCCACATTTGTTGATTAACAGGGCCCGGTTTGATGGAGCGGCCCATCCATCCTCTAGAAGGGAGTGGCCCATCCATCCTCTAGAAGATATGGACTTGGGGCTTTCATTGAATTGGAGGGTCAGATTTTCTTTAACCTTTGGTGCAATTGTGGACCTGGAACAAACACCAAAGCTAAGTTATTGGATCTCTAGATCGTTCTCTTTTTGCAAAGGCCTTCAACATTTCTCTGGAGCATATTGTTGGGGATTCGTTGATAGTGGTCAATTGGGCATGTGATCGGGGTACGATTGAGGCAATTTAACTTTATTCTTGGCTACATCATATTAGAGCATTGCTGGATGGTTTGGACAGGATCTTAATTACTCACATTTATCGAGAAAAAAATGTGATAGTTGATGCTATGCTCAGACGTGGTTTGACGGCGTGGGAGGGTTTTATTTTTTATTAACACTGGCAGGGATCTAGGGAAATCTCTTCAATATTTTTGGATATTTACCCTACCTAACTTGTTGGTTTTAGTTTCCCCTCGGTTTTGTTCAAAATCTACCACTAGTTTTATGGAGATGCAGTCACCTCTTTCTTTGAATTATTTCTACATGACACTCTTTTTTGTTTCTCTTGTTCTATCATCTGGACTCATTCTGTACTTGTTTTCATTTTGATCCACTACTTCTCCTGGATCAAAAATTTGGCTTTGAGATCGCTTGTCCACTGGTTTTCTTTGGTATGGATTTGTGGTTTCTCGCTCAGTTGTGTCTGGGTATTGGATGAACGACTATTTCATAATGTCTTATGTAAACTTTTCATACTTTTAATATAAAGGTATTTCATATTAACTTCTTGAAAAAAAAAGAATGTATATGATAGATTCGATTACATATACTGACGTTGTTCCAATGCACAATAGCTTTCTTTATATGATTTCATTATGATGCCTCCCCCTTTAAAAGTTCAATCTACTCTACCTCTACATAGAAATGTGCAATAATCCACACCCTAAGGAAGGGTTATCTAATAAAATAGGAAAGATTAGTAACGCGAGATAGTCTTTATTCACTCCCTTTATCTAGACTGAATATGAAGTAAAGTAACAATTTTAAGTGACATGATTATTATTTTGATTACTAAGTGCACATGCCATCATTTTTATTACCAACACATGCAATCGTTTTTTTGTCTAGGAACACGTGCCATCCCATTTTCAGCTTGGGAAAATATGGAAATTTTTTATGGACAAATGGTGGGAGAGAACACAATCCATGTTACATTAAGAAATGGGTTAACACCTCATACTGTATCATTAAAAGAAGAATATGTTATGAGAATTCTAGTGACACTCCCCCTATTGAGTAATAGAGAACAAGTTAGAACCTAGTTTAGGAAGACAAACATGGAAGGATTCCCCACCTACTTATATTCCAAAGGACAGGAGTGACTCGAGTTGCGACAAATATAAATTTAATGGGTTGAATCAATGGATTAAGATGCATACAATATTTCAAAACATTGTGTAAGGAGTGTGATTATTTATGTGTTGTTGATTGGGTGGGAGAGAGCGCAATCCATTCCCTTCCCTGGATGCACCGTGTTAGGCATAAGAGCCTAAATTAGAATCGTTGATTGGGTGGGAGAGAGCACAATCCATTCCCTTACCTAGATGCACCGTGTTAGGCATAAGAGCCTGAATTAGAATCTTATGGTGAAACCGTAAGGTCCAGCAAGAAGCAAGTATGTTCTTGATATGATGTTAACCAAACAGGATGGGAAGAAGTATTATCATAATCTTTGTTTCCTCCACCTCAATCAAAATTATATGTGAAAAAAAAAATCTTAAGTTCAATGTATATTGGCCCAAGCCACTTTGAGGTGAATCCTACAACCACACTCAGTTGGGACATCGATTTCAGGAAATGGGTGGTTATTTAATCAGTCCAATTTGGATTCCTTATCTTGGAGAAAGGAAAAGAAAGGTAGTGTTGTCTAAAAAATTAAAACATTATCCAAACAACAATGTCTTTCTTAAATCAATTTCTAAATGATGTAGTTTTCTCCAAAGTTTCAATAAGGGACAAAGCAAGAAGCATGTGAATTCCTCAACAATAGTAGGTTTTGAAACAAAAAATGGTCTTTAGTGACTTATATAAAATCCATGCCACTTGTGGCTAATGCACGAGAGGCACTAGATCAAGCAGCAAATGAACAGACAACAGCATGGGAATAGGTAATAAGGGCTTCGATAGTTTTAGATCCAATATCAGTAATATATTCAACTTGAGTGCTCATGGTTTGAGTTCCAAAGCTTATTCCTGTTATGGGTGAAGTTGATCTGGAACCACCAATAGAGGATGCAAGGGGGGTAGAAATTTCAAAATCTTGTAGACATGTGCCAAGCTAGTGCTCGAAGCAAAAGAATAATCAAATCCAAAGAGAATGATACTAGTTCTTGGTTTGCAAATGCAGAGACAAAGATTTGAGAAACTCTTTTTTTTCCTTTTTGTCATCAGTCATTTGAAATTTATGGTCATTACATTAATACACAGTGGAGATGTGAATGAAATACAATTTATTTCAAAGAGCCACTCTAACACAAAACTAATTGTGTGCATTTGTTTATCTATTACGGTAAGCATGTACAAGAAACTAATTCTTTCCTAGGATGGATTTAAGCATAAAGAACCTGTTGGAATATTCTCACCATCATTTTTCAGATTTGCATGCATCCATTCATCATGCATGCATCCAGTCATCATCTTGGTGGTCCTCCCAGCACCTAGAGCCTATTTTTAGCTCCTTAGAGCCTGTCTTGAGCCCCCAGTAGCCCGCCTACCTACCTGATGTGCCCTATTTGACTCTTCTGCATGACATGTGCACCTTTTCTCACCTACCACCAGTTATCATTCTGTTAGAGCGCCTTATCTCACCTACCAGGTGTCTGACAGTCAGTTAGAGCATTGATTGAGCAGTTCTTCCACTATTTGCTCATGCTAACTGCCTGTAGCTCCTAGTTAGCTAGTTCTGGAGTGCCACTTGATCTTCTGATAGCCTCATATGCCCTCCTTGGAGTCTCCATCCCCTGATTTGTGCCTAGATGGTTCTGTTATACTCAATTAGACTCACTTGACTGACTATTACCATTTATGACTGATACTACTGACTGGATGATGTCTCCAATGTTATCCAAGCTAGACTTTGAGCATGATTCGAATGAAATCCTTGGTTAATTCAAATTCTCTACACAGTTATTGCTTATTGTATTTAGTTTTCACAGTGCCAGCTCACAACTGATGTATGATACTGTTATTCTCCATTTTCTGTGTTCATGAGTGATTATTGAGTGCATTCTTCTCTTCTTCTTTGCAACTTCTTGAGAGTTTGTGTGAGGCTTGTTACAGCTATCAGATCCTACTGCAGATTATCACATGGTATTAGATATTGTAGCAGTTATTCGAATTGCATCCATTGCAACAGTTGCAGCATTTCTTTGAGCAGCTATCTTTCACTGAGCACCAGAAGCCTCTGAGTTTCCACAGCAAATCCTTGTGCTATTACCTTGAATTCATTGGAGAAATCCAGTGAGTTCTATCCAGGTGTGAAGGACTTAGTCATATGTGCTCGGTGTCCTAAGGCAGTGTTCATTCGAAGTGTAGCAAATCTCCATCAACAAAACTCTTCTTGTTTTGTAGGTTTATTCACCCATTCGAATTCTTCTTCAATTCGACCTACACTGCTCATATGGATCTAAAACTCACTTCTTCCAACTATGTCGAATGGAAATCTAAGATGGCTCTCTTCATGAGTTCCAAGAGATTCACCAGGATACTAAATGGAACTATGGTCGAACCACTTAATGCAGTAGAGAGATCCAAGTACTTGGATAGGTTTTATGAAGCAGTAGGCTTACTTCTTCTCTCAATTTCTGAAGATCTTCACTTCCATGTCATCGATCTAACATCTCCAAAAGAGGTTTTGGACAAGCTCGAATCCCTCTTTGGACAAAAAAGATGATCTGAAAGGTCGTAAATTGGAGAATGAACTCATCTCATTGAGTCCAGAAAGATTCGAATCCATCAATGCTTTCCTAACCAAGTTCAAAATCTTGATTTCACGGTTGAATAGATATGAGATAATGAAAGAAGACAAACAACTCATTCTTTCCATTCTCTCTAAATTGGAGCCAAACTTCTCAGTTTTTGTCTCCACATTTCAGTCAGCTAAGAGATGTCCATTCCAAAATGGAAGTTTACCTCACTTGACGACTTCATCCAATCTCTTACCCAAGAGGAGGAGAAGTTAATCTCCATGGGAATGATCAAAACAAAGTTGGATTCATCCCTTACAGTTGTTGAGGCCAAAAGAGCGAACGCAAAGGGCAAGCAAAAATTTTATGAAAAGAGAACGAATGACACAAAGCCAAAAGATGTTCCATATCAGTCAGATGGGGCTTCGAACTCAAAGAAGAACAAGCAATCTCAGAAAGAGAGATCCAAGTGCACATATTGTCATCGGGGATTTCATCCTGAGAGTTCTTGTATGAAGAAGACTATAGATTTGATGGCTCAGTTACTTGAGAAGAACATTCTCCCTATACCTGCATGTGCAAGGAAGAAAGATACTGATACTGATACTGAACCTTATAGATCTGAGGACAAAGAAATATTTCATGCTCTCATGGCAAGTGCGCCAACAGATTCTTCATTCATCATAGATTCAGGAGCAACAAGACATATGTCTTCCTGCAAATATCTACTCTCCAACTTTGAATGCTCAGTTGGCCCTTCCGTCAAGTTGGGAAATGATTCAAAATTTTCCTCTCAGGGGATTGGAAGAATCAATCTTGACCATGGCTACATTTCTGATGTGCTTTATGTTCCTTCTCTCACAGCAAATATAATTTCATTGTACCAAATGCCCTCATATTGGAGAGCCCAAAAGAGTGATCTTTTCTCCAAATGAAGTCGAGGTACAACACATGGTTTCAGGGAAAATCATTGCAAAAGGAGTTGAAAATCATAAGACAAAACTCTATGAGTTTTCACACTTCTTACCTCTCTCAAAGCAGTCTACTCTTCACTCTCATGCAAATGAAGAGAGTAGGCTATATCATCTCAACTACAAGCATTTTCAAAACTTGCAAGCTCAAAATGTGTTTGATGGTCTTCCAAATGGAAAGTATGCTCATGGCACTTTCAAAGGCTGCTTGAAAGGAAAAGATCCACCAAAGGAGATTGAGAAAAAGAGGACTCTTGAAGAAGTGTGAATTCTAGATCCAGATCCACAAGAACCTGAAGATCCAGCACCTATTGGTTCAACTCCTATTTCAAAATGGGCCACCATTACTGCATCCACCAGTGATCTTGATGAAGATCCATCATCATTTTGTCCTAGTTCTTTTGATAATGATCTCACCCATGATGGTTCAAATGAGATATTAAAGAACTACATGCACATTCTGAAACAGTTTCATGATATTCACATTTTTGGATTTGTTCCTCCTTTGAGTGATGATGAGCAAGAGAGCACAACTTCTTCACATGAGATTTCAGATTCAGAGTTTGGATGTGATGATGAGCCAGTTGTACTTGCTTCTTTACATGAGATTTCATATTCATATTTTGGATGTGATGATGAGCTAGTTGTACTTGCTTCTTCACATGAGATTTCAGATTCAGAGTTTGGATGTGATGATGAGCCAGTTGTACTTGCTTCTTCACATGAGATTTCAGATTCAGAGTTTGGAAGTGATGATGAGCAAGAGAGCGAATCTTCTTCACATGAGATTTCAGATTCAGAATCTGAAGATGGAGATGAAGATGAGATAATGCTAGACCCATATCCACAAGAAATTTAAGGTCTAGCAACTGATGATGAAGATGAGCGAATGGGAGATCTAGTTCCACAAAAACCTGATGATCTTTCACATGATGATCCTCCTCTTCCTTGATGGGAAGCCATTACCCTCCGATCTGTCGATGATTTGGTTGGTGATCCACATGATCAGAGAAGAACCAGATCATATTTTCATAATGGAAGGTTTCATCTTTCTCACATTACTGATCCATTTCAGATCGATCGATCCTTCTTCAAAAAAGAAGGACACTTGCCTCCTTCTGGGGTGAGTGATGATATGCTACATTAGCATCCTTCAGTCTATTTTGAGGGAGGGATTTCTTCCCACTGGGTTTTCCCTCTTTCCTCACTTAGTTTATTTTGATTGATTGTACGGGGTGACCTTTGGTCTCAGTCACCAGGGCCCTATTTTTTAGTTTTCAGTTATCACCTCATAGTATATCTTGAGGGGGGCTGTTGGAATATTCTCACCATCATTTTTCATATTTGCATGTCTGCATTCATTTTGCATGCATCCATTCATCATGCATGCATTTTCATGCAACTTCATGCATCCAGTCATCATCTTGGTGGTCCTCCCAACACCTAGAGCCTATTTTGATCTCCCTAGAGCCTGTCTTCAGCCCCCAATATCCCTCCTACCTACCTGATGTGCCCTATTTGACTCTTTTACATGACATGTGCGCCTTTTCTCACCTACCACTAGTTATCATTGAGTTAGAGCACCTTATCTCACCTACCATGTGTCTGACAATCAGTTAGAGCATTGATTGAGCAGTTCTTCCACTGATTGCTCATGCTAACTGCCTGTAACTCCTAGTTAGCTAGTTCTGGAGTGCCACTTGATCTTCTGACAGCCTCATGCACCCTCCTTGGAGTCTCCATCCCCTTTTTTGTGCCTAGATGGTTATGTTAGACTCAGTTAGACTCACTTGACTAACTATTACCATTTATGACTGATACTATTGACTAGATGATGTCTCCAATTTTATCCAAGCTAGACTTTGAGCATGATTCGAATGACCTCCTTGGTTAATTTGAATTCTCTACACAGTTATTGCATTATTGTATTCAGTTTTCACAGTGCCAACTCATAGCTGATGTATGATATTGTTATTCTCCATTTTCTGTGTCCATGAGTGATTATTGAGTGCATTCTTCTCTTCTTCTTTGCAACTTCTTGAGAGTTTGTGTGAGGCTTGTTACAGTTGTCAAATCCTACTGTAGATGATCACAGAACCAAGAATTATATTCATTTTCAAATTCTAGAAATTACATTCTCATAGTTGTTGAAAGTTTTATATTCTTGAGCTAGCTATTAGTTCCTACAAAGGGAGTTCCTACCATGATTTCAGTCTCGCCCAGCATTTACAATGTTTAAGAGAAATCAAAATAACAGAATTCTTGAATGTGGTATTTTTTGCTTCCAACTAAAAAAATTGAATGTTGCTTTTGTTGTCTTCTTTTTTCTCCAACTAAAGAATAGGTCTATGACTAAATGGTGCTTTTGTTGTCTTTCTCCAACTAAAGAATCGGCTTCTAATTGAGCACATGCATAGAAATTGTGTACAATAGAAGATGGACTCCAAAATGAATGGATACCATCTTGCCAATAACAAATTGATTTTTCAGAGATACTGATTCAATTTATTGAGATTCATATTTCCCAAGTTTAATGAGAGGAAAATATGTAGAGGGAGAGGATGCCTCTATGCAGTGAACACATGGATAACATGCACGAATCCACAACATGGAGAACATGCATGAAGCCACACCGATAACATAAAATGTTAGTTAACTAATTTTGTTTTGGAGATAGCGTTAATACATCCTAATATCTCGATTCTTTGTTATGATATCTCAATTCATTGTTACCCCTAAGTTGAAACATAAGAAAATGAAAATGGCCTTTATATGAGGCCAAATCAGGATCTAAATGTTTTGATTGGTCAAAAAAATTATTGTAAGTATCTTAATGGTCCAAAAAAGTGTTCCCCTTTAAAAATTAGGTTACATGAAATCGATTTGCAGCGAGTCGATTTCAAGAGTCCCTGCTGCAAGGTATATATTTCCATCTTTATAGGTATAGAGGTGTAGATATCTATGGATATTTATATATATGGATCTATATCTGCATAGATATTTAGATATCTATATGTATCTCTATTTTGATAGATAGATATAGGTGTATGGCAAGTATTAAAATAGTATTTTTTTGTGTGGTCATTGCAAATCCTTGGGCCATAACACAGTTGTATTTTTAATGTATATGGTAATTTGGATACCCTTACATAAAGCACGGTTGTGTTCATTAGTGAGTTTTTGTGTTTTTTTTTATGTTCTTATAGTGTCGTATTCCTATTAGTATGTAATTTAAATACTTTGCCTTTATTCTATGTGAATCTTCACAATGATTCATGTTGTTAGTTCTCATATTTATACAATTATGGTTATTTTTGTAGTGATTTAGGGGTTTTGTTTGGAGTATTATTTCTTAAAATATTACAATTTTATCAATATCTCTATGAAAAACTTTGAAACTAGGAATAAATTGATTGTCATGGATCTCAAAATGTAAGAATCTATAATAGTCTAAATATAATATATGGTTCTTGTTAAAATAGTATATCAGTTGGGTTATGGACATTATTTTGTTTCATATATGACTTAAACTCCATCCAACTCATTTAATGGTATCCATAATCCCCAATCCCCACCTTAAAGAGGATTTTGTTCATTTTTTTCAAGAGTTGGAGCTTACATCTAAGGTACATCCTATGGAACAACCCTCTTACATTTTGTTTATTCACTCCCTTTAATAGAAGTTGAATTCTGAAGAACTACAAGCACATAAACAAATCCTCATCCATGTAAAACCCAACATATTTCCATTGGTGGACATTAAATACCACAAGAAGAGAGGAGATTGTCACCACGCACATGAACAAAGCCTCCTCCCTTTGAATCCCAACATATTTCAACTGTAGATAATAAGGAGAGGAACTTCACTAGTATGATTTCCCATTCAATCATAACACCCCTTCTTCTTGTCCATAGCTCTCCCAAAGGCATTGACAAGTAATGAATCAATCACATTATGCACTACTAGGTTGTATTTTCTAGAGAGGAAACTTAAGTTGCATCTGGGTTATGACCTTCATAACTTATAGTGGAGAAAATATTAGCAGTAAATCCATGGTACATGGTATTTTTTTCAATGGCATCATAATCTTATCCATTGGTGTACCAATGTCCACCATGTTATCATCGACTTGGTATGGACATGGACCTTGTCAAGCTTCATCAAAGCGATGACCATGCAGGGACCCAACACACCACACTCTTATTCACCTTCTCTTTGCCTCGTGGTATAAGGGTTGTGCTGCCAAGGTTTGAAAATGGAATATTCCACGTAAAAAATTTAGTGTGGAAGCAGACTTTGAAGTTGAAAAAAGACAGTGGTCCTATCAAACAAAGAAATGGAGTTCAGAAAATCTTGAGTTCTTAATATTACGCATTCAACTCCATGCTTATAAATTTTGCAATTTATTTTTATTTTGTATGGGGTCGTTTACAAATACTTGGGTTACACATACTTTTATTTTTATTGTCTATAGTAGTTTGCATACCCTTCAATAAAACATTGTTTCGGTACCTTGTTAGGTTTATGTGTTTTTTAAGGTTTCTATTTTCTCATAAATATTGAATCATATTAGTCTAACTTAATTACTTGTTCTGTGTGTCCTTTGTGAACCCTAGTAGTGGTCCATGTCATTTATTCTCATAATGAAACGTTATGAGAACAAAACAATAATGGTCGTTGTTGAAACTAATGTATGGTTTTTATTCTAATAAATGTCTCTAAGACACTTATACCTCTACGAGAAACTTTGAAACTAGCAATAAAATTATCTCCATTGATCTCAAATGTAAGCATTATGACAGTCAAAATATAATATCCTAGTGTTGTTGGAATACTATATTGTGCAGTTAATTCACTTAGTTTGTATGATATAGGTTAAATCATTTTTATTCATTTTCTTCAAGGGTTGGAACTAATGAGCCTATTATATCTTGTTTATTCCCTCCCAAAATTTGAATGCAAGATAACTACTTGTGCATTATCAAATTGTCCTCCATGTAAATCCCAATCAATGGTTGGTAAAGACTGCAAGAAGAAAGGAAACTCTCACCACATAGATCCTCCTCCATGTGAATCCCAACCTATTGTCATCGATGTATTGTGAAAAGATCAAGGACTCTCATTGATGTGATATCCATGCAATCACAACACTCCATCTTCTTCTTGTCCCATTACTTTCCAAAGTACTTGATGAGTAATGCATTGATCACATTATCCATACCTGGGGTGTATTTTCTAGAGAGGAAACTTATTGTATCTCAAAGGATATAAACGTGGGAACCTAAAGTGGAAAAAATTCAACAACAAATCCATGGTACTTGGACTTATTTACAATAGCATTGTAAACTAGACTCAAATCATCCCAATGCCAAAATTGACATCGTCTTGATATGGACATGGACCTTGTTGAGCGTCATCAAAGTGATGACTTCAAAGGGACCCAATGCACCACACCCTTATTCATTTCCCCTTTTCCTTGTGATGTAATTATCAGATAAGGCTTGATCTTGTTAGGGTTTTAAAATGGAATATTCCACTTGGAAAATTTTAACAAAGAAGGATACTCCAAAGACAAAGATGACATTGTTGTCTAATTATTTTAACCCCACACATGTAGACATAACATTAGGCCTATCTTATAGCCCTAAGGGTTAGCTCAAGTGGTCATGATCGATACGTGATATATCTCCCCCCAAAGTTGGGGAAGTCACAGGGTCGGCTCTCTTGATCCCCTCGGAGTTGGGTTCCATAATCAGGGATGACAATTTACCCCGTTTACCATCCATGAATCATGGGGAGTATTCAGATGGTTTTCTACAAGGTTATTCCTTAGAAGAAAAAATTAGGCCTATCAAGGATACAATTAGTGTTGTTTATAACTCGAATTAACATAGGAAATAACATACATGAACTAATATGACAATCATCCACATTAATGAAGCCTCTATATCCATGCATTTCACTCTCGTCTCAAGGGGATTGTAGACAAATAGAGATTCAAATTCCAGTATATATACAATGTATTTAGTCGTTAATATCACAAGGGTTAAACAATATAGTTGGATGGATAATGGACTGAGCGCAATTCAGAGCTCCAATAAACATGATCAGCTAAGGGTTTGTGTTGGAATGGATCCTCCAAAAGCAACTCGATCGGTTCCCGCGCGAGATGAATCTTCTTTTCAAAATCTAATAAATTCAACTCAAAGACCAAGAGAAAGAAAGGAACCTTCGCGTTTTATAAAAAATACAAATGTTCCATAAGTTGTTCTCCCTGCAACTGCGGCCAAACAAAGGGCATTGATAGGTCAATTCACTAGAATGTGGTTGTCTCCTAGGTGTATGGAGATCTGGATCCAAAAAAACTTGATAACCCTAATTCAAGGAATAATGACGCATTACTTATGCGGTAGAGGATTTTATGCATTTTTGTTTGAATTCAAAGAGGGAAAAGATCTAATTTTTAGAAGTGGACCATATTGTTTCAGTAACTGAGGCCTGTATATTAATAATTGGACTCTGAAATTTGATCCAGCCTCAGATATCCCATCAGTTGTTTCAGTATGGGTAAGATTGCCTCATTTACCATTGGGAAAGATTCATTAAGATATATTGGAAATAAGTTGGGAAAATATGTAGATAAGGTTGAACCTAAGAAAGGAATGTTTCAGTGTGCTCGAATTTGTGTCGAAGTTGCCTTGGAGAAGGGGATACCATAATCTATTCATCTGGTTTTGGACAATTGTGCTAATATTTGGTTGATATTTGATCTTTAATTCTTTTATATGCAAAAACTTGAAACAATGAGACAATTCAATCACATGAAATTCAAACAACAATAACACAAGATATACCCTGGGGAAAATCCTCAAAACAATGAGAACAAAAAACCCTAGCAACTCTTCTCAGTATAATATAATGGATAGCAGAGAATGTCTTTCTTTTACAACATAATAGATTGCTTTCGGAAAATAATATATCACCAAACACTCTTGATGAAGATACAAAAGCAATAGAGAAGAGAGATCAATCGGATGTGTTTTCCGATGCACCCATCACATCAATATATAACAAAAATCACTACCATGCAAGGAATAGTGAATCAATGCATGAAGGATAATCCTCTCATGCAAACCATAGCAAGTTATCTTCTTGGATAGTTGCAGTGCACTTCTATTTTCTTCAATCATGCACTATCAATGCACAATGTCTTTCTTCCTTAACTTGAAATCATGCTTAACTAACTTTGGAGTGAAATTGCCTCATAACTGATGTAGGAGCACTTCATTAACAACCTAGCATAAGTGTCATCATACAATAGGAGCAACTTTGGTGTTGTAACTTAAGTGTCGTCTTTTAACTTTTAGTTTCACCAAATTGATGTCATGTGAAACACTTTAGTTAACTAATTCCTTTTTCACACTTTAGTTAACTTTTATTAACTAGAAATCATGTTGATTTATTTTACTAAAGGGATCACTAATTTCTCCTTTAGTTAACTGATTGCATATATTTAACTAATGCTTTAACTGAAGCATTGATTTAGACACGCATTGTTACTTAACTGAAGCTTTATAACTAAAGCTTTATAATTGAACCTTTAACCATTCGAGTTATCTTTAATTAGTTGAAGTGTTTGCATGGGAAATTTTGAATTCTCTTGTTCTCTCTGCTTTATCTTTTATTGCATGGTCAATATGTGCTAAAATTTTAATTATCTATCACATTAAATTATACTAAGAAGAATTATTGGATGTTGTGATCATATATATATTATTCCAAACCAAATGATCATATGCTAAAGCAATTCACTTTAGAGGTGATCAATCTCTAAAGGAGACTTAATAGCAACTAGTGATCATGGTTAATAATACATCACATAACATTAAATGCTTTTAACAAGTAAAGCATGACCTTTATACGGAAGGTCCACCTCCATACGGGAGGTCCATACCATGGATACCTTTATACGAAAGGTTCACATGAGAATCATGACTTGACACAGAGGGTCCAGAGCCTTGTCCAACAAGACTTTACAACATCATTACTTTGATCAATTACCTCTATACGGGAGGAATAACCTTTATACAGAAGGAAATCAAAGTTCTCACCTCTATACGGGGGGATCAATCTTGGTTGCACAAGATTGGTTTGGAGAATGTCTCTTGATGATGTACATTTAACACTCCCTCTCAGTGAGGGAGGCATTATCTTCCATACCAATCTTGTCTCAGAAGTACCTAAACTTCATCATAGACAGAGGATTTTTTAACACATCTGCAATCTGTTCATCAGTAGCATTGTATTGAAGTTACACTATACCTTTCTGGACCATGTCCCAAATTAACTGATGCTTCATTTCAATGTGCTTCATCTTGTCATAAAACACTGGGTTTTCGAAAAGCTTGATGCAGCTCTGATTGTCACACCTAATAACTATAGGATTAATCTTTTCACCGAACAACCCTGCAAGTAGCTTTTTGAGCCACATTGCTTCTTGGCAGGAAACACTAGCAACTATGTATTATGCTTCTGTAGTGCTCTGGGATACGGATTCTTGCATCCTGGTGGACCAAGGCATCATAGATAATCCTAGGCTATAACAGTATCCGAATGTACTCTTACAATCCACAATGCTTCCTCCCCAGTCTGAGTCACTATAACCAAGTAACATGAATCCTCCACAGGAGACATATCTGATTCCATATGAAATTGTACCTCGAAGGTACCTAAGCACATGCTTAGCAACTATCCATTGTCTATGTCTCGGATCAGACATAAATTGACTCAGAATGATCACATCATAACATTCATCAGGACTCGAATGTATAAAGTACATTAGCGAGCCTATAAGATGTCTATACAAAGTGGGATCTATTGGATCTTATCCAAATCCTGACTCATGAAGTTTACTCAAATTGGAAACCATCGATGTAGTCAAATATTTGCAATCTATCATGCCAAACCTACACAATATATCCACAGTGTACTTCCCTTGAGATAGAAAAAATTCATCTTTTATTTGCCATATCTCAAGGACAAGAAAGTAGTGCATCAAACCTAAGTCTTTCATATCGAACTCTAAGGTGAGCTCCCTCTTGCACCAAGCAATCAATTGTTCCTCTCCAATGAGAAACAAATCATCAACATACAGAACCAATATCAATGGTTGGTTCTTCACTACTTTGAAGTACAAATCTAGATCAGCTTCACTCTTACAGAAACCCAATTTCTAAAGGTAGATATCAATCCTGGAGTACCAATCCCTAGGGGATTGCTTAAGCACATATAAAGCTTTATTTATCTTGAAAACATGGGACTCCTTCCCATGCACCACAAATCCTTCGGGATGTTGAATATAAACCTCTTCCTCAACCTCACCATTGAGCAAGGTTGTCTTCACATCTGGTGAAGTTTCCATCCTAGAACATATGCAAGTGCAATCATTGCTCGGATTGTGGTGTACCTTGCCACATGGGAAAATATCTAATCATAATCGATGCCTTCTTTCTGAGAGAAACCTATGGAAATGAATCTGGCTTTATACTTCTCAATGCTACCATCCACAACATGCTTTATCTTGTAAATGCTTCTGGAAGTCACAATGGACTTCCCATCAAGTTTGGGAACAACCTCCCAAACATCATTCTTAATTATAGAGTTGTACTCTTCTATCATTGCATATTTCCAAACTTAATGCTTTGCAGCTTCTTCATATGATGATGGTTTTGAATCACTGATGTGACCCATCGGTGCAACATACCCTGAATATATGTTAGGTTTCTTATGATCTCTAGATGAGCCTACTGGTGCTCCATGTTTCTCTGCATCTTGTAAGATATCTCGGCACCAATCAGATATTCTTTTAGCGAGAGGTTCATAAGGTGACCTCTCAATCAGTTCTACTATTTCTTCAAGAGATAGTGAATCTGAGGCATCTTTTGGTTTCTCCCTCTCAAACTCTGGATGGGGATAATCAGACTCGAGATCCTCCATCTATGAATCACATTGAATCTCTTTCAATCTTTTGAAAGCAACTTCCTTATGGAAGGTAACATCTCGGGTGACTTCAATGTGTCTCTCACCAGGTACATATATTTGGTATGCTTTGGATGTCTCGCTATAACCCACAAAGGTTCCTTTCTTTCTAGAAGGCTCCATCTTTGTTCTCTTTTCTTTCGGTACATGAAGGTATACTAGGATCCCAAAGATCCTCAAGTGTGATATGTATGGCTTCTCACCGGTAAACACTTCTTATGGTGTCTTCTCATCTATAATGGCATGCGGGATTCTATTATGGATGTACACAGCTGTACTGGTGGATTCTACCCATAATGAGGTAGACATATCTCGATCATGCATCATGGATTTTGTAGCCTCACATATGGTTCTATTCTTCCTTTCGGCAACCCCATTGTGTTGAGGGTTGTATGGTACTCTTAACTGTATACATATTCTTGCATCACTGCATAGTTCATTAAATGAATGTGAATCAAAATCACCTCCATTATCATACCTTAATGCACGGATGTGTTTTTCTTTCTGATTTTTAACTAGGGATTTAAACTCTTTAAATTTGCTAAGAGTTTCACTTTTATCCTTCATGAAATAAATCCATGACTTCCTAGAAAAATCATCTATGAACAGTACATAATATAAGAAGCCACTACGGGAGGGGGATGCCATGGGACCACATACATAATATGTATTAAATCTAAAATCCCTTTATATCTAGTAGTACTGCTGGAAAAACTTTTCTTAACATTCTTCTTAAGTGCACAACCCTGACATACACTATCATGCTCAAAATTAAATACGGGCATACCTTTTACCATCTTTTGAATTATTGGTAGCGCTTTGTAGTGTAGGTGTCCAAGACTTCGGTGTCATATATCGCATGGACTGATAGTGTGGTGAATCATATCTTGAATGTAATTCCTATGTACCTTGTAGAGTCCTCCCTCTCGAACTCCAATCACAACAACAGATTCTAGGCTTTTGTTCTTCGGCCATAAAAGTGCTTTGTTATCCATGAAGATCACTCGGAAGCCTTTGTCTTCAAGAAATGAAACTAAAAGGAGGTTCTTATTTTATCATGAAACATATAGAATGTCCTCCACATGTAAAATATCATCTGTGCTCAGCTGGAATAAGGTGGATCCAACTCCTTGGATTGAATATGTTGAGTTGTCCCCCAACTCTACCATGCATGTGAACTTTTTATCCTTTAGTTCAGTGATAGCACTCTTGTAACCAGTCATATGCTTGGATGCAACACTATCAATCAACCATGTCTCTGCACTTGTGATGACAGATCCTGAAAGGGACGAGACAAGGTAATACTCCCTTCTTGTCTCATTTTCTTCAGATCCTATATTTTGAGTGGTTTCATCTTCTATGGGGGTAGAATCATGAAACTTTCCTTTCTTCTTTGATTTGCACTCTCTTGATAAATGTCCTTTCTTGTTGCAATTGTAGCATCTAGATTTTGCTTTTCAAAGCCTTTGTTGAACTCCTTCTTCTTTGGATGAGAGAACTTCTTTTGGAAGAAGGGTTTCTTTCCTTTCTTCATTCTTGCCATGAGGGAAATATTTTCTTCTTTAGTGCACATAGCTTTGCTCTGGATTTTCCCTTCCTCTTGGATATAGTCATCCCACAATATTTTGAACCCATTTTGCACTTCTCATCCATTGATAGCAACCAAGAATCTCTCCCATGAATATGGGAGACCATCAATGACGGTTTGGATGAGATCATCTTCATCCACTACAACTCCAATGTTAACAAGTTGATCTCTTACCTGAGAGATCTTAGTGAAGAAGGATGCCACTGTCTCGTCCTTATCCATCTTGAGGTTTCGTAACTTGTTCTTCAATGCCCTCTTTTGAGTTGGGGCCTTCTTTTCATATATATTAGTCAATGTATCATAACATTCTTTTGCGGTCTTCAGTGGTGTGATCATGGGAATCAAGTTATCTTTACCGAATCATAGATGATCTATTTGGATTTAGCTTGATTCTTCTTGAAGTTGATGGACCCTGCATTATTTGTAGGATCCTACATCACAGTGGATACGTATCTCTCCAAGTCATGTTCCTCTAGGATGTTGAGAATCCTAGCCTTCCAAGTGTTGAAGTTTGAGGTGCCCTCAAGACGGTATTCTGTTCGTATGGAGATTGATTCCATAATCTTCAAATCGTGTGCTCAACTTCTCAGGATCTATGTAGGCTCTAGCTGACATGCAAAACTGAGCTCATTCACGCCTTGAGATATGACACCATGTTAATATTTGGTTGAGCTTTGATCTTTAATTCTTTTAGATGCATAAACTTGGAACAATGAGACAATTCAATCACATGAAATTCATACAACCATAACACAAGATATACCCTGGGGAAAATACTCAAAAAAATGAGAACAAAAAACCCAAGCAACTCTTCTCAGTATTATATAATGGATAGCAGAGAATGTATTTCTTTTACAACATAACAGATTTCTTTCAAAAGATAAGAGATCACCAAACACTCTTGGTGAAGATACGGATGCAATAGAGAAGAGAGATAAATTGGATGTGTTTTCCAATGCGCCCAACACATCAATATATACCAAAAATCGCCTCCATGCAAGGAATAGTGAATCAATGCATGAAGGATACGCCTCCCATGCAAACCATATCTAGTTATCTTGTTGGATAGTTGCAGCGCACTTCTAGTTTCTTCAACCATGCACTGTCAATGTGCCATGCCTTTCTTCCTTAACTAACTTTGGGTGAACTCGCCTTGTAATTGATGTAGGAGAACTTAGTTAACAACCTAACATAAGTGTCATCATGCAATAGGAGTAACTTTAGTGTTGTAACTTAAGTGGCGTATTTTAACTTTCAGTTTAGCTAAAGTGTCGTCATGCGAAACACTTTAGTTAACTAATTCCTTTTAACACTTTAGTTAACTTTTCTTAACTAAAAATTATGTTGATTGATTTTACTAAAGTGATTACTAAGTTCTCCTTTAGTTAACTGATTGCATATCTTTAACTGATGCTTTAATTGAAGCAATGATTTAGACATACATTGTTACTTAAATGAAGCTTTATAACTGAAGCTTTAACAATTCGAGTTCTCTTGAATTAGTTGAAGTGTTTGCATGGGAAATTTCGAATTATCTTGATCTCTATACTTTATCTTTTATTTCTTTATATTTTACTGCATGGTCAATATGTGTTAAATTTAATTATCTATCACATTACATTATACTAAGAAGAATTATCAGATGTTGTGATCACATTTATATTATTCCATACCAAATGATCATATGCTAAAGTAATTCACTTTAGAGGTGATCAATCTCTAAAGGAGACTTAATAGAAATTGGTGATCATGGTTAATAATACATCACACAACATTAAATGCTTTCAACAAGTAAAGCATGACCTTTATACGGAAGGTCCACTTCTATACAGGAGGTTCGTCCCATGGATACCTTTTATATGGAAGTTTCACATGAGAATCATGACTTGACACATCAGTCCATAGCCTTGTCCAACAAGACTTTACAACGTCATTACTTTGATCAATTACCTCTATACGGTAGGAATAACCTTTATAACGAAGGAAATAAAAGTGCTCACCTCTATACAAGAGGATCAATCTTGGTTGCACAAGATTGGTTTGGAGAATGTCTCCTGATGTTGTACATTTAACAAATTGGAGTCATTATCAGCAACTAGGTTATGAACATCTTCCATTTAAGTGTGAATCCTATCACGCTTATGGACATTTTGCTAAAGATTGTAATAAAGTAGGGGAAACAGCCTTAATTATAAAAGTCAATAATATCAATGGAAAATAGTGCGAAAGAAAGCTAAGCAAGTTGTGGTAACGATTCCCAAAGATATTCCTTCCTTTTCAATTCTACTGGAGCAATCTTGGCAGCCAATAGTTTCTGTATATCAATTTGAACCTCTGAGTCAAGAAATCTCAAGAATTTTCACTGGAGTAGCAGCTCTACCAATGAAGGAACCTAGATCTGCCTTTCCTTTCCTCCTAGACCTTTGTCTATTCTGTATGGCTTAGATATGTCTGCTGCGAAAGGTGTTATGGAAGAAAAACCTTTGGAACAAGTGGGATACTGTGAAGTAACGCAAGAATCACAAGTAATAACAGCAGGGGTGGTTACCATAATTCAAGCAAATTTAGTAATAATAGATGAAGAAAGAGATCAGAACGAGGGAGAGGACAAATCATCCAGGAAAGGTATAAATCCAAGTAAAGAAGTTAGAGAAGAAATAACAAATCGAGAAAAAATGATGGGGTTACAGTCCACTTTGGATCGTAGCTCACTCACTTCTTCAAAGAGAAAAGGAGATATCAATCCTGTAACTTCAAGCTCTCAAAAAGGAGGTCCTACCAAGCTAATCATTAAGTAATGAAGATAGTATCTTGGAATGGTAGAGGGATGGGCAGTAGGGGTAAAGAGGAAGCTGTCAGGAAACTGTTAAAGATGGAGAGATCGTCAATGCTTCTACTCCAAGAGACTAAATTACCAGGAAAGGTTATGCAAGGTTTAGGTCAGAAACAATGGAGAGTAATAAAAAGTGTGGCAGTGAGTTCGAGAGGAGCATTTGGAGGAATTTGTACTATGTGTAATAGTAATGAATTGGAGTTGGAAGCTTCAAAACAAACACAACACTAGATTTACACGAGTTTGGTAAGTAACGGATCTGGAAAGCATTATCATCTTTTCAATCTTTATATCCCAATGCACTATAAAGAAAAAGAAGAATGTTGGCAAACTTTAATGAATGGAAGAAACAATTTAGGGTTGGGTAATATCATAATAACAGGAGATTTAAATACAGTTTTATCGTTTGAGGAAAAGTGAGGGGGGGGGATACAGTTAGAGATGCTTCAAGAGAATTATTAGAGGATATAATTATAGATTGGTACTTAATGGATATAAATCCCAAAAAATGAAAGTATACTTGGTCTAACAGAAGATTAGGGACAGGAAACATATCATCTAGATCAGACATATTTTTGGTAAGTTTTAGTTATTTAGAGGAAGATTTAGAAATTTCATCCTCTATATTCCTTCTGCAACTTCGGATCACAAGCCAATAAGTCTTCTATGTGTTTAGACATACTATGGGAATTTACCTTTGAAATATAACTCTCTTTGGTTGACTCATCCTGAGGCGGATGAAATAATAAAATCCACTTGGCAAATGAAAAGAGAAGGCTCCCCAAGTTATATTTGGGAAACGAAGCTCGAGGCTGTTAAATTTTCTTTAAAGGACTGGCCTAAAAAAAACTATATCGATCCATTTAAGGAAAACAAAAAATAGATCTAGGACAAATTATCAGATATCCAAAGACAAATGGAGGAAGGAAATATAACTTTACATATGAGTATTGAAGAGCACTAAGAAGACAGATATTTGCAAGTTGTTTATATACGAGAGGAAGAGCATTGGACATTAAAATCAAGAAGTCCTTGGTTACATTCAGGTGATAGGAATACAATATTTTATCACAAGCAGGAAAAGGTCAGGCGAAATAAAAATCACGTTAAAGAAATAACTACAATGCAGGGAAACAAGATTACATAATATAAGGAGATAAAAGAAGAGGCTTATAATGACAAAGCAAGATTACAAAAATTTATTGAAAAAGCAAGACAATGTTGATATAGATACAACAACGGGCATGTTAGCTAATATCCCTACTTCAGTTAATCAAATGGATAATAAATAATTAAAGAAAGAAATAGAGGAGAATGAGATTATTTCAGCTATCTGGGATTTAGAGCCTGGCAAAGCTCTGGGGCCAGATGGATTTACAATATCATTTTACAGGAAGTATTGGCAGTTAATAAAGTTTGACCTATGTAAGATGCTCAAATGGTATTTGAAAAAGCGTAAATTGGAAGGAAGTACCAATTCCCCATTCTTGGATTTCATTCCAAATGAAAAAAATCTAGCTACCTTCTCAAGATTTAGACCTATATCTTTGTGCAATTCCTCCTATAAAATAATAACAAAGATCCTAGTTAACAGGATCAAACCTCTCTTGTGTCATCTTATCTCTAATAATCAAGGGGGATTCATCCCTAAAAGGCACATCCTTGATAATATTATACTAATTCAAGAAGCAATACATTATAGTAAAGTTAGGAATGAAGAAGAATGGTGATAAAAATGGACATGGCAAATGCCTTTCATAGAGTGGCATTCCTTTCTATTTCCAGTTCTTAGGAAATTAAGTTTTTCAGAGATGTTTTTGAAATGGATACAAGCATGTATAAAAAGTCCTTGGATAGCTCCTTTGGTGAATGGAATACCTACTAAAAAATTTCAGGGAGAAAGGGACTTAAGACATGGGTGCCCTCTGTCTCCTCTGCTCTATATCCTAATGGCGGACTCTCTAAGCAGAAAACTAGAATTTGAAAGGATACATGGGAATCTACATGGAATAAGTATAGTTAGAGGAGTAAAAGAAATGAACCACTCTTAGTTTGTTAATGATACTCTCTTGCTTGGAGGAGCCTCTGGAATAATAGTTGAATGATTCAAAACCATATTGGATGATTACTTGAGTGTAATACCCCTAGTTTTGAATTGGAATGTATTTATCAAAATTTATGTAAATGATGTAAATATGCTAGTGTGAATTCCTAGTGCGGAGCTCAAGGCCAAGGCCCGACTAGTGAATGTATAGGCATGTATGATGTTTATATTTCATTTGGATTGTTTGGTTGGCTTTTATGTTGATTTGGAATATATGTAAATATTATGTGCATAAATAATAAAATGGTCCAAGACTGGTTGTGTAAAGAGCGCCAAAGGTGCTATGATTCCACTAGAGGGGAAGAGGAAAGGGGGGCCATGGGTGAATAAATCCTTGTTGCCAAGTGTACACCTTAGAACTCACCAAAATTCTGCCATGTGATGAGAATAAGCCAATTATCTCATTTTTTACCATTTTCCAATCATTAATGCATGTGTGTGGTTGGTGGGAAAATTCACATCATGTAGTTATGAAGCATGGGATTGACTGCACTTTTGTGACAGTTCTGTCATGACAAAAGTCAGTTTGCAGCTACCATAAGTCATGTCAGTTGTCTTTTCACCATTTTCCCATATCCCTTGGAGTCAACCCTCATTTGTCTCATTCTTTTACACATATTTGGAAGATGCAAAGCTCTCCCTTGTTGTCCATTGTCCATGAACTTACAATGTTGTTTTGAATCCAGAAATTCAAATTTGGAGACCATGTTGTAGATTGGGAAGTGGGTATTGTTGGTTGTAAGTGAGAAGAAAGGTTGGGAAATCTATGAACCCTTACCCTTGAGGTCTACGTCTCGGAGGTGCTTGAGAGGCCACAGATTAAGGCTGTAGGTGGTTCTATAGTAGCCAATATCAGGTTGGACTTCTTCTATGCACACACTGGAATCACCCAGCAAGATGGATCGCCCAAGAGAACCGTGGATCGGTGAAGGGGATGCTTGAGCTCGAAGGGTGTTGTGCGGGGCAGGTATTGTGGAAGCCAAGGCTGTGAGGGTTGAGTGAGACCCCTGTAGAGATCTATATGAGCATTTGGATAAACATAGAGAGCAGAATGGGTTGTGGGAAGAGAGATACAAGCATGTAGGTAATTCTTTTTCCCTGGTGGCCTTATATCCCAGCTTGGGGGTGGCCTCTCAATAACAGAAAGAGTATATGTTGGACAGAGTGCCTATGGTTGGGTGGAAAAGAGCTCTTACATAGCCAGTTTCTTGGATCTGCGTTGGATAAAGATAATTATTCTTATGCATTTGATTCTGAAGCGCTTTTTTTTCATTCCTGTAATGTTTATGCTTGTGTATTTGCATGCTAGATGTGTGTGGATAGACTTTAATTCCGTTGTCCATGTTTATTTACATTTCTGCACACATTATGTTTGTTGAAATTCGCATTATGGATCTGGGATGAAATTTGAGAGCCCAGATTTGGCCAACGTCCACTCCCGATGGTCGGATTGGATGAGGGGGCATTACTGAGAATGATTCAGGCCCGCGAAGATGCATGAAAGTTAATTTTTTTCCGTGGCCTTGAATGAAAACCGCCCCATCCACGTGTCATCCTTTGTTACATTCAAGCACGTAAAAGCGGTCTTGGTAAATTGCTTCTTCCAGGAGTCTGAAACCGCCTTTTGGGTCCAATAAGGAGCTAATGTGATGTGGGGAGTGTCAAGCACCCTATATGCAGATAAATTGTTACCAATACACACAGAGCATATGAGATTTATTGTCAACCCGAGAAAGTCTTTTTATTTCAAAGGATAAGTGCACAATCTATGCTTAAACACCAAACCATTAGAATTGAATACTTTTATCTTCTATCATCCATGTTCATCCCAAAAATCTATGCAATCCCAACCTTCTAACTGCTACACTTCAATTCCTCTCTATCATGCATCAATAAGAAATGGTATCAAATCTAATCAACAATTGCAGGAAAGAAATCTCATTCATATTCTAGAACAATCACCTGTCTGATCTAATCACTCTGGAAAATCATGAGGCATAAACTGAACATTAATCTAGAAATCCAATTGCAAAAGATTGAGTCAACTGTTCTAAGAAATTGAATTGCAGAATGGAAATCAACAACACACAACAGGAAAGATAAATTGCAAGGGCTCATGGGATCACAACTTAGCTGCAAGATGAACAAGGCTGTGTATAATTGTCACACGAATTGCATAAATTTTCTACTCAGTCGACTATCACTCTATATTACTTGCCAAATTCAAGGGACTCTAATATTAATTGTACTGAAAATCCACACCATAAATGTTGTTGCTGCGTACAAAAGGAAATATCATGAACAAAGCATCACACAACAATGAATTCAAAATCCTATTTTAACTCAGCAATCTCTGTGGAAGACGGGCCCAGCCTTCACACAGAGACGCTGGCTAAACAACACAAATTCATTTAACTCAGAAGTAACCCCTTATATTAACAGAAGAATGATCACACAGTTTTGCTCAGCTGCTAATACAATGAATTAATTGTCTGTCGTTCAACACCCTGGGTCGAGGCAACTCCCCATATTTATACATACAAATCATAACATCCAATCCTATAATCGGGAAGCCATGAAGATCTCTGATCTTCAGGTGCCCTGAATAAATAGTTGTTACAATACGTGGCAGAACAAAAACATCAAAATATGAGAAAGTTATCAATTGACACAAAAGTGGCGGTCCTTCCAGCTCACAGCTAGACTCGAGCAGCAACATACTCAAGATAGCGCATTGTGTTACAGTTGCCCTGTCACAGCTGTGCCTTAATTGATGATTCGAGCCCCAAGGACCCCTTTTCAAGCAACGAACATCCCTTCCTTCACGACTTGTGCAGCCCCGTCTTCCTGCAGTCCATTTATCTCAACTACCTTCATAAATCATAACATGTTAGCACAATTGAGAGATACACAGCTTTAATTATCACATAAGCATTAATAAGATAAAACAATGATTAGTCATACCTTGGTAATTTGGGGAAATAAAGTGAGGACAACAGGTCTAATTAGCATGATAAATGGTGTAAGACAGGGGCAGGAAAGATGATTGAAGATGATTAAAAAGGGCCAATTCTGGGCTCAACATCTCCCCCCAACTACCTTGTTGCATGTCCTCATGCAACAACCTGCATTATTCAGAATCTGAGTCCTGTGCTGAGTTCTATCCATGGAGAGAGGAAGAATTGTAGGAAACCCAGGCACCTTATCTATCTTTTGAACAGCCTCTGTGAGTAACCCAACATCTTCCTTCATCATTGTTCCCCTTCCACTGCTAATTGCTGGTATCTGGAAATGCAGTTAGTGTAGTGGGAATCTTCCTGCAGTCTCATTATGTTGTGCCTGGGGGCTTAGAAAGCAATCCTTAATCTGAATCTAAATCAATAAAATTCCTAGGAGGTAGAATCACTGGTTCTTGTGGGGCAGTGTCTTCTAGCACATCTAAGTTTAATAAGAGAGTTGTTGGTTCTTGTGTGGCAGCAACATCCTTTAGGCTCTCTTCAGCAGCTACCATCATTGCTTTTAGAGACACTGGTTCTTGTGTAGCAGTGTCTTCCTTGTCCTTCTGCTGCTGAGATTGGATCTCTTTCTCATTGTGCAGCTCCTCCTCCAAGATTTCAGTGTCACCTGAGCATGGTGTCTATACCTGTTCATCTTCACCCCACTGTGTATCGGGAATGAAATCCACTCCAGGTTTATCTTTTAAATGAAATTCAGGAGTTCCTGTTGCAGCTTCCAAGGATGTTGGTTCTTGTGTAGCAACATCCTAGCTTGCCTCTTCATCCTCCTGTTGTTGCAACTCTTCTCCTATGAGCTCTGTGTCATGGGAGTCCTCTAGGGTTACAACCCAGAGTTCATCATTGAATTCCAGAGTGTCCTCTGTCCCGGGTTCTTCTCCCATCTGTTTGGCCGATTGGGCAAGTATATTCAGGTTTGTTGGTTCTTGTGTTACAGCATCCTGCTCCAGTTTATCACTGTCCTGCCTTTGTGTCTCTTCTTCTAGAATTTTTGTGGCCTGGGAGCATTATGGGGTTACAGTATAGAATTCTTCATTGGCCTCCAGAGTGTCCTTCATTCCAGGTTCTTCTCCCATCTGTTCTCTATTCTCTGTGTCATGGGAAGTGGCAGCTTCAGCAAGGATATTTAAAGATGTTGATTCTTGTGTGACAGCACCTTCTTTTTTTGCTACTCCCTCTATTGTGGCCGCGGGCTGTTTTGCTGAATAAGTGATAAGTATAATTTTGTGGTCGTCTTCCTTGAATATTTCTCCACAGGTGGGACAGAGTATTCGTTCATCCTCCTTCCCAGCTTCAGCAGAATCTGATCCCTCCAGTTGTTCTGCAGCCTCTATCAATGTATACATTTTTCTTTCACCCTGCTTTCTGCAGGTTTCCTTCCAGATTTCCAACTCCCTTCTAAGTACTTGGAGGTCCTCTTTCAGCATTGCGTTCTCAGCCAGAAGTCCTTCAGTTCCAGGTTCTTCCTCCACTGGCCTTTGTGGAGCATCCATCAGTCTTGGTACAAGGATTGGGGGCTCAACCTGTGTCTCTAGGGTTGCCCATCTTTTCCTGGCTGCCTCTGCTGCTGTAGCTGATCGAGTTCTTTTCTTTCTGATTGGTGATATTAGGTTAAATTCATTGGTGGCTCTCTTTCTTTTCTTTTGTGGTGTTTTCTTTTGTGGTGTTTTCTTTTGTGGAGCTGGGACATAGGGAACCAAAGCTGAGGTCGAAGGAATGTTTTCTTGCTCCTCATGCTGTTCTTCTTCAATTACAGCTCCTCCTCCTACCCACTCAGGTGAAGACTCAATTGTTACCAGCTCAATGTCTTCTTCCATTTCCCTGGCTCTGTCATCTTCAGGTTCCATTGTCGCAGCATTTGATGCTACTCCAATTTCACCTTCTTCTGTCAGAGCTGCCCTGTTATCTGGGTTTTCCACAAAGGTTTTATCTACACCATCGCCTAATGGCTCTGTTTGTGCCTCCAATTGCTCTTCTTCAAATGCAGTTTCATCCCCCAATGGTTCTGCTTGTGTCGGAGGTTCATCTCCGCCGAATGGCTCTGATTGTGCCCCTGGTTGTTCTTCCTCTAATATAGTTTCATCCCCCCCAGATGGCCCAGCTTGTGCCCCCGGTTGTTGTTCATCTACTATGGTTTCACCCACCCCGGATGGTCCTGATGGTCCTGCCTGTGCCCTCGATTGTTGTTCTTCTTCCATTTCATCCCTCCCCCCAACTTCAATGGAGGAACTCCGGTCCTCCTGTTGTGGTGGAACCTGTATTTGCTGTAATGGGACGACCCGCAAGGGAACGGGTTGCTGGGGTCGAGTTATGAATTGTTCCCAAGTTATATGATGTTGGGCAAGGGTTCTTACAATGATTAATTTGATAAGGCCATGGTGGGTGAGAGAGGAAAGTGGGTGCTTAGCAGACTGAACAAATGTCGCCATATGACGCAAGTTGTGCAATAAATAGTATGGAATGTTCAATAAAACGCCATGGCGGAGATGAGAAAGCAAAGGAAGTTCAGAGTTATACACAGTTTGATATCTACCTTCACAAGTAATGTACTTCTTGAGAAAGACAGCAACCTGGTCCCATGGCCGCGGCAGTGAGTTCAATGCAATCCCTCTTCTGGATGCTTCAACTTGCTCCCCTGCGAGTAAAAATTCTTCTCGTGCAATCGTTGCAGGGACTCGTCGGTTAAACCATGGTTTTCCCACCATTGGGATGGTTGTAACCTCGGATATAATGGTCTCGGAGACTTCTATGCGCAGCCCCCACACCGTGGAGTGAGTTTTGGTAAGATTCAAAGCAAATTGCAAGGCTGCGTCCCGATCGAATCCTTCCAGTCGCTCAAAGAATTCGAGCCAGCCGGCAGTTTGAAAAATGGCAAGAACTTGAAGATTTCGCCTGAGTTCCCGTGTATTGAAAGGTTCATGGAAAACTGGAATCCCCATGGTCCTGGCTGCAAACTGAAGTTGATATTCCATAGATTACAGGATCCCAGAATGGAAGTTGCAGCACAGAGGATGCACGAATCGCTGAGCGGAGATGTTGAGAGAATGGGCAAATTTGGAAAGTTGAGCACAGAAAAGCATTTGAAATTTCCATGCCGAATTGGGGAAGGTGGCAGTTATTAGTGTTTACGTCGTACGAGGGAAAGGTTTAATCAGGTATAATGGTGGTACGAGTGAAGGTACAACTAATATCGTTTAAATGATATCAATGCTTAATCACGTGATAAATGAAAGCCATAACTCATAAGACTGTGCGTCGGAATGCTGCGGAAAATGGTGGAGCATGCAGTTGGTGACGTCGCGGAGCCGAACTCGTGCACAGTCAGACGTGTGATCATGATGACTCGGATAAGGAAATAATTTCTTCCGCCGGTGAAACACAAACCATCGCGTCCTCGGGGTCGGAATGATGAGTTCGCCATCACGACTGAGGTGAATCAGCACCATGATTTAGCAGGTTTGGAACAATTCTTCTGTTAACACAGGAGTTACCACTGCAAGTTGCCAAAAAAATGATAGCACAGCCGACGAAAAAGATCTTGTAGTCGCCAGGAAGTATGTTGCAGCCGCCGGGAAGAAGTTGCAGCCACCGGAAAAGAATTCACGGCAGCCGGGAAAAGAATTTACGGCATCGGGAAAAATTACGGCTGTCACGGAAAAGTTTTACGGCGGCGGGAAAAATTTCAGCTGGCGAGAAGAGTTTTACGACGGTGGGAAATATGTTGCAGCCTGTCGGAAAAGTTGTTGTTGCAGCTACGGGAAAATGGTTGCAGCTGCCGGAAAATAGGTCACGTCCGTTGGAAAAAGTTCACAGCTGCCGGGAAAAAGATTTTACCGGTCGACGGAAAATGATAACGCAGCCGCTGGGAAATTATGTTGCAGCCGCTGTGACATGATGTTGCAACTGCTGAAAAGAAGTTGCAGCTGCCAGGAATGATTCACAGCCGACGGGAAAAAGGATTAACGGCTGCCGGGAAAACGATTTTACGATCGACGGAAAACGATAACGCAGATGCTGGGAAATGATGTTGCAGCCGCTGTGACATGATGTTGCAACTGCCGGGAAAAGTTGTTGCAGCTACTGGGAAAAAGGGTTTACGGCTGCTGGGAAATGTTGTGGCAGCTGCTGAGAAATGAGGTGGCAGCAACTGGGAAATGGTGTTGCAGCTGCGGAAGAAGATGTTGCAGCTGCCGATATTGCAGCTGCCAGAAGAGATTGACGGCAGTCGGAAAAAAGGATATTACAGTCGCTGGGAAATGAGGTGGCAGCGGCTGGAACATGATGTTGCATTGCCAAAAAAGATGTTGCAGCTGCCGGAAAAGATTGACGGCAGCCGGGAAAAAGGATATTACGGCCGCTGGGAAATGAGGTGGCAGCCGCTGGAAAATGAGGTGTTGCAGCTGCCGAAAAAGATGTTGCAGCTGCTGATGTTGCAGCTGCCAGAAAATATTCACGGCAGCCGGAAAAAAGGATTTGTAGTTGCAAGGAAATGAGGTGGCAGCCGCTGGGACATGGTGTTGCAGCTGCCGAAAAAGATGTTGCAACTGTCGATGTTGCAGCTGTCAGGAAAAATGTTGTAGCTGCCGGGAAAAAGGATTTGTGGCCGCGGGTAAAACGATTTTACGATTGATGGGAAACGATATCGCGGTTGCCGGAAAAGATGTTGCAGCTGCCGGAAAAGAAGTTGCAGCTGCTGGAATTTTTGATTTTTTTTTTTTTTAAGGTAAAAGGGAAATACAGCGCAGGACGGCTCAGGGAGAATTTCGCTTGACGGGCCCAATCTGGTCGTTCTCCTGGCGCTTCCCTGAAAATTTTTTAAAAATAACAGCAAACGAAAAAGATCAAATGCAAGGAAAAAAAAAACAACAATTATACGCTACAGCAGGAAATTATTTATGTACAGCAAATACGATTTTCAGTTTAAGGATTGGCAAAGGCAGAGAGAAATTCCTGCTCTGGTGCCAACTGATAATCTGGATCAGCGGCAATTTGCGAAATGAATGCATCTTTCGAGATGTGATTACGATACAGTCGTAGCCTGTGGACATTAGCAAGTAATGATATACGGTTTTCATCAATGGTCACCAGGCGAACAGTGCCGTTGTCAAATACCCTGTCGACCAAATATGGACCCAACCATCTTGTACGTAATTTTCCTTTAAAATCCTTCTTGAATCTGGAGTCGTATAATAGCGCCCAGTCTCCTTCATGGAAGATTTTCTTTTTGATGAATCGGTCATGCCAGTTGGATCCCTGTTGCTAAAGCAGCACAGTCTGGTCTACTGCAGCTAACCGTTTCTCATCCAATTCATTTAATTGATTCAATCTTCTCTTCTGGGCTTCTGTTACATCCAGATTCATTTCGGTGGCTATTTTCAAGGTCTTGATCTCAAATTCAATTGGAAAGATGGCACTCTTTCCATACACCAGATCATAGGGAGAAAACCCTGTGGTGTTACGCCAAGTTGTGCGATATGCCCACAGTGCTTCTGGAAGCCTGTCAGCCCAATCCTTGCGATGGCTTTTAACTGTTTTAGTAAGGATTGCTTCAATAACTTTATTAGTACTTTCCACCTGACCATTGGCCTGGGGGTGGTAAGGTGAAGCTATCCTATGCTGCACATGATACTTCCTAAGCAAGGATTCAAATTCGTGTGAGATGAATTGTGGTCCCCCATCGGTAACTACTTCCTTTGGTACTCCAAAGTGGGTAAAGATTTCACTGTACAAAAAATCAATCACCGCCTGGTCATTAGCCTTAGCCAAAGCTACAGCTTCTACCCACTTGGTCATGTAATCTGTACACACCAGAATGTAAACCTTCTGTCTGGAAGGAGGGATGATAGGGCCAACAAAATCCAATGCCCATCTGTCAAACGGTTCTAGTACCACTTGGGGCTATAAAGGCATCTGATCTGTTTTATTAGGTTGGCCCATCCTTTGGCAGCTGTCACAGGACTGAACATATCTTTTAGCGTCCCTGAACAATGTCGGCCAATAGTAGCCCATCCGCAACGCTTTATTCCCTGTTCTTTTGTCTGCAAAGTGTCCTCCACAAGGTTCATCATGACAGGCCTTCAGTATATGAAAGATCTCATCTTCCCTTACACATCTCCTAATCTCAAGATCAGGTCCTATGTAAAAGAGATGACCATTGAGGCAACAATACCTGGCACTTTGCTGGATGATTTTTCTCTTTTCTCGTTTAGACATATGTGGCGGGAGCTTTCCTGCAACCAAATAATTAGCAAGGTCTGCATACCAGGGGGAATGAGCTGAGAGTGTGAATAGATGCTCATCTGGAAAAGAATCCTCAACAGGCAAATTGTCATCACTGTTAGTAAAACGTGATAAAAAATCAACAACAACATTTTCTTTTCCAGGTTTATCTATAATGGTAATATCAAATTCCTATAATAACAAGAGCCACCTGGTTACTCTGGCATTGGTGACAGGTTTGTTCATCAAATACTTAATGGCAGAGTGGTCAGTGTGCACAAATGTAGGATACCCAATAATGTAATGCCGAAATTTATTAATAGAATAAACAATAGCCAGGAATTCTTTTTCAGTAACAGTATAATTAAGTTCAGCAGGGGCTAAGTTTTTACTAACATAATAGATAGCATAAGGTACTTGACCATCCTGCTGTCCTAGTACTGCTCCAATGGCAGTATCAGAAGCATCTGAAGAAATGTGGAAAGGTATGGTCCAATTAGGTCCCCTTAGGATAGGGGTTGTGGACAGCTTCTCTTTAAGCTTATCAAACGTTGTCTGGCATGCTTCACTCCACACAAACTGTGCGTCCTTCATTAACAACGAAAACAAAGGGGAAGCAAGTTTGGAGAAGTTTTCTATAAACCTCCTGTAATATCCAGCATGTCCCAGAAAACTTCGCACTGCTTTCTGCGTTGAAGGAGTAGGTATATTTTTTATCACCTTAATTTTTTAAGGATCCACCTGAATACCATCGGTAGAGATGAAATGTCCTAATACCACCCCCTCACTCATCATCATATGGCATTTTTCATTGCTTAATGAGAGGCGAGATTGTTCACAGCGAATTAAAACCTTCTTTAAATTTTTCAGTGCTTCCTCAAAGTCCTTGCCATAGGGAGTAAAATCGTCCATAAAGACTTCCATGCTATCATTAACTAATTCAGAGAATATGCCAATTACAGCTCTTTGGAACGTTGCTAGTGCATTACATAAACCAAAGGGAAGCACCCTATAGGCAAACGTTCCCCAGGGGCAAGTGAAGGTGGTCTTATCCTGGTCCTCAGGAGCAATCTGAATTTGGTTGTACCCGCTGAACCCATCCAAGAAGGAGAAGAACTTCTTCCCTGATAGGGTATCAAGTACTTGGTCAATAAAGGACAGAGGGAAATGATCCTTTTGCGTAGCTTTGTTCAGCTCCCTATAATCAACACAGACTCTCCATTTACCATTTTTCTTGGGCACAATTACGAGTTGGGAAACCCATTCACTATCTGAAATCGGATATATAAATCCTGCTTCCAAAAGTTTTTGGATTTCCTCCTTCACTATATCCCTCAGATTGGGGTTCATGCATCGTTGGGGTTGACAGACAGGCCGGGAATCATTTTTAATGTAAATATGGTGAGTGCACAGATTAGAAGGGATACCCCGCATGTCTGTATACTCCCAGGCGAATGCCCCCTTATGTTCCTTCAAGAGACTGATTAGGCGCGTCTATTCTTCTGAGGAGAGACCAGGGTTGATGTTCAGAGTTCTTCCCGGCTCTATCTCAATGGGAATACTTCTCGAGTTTTTCAAAACTGGGATTATGTTTGCGTCACCGACTAGTGTTTCCTCCGTAAGATTTTCTTGTTCTTCCTTACCAAGGGTAATGTTCAGGATTTGATAGACTTCTTTATCCACTGAAGCAGGTTCGCTAATGAAATTACTGATGGCATCGTCTTCTGTTTCATTTTTAAAATTTAAGGCCTTCCCTATTGTTAATAGTGGCTGAACATCCTCCTCTTCCTGTTCTATCCAGAGAGAAGTTTCAGCCTCTAAACTTGGCCGAGCTGGAGGATACAGGGTGAGGTTTTTAATCTCTGTACCATCAGATATAGTCATGGACCCAGATCGACAGCTGATGCAAGCATCAGCTGTGGCCAACCAAGGCCTCCCCGGGATCAATGGATGTCCCCCCAGCTGTGATTTTGGTTGCAATATCAAAAAGTCAGCAGGGTATTCCCATGAATCTACTGAGATGACAAGGTCGTCCAGAATCCCTTCGGGTCTAATGGTGGATCTGTCTGCCAATTCTAAAATGGTAGGGGTCGGCCTAAAATTAGTGAGTCCAAGCTTCCTCACAGTCTCAATTTTTATGACATTGATCGTTGCTCCTAAGTCGACTAGCACGTTGGGTATCTGCGTTTGTCCTATATGTACAGTGACAGTAGGATTGCTAGGGTCGTCATACTTGGTCACAGGGTTTTTTCCTGTTATTAAAGCAGATAAATTCCCTATGACGTGAACAGTGGGAGGGTCTCTAGGTTTCCTCCCTGGTTTCTTAGTGCATAGGTCCCGAACGGTTTTAGCATAAATGGGCACGTCTTGAAGGGCTTGCAGAAGGGGGATTTTAACATAAAGATTCTTCAACTCTCCTAGGAGGTTGAACTGAGGTTGCCCCCCTATTTTTGGTAGCATTAATCTCTCAGGGTATGGTGGTTGCCTTACCAGCTAGGTAGGTTGTGTATTATCTGATTTCTCATTTAATGTTTCAGTCGTCCCATCTAAGGGATGCTCAGCACCTTCAGTGATAGGAACCGGATCTGATGGATGCTGTGAACTCTCTCCTTTTTCATGCACAGAAGGTGGAATATCTTCTGTAATTACAGGTTCTATTATCTTCCCAGATCGTAGACGAATATCATTACAAGGTACAGGGGAGAGAGAGTAGACCGGCATATTGACAGTTTCCAATTGATGGATTGTTTTATTATTTGGGTTAGGATTAGGTTGGGCCCGCAGCTGAGGCCGTATTGGTATATTAGGAACAGGATTATTCTGCAGCTACAGTTGCGACTACTAAGGTGGGTATTGAGGATATTGAAGAAATTGAGGAAATTGCGGGTATGGAGGAGAATATGGTGACTGTTGAGGTGGGGGTGGTTGAGGGAACTGGTTCCCAAGAGGGAAGTTCCTCCATCCAGGAGACCATGACGTAGGTTGATGTGGAGGCTCTGTCCAAGGACTCCATGAGTTATAATTTTGCATTACAGGTTGAGAAGGATTCCACTGAGCATAATTTGAAGGGAATTGTGTATTCACATTTTGCATGTTATTATTCCAATTGTTCATATTATTCAAAAATGGAAACGAGTCTGGAGGCATACCTTGATTTCGAGGCTACCAAGGTTTTTTCCGTTCAATGAAATAGGCTGATTCCACTTCTAGAGTTGATGCCTGCAGAACAGCCTTCACTTGGGGAAGTGTGGGACATTCCTTCATGTCATGGTTCAGCTCGCACAGCTGACATACTTTTATTTTGTCAAGAGGGCATTCTTTCAGTGGATGATTCTTTCTACATCGGGGACAGAGCACACCTAGAGTGAGATCTTCCACTGCCTGTCTTTGTTTTGCCTTCAGGACATCAATCTCCGAAGAGATGGAACTCATCATTTCTGTTTTAAAATTTTCAAGGAGATTGCCTATCTCTGCACGTGTAGCTCCTCCATTGGATGACTTCTGAGTTCTGTCGAAGACATCACGTTCCAGCTTATCCCATTTATCCCGCTTATTATTCCTGGAAGATCCCCTGGAGTATCTCTTACATAATTCCACAATCGTCTCAAAAGGTTCCTTGGAGATATCTCCCTTTCCTAACAGATTTAGCATGTATAAACAATCATCCCTGATCCCTCGAAGCAAGATGATCTTGAGCACGTCCAGCCCCATGTTCGTCTGCCCGACTCTTTGCACATTGTACAGCATCCTTTCTACAAAATCCTCCAGACTTTCATCCTCCTTCTGCACCATCTTGAATAATTCCTCTCTTTTGTCCCTGGTGTTGCAATATTCTTGATATTTCTCCAGGAATACTTGCTTCATCTTATTCCAATTAGCAACAGTTCCTCCCCCAAGGCTCATGAACCATCGTAATGCATTGTCCTTCAGGGTGGCGGGAAAAAGTTTCAGCTTTTGGGCATCTGTGACATAATCATAGCTACGACAAAGGATATCAAATTCAAACAGGAATTCGTCTGGATCTTCTGCCGCCCTGACATGGAAGCGAGGCAACACCGATGGTGAGATGTTCTTCATAGGAGTTGTCCCTTCTGGCTGCTGAATTGGAAATTGTAATGTAGTCGTAGTTCCTTCTGGCAGGGAGTAATTTTCATGATGGTATTCTACCACTGCCTCTTCCTCTTCGGTCTCATGTCTGTTACTCATCTTTTCTTCTATATCCTCTTCTTTGTTCGTTCCTGCGTTCTTTTCCTCAGTTGTAACAGCTGCGTATTCTTTAGTTGTAACAACTGCGTATTCTTCAGTTGTAACAGCTGCGTACTCCTCAGTTGTAACAGCTGCGTACTCCTCAGTTGTAACAGCTGCGTATTATTCAGTTGTAACAGCTGTGTACTCCTCAGTTGTAACAACTGCGTATTCTTCAGTTGTAACAGCTGCGTCAGCTGTACCTTCCTTAGCAAGGGTATATGAGTGAGTCACGGCTGCTTCTGTACTCTCCACCGTGGATCCTGACGCTGGCGCCCCAGGATCAGCAGGGCTTCTTCTGATAGGAGTTTCCCGTTGATGAGTCCTGGTAACTGAATCAGTTTTGTCAATAAGATCGTCAATGAATGTCCTTCTGCCCAACGGTGGCCCTCGACCACGACCCGAACCACCTGCGCTGTTAGTATTTTGTGGGGTTTTGGGAGTTGGGAGGTGATCGCGTTTTACCCTCCTCGTATTCATGCGAAGCAGATCATTTCAGCAAAGAAGAGACTGACTAAAAGCAATTATCAGATGCAACTAATGACTAGTGTTTAATTTTTATCCTTCCCCGGCAACGGCGCCAAAATGTCAAGCACCCTATATGCAGATAAATTGTTACCAATACACACAGAGCATATGAGATTTATTGTCAACCCGAGAAAGTCTTTTTATTTCAAAGGATAAGTGCACAATCTATGCTTAAACACCAAACCATTAGAATTGAATACTTTTATCTTCTATCATCCATGTTCATCCCAAAAATCTATGCAATCCCAATTGCCTTCTAACTGCTACACTTCAATTCCTCTCTATCATGCATCAATAAGAAATGGTATCAGATCTAATCAACAATTGCAGGAAAGAAATCTCATTCATATTCTAGAACAATCACCTGTCTGATCTAATCACTCTGGAAAATCATGAGGCATAAACTGAACATTAATCTAGAAATCCAATTGCAAAAGATTGAGTCAACTGTTCTAAGAAATTGAATTGCAGAATGGAAATCAACAATACACAACAGGAAAGATAAATTGCAAGGGCTCATGGGATCACAACTTAGCTGCAAGATGAACAAGGCTGTGTATAATTGTCACACGAATTGCATAAAGTTTTTACTTAGTCGACTGTCACTCTGTATTACTTGCCAAATTCAAGGGACTCTAATATTAATTGTACTGAAAATCCACACCATAAATGTTGTTGTTGCGTACAAAAGGAAATATCATGAACAAAGCATCACACAACAATGAATTCAAAATCCTATTTTAACTCAGCAATCTCTGTGGAAGACGGGCCCAGCCTTCACACAGAGACGATGGTTGAACAACACAAATCCCTTTAACTCAGAAGTAACCCCTTATATTAACAGAAGAATGATCACACAGTTTTGCTCAGCTGCTAATACAATGAATTAATTGTCTGTCGTTCAACACCCTGGGTCGAGGCAACTCCCCATATTTATACATACAAATCATAACATCCAATCCTATAATCGGGAAGCCATGAAGATCTCTGGTCTTCAGGTGCCCTAAATAAATAGCTGTTACAATACGTGGCAGAACAGAAACATCAAAATATGAGAAAGTTATCAATTGACACAAAAGTGGCGGTCCTTCCAGCTCACAGCTAGACTCGAGCAGCAACATACTCAAGATAGCGCATTCTGTTACAGCTGCCCTGTAACAGCTGTGCCTTAATTGATGATTCGAGCCCCAAGGACCCCTTTTCAAGCAACGAACATCCCTTCCTTCACGACTTGTTCAGCCCCGTCTTCCTGCAGTCCATTTATCTCAACTACCTTCATAAATCATAACATGTTAGCACAATTGAGAGATACACAGCTTTAATTATCACAATCATAAGCATTAATAAGATAAAACAATGATTAGTCATACCTTGGTAATTTGGGGAAATAAAGTGAGGACAACAGGTCTAATTAGCATGATAAATGGTGTAAGACAGGGGCAGGAAAGATGATTGAAGATGATTAAAAAGGGCCAATTCTGGGCTCAACAGGGAGGTGTGACAGGTAGTAATGTCAGAAGGGATGGGACCCTCGTCAGTCATGTCAGTTGTCGGAGATCATGCAAATCAAGATCAATGTCTCATTGTGTCTCAGGGCCTTGAACATGCATGAAGGATAACAGAGCAACACCACCCTGAAGTGGTAAACAGGTTGATGACGTGTCTCTCTCTCGTGCATTCAGGATCGCAAAAGCAGGTCCAGGAAATCGCTCTTCTCGAACCCTAAAACCGCTTTCGTCATGACAAGCAGTGATGTTATGTTGGGTCTAGACCTCCAATGTGGAGGTGTCATGGGTAATGGGTAATGGGACCCGCACCGGTCATGTTACTCTGGGAGGATCACGCAGATTTGATCAACGACTGAGAATGATTAAGGACCATGAAGATGCACGAAGGTTAATTAACTTTTGCAGCCCTGAAAGAAAACCACCCCATCCACGTCTCACTCTCTCGTCCATTCAGGCACGTAAAAGCAGTTTCAGGAAACCACTCTTTCGAGAGCCTGAAACCGCTTATCACTGACAGTGGTAAGGCAATGTAGGTGGCACTAGAAAGGCACAGATCAGAGGAAAAGCAGAATTATTCACGGTCAATTTTTGGGTGCCCGAAATCGAAAATACATTTGATCTTGCGCGAAATCAAAGGATTTACAAAAAAAAAAGCGAGGGCGCTGCCCCTGACCCGCCTTGCAATGGCGGAAGCCATAAGGGGCAAAGCCCCCTTGACCCCTGTCGTCCCCCTCATATGTCGTTGAGTGTGAGAAATTTATGTGTGTTGACAGAAATTTTCAATATGGGTTGTTCCTAGGTTGCATGAATATTAATGTTATAATTTTCTAAGATTGCAATAAATCTAACAAATGTGTTTATAAACACTTTTGCATATTCAGAACCCTATCAGTGACAGTTAAGGATCAGCATTTCAGTCTAGTGCAGTTGGAAAATTTTGATCTTGGTTGGACCAAGAAGAAGAGTATCATCATGGAAGATGCACAGGATCCTTATGAGGTTGAGGCAGATGCAATGGGAGAGAATGTACAGGTTGATAATGCAGAGACAGAATCTAATGGTAGAAGAAACCAAGCAACTTCCCTAGACATTGAAAAAACCATGAGGAACTTAAGGGTGGAACTGTAGAGTTGCAGAGTAGACAATGATAGGATGATTAGAGCCCAAGAGGAGCAAAATCAATTGAATGCAGTTATGTTTCAAATTTTGACTGACATTCAAAGGAAGATAAACCATGGGCAAGATTCAGAAAATCAGGAAGGAGTGGGGGTAGCTCAAGAAGGAATTCCCACAAGAGATCCCATAGTTCAAGAAGGATTTCTAGAGATAGAACATATACTCTAGAAATCTCTTCTAGTGAGTCATATGACTCTAAATAATCCATTGGAGTTTCAAGCTCTTCATCTCATAGAAACAAGAGGAAGAGGTCTTCCAAGAACAAATCTCATGGAGAATTTAAGAAGGACAAACCTCCTACTTTTGATGGTGAGGTTAAATCTGGTCAAGAAGCTGAGACTTGGCTTCTTGGGATGAGGAAGTATTTCCAAGTCCAAGACTATTCAGGAAATATGAAGGCAAGAGTGGCCATATTCAATTTCAATGGAAGAGCGTCTATATGGTGGGAACACCTTAGAAAAGTAAAGAGGATCAATGAAAGGAAGATTGTGTGGAAGCAGTTCAAGAAGTACTTCAAGGAAAAGTATCTTTTTGACAGGTGACGGGCCTTGGATTTAGCATATTTTTACCACCATTTCACCTTATTTATAATTCCTTTTGCCTATCCATATTCATGCATTATTCCTCTCTTACGCTCATATCCGGATTTTTATGCTCAAGTAATTTTTCCATTACATGTCTTAGTATTTCATTTGATTTTTTTACTAACATTGAGGGAATTAATGTACTATGTATTTGCTTTGAATATTGAAACAATTGTTGGAAGCAGCTACAACATATTTGAGGGAGTTCTGTAGCAGTGCAGAACATTTTTTAAGGAACTATGGAAACTCTACAGGCATTTGCAGCATTACAGAAACTCTACATGCATTCTGCAGCATTACGGAAACTCTATCTGCAGCATTACAGAAACTCTACAGGCATCTGCAGCATTACGGAAACTCTATCTACAGCATTACGGAAACTCTACAGGTATCTACAGCATTATGGAAACTCTATCTATAGCATTACAGAAAGTTAATAATTCAAATTTTACCTTCAACCACCAACTTTGGAGAAATATATTCATTAGGAGTAATGGATTTTTATAAATCCATTATTTCTATTATTCTTATGTGTGTCAAATCATGATGTTAAATTAAAGTTGGTAAATGGAGGTGGATATGAGTGCATATTTGGCTTATTCACAAAGATTGAAGATCTCTATCAAATATATGATGGACCCAAGAAGTCAAAAGTTGTTAAGAGACATTTGGGATGAGTTTTGACTATTTTATTATAGCCTTTATCCCTAAATTCGAATTTGACTTCAAATGTATTCTAAATAGTATCAAAGGCACTTCAGCATGATGATTTCCAGCTTGTTGTAAGTGAAACTATATCAGAGGAAGCGCTCTGTCCCTTCTCTAAGCTTTAAAAAAATCACACACAGCATATTCGTGGCAGCCAACATTGTATGAGACTGTGTTTCAAATTTTTGGGGGCAGATTATAACCATCATTCTTGCAGCAGTACTAATAAAGATAGCTACATTAGTATATCTCGAAATAAATGTGCAACAGTTGAAGGATATTTAGGGCATATTTCCAAACAATATTGCAAATGAAAAAAAACAATATGAAAAGCCATGAAGAGTGTTGAGTTTCTTTTGGAAAAGGTCTGCAGATTTGGTGACTGTCAAATTTATTTTTTCTGGAGATTCTTTTTAGCATCTTAAATCTGCATACAAGGAGGTCATATGAATGGAACATTGCTTTTCCATTTATCACTCCAACACATTATATGTCATAGATAGTGGATGATTAATCAAGTTTGTTTCAGTCCTATAAATTGGCCATCTCATGCTAATAAGCAAATCTGAACCATGTTGATTTTCTCATTGGTGGCATTTTGGTCCATGCATATATACTCATTGAATTGCTCTTCATATGGCTGCATCATTTCCACTATATCATTACAGTCAACATGAGCAGAGGCATCTACTCAAGAACATTGCCACGGTCTAATTGTAGCAACATCATCCATTTGTTCTCCAAGACAACATGAGGACATGTGAATTCTTCAGTTTCGGGGAGGAAAGGGTCATTACCATTATCTGCAGCAATTATATCAGTCTTGGTAATTCTCTTCACCTCATATATCAAGAGTTTACATGATTTACATGACTTTCAAAGTTTGAAGCAACATTGTTTTTGAAATGAAAATGAATCTCCATGCTTAAAAGTTGTCATACAATTGAATGAATATTCTCATGACAGTTATAAGAGGGTGACATTATTTAGAAGAAGCACTTTGTTGAAATCAGCTGGGTCTATGTAACATGCACATGGAAAAACAAAACTTTTAAGAATTTGCTACCAGCCCATTTAGAAAAATATGGAGGAGAATCTGTTCTGATTTTTATATTCATGTGTATTTCAAGCTTTCACGTAGTTCACTTGGCAAATGTAGGTGCAACAATGCAGCATTTTATGGCATAAAAAATTGCAGAAATTGAAATGAAAATATCTCCCAAACGGTGAAGTGAGTTTTCTCGAAACTTGGTGGAGATAAGCATCAGGGTAAGAAGAATAAATACACCAAGTTTCAGCTCAATCCGATGCACGGTTTTCGAGAAATCAAGAATAGTCACCTACAGCCATTTTCTCATTTTCTCAAAAACCGTAATGTGGGTTTTTCCCATTTTTGGCTGGGAGAAGCATAATGGCATTCCTTACACCCCTGCAAAGTTTGGTGAAAACCCAGTTGATATTTTTTGAGAAATCAAGCATAGTCACCTACAGTCATTTTCTCATTTTCTCGAAAACCGTGACGTGGGTTTCTCCAATTTTTGGCTGGGAGAAGCATAATGGCATTCCCAACACCCCTGCAAAGTTTGGTAAAAACCCAGTTCATATTTTTGGAAGAATGACATTTTTTGTGAAAGCTGCAAATTGTCAGTCCATTGGCTACAAAATATATTTTGTTTCTTGCATTTTTGCATTGAAAATGTTAAGTTGGCATGGAGGATTGATCAGGATGAAATTTCATACCTCTTAATGATCAGATACATTGGTGGTGACTTGTTGATGATGCATTTTGAGTCATGCATAAAAAAGAACATCATTCAGTTTGGTTGACACAGGGTTGCATGAGGACATGCAACATTTTCAGTTTGGGGGAGATGACGGGCTTTGGATTTAGCATATTTTTACTACCATTTCACCTTATTTATAATTCCTTTTGCCTATCCATATTCATGCATTATTCCTCTCTTACGCTCATATCCGCGTTTTTATGCTCAAGTAATTTTTCTATTACATGTCTTAGTATTTCATTTGATTTTTTACTAACATTGAGGGAATTAGAGTACTATGTATTTGCTTTGAATATTGAATCAATTGTTGGAAGCAGCTACAACATATTTGAGGGAGTTCTGTAGCAGTGCAGAACATTTGTTAAGGAACTATGGAAACTCTACAGGCATCTGTAGCATTACGAAAACTCTACAGGCATCTACAGCATTACGGAAACTCTATCTGCAGCATTACAGAAACTCTACAGGCATCTGCAGCATTATGGAAACTCTATCTGCAGCATTACGGAAACTCTACAGGTATCTACAGCATTACGGAAACTCTATCTGTAGCATTACAGAAAGTTAATAATTCAAATTTTACCTTCAACCACCAACTTTGGATAAATATATTCATTAGGAGTAATGGAGTTTTATAAATCCATTATTTCTATTATTCTTATACGTGTCAAATCATGATGTTAAATTAAAGTTGGTAAATGGAGGTAGATATGAGTGCATATCTGGCTTATTCACAAAGATTGAAGATCTCTATCAAATATATGATGGACCTAAGAAGTCAAAAGTTGTTAAGAGACATTTGGGATGAGTTTTGACTATTTTATTATAGCCTCTATCCCTAAATTCGAATTTGACTTCAAATGTATTCTAAATAGCATGTAGTTAGTAAGGATCTTGGATTAGTTTTGAATTAGTTTTGAGATCCAAACATTTAGGAATTTGTTGAGGATATTTTGGATCCTCATTTATTATTTGTTATGGAGAAATCATGTATAAATAAGAGTTATTTCTCCATTCTAGGGGGAGGACTCTTAGAGCAATAGTCCAATTGATGATAGAATAAAGCTATATTCTCATTTTGATTCAATTAGATCTTAGTTTCATAATTTCTTTTGCAATATGATTTTATTTATTTTATGTTGATGTAATTGTACTTCATTGCTTAGTTGTGATTTCTTATGAAGTGTGAATTTTATTTCTGCAATTCGATTTCAATGCATAACTAGAGATTTAATGTATTTTACAATCATTGAGCTTAATGCAATAATGTTATTTACTCCATTGGATCATAAACAGTAACTTGTATTTGGCAAGGATAGCTTTTAGATTTTATTTCTGTAATTTACATTTCTGTCAAGTGTGTTGTGAACTTAGATTTAGAATTTACTTTCTTGCATAGCGTGAACGTAGTATTAGAATTTACTTTTCCTGCAAAGTGTGACGTAGGTCTAGAATTTATTTTTCCTGCATAGTGTGAATTAGCTTTAATATTTACTTTCAAGTGTGAATTTAATTTTAGCATTTACTTTCATGTCGTGTGATTTACTCTCATTGCAATTTATCTTCAATAGTTGTTTAGATTGCTAGTTCATTGTCAAGACATTGTAACTGCTTATATCATTGTTTTTAAGTAAGGTTATTGAACTACAACTTCAAGTAGATAAACCAATGTAAGAGGAGATCGTGGTTTGCACATACAGTGCACGGTAACTCACAAGTTCTCAACGAACCCTAGGTTGACAATTAATGTACACTTTTTATTTTTTTTCTAAGTAATTAGAAGGCAATTAAAAAGCCCGTCAACAGGTACAATGATGACAAAATCAAAGAGTTCCATGAGCTGAAATTGGGACAAATAACAATGGAAGAATATGCAAATAGATTCTTGGAACTGTTGAGATATGTCAAATATATCAGGGTTGATAAGGTGAAAATCCAGCATTTTCTAAGTGGACTACCCCATTCATATAAATATAGAATTGAGCTTGATGAACCTCGAAATCTAGAGGAGGCCCTAAGAAAGGCCAAGTATTGTTATGATCAAAACAAAACAAAAAAACCAGAATTCCATAAGGCATGGAAGGATAAGAAAAATGAAAAGTTTGACCAAAGGAAGAAGGGGTTCAAGCCTCCTCAATTCAGAAATCAACCAAGGTAGCCACCACAGGGTGTGACTAAGACAACTAGAATGATGGGAGACAAACCAAAAGAGCCTCTTCAATGTTGGGAATGTAGAGGGATCACATGCTTAGAAACTGTCCACATCGAAATGGAAGTGAAAAGCAAGTTCACAACATCCAAGGAGCTGAAACAGTGGGTCAAGTGGCAAGGACCGTCCTTAGAATTTATGTAGCACTAGAGGACTGCCAAACAAATCATCAGTCAACTGTGGTTGAAGTTGAAGGTAAGATTGTTAAGCATTCTATTTCTATTTTGATTGACCCTAGATCTACTCATAGTTATATCAGTCCTAAAGTTGTTGAGATTTGTGCTTTTAAGAAATCAAAACATAGTAAATCATGGTTAGTTCAACTAGCCACTGGAACTAAGAGGAAAGTTAGTGAGATCGTGGATAAATGTCCATTGGAAATGGATGGACTGTCCACTTTTGCAAATCTGAATGTTTTGCCACTTGGTTCCTATGATATTCTCATTGTAATGGATTGGTTGGAAGCTCATAGAGTTAAACTTGATTTCTAGAGAAAGACTTTTGAGTGTATTGATAAAGAAGGAAACCCCAAGGGTTGGAAAGGGCATTCCAAAGGTAGTTTCTGTTACGCAAATTTCAGCCATGCAGTTGAAGAAATTCTGTAGGAAAATGTTGTCAATTATATGCAGCCCATATTTTGGAGAAAACGGAAAATGAAATTTCCAAGTTGGAAGACCATTCTGTTTTGCAAGAATTCAAGGATGTGTTTCCTGATGAAGTTTCGGGACTTCCTCCAAAGAGGGACATTGATTTTACAATTGATCTTGTTCCAGGAGTTGCTCCAGTTTCCAAAACAACTTACAGGATGAGTACACCAGAATTATTAGAGCTGAAAATGCAACTACAAGAGTTGTTGAAAAAGAAATACATAAGGCCAAGTGTGTCTCCATGGGGAGCACCCGTACTTTTTGTGAAGAAGAAAGATGGAACACTCAGGTTATGTATTGATTACAGGCAGCTTCACAAGGTTACAGTGAAGAACAAGTAACCCTTGCCTCGAATTAATGATCTTTTTTATCAAATGAGAAGGGAAAAGGTGTTCTCAAAGATTGACTTGAGGTTTGGTTATCATCAAGTGAGAATCAAAGAAGAAGACATCCACAAGACATCCTTTAAAACAAGGTATGGGAACTATGATTTTGTGGTGGTGCCATTTGGTCTCACTAATGCACCAGCTACATTCATGTGTCTCATGAATAGTGTTTTCAACAAATATTTGAACAATTTTGTTCTTGTATTTATAGATGACATTCTTATTTATTCCAAGAATGAAGAAGAGCATGAAGAACACTTGAGAATGGATTTGCAATTGCTAAGGGAGCATAAGCTTTATGCAAAGCTAAGAAAATGTGACTTTTATAAAAATAAAATTCATTATTTGGGTCACATTATTTCTAAGGAGGGAATATCGGTGGATCTTGAGAAGATTCAAGCCATCATGAATTGGCGAACTCCAAGAAATGTGACAGGTGTGATAACTTGTATGGGTCTTGCCAGTTACTACATGAGGTTTATTGAAGGATTCTCCAAGGTTGCACACCCAATCACTTCTTTTTAAAAGAAGGGGATAAAGTTTGAGTGGACAGCAAGATGTGAAGAAAGCTTCCATCTTTTGAAGAAGCTTCTCACAAGTGCTCCAATTCTAAAAATTGTAGATCCGGAAAAAGGTTTTGTGGTATGCACAGATGCATGTAAAGATGGACTTGGAGGATTTTTTATGCAAAATAACCATGTGGTATGCTACGAGTCAAGGAAGTTGAAAGAGCATGAGAAGAATTATGCTACTCATGATTTGGAGCTTGAAACTATAGTGCATGCTTTGAAAATGTGGAGGCACTATTTAATGGGCAGAAAATTTGAACTAAGGGCATACAATTGTGGTCTGAAATATTTGTTTGAGCAGCCCACATTAAATGTTAGGCAAGCTAGATGGCTGGAATTTTTATGTGAGTTTGATTTTGAAATCAAATACATAAAAGGTAAACAAAATAAGGTGGCTCATGAACTTAGCATAAAAGTACATGATATGCATGTAGCAGCCATTAGTACCAGCCAATCAAATTTGAGGCAGCAGATTACTAACTGTATTGCTGAAGATGAACTGTATTTGTAAATAAAGGACAAATTGCAGCAACAGAATTTGGAAAAGAGGTATGAAGGTTACCATTTGGAAGGTGATGGACTTCTTGTTTATAAAAGCAGAATTTACATTCCTAATGTGGCATATTTGAGAAGGATTGTTATGGATGAAATCCATAAAATGCCAAATTTCGGTCACCCGAAATACCAGAAAACAGTTGCTACAGCGAGAAAGCAATATTTTTGGTCGGGAATGAAAAAGAACATTGATGAGTATATTTCTAAGTGTATGAAATGTCAACAAGTGAAGGTTGAACATCAACACCCAACGGGTTTGTTGCAGCCTTTGCCAATTCCGGAATGGAAATGGGATGTGATTTCCATGGATTTCATTACAGGTTTTCCAACGACAGTGAGGTAGCATGATTCCATCATGGTTGTGGTGGATAAATTATCTAAGGAAACACACTTTATACCGGTTAAATCCCTATATAAAATGGATGCAATTGTAAAAACAATTATGAAGGAAATTTCCAGGTTGCATGGTTTTCCTAAAGCAATAATTTCAGACAAGGATACTAAGTTCACCTCAAATTTATGGAAAACTCTTTTTTCTAATTTGGGTACACAACTGAACTTTAGTACCGCCTACCATCCACAAACAGATGAGAAAATAGAAAGGGTAAATCAGGTGCTTGAAGACATGATACGCATGTATGTGATGGACAAACCATCCAAGTGGGAGGACTATATACATTTGGTAGATTTTGCATAAAATAATGGGAAACAAGCATCGTTGGACATGAGTCCATTCGAAGCTTTGTATGGGAGGAGGTGTAGAACACTAGTTACTTGGGATAATCCAATTAACAGAATTGTACTTGGGCCAGAATTGCGTAAGGAAATGGAACAAGAGGTTGTAAAGATTAGGCAAAATTTAAAGGCGACCCAAGATAGACATAAAAGTTATGCAGATAACAACCGAGTGCATAGAGAGTTTCATGTTGGGGATCATGTTTACCTTAGAGTGAGACCAAGGAAGAGTTCCTTGAAGCTTGGAAGTTGTGCCAAGATATCACCTAGATATTGTGGGCCATTTGAAGTGCTTAAGAGAATAGAGTCAGTTGCATATAGAATTGCATTGCCTGCTAACACTAGAGCTCATAATGTTTTTCATCTTTCTTTGCTTAAGAAATGTGTACATGATCCTAACCATGTGATTGATTGGAATGCGATTCAGGTGGAACCCGAGGGAGAGTTCCAAATTGAGCCACTATGCATCCTAGACAGGAAAGTGACATTGCTCTGGAACCGAGCCATCGGACAGGTAAAAGTGCAATGGAAACACTTTGGTCTCGATGAGGCTATGTAGGAGCTAGAGGATGCCATGAGAGAGGCATATCCATTTTTGTTCTAAATTTTGAGCAAACACCGAAGACGGTGTTATTCCAAGGGGGAGGGGATTGTAATACCCCTAGTTTTGAATTGGAATGTATTTATCCAAATTTATGTAAATGATGTAAATATGCTAATGCGAATTCCTAGTGCGAAGCTCAAGGCCAAGGCCCAACTAGTGAATGTCTAGGCATGTATGATGTTTATATTTCATTTGGACTATTTGGTTGGATTTTATGCTGATTTGGAATATATGTAAATATTATGTGCATAAATAATAAAATGGTCCAAGACTGGTTGTGTAAAGAGCACCAAAGGGGCTATGATTCCACCAGAGGGGAAGAGGAAAGGGGGGCCATGGGTGAATAAATCCTTGATGCCAAGTGTCCACCTTAGAACTCACCCAAAATTATGTCATGTGATGAGAATAAGCCAATTATCTTTATCATTAATGCATGTGTGTGGTTGGTGGGAAAAGTCACCTCATGTAGTTATTGAAGCATGGGACTGACTGCACTTTTGTGACAGTTCTGTTCTGACAGAAGTCAGTCTGCAGCTTCCAGAAGTCATGTCAGTTGTCTTTTCACCATTTTCCTATATCCCTTGGAGTCAACACTCATTTGTCTCATTATTTTACGCATATTTGGAAGATGCGGAGCTCTCCCTTGTTGTCCATGAACTTACAATGTTGTTTTGAACCCAGAAATTTGAATTTGGAGACCATGTTGCAGATTGGGAAGTGGGTATTGTTGATTGTAGGTGAGCAGAGAGGTTGGGAAAGCTAGGAACCCTTACCCTTGAGTTATGTTCTCGGAGGTGCTTGAGAAGCCACAGATTGAGGTTGTAGGTGGTTCTATAGCAGCCAATATCAGATTGGAATTCTTCTATGCACACACTGGAAGCACCCAGCAAGATGGATCGCCCAAGAGAACTGTGGATCGGTGAAGGGGATGCCTAAGCTAGAAGGGTGTTGTGTGGGACAAGTATTGTGGAAGCCAAGGCTGTGAGGGTTGAGTGAGACCCATGTAGAGCTCTGTATGAGCATTTGGCTAAGCATAGAGAGCATAATTGGTTGTGGGTTGAGAGATAGAATCCTGTAGGTGTTTCCTTTGCCCTAGTGGTCTCATAGCCCAACTTGGGGGTGGCCTCTTAGCAGTAGAAAGAGTATGTGTTGGACAGAGTGCATATGGTTGGGTGGAAAAGCGCTCTTACATAGCCAGTTACTTGGATCTGTGTTGGATAAAGATAAGTATTCTTATGCATTTGATTCTGAAGCGTTTTTATTTCATGCATGTAATGTTTATGCTTGCGTATTTGCATGCTAGATGTGTGTGGATAAACTTTAATTCCGTTGTGAATGTTTATTTACATTTCTGCACACATTTTGTTTGTTGAAATTTGCATTATGGATCTGGGGCGAAATTTGAAAGCCCAGATTTGGCCAACATCCACTCCCGATGGTCAGATTGGGTGAGGGGACGTTACATTGAGGGCTTCAGGAGGTGATTCCAACAATCACAAATGTTGTGTTTATGGTTGGAATTTGACTTCTTCAAATCTAAAAACTATAGTAGACTTGTTTGGATTTACTACTAAGAAGTACTAGAACTCCTTTACTTATCTTGTAATCCCCATCCTTTTAGGGAAACCCCAATCTACAAATTGGAAGTCGTGGAAAAAAAATTGGAGCAATGATGATCAAAATTGCTTAATCCAGTAGGTAAGGTAGTGTTGATCAAATCAATGTTATCTTCACTTGCTATTTTGCAGAATTTGATTCTGCTAGCCCCAACTAGAATTACAAAGCAGATTGATAGTCTTCAAAGAAAATTTTTATGCTGAGGTGGGAAAGCCAATGGGAAAAATATCATTTGATTAATTGGAAGCAAGTGGTGGCACCTTTAAACAAATGAGGGTTAGCAATCTGTGAGACAGACATGTTAAACAAAGCTCTAGGAGCCAAAATTCTTTGGAATATTGCAACAGGAGATTCAGCTTAGTGGAAGAGTGCTCTCGTTAAAAAATATTCAACCTTAGTCTGTAGTAGAATCTTTGATCAAGATTTTCAAAATGTTAAGTGTACAACATATGGATTTTATGCAAAGCTTCAATTAATATAGTCAAAAATCAATCCTTGTGGTTGCCAGGAAATGAGTGCAATATAAGGATTTGGGATGGCATAATTCTTGGGAAAAGGGAATTAAGAGTTAACACTGATTTGAGTAAGTTATAGATCTGGATGAAGGAAAATCAAATACAATTTTTAGCAGATATTTTTGATTGGGATCAAAAGGGGAGATGGTTAAAATGAACAAACTTCAAGTTTGAGGGAGAATTAGATAAACAATGGAAAATTCTGAAAAGAGCCCTAAGTGGATTAGCACCCACTGAGCACATAGATAGAGATAAAAGGCTATGGGGACCAAAATGCTGCAATTATACAATTAAGGAAGGATATCTACAACAAAATATTGAAAGTAGTGTTTTTCCAAGTAATGTAATTTGGAACATAATATGGAGGAGTGATGCAATTCCAAAAATAAATATTTTCATTTGGGTTATGTCATATAAAATTCTAGCTTATGTTAATCTCTGTCGAATAGGTTTGCAGGGACCTTCTCAGTGTCCTTTATATAAGCATGTTGAAGAAATTTCGCATCATTTGTTTTTAGAATTCAACTTTGTTGTTGAAGTATGGAGAATCAACTTTGAAGGGGTTTGCATAAATCTAGTTCCTCCTAGAAATTGAAGAGATTTTTTGTTATTTGGTATAAAAAATATCAAAAAAAAATTGTAAACAGCCCCTTGTTCAAGGAGGTATGGAAATTTTTGGCATACTTCTTGATATGGAAGATTTGGCTTGCTAGAAATGCCCTTATATTCAAAAACCAAAATAATTTAGCAACGCATGCAGTAGGGAAAGCTTGGGCTTTGATGTAAGAATCTATGAAAATCCATTGTAGGACCAGTCAAAGGAACAAGAATTTGGATTAAGAAGAAAGATCATGGATACAAAACCTTTTCGACAAATCTGGGCATAGAATTTCAAGGCCAAAATCATGTGCAAAGACCAATCCAAACTAGCTAATGTGAATAAAACCATCAAAGCTGGTGGAATGGATAAATAAGCAATAATATCATATTTTGTTCTTCGATAGCGCTTCCAAGGATAATCCAGGGTTGGCAGGTGCGGGGGAGTGATCTTTGACCTTGGAGGAAAGCAGAAGCAATACTTCTCACAGGGATTGGGAGAGATGTCTAATAATTTTATGAAAGCCATGGCTCTATGGTAAGGTTTATCTCAAGCCATACAATGTAATATAAGGTTCTTAACTATAGTGGGAGATTCAATGATAATAGTCTGGTATCTTGTCTCAAAGTAGGCTCCAAGGGATGGGACTCTAAGAAACATAATGTGGAGAATCTTGCAATTGTTAACAAATTTTTAAGATGTCAAATTTTTCCATGTTCTTAGAGGTTTGAACTTCCAAGCTAATAGGCAAGAAAAACACATTATACAATCTAACAAGAACGCTATACTCACAACAAGAACTCTAGCACTAAAACTCTATTTTTTGTGTAAAAAATAGGGTATTTTTTAAGGATTATAATATTATACTTAAGTATAATAATACAGGCGATTATTTTGGATTGAAAAAAACATATATATAGATAGGTAGGCGAATATCAAATATGAAACATACAATTTACCATTGAAATTTGTAAATTTTGGCGAAAATTATGATAAAAAAACATATTTTATGTATATATAGGCAATATTAGAGATTAAAAATGACCAAATAGCGAATATATTTTTTGAAAAAAAAAACCCAAAAATAGCCAATTGGCGAAATTTCGCCCCTAAAAATTACCCTGGTCAAAAACACCAAAATCGACCTTCAAATCGAAAAGTGATGCTACCACTAGCACTATTTTTGTTTCAAGGTTAAAAATAAAACCATTGCCTTAAAAACCCATATTGTCAATAACAATAGCCTTAAAATCAACCCTTGAATAGAAAACTAATTCTAATGTTAGCACATTGGAAAAATCTTAAAATCAACCTCTAAATCGAAAAGTAGTGCTAACATTGGAGTATTTTTTAAACCATGGCCTTGAAAATAAGACCTCCCCTCTTAGTGGCCATCACTTCCCAAATTCGTGTATTTTAAATTTTATTTATAAAGTTTTTTATAAAAAAAAATTAATTTTTTATAAAAATTTAAAAAAAAAAAAAACTATAAAAAACAATTAAAAAATGTACGGCTTGTCAATTGTTGGGGCTTTATATATATATTATGTATAAAACAAAACTTTTTAAAAAATTAAAAAAATATATTATATTTTTTATAAACATAATAATAAAATAATAATTTTTTTATAAATTATTTTTTTTAAACATTTAAATAAAATTAAAAATAATTTTTTTATTAAAACGAATTTGTTATTAAAAATTAAATTTTTACGGAAAAATTAATTTTTATTAAAATATATATATATATATATATATATATATATATATATTAACAAATTTAAAAATCTAATCAAAAAATTTAAAAATAAAATTACTAAAAAAACTAAAAACAATTAAAAACCCCCTCCCCTCCCCCAGTGAGCCACGGATCGATGTCAGGCATCGAGCCTGGCTGGATGGCCATTGTGGTCTGTCACCTTTTCACAGTGGTCGATGATGAGTTTTTAATTGGCCCAACCCACCAACAATCAGCAGTTGATTTCTTATCCCCAGCTATGGAATAATGCTCATTCTACCCATACGCATGAGAGCTTCTTTACTCATACAACTTTCATATCTCCAAGTCTGCAAGCGCAAGGCCTACATAATTATAATGTTGTTAAACCAGCACAGATCCATCTTAAACCCGTATCTATCAAGCACCGAGAGGGATCCAATTTCTTGAGGTGTATTTCTTTTTTTAAATTTAAACATCTATTTTTTAATTACTTTTCATAATATTTTATTTTATGAACCAACATGGATTTTTTTAAATACTTTCCATAATTTTTTATTTTATGAGCCGACATGAATTTTTTTAATTATTTTTTAATTAAAAAAATTACTTTTTACATTTTATTAGATGTAACGCTACATCATACACGTTACAACATCTCCCCCATACTGGGCTATAGAGCACCTCATTTCACTCGGTGCAATCATCGACATGCGATGAATTAATTATGCAGTCATGGAAGACTACACTGGAAGATCAAAGAGTATAAAGGCGGAAAAGTTGTAGTTTGGGCACTGGACGTTATGTACAATATCAGTAACAATAATGTAACACCAACAAATGTTTTGAAAAAAATGTAGCACCATGTGATAATCGTTATCATCTTTTTATAAGCCGTGGATTTGATGTATATAGATTTATTAGAATAGATAGGGATCCAATTTCTTGAGGTGTAATTTTTTTTAGAATTTTTTTTAAATTTAAACTCAAGAACTGTGATTTTTATTAATTGATAGATCCATGTTTAAGTTTTAATTTTTTATTTTATAGACAGAGATGGATTTTTTAATTACTTTTCATAATTTTTTAGCTTATGAGCAAACATGAATTTTTTATCCCCCATACTGGGATGTAGAGCACCTAGCTCCTCTCTATGCAATAATATAATTTATATTTAATTTGTTTTAAAACTACAGTTTTTTAAATGAATTATTTTTATTAATGTTTTTTTTTTTATTAATTTTGTATTTTAAATTTGTTAACATAGATATATTTTTTCCTAATTTTAATAAATAATTTCAAAAAAAATGTTAATTTTGTTTATTTTAAAAAAATCAATTATATGTAGATTTTTAATTTTTAAGGTTTCTTTAAAAATATTATAATTTTTAATAAATATTGGTTTTTTTATGTGATTAAAAAAAATCACCGACCGGTTTCCAAAAAATTGTAATTTTATTCATAATAAAATAATCACTATAAAAAACAAAAACTATTTAGAGTTCTCGTCAAATTGTATAATATGTTGCAAATGTGGTATGTAATCTTGGCCAAGGTAATATCATAATTGTGCTTGATCTTCTAGATTTTGCACTGTCACAGTTTAAACACAATTGACACTCCACCCATCTTCAGGATTCAGTTGAAGCTACTGTGAGTAAAGGGTATGATTGGTGAAATAAATAGAGTTGAAGGGAGATATATCCTACTTTCTCGGGAAGATTTAGGTCATTGCTCCATCCCATAGCATTTGACTATGGTGCAACAATTAATCAAAACCTTGATTCTAAATCCAAATATATGGATTAACATCAAATTAATTGATATTCGAGACAAGTACCCCAAGTGGCATCTGATTTGCATGCATCAAAGCGCAATCATGGATATAAATTTTGGGAATTTAATGAGCATCAGAGTAATTGATGAGGTTCGAAAGATCAAGCGTGAGAGCAGTGGATACAATCTGTCCAATTCTACACACATGATGACAAGGTTAGATGGCTCGTACCAAATCCAAGATGATGATGAAATCGGATATTATTACAAGTTTTTATGTGCTTTTTGTGGAAACAAGGTTTGTGATTATCTATGTTCAAATGGAGGTTTTTTTAGTTGGAAAATCATTCATCTGGTGCTCCTTAGTTATCACAATGAGCAATCCTTTGAGCCTATATAGGTGGTCTCCTAAACCACGAGCACACTCAGGGGCTTCTCTGTCAACTGTAGGAACTTCAAGCTAAGTGGGACTATCTTCATCAAGTGCGGAGATTATACCGAGTAAGGAATATCAGTCTCTGTCAAAATCTCAATATTGTTATTCTGCGTCTACGTAAACTTTGGAAAGCATAAAAGAAAAGCATTAAGACAATTGAGTTATGCTATCATCTGGAGGAAATTAGTACTGTTGTTAGTTATTTGATTTTCAATACTTGTTTTCTCTGAAGATTTTGGACTCGGAGTTTTAGATTAGTGCTATCATTGGGTCATAGTTTTCATATTCAAAATCAATTTGAAATAGCTGGAACTCAAAACAACCGCCTCTCAATCAATATGGAGCCTCGGGCTAGAGAAGGAAGGAATGACATTGACCAAGATCTTTTAGTCAAAACTATTAACGGATTGGAGAAGCAGCTTCATGATTTAAGGGTCAATATCAGTAGCGATATTGCAATTTCTCAGTATCAATTTCGAATGCAAGATGTACAATTGGTTAATATCAAGCAAAAATTGTCATGGCAGAGTGAGGTAGAGCACTTAAAAGGAAAAGTAGTGAACTATGAAGAAGAAAACAGAGCTTTGAAAGGCAAAGTCGAGATTTGTGAGGAAGAAAACAGAGTTCTAAAGAGTATCATCCAGATCCATGGTGTGTATGAATTCACCAGTCCACTGCAAGCCAATAACAAAGAAAACAATGGCATCCCTCCAGGGGATGATCAAATGCAGACATATCATGGTCATGAAGAAGGAATTAAAGTTACTGAAGGTCATTAGGAAGACCCTTAAGAGGGAATGGGAACAAGCCTGTAATGGCTAGGTTCTTTTTTGAAGTTTTGAAAATGCCATATAAATGTATTTTGAATCATTGCAAGAAAGAACTTGATCTATAGAAATTATCTATACACAACAAGAAAGACCACATAAAGAACTTGATCTATAGAAATTATCTATACACAACAAGAAAGACCACATAAAGAACTTGATCTATAGAAATTATCTATACACAACAAGAAAGACCACATAAAGAACTTGATCTATAGAAATTATCTATACACCTTAGTATTGCAAATATGTTACAAAAAGACCATCATTTCTTGCTGTGACAAGGCCTTTTTTATACAAATATGTCATATTAAAAACTTGATCTGTGCTTCATTTTGAATCCCAATTATCTAATGCTAATAATTATTTAGTATTGGTGTGAGGCACCTATGAGATCAATTAGCATTGCCAATATGACCACTATTAAGATTCCACCCAAAGAGAGTAGATATGTGAGCATGTTGGAGGGTAAAGTTATTCATGGACTATCAAATCCCATCATAAAGAAGCTTCAAGCATTGAAAGCAAAAGAAGGCATGGGCCTATATTGCAAAGGCTTATAGAATACTCGTCTTCATTCCATCACTATTGAGCACCAAAACAAATATCTATGACAATGTGGTTACAAATCAAACAAGACTCGGATTACCAACAAAGGAGGCATTTAGCCCATCATGGAGGTTTTGAGAAGCATTAACATGCACACTAGGGAGAATGTCATTTACAACACTCTTCAATGTCTATAACGGATGGGAACAATTAATTGGGGCAGCTAATGCCATCCCCAATCTAGTGGTGCTCCTCAACAATGGACACTACAAGGTGAAAGAGGACACCTCCACATTGTCATCTATGCATATCTTCTAGTAAACATGAGCGAGAGCATGAGAGTGGGATTGGTGGCTCTCCTCAAATTCATGATAAGTCTCGAGGAATGGGGCTTAAATCTTTTGCAATTATGACTTTTCCTTCGAGCAACAAGGGGTTGAGACTATCAATAAAGAGAATCCCAAGCCATCGTATAAAATGTTAGCATTTTACTCAAAGAGGTCACTAATTCTCTTGCCTAAAAAATTTAGTAATTCAAATTGCAAGTTCACCTAGATCATTTTATTGGTATTTTCTTGTCCAATCTAAGAATAGTTTTATTTATATTTTGCAAGCAATCTTTTACAAATCCTTCAATCATAATTAGTTTTATTTTTATTGTATATAATAGTTAGCATATCATAATTAGTTTTATTATTAGTTTTATAATTTGTGTATCGTAATTTTCTTTTGTTTGTAACTCCTTTGACCACAAATTTCATTTTTGGTGTATATAATCTTTCATAAAACTTTGTTGTGATAATTTGTAATTTTTTTAGTTTTTATTTTCTTTAACATTATTGCTTTGTAATTTAATATCTTATTTTTCTCTGACAAATCTTTGTTTTCATAATGACTCCACGTACCAAAACAATTATGATCTCTGGTTTTAATTTTAACAATATTCAAATTTATGATTTAAATCATTCTGATAAGCATTGATAAATCTAATGCTTGGTACTTGGTACTTATAGATGCCTATTTAAAAAATACTAAAAAGTAAAAATTTATTTTAAAAATACTAAAAGGTGAAGATTTTCAGAGAGGATAGTTTTCATAGGCCAAGTAAGCAGGATATAACATGTACAGCATGAATGAATATGTTGCTGAACATGAATGAATATGTCGCTGAGTTTATGGATAGAAATGTGAAAGTATTAAAAAGTCAAAAAAAAAATAGTTGGTATTGAGCCGTATTTATCTATCCCACATTTACAACATTAATGATAATGTTTGTTGGTTTTTATTAATTGCTATTTCAGAGTTCTAAAAAGTCAAAAGTTCTACCTGGCATCCTTTTCATAGGGGAAGTCAGCAGGATAAGCGGTATATATCCCAGTATATACTATATATCTAGGATCTACTGCATTAGTACACAGTTGTTAAGTTTTAGCTGGCATCGGTCTATCTTTGTTTTTATTTTTATAATGACTCATTCACGTAGCAAAACCTCTATTCATCAAAACTTCTACGAAAACTTTTGAACAAGCAATAAAATGATTTCCGTGAATTTCACAATGTGAGAATCTATGATATGATTGCCATGGATTTCAAATGTATGAACCTATGATGTGATTGCCATGGATCTCGAAATGTAAGAAGTTGTAATACTTTAATATGATTGCCATGGATCTCAAAAGGTAAGAAGTTGTAATACTTTAATATTAAATATAATATAATATAATACTTTAACATGCTATATATCGTTTAGTTCGTGAAAATTAGTTTTCTAATATAGCACATAAACTCAATCCAACTCATTTAATGGTATTCATCGTCCTCCATCCCACTTTTAGAAAGATTTTGTACATTTTCTTCAAGACGTGCAGCTCACATCCAGGTACTTTCTATGATGTAACCATCTTATATCCCTTTTATTTTCCTCCAATACCAGTTGAATGCCAAAGAACTACACGAACATGAACAGATCCTCCATGCTAAACCCGATGTGTTGCCATCGATAGACAGTGAACACCGCAAGAAAAGGACTCTCCCAAGCATGTGAACAAATCCTCCTCTTGTAAGAAGCCCGTCGTATTGTCATCAACAAATGGTAAGAAGAGAGGGGATTCACCAAGTGTAATTTTCCATGCATCTTATTGCATGGAAAATTACCTATTTTATTGCCCATTACTTTTTTAGAGGTGGTGAAGAGGAATGTATCAATCGCACTTTTCAATTAAGTTTTATTTTTACATTAATAGGTATTTATATCTTAGAATTTTAGGTATTTATATCTTAGAATTTGAGGTGGACTAGCATCTATGTTTTTCCTAGATTAAAGGAGGATATGACAAGTGTATTGTCCATATTAATTTTATGGTCGTCATTCAAAATTCAAAATAAACAATTATAAAATATATATATATAAAATAACCGATAGCTGATGCACAGCTAACTCGTAACTCATGTATGGATAACAAGTGATGAGAGACAAATCATTTAACTAAATAAGATAACAGGTAGTTAAGGAATAGACAACCGATGATTACAATTAAGCATAGAGAACAAGTAACATATAACTTGTTCATGACACTTAACTTGTGACTTATCAGTATTCACCGGACACAAGTTAAGTGGCTATACTAGTCTAAATAGAAAACTCAACATGCATCAAGGGATATGACCATCTAAACCTATGGTGGAGAAAATCCCAAAAAAAGATCCATGCTACCTAACCTTCTTCGGAATGCATTGTACATTAAAACCCAAATACCATGCTGTTATAGACTTCGTATGGACATGGACCTTGTCGAGCTTCATCAAAGCAGTGATTACAAAGGGCACCAGCATAACACACTCTTCTTCAATTTCCCATTGCCTTGTGGATTGATGATCACATAAGGCTGAGGCATTCGACAATTTCCCATTGCCTTGTGGAATAATGATCACATAAGGCTGGGGCATTCGAAGGTTTGAAATGGAAGATTCCACATGGAAAAATTTAGCAAAGAAGTATACACCAAAGATGACATTGTTGTGGAATTTTTTTAATCACCCACACCTAAACACAACATTAGGCCTATCAAGGACAGAATTAGCATTGATTATAACTCAATTATAATCAATAGCATACATAAACTAATACAACAATTGTCCCCCTTAAATGTAGACTCTCGATCCATGTATTTCACTTTCATCTCATGAGGGTTAGAGTAATAAAGATTCAAATTCCACTAATTTCACAACATTAGGCCTATCAAGGACAGAATTAGCATTGATTATAACTCAATTATAATCAATAGCATACATAAACTAATACAACAATTGTCCCCCTTAAATGTAGACTCTCGATCCATGTATTTCACTTTCAGCTCATGAGGGTTAGAGTAATAAAGATTCAAATTCCACTAATTTCCAAGTAATTAGTAGTTGAAATCACAAGTTACCAATGTGTTCAGCATAACAAGGGTAACAAGGGTAGGGCACTTCAAAATGTTTGGAAGTCTTTGAAATGAGGCATCCAACTCCACTTTTAGCTCCATGGGTTAGGTCATGGACTCATGAACTAACTGTGAGATCTCTCCCAATGTGTTCAGCATAACAAGGGTAACAAGGGTAGGGCACTTCAAAATGTTTGGAAGTCTTTGAAATGAGGCATCCAACTCCACTTTTAGTTCCATGGGTTAGGTCATGGACTCATGAACTAACTGTGAGATCTCTCCCTTGATGTAGGGGAGGTCATGGGTTCGACTCTCTCGAGGCAAAATGCTTGGAACTTACACACTGCTGGTTTACCCTGGCCTGGCCTGGATACCATCCTCAAAATGAAGGGAAGTGCCCAGAGGGTATCCCCAGGAAAAGCATTCCGTGCAAATAAAATTAAAACAAAAAAAACAGCAATCAACTCTGCTTTTATAAATTTCACCGTAGGAAAATCAAAACTTGGTGAAAAAGTCACCAAGAAAGCATCATACTCCACAACCTCACGAGGAATACTTAGAGCTTGTAGAATATGATTTAGGGAAATCAACATCCCTGTGACATCCAAACCCCTGATATCAATCTTACAGTGGAACTAGTCTAAGATTCGATAACTAAATATCAGACCTTGTAACAGATCAACAAAGCTATATGCTTGGCATAAAAGTTTTGCATTATCGTTTTAATGGAATTTTATGTACTAACCAAAAAAACACCACATTTTTTAGTTAGTTGTATCGGCCCTCGGGAGGAGGCAACTTGCAAATTCAAGTTAGCAGTTTTATGTTGTATGGAGATGGTCAACAAATCCAAGAAATGAGCAACACAGGCATTCAATTGGTTCTAGAGAAGCATCGTGTGCTTCTCTTATTTCAATAAGAACAAATACGATTGTCATCGATATGATTCAAATTAGCTTGACGAAATAATGCCACTTTTGATGGGATGGGAAAGAGGAACGACAACGCAAGTTCAGATCTGATGTTTAATAACAAATTAATCCACAAAAATCTTCTCTTTGAACGGGCAGAGTCAATTGCTCATAAAGCATCAAGGGACTTATCCAGAATCGAGCAACCCTAAAAATGGCAAGGCAGACCATGAAAGTATGATTCAGCATTCCAGATCATCTTCACAGACCTGAGAACAATAAGACACGAATTTGAAAATAGAACTCAATAAACACAGTTAAAAAGCAGTAAAATGGTTCGTACAAATACCAAAACAAACAGTTCCCTGAACATAACACCCAAGTCCAAGAGCGGCTCAAAGTGTAACTGACAGAAACCACTAAAGACAGGTCAAATAGTTTTCGCTGAGGTAAATGTTGCACACCTTACAGTCAAAACCATGGGAAAATTCAAAATACTGAAGCTCGTTATCGTGATTTTAAAGCTAATATAATATGCATTTTACAAAATAGTATACATCGATGTGAATTTGCCTTGTTTCCAAGAGCATGAGCTAATAAAGTTCATAAACAGGCTAATCTTGAAACAAATGGACTGTTTATTGCAAGAATTCTCTTTTACAAAAAACCATCTCAGAGAGATAGAGTTATAAGTATATACAAAATGGTCAAGATGATGATTTTAAAGTCCACACTAAAATCCTAGACAGTAAATATACAAAACACTGCCAAAGCGTTTTATAAAATCAAAGCCTAAAAATTGGATTCAGCATTGTAGAGAACCCAGGGGAGGATGCACAAGTGGTAAATATTTCATACGGTTGTCCAGAACAAAATGGAACAACTAGACTTGAAGCAACACTTTGCAGGAGAGAGAATTCAACCTCCAGTTTCCTTATCCATCCATATAGAGGCAAAATTCCTACATCCGTGTGTTTTTCATATCTCTAAATTTATCTAGAATTAATTGTAGAGAATTAAACATGAAAGATACTGTCACCAGATCCAAAGCATACACCAGTTCCATAGCAACTTCAGCAGGACTATTAGATTGAAATTTTCAATCACACCACTCCTGAAGGAAGCCGCAGCACAAGTTGCCCACCTACAACACTGTCAACCATATGCTTATTAAGAAGAATGTAAGGATTATCATTTTATAACTCATCATAACATTTCAACATGATCTGGAAACCTGCAGGGACAAACGGTCGAACTGAAAAAATCCAGAGTGGAGAACTAACCTGTTAACATAATAGTAGCAAAAGTCTGCCAAAATAAAAGTCTGAACAATTTCTGACAAAAGTACCATGGACGGCCACAAGCCATGGCCCAAAGCAGTCAACAAGTAGCCACGGCTATCCAAAACCTGCAATTTGCAGGAAGCATTCTAAGGTCTAATGATCTCTTAAGAAATAAGATAGCTAAAAAAAATAGGAAATAAACATTACAAAATCTAACCACACAGACAACGAAAAATTAAAATTGCCACAATATGTCAAATGTCAGAGTTCACAACTAGGAAATTGACACAGCTCTATAAAGTCCAGCAGACTCCAGCTTTGCCTGAATAACAGGGGACTTCATTGAAGAATAACGCTTGAACTACAAAATCAAAGAGCATAAAACTCAGATCTTACTTTGAGAACAATATATAGTAAAACCTTCTAATATGAATTTTATGGAAAATGGATTATATATCCTACAGCATGATGGGCAGATATATAGTAACACCTTCTAATAATAACTAGCTTAGATCCATATTAACCCTGGATCTATAACGTGCCAAGGGATCAAATCCCCCAAGGTGTAAACCTTTTCAAGGGTGCACCCTCAAAAAGATCCAGGGTTAAGATGGATCTGAGCTGGGTTTTTTTTCAAGCCCAACTTGAAAAATAAATTGATTTCTCATTTTTTTAATTATTACTTTATTATTTTATTTTGTGATACAAGCCACACATCTATCTGAGCTGTAGACTCTGCCTCTTTGCGCAACAATGTGTACTCCCCAATTCCAAAGACACTCTTAGCAGATATTGATTAGTATAGCATAAGTACCTAGACATGTGCACAGTTTTATCCGTTGATGATGTTATACAAGGTGAATCACCTCCTTTATCCTACTGCTCTATATATGTGTTCAATGGTAGATTCACCAAATGAGCCAATGCAGAATTATTTAGGTGTCTTGACTCTCGCAAGATTCCTTAGGTCACATGCAATAGGTTAAGTCCTTGCCCTTTAATTTAGGTCTTGAAACCCTCAAACTTTAAAGTAGATTGATCTAGATGCCAATACCTTGTGAATGCACTATTTCCCTCATTTTAGTCTTTGAGCAACCCTTCTTAGGTCTTAAGATACTCTTGGACTGTGGGATTAGAGGTCATACCATGTCTAACCATAGGTTTTCCTACATAACTCACCCAATAAGGGATCCATAAACAATAAAACTAGAGGGAATCTTCCAGAAGCTGGCAGACTTGCACCCAAGTAAGTGAATAATGGAACTGAAAGTTTCAAACTGCACGACAGTGGGACTTATCTATGTTCCACATAACAGATCCATGCTCTAGAAACTCCTTTAGGTGCTTCCCCATATTCCACATGCACTCATAACATACCAATGAGGCTCCTAAAATAAAAGGTACAAATTTTTTGCCAAAAAACTGGAAGAAAGAAAGATGAAGAAACAGAGCCTTTTATTGCAGTTACAGGCCTTAACAGGCCATCAAATACTACTGCACAGGTTCATGCTTTTAGAAGTGAAGGCTGCATCAATGGCATGTCCATGCCTATAAAGATCAAGATCCTTTGTGCATGTATGCCATACAGCACCACACATTCAATGGTATCCAGTACAATTTTATTATGGTGTCTTCTGTTTGGGTACACAGGGTACTACCAAAGGACCGAACACCAAGAGCAACCACTTCACACAAATAGATCACAGGTCAACACACCGATGTTTTGACGTGATTTAAACCCTCTTGAGGGAAACACTCCACGGCCCCGGCCAAATAGCTTCTACGGGACAATTTATTATGCAAAGAAAGAAAGTTACAAATGAGCTTCTCATAATCGATCAACTAAACAATGACCCTCCATGCTCTTTAAATAGAGATCATGGACCAATCAGGTGTTAAGCCACAGATCAAGGTTAGGTTTGATCTAAGAGAAGTTGAGCCGTCGGATCACTCTATGTCAGAAACATATCGTGACCGTAGGATTAAGTATTTACAAATGCATATTAATGCATACTAAAGAAACACACTATCCCTAACGGATATATTACACAAGTTTATCTTAACTAACTCCTAAGTGTCTAAATATTTTAACATCCCCCCTTAAGAACAACTTGGGATAGGATTGAAGGATTTACAAAAGTGACACTATTAGGAGAAGGAAGGAGGCATTAGAGCCTATCCCCCCTTAATGACAAGTTCGTGAAGTCCTAACATAGATCGAAGTTTAGAAAACTTCGCTTCTGTAAGAGACTTGGTGAAGATGTCTGCAACTTGATCATCTGTAGGGCAAAAGAGCACTTCAAGAACCCGATCATGAACAAGATTTCTGATGAAGTGCATATGTAGCTCAATGTGTTTGCTGCGTTGATGTAGAACTGGATCTTTGGCAAGCTTGATGGCACTTTGATTGTCGCACCAAAGTGGAGTAGGCTGCTGCTGCTCGAATCCAAACTCTGAAAGGATCTGTCGAAGCCATAAAGCTTCCTGACTGGCATTAACTGCTGCTCGATATTCTGCCTCTGCTGAAGAAAGAGCAAGAGCTTGTTGTTTCTTACAAGCCCAAGTAATAGGTCCAGATCCCAGACTGAAAACATAACCTGCAGTAGACTTTCGATCATCAGGATCGCCGGCTCAATCTGAATCAGTGAAACCAACCAACAAAGGTTTCCCCCCTGTACTATAATGAATCCCAAACTGAACTGTACCTCGAATATATCGAAATATTCTTTTAGCTGCTATCCAGTGACTTTCATGAGGTGTCTGCATATAACGGGAAACTCGACCAATGGCAAAGGAAAGGTCGGGACGGGAATGAGTCAAGTATAAGAGACTACCAACAAGCTGACGATACAAGGTGGCATCGACTTCAAGTGAAGTACAAGTGGCAGAAAGTTTGACTCCAGACTGGAAGGGAGAAGGGGCTGGTGTACAATCTTCCATGTGAAAGCGTCGAAGAAGGTCACAAGCATACTTAGACTGAGAAAGAAAGATTCCTTCTTTGGTTTGCAAGACTTGGAGACCAAGAAAATAATGCAAATGTCCCAAGTCTGACATTTCAAAATTTTGTTTAAGACTGGATTTCACATGGGTTATAAGTTTAGGGTCACTACCAGTAAGAATAAGGTCATCAACATATAGAACAAGTATGATGAGATGGTTTCCTACTTTCTTGGTATAGACATTGGGGTCAGAATGACATCTAGAAAAACCAGTGTCAAGGAGAAAGTTATCCATTTTGGCATACCAAGCTCTAGGAGCTTGCTTAAGGCCATATAAGGATTTCTTAAGGCGGCAGACAAGGCTAGAGTTATTCTGAACATAGCCAAGAGGTTGTTCCATGTAAATTTCCTCTTGTAAATCACCATGTAAGAAGGCAGACTTGACATCCATTTGATGGACTTCCCAGTTGTGTAAGGCTGCAAGGGAAAGAACAAGGCGGATGGAGTTCATTTTTGCGACAGGAGCAAAGGTTTCATTGTAGTCAATCCCTTCAACTTGGGAAAAACCTTTGGCAACTAACCTTGCCTTAAGTTTTTCAACACTTCCATCTAATGCATACTTAGTTCTGTAGACCCATTTACATCTGACAAGTTTTCTTCCTTTTGGAAGAGGTACAAGATCCCAAGTATTGTTCGCCATTAAGGAACGATATTCTTCATCCATTGCTGCATCCCAATCTGGATTCCCTGAAGCTTCTGCAAAAGTTTCTGGATCATGATTCTCGGAAACTTGAGCCAAAAGAGAAAAGGCTCGCTTAAACTGAGAACGTGTTCGACGTTGATCTCTAGGATCACCGGCAAGATCACCAGCTGCTTCACATGTTGAACGGACCCATCGAGGAAGCACTTGTGCTGGTGCAACTGGAGGAACATGAGCAGGCGGAGGTGGATTTCCATCCTCACTGTCATCATCAAAAACTGGAGTTGGAAACCTGTCAAGGAAGTTGGAAGAAGAAGAAGAAGGCACAAACGCCGAATCAGGCTCGCAGGCCAAAGATGGCACAAACGCCGAATCAGGCTCGCAGGCCAAGATATTTTCATCAAATTTAACATCTCTTCTAATGATTACATCATGAGAATGTGGTTGAAGAAGTCTATAACCTTTTACATCTTCAAAATATCCAACAAATATGCACTTTTCACTTTTAGGCTGCAATGCTTTCCATTTTTCATCCGGAATGTGAGCCCATGCTTCACTACCAAACACACGAAAGTGACTTACATCAGGTTTAATTTTACTCCATGCTTCTTCCGGTGTTATACCTTGTAATGCTTTTGTGGGGGTGCGATTAACTATGTAATTTGCACAATTAATGGCTTCAGCCCAAAATTGAAGACTTAGTCCCTTAGATTGGATCATACAATTAGCCATTTCTTTTAAAGTGCGGTTCTTCCGCTCAGCTACACCATTTTGTTGTGGTGTATATGGAACAGTGTGCTGTTGTTGGATGCCTTGTTCAGTGCAGAAAGTAGTGAACTATTTGTTAACATATTCTCCTCCATTGTCAGATCTTAACTTAATAATTTGATGACCAGATTGTTTTTCAACAAGGGCCTTGTAGGCCAAGAACATGTTAAATACTTCGCTCTTAAGTTTTAGGAAATAAACCCAAGTGCGTCTGGTGTAATCATCAATGAAAGTTAAGAAATATTTGAAACCAAAAAAGGAAGCAGATGGAAGAGTACCACACAAGTCACTATGCACAAGCTCCAAGGAAACCGAGGCGTGCCAAGAGGCACGTTTGTCAAAACTGTCCCGATGATGTTTTCCGAGTACACAACCGGAGCAAACACCATCTCTGCAAGATACCATCGGAAGACCTGTCACCATATTTTCTTTACATAGTTGTTGCAATGAGCGATAATTTAAGTGACCAAATCGCTCATGCCAAAGTTTGCTCAAGTTATCACTATGAGCAACAAAAACTGAAGGGAAAGGTGATAACCCAAAGTTGTTAAACTTGTACAACCTGGTAATATCATCAACAATTCCGGTAGCTAGGACCTGTTGAGGATCTTTAAAATCCTTGATTACAACTTGGTGAGGTGTAAAGGTCACAGTTTTACCTTCACCAGAATGAGTGATCTGATAGACTGATAACAAATTGCAGGAAATTCTTGGAACACATAGTACATCACTAAAATGACCATTATCTACTGGAACTGTTCCAGCTCCTACAACACTTAGAGATCTATCATCACCAACAAATATTTGTTTGGTGTTACATTCATGCATAGTAGAAAAGATGGCTTGATCCTTAGCCATATGATAAGATGCTCCAGAATCAATGAGCCATTCATTTGAAGTAAAAGAAGAAGATGCATTATAAGAATAACCGGAAGCACAAAGTGCATGTCCATGAGAGGCAGATTCTGAAGGCGAATCTAGGCTGATGTGGTGCTTCTTCATTGTTGCTTCCAAGGCTGCCATCTTCTTGAAACACTTAGATTCATCATAATTATCTTTCCCGCAATAGTTGCAATGACGCTCAGTCTTCTTTCCTTTTGGCTTGGATCCTTTGTCATTTTTTAAAGAAGAAGCTGACTGAGAGGGTTTTGGACCCTTGTTTGACTTATTATTGCGAAAATTTTGTTTCTTGGGAGGCTTGGACTTTTCTTTCTGTTGGGACAATAAGGCTTTCCCAGATGTATCTGCATTGTTGATTATTCCAAGATCAATGAGTTTATCTTGTTCCCTAATCAAGGAATCACAAAAGGATTCAAGACTAGGCTCTTGATAGCTAGCTGCATTCAAGGATGCTTTCATGGAGTAAAATGTAGATACAAAAACAGAATATGCAGGTCCAAGTTTGGAAAGAATATGATAAATGCATTGTTTGTCTTCCCTCTTAATCTTACATTCTCACATAAGAGTTTAAAAGTTTTGTACTTAGATAAATAATCTTGAATGCATGAAAAGTCACTTGGATTTAAAGAAATCAACTCATTTTCGAGTTGGTGACCTCGAATTTCATTGTGTTTACCAAACACAGATTCCAGCTTGTCCCAAGCAGTGTTAGGTTCATCAATTCCAGATATGTGGAATCGCAAATCAGTAGAGATTGACATCCCAATCAATCCACGAGCTTCATCACATCTATTTGCCCATTTTATTTTCTTATCATCATCAGTGGGTTCTTTTTCTTTCCCTGTGGTAATTCTGAAAAGTCCCCTACTTCGTAGAACATCCTCCATGCGAGATTTCCATGAGAAATAGTTGGAACTGTTAAGTAGAATATCACAATGGGCGGCCATATTTATAAATTAATGGCTCTAAAAGCAGAAACCAATAGTCTGGATGTGAAAAGCTCGAAAAAATAGGCGGTTTCAAAAAAAATGGCACTGAAAACTGACTCTGTATGATGAAGTTATGCTTGAACAAAGAAACTGTTGAAGATGTCCCCAATAGTGACGTGGCAGCTAGAGAATGTCCAGCAAAAAAAAGAACCCCCCTCTTCCCAAGATGAACCTTTTGACAATCACTTTACAAGAAAGTTGCTTTAAGTGAACCACTTTTATAAAATAAGTGATTTCACTTTTACAATGATATTACTTTTAAATAGTGCAACAATAAAAAAACTTAAGTGACTCACTTGTATTTTTATTTTTTATTATTTAGGTGAGATGCACTTTTACAATAAAGTAACTTGAAATTAGAAATTGCATGCACTTTTCCTTTTAAAAGTAACTTCCTAAGACTTGAACTCAAGACCTATTAAGGAATAAAACAACTTTGAACCAAGTGAGCTAGATTAAAAGGTATGTAAAATATGGGAATGAGGAAGGGGGCTTTTTTTTTTTTCTCTTCTTGCTCGATTTGTGTGCTTGCCCTTTTTCCTGCAAAACAAACCACAAATCGAAAACAAAAAAAACTTTTCCACACTTGTGGAGTTAGATCTTGTTAGCTTGCCCGGAAAGTCTACGTTTTCTCTCTGTTTTTTATTTGCCGAGATCGCGCAAGGTGCATGGCAAAGAGCATACGCAGCCGAGAAAAACCCTTTCCCTTTTTGTTTCTGATTTGCCAAGATCGCTCAAGGTGCACGGCAAAGAGCATACGCAGACGGGAAAGCAACAATCCGAACCCAAAAAAAAAATCTAACCGTAAAAAAAGATGAAATATGAGATTTTTCTTTTTAAAAAACGAAAATAAAAAAATGTGTCACTGTAACATTATACCTTCAGATCTAATGAAATACGCGTTTCTGGAGCAACCGGGAACCGTTTTCGATCAAACGAAAACTATTTCCCAATGGAAACGACGCTCCGGACGTAATGGAACACCTCCCACGGCCCAGAAATGCACAAAAATACCAGAACTAGAAACCCTTTCGAGTTTCGGCAACAGCAGTTCAAGATCTAGATCATAATCGGAAGCGACACTTCATAAAAGCTCTGATACCATGTTCGGGTACACAGGGTACTGCCAAAGGACCGAACACCAAGAGCAACCACTTCACACAAATAGATCACAGATCAACACACCGATGTTTTGACGTGGTTTAAACCCTCTTGAGGGAAACACTCCACGGCCCCGGCCAAATAGCTTCTACGGGACAATTTATTATGCAAAGAAAGAAAGTTACAAATGAGTTTCTCATAATCGATCAACTAAACAATGACCCTCCATGCTCTTTAAATAGAGATCATGGACCAATCGGGTGTTAAGCCACGGATCAAAGTTCGGTTTGATCTAAGAGAAGTTGAGCCGTCGGATCACTCTATGTCGGAAACATATCGTGACCGTCGGATTAAGTATTTACAAATGCATACTAATGCATACTAAAGAAACACACTATCCCTAACGGATATATTACACAAGTTGATCTTAACTAACTCCTAAGTGTCTAAATATCCTAACATCTTCTACCCAGTTCTCCTCAATTTTGGATGTCTTGGGTCAAATCCTTCAATAGCCAACATTGTAGAAGATTGATTCAGTAAGTAATCTAGTTGACGGCTTCATAACCGATTCTCTTAACATCTGAGAATATACATATTGTCTCATTTTAGGTGCATATATTCTAAAACATTGCATATATATTACCATTTTAATTGATTTTATGGATTATTGGTGTTTCACTCCAGTTTTGCATATTATATTTCCCTGTTATATTTGTAACTTGGTTTCATTCTCTTGTCGGTATTTACTTCCGCCATTGTAGTAGATTAATTCAATACAGATTCTTAGATTCTAGTTAGAAGTGTCATAAGACTCATAACCCATTCGTTTCTGAGGATATACATATTGCCTCATTCTTGGTGCACAGAATCTAAAGCTTTGCATCTATTTTTTCATTTTCATTGGTTTTATGGGTAGTTTCATGGTGTTTTACTCCAGTCTGAAAGATACTTGTTTCTCCCAGTTACATTTGTGGCTTGGTGTCATTTTCTTATTGGTACTTTCTTTAATTTCCAGTTTTACGTTTTGAAACCCTGGAGGCTGGATTGCTGTATCCATTGCCATTTCTTGCTGTATATTGTTAGGGTAACATTAAAAGCAATACCAATAATTAAATTCTAGCACCAAGATGTGCCTGTGGAAGTTTTCACACCATAGTTAGGGTATTATGTCATGATTCTTGTAAGATAGTAAGACCCTAGGTAGTTCTGTAATCACACTCTTCTTACTTTTCCTCTCCACGATTAGCAACGTGCTTCTTGGTTTCATACCAAAGGCCTTGCCCAGAGAAACTACAGCCAGATGCTCAATATCTGTAATGCTTCTAAACCAAAAAACTGCTCTAATCTGTCAGAGGCACCCACATGTAAACCAAAAGAAGACAACTTCGATTTCATCCTCTTCATGAGTGCAATATCCTATGCAACAGTGATGATATCCCTCATACTGGCTTCTTTAATAGAGGGTATGATTTGAAGGGAGTTGAAGCTTTTAGAGAACATCTCTTAATGCACTTTATATTGTCCTGTCATGAGCTTATAGCTCTCCTTGGAATGAAAGAGTTGGAGGCTTGTTTGTTCTTTCAATTTTGTTATTTTCAAGCATGACTACAGTTCATTAATTATCAGGTTATAATGCCCTCATTGTCTATACCCAACTTCAAAGTCCAAGCAAGCCCCTAAAGAAATCATCAATTAGCTTTCTGCAAATCAGTAGAAAGCCTGTATAGTCTCATAGACTACTCCAACTTCATTTGATTCAATGTTTCTATGGACTGATATGTTGTTATCAGTTTTTCTTCCCACTGCTTTGCTTTGTCTGCAAGAAACTATTTATTTTGTTTCAGATTTTTGAAGCACTGGGCAGAAGTGGAATCTGAAATTATGACTATTCTTCCTTCCTGTGCATGGTTTAACTTCAGGTTATAATACATTTTTGACAATCCAGATTTAAGAAAGCATAGTTCTCAAAGAAAAAAGGCACAAAGATTTGAAACAGATGTAATTCCCCCTTGCATACAGACTGAATAGTTCTACAAAAGAGGTGCAAAGGGAAATCAGAAAAGAAAATTTGCATCACATGTAAGGATGGTTATGACAAGAAACTGTTGACAGTGTCTTAGATGGGACAAATGGCATCAAAAAGATTGAATGGAGACTAAACAGTAAATACGTACTTTTGTGTTTGGAACATACACAGAAGACTGAATTTTCAAACTAGGAAATGAAAAAGAGCTAATTGATACTTACCAACAATCCTTTACAGATGCAATCATGTTCGGAAGAATATAAACAGAAAAAATGAAACAAACACAAAGACAGTTTTGTCAATTTTAGGGAGGAGGGTATCTTCCTCGGCTAAACACTCTAAAAAAGAAATCTGGCTTATCCTAAATTCGAGGTAATGAATGAAAAAGTAAGATACAAACTAAGAACTGATAAGCTGGGAAATGCTTAGTTACAAAGATGAAAACAAGCAAGCATCAGTTGGATAGACAACAGTACAATAAGGTTAAACAGAGGAGCATCAACCCACAGACTAGCCCACATAGAATACAGATTTAAGCACATTTATAAATATAATGATGATCAAATTCCCACAGGCAATAATCAATCATAAAGAAGAGAAATTCACCGTACTTAACAGAATGTATTGATAAAGACTTAATAAGCTAGAAACTTATAGCTATCTCAGAAGTTACAGCTTGCAGTGATTGTGATTACAGGTTTCAAAGTTTAGAATTTACATTCCTACCAGCTTTCACTCCCACCAGCTCTTAACTCCCACTCTGTGCACTTTTCCACATTTTCTATCTGGCTTCCAAACTCACAGGTTTGTTCTAAGATCTTAATTTAAATGTTCCCAGACCTACACCACAATTGCATATGGTCGCACAAATAAATATAACTTCAGAATAAGATGGTTAGTTCTGTAGTTTGCAAAACAAGCACAAGACAATCTAGGTAATTCGTCATTCAGAATTCCCTACAGCCTTCTCTCCTACTAGCTCTTGACATCCATCCAAGACTAGCTGCTTGTTTCAGGCACTCTAGCTCCCATCTCACTTCATTTATTTACCAACCTGTTCTTTATGAATTCCTCAAAGATTTGTCAGGGTTTATAGTTCATGGCATGGCATCTTGTCAAAATCGACAGAGCTAAACATATAATAAAACTATGGTTTTATCAGATTTCGCGGTTGAATATGATCTTACTGCTTCCATTGATACAATACATCATGCCAACAATATAATTATCAACAATCAAAGGCAGATTGCATACAAGTTTTCCCCATCATATATAAATGGAACTCGACCATATATTGATTCTACATTATCAATAAAGCCAATCCAGGCACAGGAAGAGTCTCCCATTTCACAGTATAAATCCTGTAAAAATTTCAAGAATCGGGCAATTAAATGCAATTTCAGAAATTTCACCTCATTTATTTGGGGTTTCCCAGATCTATTATCTGTGAACTTTCAGCCTTAGGGCTGATCTGAAATATGAAATTACAGTAGTAATATTTCACTTCCTTTCAACCCAATTTCACCCCAACAGCCCAAAAAAAATACCATATAAGTGTACTTCAGTACCATGATGATACAGATCATATGGCACACTTTTCAAGGTATATAACAGATCTGATTTCTCTTATTACAGAAGTAATTCTTCTCCTTTATCTTCAAAATAAGTGTCAAAGCACTTAACCAATTCAGTTATATGTTATGTCAAATCAGCATCAACAAGTGCTAGAATCTATAACATGAGCTGAAAATCAAATCTGCAAATACACAATATTCGGACAGCTGGAAACTTCATATATATATAAGAGAGAGATGAAGTACAAGAACATACCACACTTTTATGACAAAGCTGGTACAAATCAAGCTCTCCAAACCCTAGCTACGGATTAAAAAAACCCTAGCCACCAACTCCTAGCAAGGAATCAATCCCAACCAAAGCTGGTCACCCCACCAACGATCCACAACATGCTAGCAAAGTCTTCCTTGGCACATACACCAAGCTTGTATAACACAAACTCTCCACACTAGAACTCTTGTCTTCGTTAGGGTTTACAAACCCTAGCCATGTTGCATCACACAAGTACATGGCAAGAAACTCTAGCACTAACCTCCATGTCTACATGCCCATCCTAGGGTTTGAGTCTCCAAACCCTAGGTCTTCAACTCTTGCATCAACAACCACCAAAACCTTCATGGAATATCAAAAATATAATAACCAAGTCTTCTTCCAAGCAAGGCCTCACACCAAGCTCAAGACTCATCAAGCTAGGCTCTTCATGATCTTGTCCTAGCCTACATGAATCCCACAATAACAAAGCTACAAAATCATGCAAGGCATTAGCTCCACTCTCCATGTCTTCTACAAGACAATAACACTAGCGCTACAACAAGCATCACAAGAAAAACCATCATCACCTCCAACATTGTGTTCTTCTCCAAGGTTTATTTGCATAGCACAAACCCGAGCATCTCATAAGAGCTATCTCTCCAAGAACAACCAAGATGTCTTTCTCTCTCTTCTTGGATTCTCTAGGGTTTCCTCATGAACCCTAGTGTTTTGCTCCCTACAAGATGTCTCTCTAAGACAAGTAAAGATAAAGAGTAAAATGATCATATATTCTCCTCATATTCTAACAAAAGGTGATGGAGGCTAACATAAAATAAGGATGTGTCCATACAAATAACCAATGAGTGCTCTACAATAACAAGAATAACAAGTGTCACAAGCGTTTATCCACCCTCAAGATAAAAGACCCTCCATGCAAGGTGCTCCTTGAGATCAACACCCCTCCTCCAAGACAGTGCACTATCCAACAAGCTATTAGTCCAATGCTCCCTCTTCCATGATGGTCCACTATCCAATTGTCCTCGTCAAGATGCTCATCCTCTAATTATGTGCCACATGTCTTCCTCTAGCCAACATTCCTCAACATGTGTGCCATTGTGGTCACCAAGGTCCAATGCTCCTCCTCAACATGTGTCTAAGCCCATCACCAACCTCCATGAAGTATGACCCTCAACCCAAGCATCCTCAAGTTATTTGTCCGACTTCCAAGGTATATATCACATGTTACCAAGCTCCAAGGGCTAGGTGCAATCCTCCAAGTTTCCAATGCTCCTCCTAGGTAGGTACCTCTCATAATCAAGCAACCAAATCCCCCATTGTGTGCACCCAATGGGTTAGCCATCATGTCCATTGGAATAACTGTAACAACCTCCTCGGTAAGGGCACCATGATAGCACTCTAACCAAGGTTAAGCATCCACCCAAACTGAGCCATCCATATGTACATGAAGAATCACCTAGGGGCTAGGAGACCTAGCGCTCTCCTAACAAGGTGAAAACACTTTTGGAGTAATCCCAAAAGCTAACAAATCCAAGCCTTGAGGATTACAAGTGCCTCCCAACATAGCCATAAATGTTTTTCTAAAAGCTACTTAAAACATGGTAAACATGATACAATCAAAACAGAAATAAATACTAAATCTGAAATAGGGAGTTCATATAAGATCAATGGATGTATGTGTACATTGTTGGCTGAGCTGCTATGCTTTTGAGATGCTATTACCAAATGAGGGTAATTCACCAAAGAGTGAGGAAGTTTCCTTATAAAAAAAATCCCCCTTTGAAGATTATCATTTTCAATTACTTCCTCCTCAAAAAGAAATCAAAGATTCCCTTTCTTCCAGAAAAAGGTGCTTTTTAACAAAAAGTGTAGGCCATGAGGATTGAACTCAAGTCTTCCCCTTGTCCCTTAAGGGACTACTTTACCAACTGTCCCTTATTGAAACCACTAAGTATGCAATCAAATATTGTTTTGAACTGTCCTTTTGATGTTCAATAAAATGTAAAAAGCATACTGTAAATGGGCATGCATTTGTTGAGCAGACAAGGAGATATGCTGATTGGCTACAAATTGTTCCCCTTCAAAAAATTGACAGTAATGCACAAGGATATAAAGTGATCATTTGAAAAAAAGGTTTCCATTCAAAAAATGTGGGTAACCACAGATTGATAAAGTATTCTTAGGAGGAAAAAATGAAAAGTCAAAAAAAACTGTCCTTTTGATATTCAAAAAAATGAAATGAAATAATCATACCTTAAAAGGGCATGCATTTGTTGAGCAGAAATAGAGACATGCTGCTTGGCTACAAACTGCAGGATCAAATAATGGCCATTTTGCAGGTCCACCTTGACACCAAGCAGAAAACACTTATGGAGCTTTTGTTGACATTGTTTTTCAGGTCATGAATTCTATCTATTAGGAAAATAATATTTGTATACACTTTGTTGGGCATACTTCTTTTGTTGGTTATTATTCAGTTTTTTGGGCTAAACAGACCTCCTATCTCGAGAGTTATTCTTAATACCAGGGAATCAGGATTAGCTCAGTGCTTGGTTTCCAAAGCAATATGTTTCAGGTGTGATTGAGAGCAATTTTTGAATGAAAAATTTTAGCACGGTTTTTTGTCACTACAAGAGCAGAGGAATTTTTTGCCTTACCCCAGCCCCTCTATTACAAGACCCTGTATATCTGCGCATTTTCTGAAAGTTGAGTGAGTGCATGTTTTCCTCTTTCTGCACAATCTCTGACATTTTCTGTGCAATTTTTCATGGCAGCTGGATTCCACAACTTACAACTGGCAGTGGTATACCAGCAGTTTGCGAAAAAAGCATGGAGTGGTATCCCTCGACTGCCTTCTTAACCCTGTTTTAAGAACATCAACTGGATTCTTCATCATGTTAACAAATGCATCTCTACCTTATTTACAGACAGCTTCTGTTGAAATGCAAAAAGTCGTGCATCAAATATGAAGTTCCATTGCATTTCAAAGCCTTTATATAAGATATTCAATCTGTAACAGTTTTTTTGCAATCTGTCAGCACTAGTTATCTGCGGAGTATTTTCAGATTTCAGCCCTACTTCAAGAACCTCTCTGGATCTTCTCTCCACAGTTTGACGCAACTCAAGATTGCAACTTACCTACAGGTACCCTTCCAGAAAGTTCATTGGAGTTCTTGTTTGCAGCTTCTGGCCCTCCTATAGTGCACGTGATCTTTAGTTCCAAATCATTTAGGAGTTCATTGCGGCCAGATATATTTTATTGTGCAGTGCTTTTAGCAGCCTGTGGCTTTTTCCACAGACCCACACTTGCTACTACAGGTCCACAACATCCTTTCCTACAGGTTGTAGTAGTGTGGCCACAGGAGGGATTTGACAGAGTTCAAGTCCATGTATCCCACAGCAAACAACAACAAGGTGCATCTGTGAATCAGCAACAAGCCCCAGAAAAAAATTCTGCACATTTTGTAGTCTTCTACATAGAGCACCTGCAGCCTCTGTTGCTTTGCAAAATTCTCTTTTAGATCTATGAATACAACACTACTCCCAAACACCATTGTTTGGGGAAGTAAAGTTAGAGGCTACAGCATGCGCGGAGCAGTGATTGTGGCCGAATTTACTGCATTTTTCTTTTTTTTTGCAGCTTTCTTTGCTGATTTCCAGCATGTTTAAAGTTGTTTGGGGATTCATGCCTCTCCCTCCAAACCCGTGGTCTCCTTCAACCCTTGATGTTTGACACATATCAAGCTTGGGCTGTCCTCCCAGTGAACACAAGGCACCTCAATCAGCTTGACTCAGCTCTCAACAGTACTGCAACAGTCAGCACTGAGTATAGCAAACTCACCCTTCAACAACAAATTGAAATCTGAATATTGCCCCAAGATCAAGAACGCAGCTCCAAATTTTCCAAGCTCACTCCAAACTGCATGGTGAATTTTCTGCCTCCACATGGTCTTTGATCTCAGCCCCTGCAGCCTCTGTTGCTTTGCAAAATTCTCTTTTAGATCTATGAATACAACACTACTCCCAAACACCATTGTTTGGGGAAGTAAAGTTAGAGGCTACAGCATGCGCGGAGCAGTGATTGTGGCCGAATTTACTGCATTTTTCTTTTTTTTTGCAGCTTTCTTTGCTGATTTCCAGCATGTTTAAAGTTGTTTGGGGATTCATGCCTCTCCCTCCAAACCCGTGGTCTCCTTCAACCCTTGATGTTTGACACATATCAAGCTTGGGCTGTCCTCCCAGTGAACACAAGGCACCTCAATCAGCTTGACTCAGCTCTCAACAGTACTGCAACAGTCAGCACTGAGTATAGCAAACTCACCCTTCAACAACAAATTGAAATCTGAATATTGCCCCAAGATCAAGAACGCAGCTCCAAATTTTCCAAGCTCACTCCAAACTGCATGGTGAATTTTCTGCCTCCACATGGTCTTTGATCTCAGCCCCCTCCACATCCAACTCACTTTCTACTCAAAAAATGTGTCCCCATTAAGGTATGCTTATTACATTTTACTTAATAACCATCAAAAGGACAGATCAGCATAATACGTGATTTTGTGCTCTGTAAATTATTTCAATAAGGGAGAGTTGGTAAAGCCCCTTATTACAACCAAAGGGGGGGAGAGATTATTGTAACGTTTTCTTGCCAATTCATTTTTTTACATCTTTCCCAAGTGAATATTAAGTGGGGATGTTGGGATGTAATCTTTACTTGGTCATATACATCAGTGATTTGTCAGCAGTGGACACCTTTAGTGACTGACATGAGGTCTCAAATGACGATCTTATTTTCCCACCTTTCCTTCTTTGTGCCCCCAAGTCAAGCTTAAGAAGGAATGTTAGTGTGAAGGTAGTTAATTGGCCTACCTTAGTGGTTATTAATGTCATTTATTGTATGCCATTAGTGGGTTATTAATTAGCCTACGTTGGTTGTTAGGGTTAGAGTCGGGTAACTAGCTCTAGCACATATAAATGAAGTTCTCACCTCAATTTTAATTCACACAAGTGTATATGATGTTTATGCCTATTTGGGTACAAGGGTACCCGCCAAACAATTGTGTCTCTTGGGTTGATCTTCTTCTGCTGTGATGTGCTTCTAATTGTCTTGAGCTATCAACCCATATCTTCAACAATGAATGTACCAGTTGAGTTTTGTAAAAACTTATAAGAATACATTCAGTGAATAGTAATTGCAATAACACAAACATACAAGTTATGACATGCCATGCATGAAACTAGGTAAGTCATAAATATGGAAAACTTCAAGGGCATAGAAAGAACATATATCAAACGACAAAAAATAAATTTTGGAGCTCTCTGAAGAATTTTGACATATTTTGAGTTGTTTCAGGACTCATGCCCCTCCCTAAGCCCTTGTGGCTCAACCCATATCAACCTCAGGTTGCCCTCCCAGCAAACACAAGGTCACATCGATCAGCTTTGCTAAGCTCTTCAAATGAGACCCTTACAGTTCTGCAGCACCAAGTAAACTGAACTTTCCCTTCAACAACAAATTAAAATCTGAACACTGCCCTGAGTTCAAGAATGCATCTCCAAATTTTCCAAGCTCACTCCCCCAAGTTGCGTGGTGAATTTTCTTCCTCCACATGGTCTTGGAGCTCGGCACCCCTCCACATCTGACTCATTTTCTACTTAACAAATGCATGCCCATTTAAGGTATGCTTATTACATTTTTCTTATTGACCATCAAAAGGATCAAAATAACATTTGATTGCATCTTAATTGTTTCAATACGTGAGAGTCGGTAAAGCCCCTTGTTACAATCAAGGGAGGATTATTATAATGTTTATTTGCCAATTCATTTGTGACCACATCTTTCCCAAGTGAATATCAAGCGGGTATGTTGGGATGTAATCTTTACTTGGTCAAATACATGAGTTATTTGCTGACATCTTCCATGACAGCCACATGGTCTCAAAAAGTTGTCCTATTTTGCCACCTTTCCTTTTTTTTGTGTCCCCAAACTTGAGGAATGTTAATATTACAGTGGTTAATCTTGACTTAGAGGTCCCTTAGAGGTCATTAATGCCATTTATTGTATACCATTAGTGGGTTATTAATAAGCCCACATTTGTTGTTAGGGTAGGGTTAGGTGATCCAGCTATAGCACACATAAATGAGGTTCCCACCTTAATTGTAATTCACTCAAGTGTATATGATAGCCATGCCTATGTGGACACAATAGTACCCGTCAAACACTTATGTCTTTTAGGCTGATCTTCTTATGTTGTGATGTGCTTCTAATTGTCTTAGGTTATCGCATTGGCCCATATCTTCAGCAAAAAATGCACCATAGTTGAGTTTTACAAAAGCATATAAGCATGCATTCTGTTAATAGTAATTGCAATAAAACAAACATAAGAGTTATGACATGCCATAAACCAGCATAGATCCATCTTAAACCCGCATCTATCAAACACCGATAGGGATCCAATTTCTTGAGGTGTATTTCTTTTTTTAAATTTAAACTCAAGAAATTTGATCTCTCTTGATTGATAGATCCGGGTTTGAGTTTTAAGTTTTTTATTTTATAAACGAACATCTATTTTTTAATTACTTTTCATAATATTTTATTTTATGAACCAACATGGATTTTTTTTAAATACTTTCCATAATTTTTTTATTTTATGAGCCGACATGAATTTTTTTAATTATTTTGTTAGTAACAAACGTTACATCACGTTACAACATCTCCCCCATACTGGGCTGTAGAGCACCTTGTTTCACTCGGTGCAATGAAACTAGGCAGGTTACAAATTACGGAAAACTTCAAGGGCATAGAATGGACATACATCAAAAACTAAATGTTGAGACTAGATTGTTACCCCTAGGTGAACTGTTATAACTTATACGCCAAAGTGAACTGTTATACTGTGGGCTGATATAGCATAGAGATTAATGGCATCCATCATAACTTTTAATCAATAACTGCATACTCCTAGTAATCATTGACCCTACATTTGTTTAGATTTTGTTGAGGCTTTGTTAAGGATTTCTGATTTCATAAGGTTTCATTTGGTTTGGTGCTATTGATTTTCCTTGTAAATCGTGGTTAGTCTGACCATGATTTAAAGTCATTTTAAATTTACTAATAATGTGCTCAACATGGGATTTGTTTGAGTAGACAATCTGGAGTAAAAGTGTACTTTGGCAAATCCTACAAACTTATAACCTATGTAACTTTATTCACTTCAAAGTTGAACAGAAAAGGGAAGGGAATGGGGACCCTGATCTCTCTTTTGCTCAAATTTCACTGTTTCATTGTATAAAATATAACATGAAACTATTACGGCCTGCAAATAACCATAAAAGATTAAAACTTAAAAGGATCGCAAAGAATTAAAAATATTGCAAAAAGACAAGGGAATGCTGTTAAAAAAATCCTCTCAAAGACGTAATACAAAGAAATGTGAACAAAAAGAAAAAAGTAAAAAGCAAATGGGAACCCTAAGTAACACCAGTGTTCCAACAAATACAATCAGGATAACAGCCTCCACTCCTAATGTCCAGATTTGAGAAGAAGCTGGTGATGAATCAACTAATAGAGGGGGAAGTGGGAACCATTAACATATAAAAGGCATTACTCCTTAGAAACTGATAAAAATGCAAGAGAGGGAAAAACAATGAAACCTCTCATTAGGAAAAATAGGCAAGGAAATTGAGTATGGAGGGAAAACCTCAAAGAGTCAAAACAACCAATTAGCCTCTTTTAGTTTTTTTATGGAGAAAAGATGTAAAATGTGTGAACTGTGGGAGCATGTACAAGACAGTATAATATAAGTAGGAGGCTAGTGGAGAGGAAGCACCTAACCCGATCTTTTAGTTTTCTTTCTTAAAAGGTGGAGTGTTTGCAAAAGAGTAATTAGGGATAAATAGGGGGCACTAGCCATGGTGGTCTTGAGAAGGCAATAATCGTGGCCAATGTTGTTCAAAAGCATCCAATTGAGATTTGTTAAGATGTATACAGAGGAAATGTTATTTATGGATGTGACAAGGGCATTGATGCTATATGGGAATAGTAGGATATGGAGGAGATAATGTTAGGATCCATAGACGATAAGGGTGTTACAAAAGCATGAGCAAGGAAGAAATGGTCGTACAATGAATGGTTGGCTAGATCTATCATGGGCATGTAGAATTTTTTTAATGTAGTGGTATGGCTAGGACAGAGAAATCAAGTAATGCATTCCTGCACAAAAATTGCACATACGACAAATAAGCACAACTACAGACAACATATGCACTAAAAATGGCGTATATCATCCATACTATGATATATCGGTGCATCTTTTATGGGGCATCAGAGTGCATACATGTGTTTCAACCACCAGCCGCTACCATGGGTATGCAAGTATAGCCACAACACAGACAAATTTATTCATTTGAAGAGCTTAAATATCAACATCCAACTTTCCAGAACAGCAACAAATTTGTTATTAGAATTTAGGATATAAACCATAACCCTTTTCTTAAGCTACACTTGGAAAAGCATGTTTACACAAAATGAGAAAAACAGCCTACAATATATACATAGAACTATATAGAATAGCATAATTTGCATACCTGAAGTACCCAATGTGCACAGCTGAAAAACCTTGCAATACCCAATGCAAACACATAATGGGCTGTGAATGGTTCAACTATCTGTTAAAACAATTAAGCATTTCAGTTAATGTCTACTAGAAAATTTTCCATGATATAACTTCTTTCATTACATCATCCTGTTGAAATGAGGAAAGCAATGTTCAAACCTTTGCATTTTGCATCACACGAAGCTGGGGTAGAACTGCAACAGCTTCAAGGTAAACACAAAAGGCCCAAAGTATTCTGTTTACAATATTATGGGATGTCGTTGGGTGGATAAAAAGTGCAAGTGCAGCACATGGAATCACCTGCATTAAACAAGATATTTTTTATGGATGCTAGTGCTCTTTCTTATTGCTTCTTTACCATCTAATAGACAAAAAAATGGACCTAATCATAAGCAGCAACAGTATCCTGAATACTGGATAGCTTTTTTAAAATAAAAGCTTCCTTTGACTATTAATAAAAAATTACATACAGAGATATTATACAAAAAAATGGTGGGGCACACATGCAGCGGCCTCCACAAGCACTAGCAAAGTCTAATCAAAACTCAAAAAGTGGGCTGGCTTATGCCAAAACACCAATTACATACAGCCGCAAAACCAAAAGGAGAGTGGTGACACTAGGATAGTTATTTCAATGTGGAAAAGTGAAAACACAGATAAAAATAACATTTCAGGTATCAACCAAAAACTTCTTACGTAAACCAAAGACCTTTTTTGAGAAAATGCTTCATATGCCAAAATAAGACTTAATGAAACTAAAGAGTATCTTTATGACATCAAATTTATCCTTTGATGGCCAGAAAAGAAGCAAATAATGGATGGCATGTAGCATCTGGTACAGTACTGACGTCCTATGTAGCCATGGTATGTGGAAAGCACCTCAATGCTAAGCCATGGGATAGATTGTTCTAGAAAGTGAGAATCACATTCAAAAAGAGCTTATGCTTGTCATGTTTTCTCTGTAGCCACCTAATAGTTATTACCCTGTATGAATGAATTAACTGTCTTTCGGGGACTTGATATAAATACTGAATAGAATCCCAAATCAAACAGGGATTACCAGCATAATCTATTGTTTTCTATTGTTTATCCACCTTGCTTTGTCCTGGAGAAGCACCACTTCCAATAATTAATGAATTCTAAGTTGAAAAGCCTACAATGGGTTTGAAAATTATGTGCAGATTATTTGGGGGGCAAGGGTGGGGGTGGGGGGGCACCGTTTGAAAAAAGGCAAAGTTTCACATTATATTAGAATGCAGGATTCTATCTTGCAACCATCTTTTTGCCTTTTTGAAGTTTGTGTCCGCGTATTGTTTTATGGTCTGAAAAACTCTGACTGTGCACTGGAATAAAAATTGTGACCATTGGTGTTAAGTAACACTCACTAAAAACTAGAACAACCCCTCTTTGTCAATTAGTAAGACAATTCAGTTCTTGATATTTAAAACTGAATTCTCTGATACAATCCATGACAGTTGGGAATCGAGCAATCCATGACAGTTGGAGTCAAGCAAAGTTGATTGAGAATACCTCACCAGAAGATAAATAAATGCCCACTAATAAATTTATCAATTTCATCTTCATCAATCTTTAAGCTCAAGAAAAATAAACTACTTAAGGTAAGGAGCACAACAATAAAAATTTGCCTGTAATTACATTATAGTATGATTTGTAAAATAATTCTTTCAGTTAATCACTTAATTTAATACAAAACTACCTACAACCTATGTCAAGATATACGAAGTGTTGAATACTGAACTATTATATTAATATATATAGCTTTCCAAAAGCTAAAACAGAGTTTCGAAACATGAAACTAAGAAGATAATCAAATTAGAATGACATGATGATAAATCAAATATAAAAAAGGAAAAATCATAAAATGGAATCCAAATCAATGAAATTTGGAGTAATTTTGTTCAAAAGTAATATAATACATTTTGGAATGTGAAACATAAAAATGCTAACTACAACCAGCCATTCCTATCCACAAAAAAACAACTTACAAAGATACCTTTAGAAAGGGAAAAGCCAAACAAGAAAATATACAAGAAAAAGGATAGAATAATGAATAATCAGAAGTTGTTATTGAGGTCTCAGCTATAAAATAAAACAGTGGCCATGACTGTCACTCAAGATAATTAAGCACCTAATGGCTGTTTGAAATGAACTTAAAAACCACAAAACCAGATAATGAAGTGAGCTCAGTGAAGAGATTCATATGACAAACAAATTTTCAGAGTCCAGACATGTAACAACCATAATAAATACACAATTGGAACGTGTCTTGCTGAGAGAGAAATCAAAGAAAAGCAAGTCGATGTCTGCCAGAAGACTTACCACATAATATATTGGAAAATTATCCAAATCATCATCATGCGATGCCCTTAACTTGAAACGTATCATGTAAATCACCCACAAAGTGGTGACTAATGTTGCAGAATCAAGCACTGTGTGTATATCATATTCCATAACAAAACTGCAGTACACCCTTACTGCTAAGAATATAGCAGTAAGCTCCTGAGATTTAAGTGACAAGCCTGCAAAGGAACAACAAAGGATACAAGTATATACTTATGCAACAGTTAAGCTCTCAACTGACAGAAGCAAACCAAAAGGCACATATTACAAATGTTCTAGAAGCATACATACTAGGAATTAAATGTCTTTAAGCCTTAAGGGAACAATCTCAAGGTAACATGACTTGAAATACAACATATACAATCATGGCTTTCCCGCCCCTGCTCTCCAGGCTGGCAGCGGGGTAACCACTTCACCAAACTCTACATTTTTTCTTCAAATACCAATCAGAATGCTGACTGGGTACAAATTTGAGTTTTTGGCATTATGCTGTTGGGAGCAGGGAGCAGGAGCAGGGAGAGGGGAAGGAGCGTGAGCAGAGTGAAAAGTGAAATTTTCACAGGAGCGTTTCAGGGCTGTTTTTTATATAGTATATATTTTGATGGATTTATATCTAAAAAACATGTAGGATGTTGAATTGGCTATAGAAAACATAGATTAAACCATATAACATCAATCATCTAGTAGTTATAACATTGTCATCAAACGATCAACCATAACAGCTTTTATAGGAGCTTGGCAAAGAAGGGAGGTACCATAACATTATCATCAAATGATCAACCTAGTATAGGAGAGATAAAGAGAGCCTCGGGAGTGCGCTCCAAAAACTAGGATCATTTTGGGAGCGAACTCCTGAAGGGAGCAAGCTTCGGAAGCAGGAGCGAGCTTCAGGAGCAGAAGCGGGGGGATGCTCCCCCGCAGCAGAGTTCTGGCAGCACTATCAGATTTCTAATGCAAACTAATTGTGGAATTACAACTGCATGACCAGAAATCCCATTTAAACATAACATATTCATTGCTTCATCCCTACACTTGGCATTTAAACAAGATGCCTAGCAGCAGGCAAATTCTACAGCAGTTACATGTGAAATTACCTCATTTAAGCATGGATCCCATAACAGATCATGCCTCCATTCATCTTTTAGCAGATTCATACACCATTTCAGGCACAAATTTCAAGGAATAAACACACAATACAAAACAGAGCAGAGTACTTAGCTTTAATCAGAATTTTGTCCAAGAAACCAGCTGTTTAAGAGCAATTCACCTCCAAGCCATTGGAACCTCCTGTGGAAGCCACCCTCAAGCCAGGCTATGAGGCCACTAGGGCGAAGAACCACCTACAAGCTCTGCCTCTCACTCAATCCATTCCACCATGCCCATCACTCAGCCAAATCTAACACCTACCATGAATTCTATCAACTAGGATTCCTCCAGGTACCACAACCAGCATTCAATCAGCCTATGGATGTCTTCCTCTCAGCCAATCATAACAGAAGATCAAGTGTTCCCTTTATTTGCATTCACTCCCTCAGGGAATCCACCCCAGAAAGTGCAATAGTTCCAGCAAGAAGAGTCCAAGCCACTGAATTGCCCTCTAGGGGATCTGGAATGGTATTATTTGACTCAAATGCAGTCATTATTAAGCACATTCAAATGGGATTGCAGGTTTTTATCTTTCCCCGGCCTCTCCACTCTCTACGGCCATAGAGTTCTTATCAAACCAGTCATCAAACCGTCTGGCTCACTACAAGCTCACACCAGATCACAGTTTCCAAGTGCAAGTTCGGGGTGGTTGCTTTCATGGAAGGACATTCAAAATTCAAATTTCTGGAAGAACTGGAAAAAGAAGCTCTTCGTTTCAAAATATACCTTTAATACCTTATTTCCAATCAGAAATGTGTGTCCTCAACAACCTAACCCAATGGATTATCATTTGGAGTTTGGACACCTAACGTCAAAGTGGTGGTAAGCTTTCTTGATGACATAGATCAAAAGGGTTGGATGTCCCTATTGAGTCCCCCTTTCCTCTTCCCCTCTTGTTGATGCATATCCCCCCTTGTGCTCCTCGCAGACATCTTGGACATTTTACATCATATTTCATATTCATTTTATACTAGAGATATTGCGTCCCATGGTGACATCACCACATGGCACCTAGAAAGTAGAAACATGACATAAACATGATAAATAAAGTTAATAAACCAAGCCTACATCCCAGATGTCCATCAATCACTAGTCAGTAGTCACTAGTTTCCAAGAAAAAAAAAAAATCACTAGTCACTAGTCAGGCATTGGCCTTGGGTTCCATACTAGGAATATGTACATCTTGAAAATCAATTTACGATATGGTACATTCAATTCAAAGCCCATATGGTCTAGCACCCAGTCACTACACCCAAGCATGCAAATTATTACTTTAATTACACACAATTCAAGGTCGCAGAACAGGGTATCACAACAAGCAAAATAGACATGTGACACCTTCTGGTCAGCATATTAACAGCTCTACTTGACAATCTTGATCTACAGGATACTGACCTATGTTCACCAATCTTTATGTATTTCTCCAAGTACAAAGTTGTAGCAAAATTCAAGCTGAAACACCATTCAAAAAAGGTTTCAAACTGTCCAAAAAGAAGACCTTGTTATTCTTCTCCAGGGTGAGGCACCAAATCCTAGACAGCAAATCCTAGACAGGGGATCAACAAGGGGTTGAATGAGGGAGAGCAAGCATGGGCCAAAGTTTGGAGAATACAGTGGTCACTCTAGCAAAGCAGTTCCTAACATTTCAGCAACCCATTGCGGAGAATATGAATGAGCTAGAAGTTGGCCTTTTTAAAGAACAAGCCAATCTGAGAAAAAAATCTAAGTGCCATCGATCAAAACCTGATGAACTTCCAAGCTACTTTGAATTTTCAAATGCATATCACTTACAGCGGGAAGATCAACCTAAGCTCTTTATCAAGTTTTTGTTCTGTTGGGATACCGATTTCCGTGTATATATGGAAGGTCAGTCTGTATACTGTCTTCAGTGATAAAAATCAGGCTTTTAAAAGCCATTCAACCACTCAGCAAAACCCATATTTCAGACTTAGGTAATCACTAGTTAAATGACAATTTACGGGCACTTGTAACAGCAGTCCGAAAATTGCATGCACAGGAAATTTTTGGTCAGAATAGACCCTGGAAAAACCCACAAGGGGAAAACCAGTTCAAGAGTAATTTATTTTAAGCATTCTCAGGAGAAAAATCAGAGTTTACAGCAGCATATAATCAGCAGAAAATGGACTGTACCAGCACCTTGAAAACAGTGCAGCCCTCGAAAGATGTGCCCAGGCAGCAGTACGGCCTGTACAGCCTCCACTACAGCAGCCTCTTCACGAAATTCACACCCAGCACTTCCTTGATTTCTGTGCCCAGTATTTCCGTACAGCTGTATAGTCCTCTCCTCGATTTCTGTGCAGCAGAACAGTGCCTCCAACTGCGTGCCAGCAAGAGAAGTATGGCCCAGCAAGTACAGAGTACGGCCTCCAGCATTTAATGCAGCAGAGATGCCTTGGGAATCATGCCCCTCTCTTGGGAATCGAGCCCCCTTCTTGAGAAACTAATCTCCCTTCTCTAAAACTCAGAAATTCCTCCAAAATGCTCACTCTCTTGGAAACTGTGTCTTGCACACTACCCTAGGCTTGCTCTTATAACAGTAAAATGACTTTTCACCTTCCCCATCCCTAAATCCGACGGACAAGATCTAATCTTGTCATCAAGGGACAATATTCATTCCCTCCAAAAATGAATCGGTTACACTTTTTAATAAAGTAATTTTACTTTATGAAATATGTGCACTTTTATTTCATAAAGTCACTTTATAAAAATAAACTCAGAACATTACATAAATATTAAAAAGTCACTTTATAAAAAGAGTCACTTTATTACAACTTTATAAAAGTCAAGTGCCTAGGTAATGCAAGGTCACTTCCGCATACAAGACAAAACTATGCGGAGTGCCTCCCGAGCTAAAAAGCTAACATTCAGTTTAAATGTACAGAGTTGTACTCAGTAGGAAGTAGGAAGGAAAGATGCCATATATCTTCATGGCAAATAAATACTTTCACACAGAGGTGGATGTGAGGGTCAGTATTAACTTCAAGTAGCTGAAATATTATACTCTAAATTTTGTCAATAATCAGACTGGGGTCTCCTTAATACAAATAACTTTTTCTGAACATAGAAAAATGATCCAGGCGATTCAAGCTAGAATAATTGATGGAATTTTCAAGCTAGGTGTAATGTCCCCAATTTGAAATTTTTCCCGATTTGGCCAATTTTCGAACCTTGGACTAGTGAAGCTCCAAACTGTCCCAAATGATCCCAAATGGTTTTGAATTATGTCCAGAGTGGATTGAGGTGTATTAGGACACCCTAATACAGCTATTATATGCTTGGACACCTCCTAAGTACTTTAGCCACTTGCATTTACAATTAGATAATGGAAGGCAAAATTACTAGGAAAATCGATGTTGAAACCCCCAAGGGTAGATGGCTCCAAAAGACTCCTAAGGATTTCGAATTGGGACTGAGAGTGTTTGAAGGGTATTAGGACATAAAAATGAACCTAATGGGTGCTTAGAAACTATCAAAAGACTTCTGCAACGTTCATTTAAGTTCAGGAGAAAATAGGGAAATTTGCTAGTAAATTCGAGGTTCAAATCCCCCAAGGGTAGAGGTCACTAATGGCTTCCCAAATGCAGTACGAACCTCCCAACTTTCAAAACAAAGACATGGATTAGTTAGATGACTTCAATGGGCACCCAAATGCTTCATTAATCAGTTCTTAAAGGCTGCTACAACTCCCATAAATCAGAGATTGGTAAACATGTCTTAACATAGGGGGAAATGAGAGAAAAACGCTATAACTTGCTATGAAATTTGTGAGAAATGTTACAAGGACTTGCATAAGGTGTATGAAACTTCTTCAATATATTAATGGCTCTCCAAACAGCAATAAAACCACAGAGATTTACTGATACAAGTCGATGCCAAACAGCTTCAAGCTCTATCAACAAGATATATGGGAAAATGGCTCAAATCTCTTCCTTGAATGTAAATATCACTTGAAATACATGATGTTACAAGCTGTGGCTCTCATGATATAATTATTACAGAGATATATAGCAGCTAACATGTCCATGAAGTCGAAATAGCATTCCTTCACTAACTATGTGCAACAACAAGTGCGCTATGCAAAATCTATTGGGGAAAATGGCACCATTCATACATAGTTTGGCATTTTTACATGGTTTTACTTGGATATTCAACCTAGGGTTCATATGAGCATCAAATACAGAGTTCAGACATCATATTACAAATAAATGAGGCCCCTTGGACTTCCACAAAGAGATCAGCATCTTACCATGTGCGCCCTTTCTCCAAGAGCAAGAATATAGAGAGAAAAGTGAGAGAGATGTGGGAACCAGTTGAAGAAGAGAAAATCACGAGCAGCCCTGTAGCTTCAACCTGCAACAAATGACTCCAATGACTCCATTGTAGCTCCAAATGAAAGGTCTCAATAGCCTCTCCAATTGCCAATTAGGATGGGAATCTTTCACCCTCGAAATTGGTACTAAGGCAAGTAGAGTAAACACTCCACTAGCATGGACAAGCTATGCTCTCCAATTTGCAAAATGAGAAATGATCAAAAGTTGCTTTCATTCTTTGTTCTTGTCTTTTATAAACTTACAAAGGCCTCCTTAGCTCGAACTCCATCCAAGAGACTCATCCCAACTTGAATTCGGGAAAGATTCCAATGTGTGCCACTTGTCCAACAACTCTCAGTCTCCCTCTTCCATCGATTCGAATGGGGAAGCTTCTTGGCTGCCCTAACTCCATTGTGCGCCCTCTTGGAGGCTATTTTTAGCCCTGACATGTCATATTGGTCAGATGTCAGCAATCAAGTCTGATCCTTGCTATAAGTGTCATAGCATCTTCATCATTGTTGTCATAGAAGATAGGGAATCTAGCCCAAGTGTCTCAATATCTCTAAGATGCCTCTTCCTCTTCCATGGGAGTTACTCTTCCACTCAAATTCGATCCTCATTGAGTCATGCCAAGTATAATGACCTTACAACTCCCCCAAGAACATTAGACTCCACCTTGGATTCGAATGGGTGAGAATAATGCCAAGTATAGTGGGGAATCTTGCCACATGTGGGTCCCACAACCTCTTATATGCCCTCATGATCCAATGCCACCTTATTTTCTTTTTATTATTATTTATTTGACCCATTTAATGTGCATTTGTAAGTCTAAGGTTACTTTGGGTCTTGTAGCTCCTTTACTCCAACTTTTAATGTTTCCACCCCCAACCTAGGGAAGAACTAGTCATTTTCCTCCATGATAATTCATTTGGATTGGAATATTACAACTTTGAACTGGGAGTTTTCTCTTAATGTGAACCACCTTGTCCATTTGGATCTAATTTTACATTATTACTAACTTGGACATCATTCTTGGCAATTATTTGACCCTTGGCATCAATTTGACAAACTATCATGAATATGCCCAAGGGGTTTAGGCCACTGTGACCTAATGAAAATTTTGGGGGCATGACACTAGGATAAATAGTGAGGATAGGAAGAGACCACAAAATATTGTAAAAAACATTACACAGCATGCAAGGCCCAGCTATTTAAAACGAATAATCTCTCTGCTTTTGTGGGGCAGTTGCTCCTATCAATCAATAGATCAATCAATTAAAGTAATCTATAATGTCGATTCCTATCGGTAGAATTTGTCTTGATATCCATTCCAAATCTGCCAATCTTCCTCCTCTCGTGCAAAATTGTTTAGACCACTGTGAAATGAAATTATTGTGTGAAAGAAATATTTTTACTATAATATCACTATGAATGCTTCCAACATTACCATGTTTTTAGCTTAATTTTAGCTTATATTTCATATTAAAGCTGAAATATCAAACAACATGCATACTGCAGCTAGCATTTGGCCACTATTTATTGGACCCTTCGATGGTGAAAACCATCTCATAAATCATATCAGTGAAGGACAACTGTTAAAATTTTCGGATATCTGAACCAGCAGATAAGGTACAATAATAAACCCTAAATTTAGGCTTCGGGCCAAGTGGAGAATAGCAGTCGCTTCACCCCGATCAGTTCAGAGTAATTGTGCTAATATAACTCACAAACTAGCTGAAAGTGTAATGGTATGTCGATAACATGCCAGTAGTTTTGAACTGTTTTCTGCAATGTTATCAATCCGATAAAGCTGCTAGAATAGTGACCCTGGAGATCTGCATACGGCCCTGTTTATGCGAGAGAAATTGAAAGAAAGCACAGGTGAATCTAAGCCATTGACCTAATCAAGTTTAGCCTATGTCTGTTTCACAATCAAAGAGCAGATTAACAAGACCTTGCTAGGATGGTTAAACGGGGGTGGTCATATTCCCCACCAAAGGTTCAAATCCCCCATATACATGTTGCACCCGGGTCGGTCTTGGTTGGATAGTTAAACAGGAGTTTCAAGAGGCCAAGTGCAAAACCTGAGCGACGTTGCCAGAATAGATACCCCACCTATGGCTTCTTACCCTAAGAGCCTACTTGGGTGCTGTAAGCTGGCTACAATTCATTGATATACCTTTAAACTGGGGAAGGGCGTGTTTGCCCCATCATTATAAGTGGAAGTGTCATTTAAAAAATAAATAAAAAACTGCTCTTGCAGAAAATCAAAATTCAATAAATTACTTGCATGACATTGGTTCACTTGGGAAGTTGACAGAGTATCAAGCCATCCGTCAAGGGTCCATATGCCCCAACCAAATGATGAGTTTCAAAGAGATGAAGCCGGTCAATTTTGTCAGAATAGTTACCCCTTAGACCTGGCAACTCAGCCTGAGAAAATCCACTCAATGGGATGTAACCCCTTAGGGCTGGGAGGGGAAATACAAATCAAAATAACAAAATAACAGGTGGTTAAGTGCTGTACTGGGACGAAAATTTACCTGCACAATTCCGTTCCTTGAAAAGCTTGTAGATCAAAACAGAGATGCCCACAGCATGAGTTGCTTCGGCAGCAACGAATAGATTGTCATGGTTGTGAACGACGAATCTGAGAACGACAAGGGCGGTGATGCCCGTTACTACCGCTAGAAACGCCTTCACCTTTGGGGGTTGCCTTGACACCCATGAGGATACCACATATACTGGGTTCCTCCTAGATTTCCTCACTGTCGCCATTGTTTCTGAGAGCAGAGCGAAGGGGATACACTACAAAATTCAGAATTTCGGTCCAATGTAGCACACAGATGATTGTTCTATTAAAACAAGGATGGGTCTGCACCAATAAATTCCGACCGGCTCAACGTCCCCTATTCAACATGTTGTGAACTACGACTCACGAGTATGACAAATATATAGAAGTACGTGCCTCGTGCCCACTCTCCAAGAAAGCATACTTTGCTTTTATGGTTACCTCGTGGCATCTACGAATAGATTTGGTTTTTACTAGGCAGCCACTTCTCGCCATTTGACAAGCCATTTGACAAGGGATCAATCGAGTGTTTAACAATCACACGGAAATTCAATGGCTTTCATCAAATCGAACCTTCGTTGTATAAAATGACTCCAATCAAACGACATAGAACATGTGTGGAAAAGTTATGCAAGAAAGATCAACGGGTAGTTAAGTCTTTTCTTTTAACCATAGCTTTTGGGTTTGAACAATTTTCTCAACTCCAATTTGGGTGACATTGATCGGATTTAAAAATTCATTTTTAAATTAAGATGGATCCAAGAGTCATTTTCTCCTATGTTAGAATCAACATAGAATATGTTGCAAGTAAAGATTTCCTATAAAATGATTATAAATTGGCTTAGAGGATAGATTATGAGAATATAGTCTTTAGGTGTAGAGTGTGTTTAGAGATAAGGCATTTAAAGGAATCTTGCCTAAAGGTGAAGGTTTTCATGCAAAGAGTGGAAGATTAGCAAACTTCACTAGAATGATCCAATGACAAAGTACCATGATGCGGCTCCAAAGGAGAACATGGAGACATCAAAGCCTATAACGTTGATTAATGTCCTCATTTCATCTTCTAAGGAGCATGATGGTGATATGGATATTGCGATGACAAAGAAGACACCCATTTATAGTTTGAGAATGTTGTGTACATGCACACTCATTTTACATCTCTTTTGTATTTCTAGGGGACAATAGCACTCCTACTGGAGTTCTCCCCTTTTGTAGGGTCAAAGGTGCCCTCACAACGAGTTCTCCCCCTTTTGTAGGGTCAAAGGTGCCCTCACAACGAGTTAACCCCCTTTTTGGGGGATTTATGCACTTAAGTTAAGTAGTTTTGGCTTGGTTAACTACCTAGTGTACCCTAGTTGGTTATTTTGTCTCAATAACTAACTAATTTGCTATTTTGGCTTAATTAACTACCTTATGTGCCCTAGTTTGCTAATTTGGGCCAATTACACTCCAATTTCACGTGTATGTCTAGTTAAGCATTGGTTGCTCATACATGATTGAGTTAACTACCTCATGAGGCAATTCTAGGACCAATTACCATTGCTACACTTGCATGACCTATTTTACTTCTTAAGGAGGATGCACTTGTCTAATATTGGCACAAAATCACCTCTCTTTGTCAGTTATAGGCTTAGTTAAGCCCTAACAACACTTGCATGGTCAACACAACTCCCTAAGGAGGGAACATTTGACCATTCAAGGTTATTGCTCTTAAATTTAACTCGTTGTTATGCTTGTGCATGTAATTAAGCCTAAGCTTGGCTACCTATATATGAAGGTGTGTCTCATTGATCAAGCATTCATTCGTGTACACTCTTTGGGAATTCATTAGTTAATAAATATTACATTGTTTTGATAATTACTTGTATTATTTTCTCTTATGTGTAGTGCTAACTATATTACTGCTCCATTTAGCTTTTAGATCCATTAGTTCAAAATCTCACATGGTATCACAATTAGGATGGGTCAATATCCCTAGTTAATTCTTACTCCATTCAATTACTTTGAATGGAAGACTAAGATTGTGATTATATTACGCAACAAAGGCCTTTACAAGATCACAATGGAAATAGAGAGTAAGCCAAATCTAGTTGTGGAAAAGAAAAGATGGTTTAATCGAATGGATGAAGCTTTTAGATTGATATGTCTATCGATTTCTCTTAACCTCCTATATCACATCAATACTGAAAAATCTACCAATGAAGTCTGGACCAAGCTGGAAGGACTCTTTAGGAAGAAGGATGAGACAAGAGGACATCAATTGGAGAATGAGCTCAACAATTTGAACCCAAGAACTATCCAATACTTCTTCACATAATTTGAATCATGCTCTCCCATCTTAATGGGAGATGATGCACCGGTTCAAATCAACCATCCAGTTGAGGGAGAACTTGCTACATATCCAACTATTATCGATGAAGATCTCATTAATGTCTATTCAATTGCCTTAGGTGATATTTCATATTCGCGTGTAGAAATCGATTACCTTGGTGAATAGGTTGTCAGTGTAGATCTAGTAACTAGACCACTTTGGGCACAAGATGCTCTTCATGCATCAGGTGATCTAGTTGGAGATCCAACAGATACATCATGGACCCACTCACATTCTCAAAGTGGTCCTCACACACTCACTACTATAGATCCCTTGATGCCCATCCATAATTACATGGTCAATACAAGAGATCCATGATATTTTTCAAATATGTAGGCAATCCATATTTGACTACTACCATGAAGGAGGAGCACTAGTCTCTGATGAGGAACCAACCTTGGAAACCATATCCCCAAACCCCTAGTAGGAGACTTGCATGGAGAATGTGGAAGTATCGATCAAATTTGGCAGCAGATGGACATGAGAGTGATCATGGCTAAAGATGGTTGCCAAAGTCCACCCAACACTATCCTCTGTTTTTGGTATGTACTTAGGTACCTAATATGGCTACATATTATCAAGACCAATTTATTTATGCAACATACTCACCTAAGTTAGTCTTAAGGTGGGGTGTTGGTGTACATGCACACTCATTTTGTATCTCTTTTGCATTTCTAAGGGGCAATAACACTCCTACTAGATTTCTTTCCCTTTTTTAAGGTTAAAGGAGCCCTCGCAGCCAGTTAACTCCCTTTTTGGGGATTTGTGCACTTAGCAATTTTGGCTTAGTTAACTACCTAATGTGCCCTAGTTGGCTATTCCAACTCAATTAACTAACTAATTGGATTTTTTGGCTTAGTTAACTACCTAATGTGCCCTAGTTGGCTAATTTAGGCCAATTGTACTCCAGTTTGGCATGCATGTCCAGTTAAACGTTGGTTGCTCATGCATGACTAAGTTAACTACCTCATGAGGAAATTATAGGACCAATTAATCATTGATACACTTGCACGACCTATTTTACTTTCTAAGGAGTGCACACTTGTCTAATATTAGCACAAAATCACCTCTCTTTATCAGTTCTAGGCCTAGTTATGCCCTAACAACACATGCATGGTCAACACGACTCCCTAAGGAAGGCACATTTGACCATTCCAGGTGATTGCTCTTAAGTTTAACTAGTTTTTATGCTTGTGCATGTAATTAACCCTAACTTGGTTACCTATATATGAAGGCTCACATCTCATTGATCAAGCATTCATTGACTAATATTAAAGACTACATTGTTTGGATCATTACTTGTATTCCTTTCTCTTCTATGTATTGCTAATTGTATTCTACTTCATTTAGTTTCTAGAGACATTGGTTCAAAATCTCATAGGGAACCTATCCCTATGTCTTTCAGTGGGGGCAAACAAGAGGCATGAATCAAATAATTATGAAAGGGAACCAGTCCCTTTGACTAAGTTAAATACTGCAATGCAATTGGTGTTACTAGAGACTACATTGAATCAAATGGAATAGTGAAATAGATAGAGAGCAAGAAGAGAGAGTGAGAAAAAAATACAAGATGTTAACTCACAAGATCCTTGGCTAGAGGGTTATGAGGAAGGATGCCTCTATTTAAAGTTGTAAAGTAGTGAAGCCAATTGTTGGTTGTTAGCATGTAAAATTTGTGATTAGTCTTTTGGACTCAAAGAAAGGATTCAAAGTTGAATATTTGACTTTGATCCTGGACATGAGCACTATAAATATCAAAATGTTGAATGTTTGACCTTAAAAAGGAAAGATAAAAAAAAAATTCAAAGATGAATATCTAAATTTGATTTTAGTCTTTATAAAAGTCAAACTGTTGAATATTGAACTTAAAAGAAGAAGAAAAAGAATTCAAAGTTGAATATATGACTTTAAATTTAAACTATTTTTCATAATTGACAAAAATACATATTTTGTTTCCAAATAGTCCTTCTCATTTTAGAGAAAAATATTGAATGTTTAAATGGATATATATATATATATATATATATATATATATAGATACACATATATACATATATAAACATATATATATATACATACATATATACATACATATATATATACATACATATATATATACATACATATATATATACATACATATATATATACATATATATATATATATACATATATATATACATACATATATATATACATACATATATATAAGCCCGATGGGCTAGCTCAAGTGGTTGAGTATTGTAAGTTGTAAGGAGAAGGTCTAGGGGTCAAATCCCCGGGTGGCTATACATTGCTATATAAGGGCCTCATTTGATGTCCCCATCGGGTTAGCTCCGTAATCAGAGCGAATGGGTTGCGGCCCCTATGGGTGGGCCCCCTATGATTTCTTACCGTGGACGTAATAGCCCCGCTGGGGGGTTTGTGAACCACATGTGAAAATATATATATATATATATAAAGTTGAATATATGACTTTAAATTTAATTTATTTTTTTTATGATTGACAAAAAAAATATTTTTAGACAGTGCTTCCAAATATTTCCTTCTCATTTTAGAGCAAAATATTGAATGTTTAAATGGATACACACACACGAAGAATTGGGTTCACCTCGTAAGTAATGGTTCAACCAGAGAACACAAATGTAAAAAACTTCAAAGCTTTGCCAATTATTTTTTTTAGACATTGCTTCCAAATATTTCCTTATCATTTTAGAGCAAAATATCGAATGTTTAAATGGATATATATATATATGAAGAATTGGGTTCACCTCATAAGTAATGGTTCAAATGGTTCAACCAGAGAACACAAATGTAGAAAACTTCAAAGCTTTGCCAATTATTATTTCATGTTGTATTTGGCTCACTATGAATGCCATGCCAATTTATTTGTGATAAGCTTACACTAGCTAGTCAATGTGCTTCTCAAGTTTTAAATGTCCTTAATAACTTTCAACAAACAAAAAATGAGAAGCCTTCAAGACAGATAGTTGTGTAAAAAGTGGATAGATCGAGAGCTTGGGCTTATTTTGATGGTGCTTCTCAAGGATACCCACAAATTAATGGGGCTAGTGGTGTCTTATTCTTGAGATGCATGTATAATAAAGTTTAAAGCAAGATTGGGAGGAGGGTCAAATAACTTTGTGGAGCTAGTGGCCCTAAAGTTAATTGTTATGCTTGCAACTGAGAAAGGTGTTCAAAAAATTCAAATATTTGGTTACTATGTTGTGATGATAAACTAGATGATAGGGTTTTATACTTTAGAGAAGGCCCATCTTTGAGGAGATCCAAATGTTCACCTTTCTTTTTAATCATATGTACTTTCATCATGTTTACAAGGAAATGATTGAAATGATGGATGGAGTATCGAAGGTTGGATTATTGTTGGCAGCTGGTCAATGGCACATTTGGGGGGATGAGGATGGCCAGTCCTCTGAATTTGATCGTCCATCTTTTTTATGACTGTCGTATGGTGACATATGTGTTGTTTTTGTATGGGAGTTATTAGGATAGTATTTGTCTTTCAGTTATTGATATATTGTGATATGTTTGAGATGGGGTTGTTATAACATTTTATTACTCACTGATGTTAAAACCCCCCTACATCCCTCTTACACATCAAATTGTGGAAAAAATCCTTCAAAAAAACCATTTTTGGCTTGTATACATGGGTTGCCAGTTAGCAATAATACGCGTGTTACCCTTTAGCAACATGCATACACCTCTATAAAATTCAAAAAAATAAATTATATGTAATCCCACGTGTGTTTCAGGTGGTTGAAAGTCGTTTCTAGTCCACATGAACTCAGTTATATCTGACTCAACCCACTAAACTACCTCTCTTAAATATAAAGCAAGCCCCAATATGAAGGAGGGGGACCATATGCCAATGAAGTTATTACATGCTGGAGGAATTGAATCAAAGTTGCCTTAGAGATTTTTAGCATCCTTCCCCTCAATTTCCTATATATGTTGAGTTCTCCTTTCTCCCTAGAGTGCATGGGGATATCCTATTTGATCCCTTTTACTCCTAGCTCGAGGAAGGCTGTGGAAGAAGATCTATTAGTGGCCCGAGCACAAAGAGTCCAGATTGGTGACAAAGACACTACATTGAAGGTTCAGGTATATCTTGCTTATGTAGTTGTCTCTTGATTAATATATGAGATCACTCTTCTTTCCCTCCCCCAAACCATTTATGTTCTTGATATGGTTTACATGTGTATGATATTTTGTGGATTGCATTGCTATTGATCTATGCAAATCAATTTACTTTGGTTAACCAAGAACTTATTCATTGTTTTTATTATTACTTTCCAATAGTCACATGCATTTGAGAAGGGTATTTTGTTGTCTTGTGTGCAGGTACATAAGAGTTCAAGGATTGACCAAAAGATAATCTATGGATCTATCCACTTGCAAAGTATTCAACCGTTAGGATCTGGGTGAGTGCATCTTTCTATCTCTTTGAATTCGAGTTTGGTTGACTAGGTAGGAATTTAGAGTAGGACCTTCCATCGATCTGTTAATAGGTCGAACCCTAGCTATTAGGTGAGTTTTTTCCCGCAATAGAAATGGTGAGCATACTGGGGAATAGTAACTCATTGAATGATTCCTTGTAGGGTTCATGTTTTCCTTCAGTTCACAAATAGCTTTTGTTGGTATTTGTCATTTCTTGAACTTTTTGCTAGATCAAACTTGATGAGTATCCGGAAGAATTTGATTTTTCCTGCTCCTTTCACTCCTGTATATTGCCATACGTTGCTTGCTTTTTGCACAGTATCATATGTGCGTGCCTTTATTTTTGCACAGTAGCGTACATACACGTTTTGCTTGTGTACAAGTCACGTACATATGCTTTTTTTTTCGGTGTACAAGTCACATACAAGTGTGTGAGTATATGCAACTTTCATTCATAAAGTCACGTACATACATATATATACACTACTTTCCTTCAGAAAATTCGCATATATGACCTAGTAAAAAAAGGGGTAAAATTTTGCAACAAAATGATTTTTAGGTTTATCAGATCTAATGGGGATATGGGTCTTTCTTAGATTTTCCAAATTCTTATTGTTAAGCCTTCAAAATCCTCATTTAGTGGTTTTTTCATTATACCCTGAATGAAAAGGAAAAAAAATTAATATTGCATGAAATCATAGTTTTCTTCCAATTTATTTAGGAATCTTCTAGGTATTTTGATGCCCTTGGGAGTGTTTTCATATAAAAGAAAATATTAGATTGCCTTCATTAATTATCTCTCGTGAAAATCATAAATAATTGCTTGCTCCGATTACAATAATTTCCTTAAAAAGTTGCATCTTGCTTAGGTTTTGAAAGGTTATGCTTGATCCTTTTTCTTTTTGTAAGTTGTTTATGGTCAAGTATCTATTTCAAAGTATTAAGTGGTATTCTACATTTACAAGTGGTATCTTTGGTTTCTATTCCAGTCGGGAACATCATATTTTCACACTTCCACATCCCTATGAGTAACAATAGCCATTAAGAGTAACGCAACTAAAATGAACTAGACTTGTTTTTATTTTTTAGAAAACCAACATTAGTCTAGGTTCTAGGGCCTTGGTTGTAGGTTTGGAAAGTAAATTATTCAAGGCCATGTAAAATCAAATAAGATCTCACTAATTGAGTGCAAAAACCCATTAGTAGCAAAAGGCATTTGTTGGGAAAGCATGCCTAACACGTGCACAAGCACGAGGCGAGCTAGGCAGGAAAATGTGATTGTCCCATCATTGTTTTGTTTGGTGGGATATGCGAGTCTAGGATATCTAAGTTAAGTGACAATTCCTCGGGTTGAGACCATTTTTCATTGGAGTTTCAAGTCTAAGACTTGTGTCCTACATTCCCTGCCCATTCGTAGACACCCGACCTATAACTGTTCCGTTCAACTATCGAGTGCAAAGTGGTAGCCATAGTCGCTTGTCCCAGGTTTCACCCAAGTGACTGCAAGTGGGAAGTGCTTGTGGTACCTGAGATAGAAGCATAATCTCTGTCTCAATTCCCTAGGAGGGTTCTTATCTTCACGAGGGTACTTGCACCTCAGGTGATTGTTGTGTGAAGGTTACTGTAAATGTCTCGCATACCTTTTCTAGTTGGTCTTGGGACCTAATCATCCCAGGATGAATTTTGAAATTCCCATATCTAGCTCTTCATTGATTGAACTCAAGACCTAACCACCTTGGTTCGATTTCCGGGAGAGTGAGTTTGCTTGGTTATATATTATAGAGTTTTTTATAGGGAGTGTTGATTGTAATTTTTAACCCCTTAGAATGCCTTAGAGATTTCCCTTTTTAATTGAAAGATATGGCTATAGTTCTTGAGGAGACCAACCAAGGGACCCCTGTGCAAGGGGATCCTTGTGCTTTTTTAATAATTGGAGATGTTGGTGCTCCCTCGAGGGCCACCTTGAATCTTCCTAGATTCACCCTAGGGCTGTCAGTTTGGTTTTTTTCCACTCTGAGTGTTTCAAGTGCTCCTGATGGTTCTCAAGTAGGCATTGTATGTCATGAGAATCAAAACCCTTTTCCCTCTTTGCTAGTGACATGTTTTCCTCCTTCTACCTCATGTGGTGAATGTCTAGACAGTAGCAACCAACAATATAAAAGGAATAGAAATGGGAAGAATAAGAAGAAGATGTGAAGACAAGGGGGCATGCCACCATCCACAGCAAGTAATGTCGAGGGAAATTCCCCAGCCAATGTAAGTCATGCTAGGGGAAAGTCACCAATCACTGTAATTCATATCAGAGACAAGCAATTGGTCGTCGCAAGTCATGTTGGGGGAAAGAAAGGAGCCACTGCAAGTCATGTTGAGAGTATTGACTTTGCTGAGAAACCTAAATGAATAGGATGCAAGCCTAAGTTCCCTTGTAAGCTTTGCAAGGGATATCACCTTACTCCCTTGTGCTTTGTTAGTCTAGAAGTACAAAGAGCGTGGTCCTTATCTCAAGGATCTTTTTTATCCTAAGAAACCTATAGTTTCCCAGTAGCCCATTCAACCTTTGGTTGATCAAGTAGTCAAACTGATGTAATCTTCAGTTGATCCCACTCTTCCCTTGGCGAGTGACAAGATTCAAGTGGTTGAACTAATGCAATCTTCAACCAACCCCACTCTTCATTTGGAGAGTGATGTGGCCACTGCTCAAGTTTTCTTCACTACCAATTTAGAGATCTTTGGACAAGGGGGCACTCCATTCGCTTCGAATGAACCCTCATAAAGCTCTAGGGTTTCCTCCTTTGATTGGAATAGTCTAATTGGGCCTCAACTTACTTCTTTTGCACCCTTCCAAATAAGGGTTCAAGTTAAACACTAGAAAGTTTTTCAATGTATTGTAGATGAAGGAGCCTCTATTAGTATTTTATCTACATATGCTTGGAGAGGTTTCAGTTCTCCCAACCTTGTGTCTGCTTCCAACCAGAAGATGGATTTTGATAGAATAACTTGTGAACCTTTGGGGTTTCTTCCTCAATTCCTTATTACATTAGGTTAAAAGACTATCTTAGTCGATTTTGTGGTTATGGAGGGTTAATTAGACTTCAATATACTCCTTGTACATGATTATGTATATGCCATGAATGTTGTGGTATCTACGCTATTTCGTGTGATACATTTCCCTCACAATGGAAGCATTGCCACTATTGATTCTCCTCATTACTCGACTTTAGACCAAGCATCCCCTTTGTTTGTTCCTTGTGTTTTGGTAGACACTGCCCTCATATCCCTCATGTTAAAATGATAATGAGAAGAAGCCTCTATATTCATGCTCGCCTTATTGGAACTTGGTTTCATTAGTTGACAAGGTGATTCATCCAATGGGGGCATTGGATGCAGTTCTCCCCCATGTTGGTCCAAGTGAATGTTCTGACGTGTGTTATTTATGGGGTGACACCCTTCCCTCGGATGAAGCTCTCATATAGGTTGTAATAGAGTCTAACATTCCTTTGGATTTTTACATCCTTTCCAAATATCATCTCCCCAAATTGGACCCAGTTGCAATCAAATCCAACCCCGATTGATTGCCTTTTTAGTCTGATCCCACTATTTGTGGATCCTCATACGATGGCATTTTTTAGTCTTTGGATTATGCCACTGAGCTGCAAGTTGATGTTCTCAATGAGTATGATTATTTTAATAGATTCTTAGACTCTTGCAATGATGAGTTTATTCTTATAGGCTCTATTATTGCTTTCAACTTCACTCTTCCTCGTGAGTTTGATCTTATCAATTATAGGCCCTTGGGCCTTGACACTCTTGATTCTTCGCTGGTAGACTATGCCTTGGTAATGAATATTGTTGAAGACATTTAAGTTGAAAATACCCCTACCAAAGTGACCCAAATCAAATCTTTCTTTTTAGATTTTTTAGATATGATCATGATATTGTTGTTTCTTGGATGCATGATTTTAAGTTGGATTTGTGGTTTTTTAGGGATCATTCTTCGCACGTTGCTCGATCCGGTTAACTATTTTCGGAAACTTGCATATAGGTTTAGGCCTCCCCTCTGTTACGGTACATTTGAACTTGTTGCCACACGAATTTTCCATAGGGTTGAACTTGTTGGATATTGATGCGTCAACCATCTTTATCTACATTTTGCACCGGTCCAACAGAAGAGCCTACCTAACATGGGACATTGTAGTCAACACCCTCTTGTCATTTTTGTGCTCATGCTGAATTTTTCTCATAGGCTTGGGAGCCTTTTTAGTTTTACCATGATTTTGAGAAGAAGTTGCATGCCTCTCTTCTTCATTTATTTATATACATTCCCTATAAGGCTCCCATTTTTGCTCATTATGCATTTGCCTCTACTCACTACCACTTGCATAACTATGCCTAATCCCTCGCTGCAACTTTCATACTACCATTGCATTCATTATGTTGCTTGTCACTTGCATCCATTGCATTTGCATTCTGGACTGTATTCTTGGAATAAACATGTTGACGAGTGTCCACCCCTTGCCTAGCACCCTTTTTGCATTTTGTTTTGCATATGTATGTTCCATGCACTTGGAACATAGTTGCATGCCTTGCGACACTCGTTTCTTCCATTGTATTATAGAATTATTTTATTCTTTTTTCAGGCTTTATAATATAAAAAAGACACAAAAAAATCAAATATTTATAAAAAAGAGAGGGGGGGAAGAATTTTGATCTTATAAGAATGTCTTGAGCAGCACAATCATGATGCCTTTGAACAAATCACTTGTGTCATGTTTGTCTTTACAAACTAGATTGTAGTATTGGCCTTAGAAGTTGAACCTTGATTTGAGTCTAGAACTCCTCCAATTGGTTACTCTTCCAACCACTATGGATCAGTCTTCAATGCCTTATGCATTGTTGACTTTATATCATTGTCTTATCTATGGGTCTCTGTTGATGCTCAAGTCACATCATGTGTCATGTTTTTGTTCAAAGGAAGTTTAAACCTGATTCAACTATTCCTTAGATTCCTTGACTTTGCATGTCGGCCTTCCTTGTTGTCAAATTATTCTCAGTATCATCTCATCCAGTGTTTGGACTCGTTCTAGTGTCGAAGGTCCCCATTGAATTCTCAGTAGCAAGTCTCTTCTCATTGACTATGACACATTTCTCTGAGGAGATGACCTAGAGTCGATAACACCTTGGCCTTACTTACATTATTGGTAGGGTACCTCATGCTCAATAGATAACACCTCATAATTGGTCTCTGACTGAGCGGTTTCCCATTATGTTTGACTACAAAGCCTTTATTCACATTTTGGGATTCGTGATGTACCTTGGATTCCATTTTCATCATTGGTGGAAGTCCTCACCTCTCTCAATAATGTTCATCATTGGTTGTTTCTCAAGAAGTCTTTTTTATGTACTATTCACATTTGGTGCATGCAAGAGACGTACTCAGTGGTATGTTCCCGCAAAACTTTGTTCGAGACCTTTCCAAAAATAAATAATATCCTGATATCTACTCATGTTGGATGATGGGGGATTCCTTAATGCCTCCCTTCCAATGAATATCTTTCCATCAACATCAAAACATCTTGATCTAGGAATGAGGTTTAGAGATTTTTAGTACCTTGCAACTTGTAGTCATCAGTGGCAAGTTTCCTTACTATTGACAATGGGAATTCATCAATGTCCCCTTATTGATATATTTTACAAGTGTTCGATGACATCTCATCTATTCACACATGTTAGGATGTACTAAGTACCTTGACTCACATTATCATCATTGGTGGGTTGTCTAGCATCTGTTAACGATTTACATCAATGACTGGTAATCAAACAGTTTTTCTCATGTTCAACCTCAACTCATTTATTCACATGGTATGAACACGTACATCTCAATGGTTTGGATGGAAGATCTTAAGTTCCAGTAGTATCCTTACATTTGTTATTGCCTGAGTTGCGCAAGACTGTACCGTGCCTCAATAACATTGGTACCACATAGAGAACCAACGTACACTTAGTTCTAGTTGTTCTCATATTTATATACTAAGACATAGATCCATTGTGTATCTATTCGTAGCTATGATCTACTTTTGACATGGAACCATTGTGTATCTTTTTCTTGGCCATCGTTCAACATTGTCAATTCATATTGCATGGATATGCAATGTATTTGATTTGGAAGCCATGGTTTTTTTCACCTGAGAATGGGTATACCCCTCTTGGGAAGAGAATGTTATGATCCTTGATTTTTAGTTGTAGGTAGCTGTCCTAAGCCAAGCTTGGGAAATTCTACTCGGGTCCACTGATCAAGATCCCAATTGATTTATAATGCATTTCGACCATATGATTCTCCTTTGACCTCATACTTTAAGGGGGCAGATGTTATAGAATTTTATTACTGATTCATGCTAGAAAAAACGCCGCATCCCTCTTACACAACAAAATGTGGGAAAAATCCTTCAAAAATCCCATTTTTGGCTTGTACACATGGGTTGTCAGTTAGAAACACACATATATGCGTGTTACCCTTTAGCAACATGCGTACACCAATGTAAAAATTGAAAAAATAAAAATATGTGGAATCCCACATGTGTTCCGAGTGGTTGAAAGTCGTTTCTAGTCCACATGGACTCAATTATACCCAACTCGACCCCCTAAACTACCTCTCTCAAATATAAAACAAGCCCCAATATGAAGGGGGGTGACCATATGCCAATGAAGTAATTACATGACGGAGAAATTGAATTAGAGTTGCCTCAAGGTTTTTATAGCATCCTTCCCCTCAGTTTCCTATATATGTTGAGTTCACCTTTCTCCCTAGAGTGAGCGAGGATAATCCTATTTAATCCCTTTTACTCCTAGTTTGGGGAAGATCATGGAAGAAGATCTATCAGTGGCCCAGGCACGAAGAATCCATATTAGTGATGGAGGCACCACACTGAAAATTCATGCATATCTTTCTTATGTGTTGTCTCTTGATTAATATATGAGATCACTCTTATTTCCCTCCCACAAAACATTTATGTTCTTGAGATGGTTTATGTGCATAAGATGTTTTGTGGATTGAATTGATATTGATCTATGGAAATCAACTTACTTTGGTTAACCAAGAACTTATTCATTGTTTTTATTATTACTTTCCAATAGTCAAAGGAATTTGAGAAGGGTCTTTGGTTGTCTTGTGTGCAGGTATATAAGATTTCTAGGACTGATTGAAAGATAAGCTTTTGAGCCATCCACTCACAATGTATTCAACTGCTAGGATCCATCTGAGTGCATCTTTCTATCTATTTGAATTCAAGTTTGGTTGACTAAGTAGGAATTTAGAGTAGGATCTTCCCTCGATTTGTTGATATCCCGAACCCTAGCTATTAGGTGAGTTTTTTCCCGCAACAGGGGCTCATTGGAGAGATTTAGTGCCCAAAGATATAGTTTGAATTGGTTTTTTGGGACTATGTAAACTTGGTATATGGTACAGTTGAAGGTTTTTTAAGGACTATAACGTGAGTTTTTTTAGTGAGTGCCTTTACAAGGCTTATGTGCTCAGATTCTGATATTGTTGGGAAGGGTTATATTTTGTTGGAGCTCTTTTCTTTTTTCATGGACAAAAAAGAGAAACGCTTCAACCCAACATTTCTTACACAACAATGAAAAAAACACAGTTTCCTTTAGCCATTGTAAGTAAATTTAGGCCATTTGAATCTTCCATGCTAAAAAGTTAGTTGCCCTTGGACACTAAAAAGGATGTAGTTACATTTGAGCCCTAATTCACATCAACTCAAAACCATTAATCAAATTATTGTAATGATAAAATATCACTATCAAGTCAATTAGGTCTAGCTCAAGTGGTTGAGAAGAGGAATGTTATCCTCTCCACCTAGGTTAAATCTCGCTTATGAAATATTCACTCTTTATGAATCAATTGTTGATTGGGCTCTTCATGAGCCATTTGTTAAAATGTAGGCAAGTTACCAACAATCTTAATATATTGATTACATGTTTGAGGGTGGGACAAATTGTATTCCAAGAAGAGAAAAAAATCATTACAATAATAATAATCACAATTAAATTTTTAATATGTATGTATGCATGTATGTATGTATTTTATTGGGCTCGAGTCCAAGTTGAAATATATTTTAACTTTTTACTTAAGGCTAACATAATTTGATTTATTTCAATTCTATGTGTCAACTTTACATTGAGCACTAAATTACACATCTCCTTCATATTGCGTTATATAAAATGCCTCTTAATGCAATACATATAAAGTTCAATTCTAATTAGTATAATTATAATTTGTTTATTGATTACAAATTTAATAGTGATTATTATGATGATGATGATTATTTTCCTCTTCTTGGAATACATTTTGTCCCACCCTCAAGCGTGTAAGCAAGAATGAGATTGTCAATAACTTGCCAACATATTTAACAAATGGCTCATTTTTTATTCCTTGGAAAATAAGTCGTATTCTATTAAAAAGAAACATAACACATTGATCAGAGACATGATGGCCTTACAAGTGCATAAGCACAATGATAACACTCCTCAAAAGATTAAGAAGGGTCGTAAACACCCTTTAAATCTCTATTACAGGGCATCAAATTTATGTGTTGAGCTCATAAAACCTCTAATATAAAATGCACAAATAAGCATAGCTTAGAGAGCATGTTTGGTGCAAGAACTATCATTTAAATCCTTGTTATAGGGCCACACAACTGTGCATTAATCACCACTGCTCAGAAAGCACATAAAAACAAAGAAAAACAAACTACTCAAATGAGCTAAAAAAGATGAAAAGAAGCCGTTGATATAATCCATGTGAAAAGAGCAAGTTTGAAATCTAGCAAGGAAACATGGCAATGGAGCAGTGGTTATCTCGCTAGATATGTCACATCCCCATCTTGACCCTATTGCATTAAAATGTAAATGATGTAATATTGTTATAAAATCATGGTGAGGCGCTCAAGGCCAAAGCCCCGCCATTGATTTATTGATGCATATGGTTTGCATGCTAGCCAGGCACATTGGAATTCAAACATCATGTAAATATGCATTTTAATAAAATACCCACAACTAGCTATGCAATGCAACAAGAGATGGGGGCATGATTTTACAAGGAATTGGGAGGGAAAACATTCAAACCATTGGAACCAATCAAGTCAAGCCAAGTGTCAATGAGAGAACCCATCAAACCCTCAACTACCCATGTTCACTTTTGTACCCAATCATTGATTTCTCCCAAGAGTTGGTTGAGGTAGTTAATGCCTTGGGGAATGGGAGGTATGGCTGTCCAAATTCGGGTATGGGCAAGCCACCCTTCATGGAAAATCGCGTTTTGCTTCTTGGGCAAGAAAAGAGCCATGAATTGTTCCCCAAGCCATTATCCACCAACCAGTTTCTCTCCCTCACGAGTTTGGAGCCACCTGGGCGTTTTACAGCCATGTTTGTCTGTGTTTTCCTTCATTCTCAGTTGGGAGAAGGGCGCTTTTGTGTTGTATACCAGTGGGGAAGAAGGGGAATTGAATTGGGGTTCCATAGAGACCGTTTTGGTTGTTAAATGCGTAGATAGTTGGGGGGGGGATTAATTTCCTCCCTGGGAATGTTTTCCCCATCCCACAATTCGTTTTTGGCTGGAAACGATTTGGGGAAAGCCCATGGCCATCCCGTTGGTAAATCCATTGTTTTGGCTTGAGCTTGAGTGCAAGCATCCAGGGTTCAAATGTAGCTTGATAAAACCCAACTGTGGACTGGCTTGGCTCAAATGAAATGATTAATTGGTTGTGAATGATCTTGAATGTCCACTTTTCCTTGTAAGAATCATTCCCAGCTCGGGGGGTGGCAGTTGTGTTGAGAGAATTGATGAACACAACTGGCCTATGGTTGGGTGGAACGTTGCAACGACATAGCTAGTTGCTTGAGACCATTTCAACATAAAGATAAGTGTTTCTCTGTCTATGTGTTTTACTTCTGCAATGTTTAATTTTATGACTATATTGATATGTTGGATGAGCATGAATTGTGTGTGGATGTTGTTTTAATTCCGTCGTGCATACTTGCTTGATTTGCATCTGCACACTCTTGTTTTTAATTGTATGAATCTAACGAATGGGATGAGTTTATGTAAACGCCCCATAAATTGGCATCATGTTCCCTTCCTTGCCTTGGATAGATGGGAGGGGATGTGACAAGATAACACATTGTAAGTTCTCAGAGAGGCAGGTGTCTGCCAGTCTACCGTCACAAGAAACGGGATTCCACCAATGATTGGTGCCGCCATAGGAAAACCCATCCACATCATAGGATAACAAAGGGATCCACCACCAACTACTGCCATGACACCAGTCCACCTCTTCATATAAGGTTCCCCAACCGCAAATTTGGAAGGACCACCGAGCCACAGGATCGCTGCCGCACACATGAAGCTGTCACCACACCACTGGAACGCCACCCCACCATATTATGTCACCATTTCCTCATAGGACCACCTCAACTTCCATAGACCACCGAGACCACACAAGACAACCGCCTCACCACACAATACCATTGCCACTCCAAAGGGCCACCTTCGCGCCAAGGGGAGCCTCCACCACGCTTTAGGATACACCACCCCCAAAATGCTCATTCATCTAACCTATAAAAATTGTTGCTCAGAGGAGAAGGGGGAGGGTGGCTAGGGAAGGGAACCTAGCTGCCTGGATCATTTTCAAAGGATGACTCTCAAAACCTAGGTTTAGTTGCATAGCTTTCAAATGTTATCCACTAATATGGATATTAATATCAACAAATGGCTCATGAAAATCCCAATCGACAATTGATTCACAAAGAATGAATATATATAAAAGACATCCAAAAAAAATGAGGATAGACTTGCTTACGAACAACATCCATTTGCTTGCAATGCTCACACCCTAACAGAAACCCTAGTTCGAGAAAGTCGTGGGTTGAGGTGGGACATTGAAATGAGGAATAGAGTATCGATTAAAATTATTGGGAGGAGAAAATGATTTCACATATCCCTTTTCTCTAGATATATATATGTATATATATGGTTAGTTCCCATTGCTATCATGCTTCTAGTTTACGGATGGTGCGTTTTTTCAACTCGAACCTTGAACTACTTGTGCATTGTTCTCTTTCTTTTTTTATTGCAGAAGAAATTTAGGTCACAAAATCCTTGTTAGGGTTTCCATAGTATTGATTTGTAAATTAGAATCCGATGGTTTTGTCCAACACACTATGAGGAAAAATTTCAAATACTCCAAAGCATGTCGAGTTGGCTAGATCAAATCCCTCCCCATCGAGTTTGCATGATGAAGCCAAAACTAGTTGATTCTCTAGATCCTTGTGACAGTTTTGAAATTTGGTGTTCTCCTGACGTGAATGATAATCTTAGTCTCGTGAAGGAATATTTCACAAAGGAAAACCTCTTGTGGTATTCTCTCTCAGAGTTGGACAATAAAAAGGTAGGCGGATGAGGGTCAAGGCCTAACAATAATAGTTATGATAATTCAAAGACAAAGTACAAGACAACAACTAGTGGATCAATTGAAAGTGAAAAGGTCTACTTTTTTGCCAAAATGGAGATCAGGTGGGTTGCACAGTAACATTTATGATCATTCAAATACAAATTATAAGACAATAACTAGTATATCAACTGAAAGTGAAAATGTTTACATTTTTTGTCAAAATGGAGATTAGGAGGGATGCACATATAACCATTATGTTAAACCTTGATGTAATGTACCCAAACTGACTTAGGCACATTAACTCAAAACTTTTTAAAACTCAAACACATCGAAGATGGGATAAATACAAAAACTAACTAGTTTGGCTAGAAATCAAAGGTTGAACCCCAAACACCATTAGACTCTCCCAAATTTTCCCAATATGGAATTCAGGACCTGTTATAGCTCAAGGACATTCTACAGCAGCCTAAACAGACTCCCAACTTTGACAACTACATATTCTATGGGTGCATCACGCCTGGGTAGACTCCTTGGGATAAACCCAAGGCTTCAAGGCAATTTCCCCAGGACTTCTATTGAAACCCGATGGATTCCAGTGTATATTTGGAAGTGGTTGGCCTGTATCTACACCAATATGCTATGAAAACATTGATACAAAGTTTTGGAATCAGTTTGACAAGGTTTTGGAGGCCAGAAAGACAAGTGCGCTACTTAGGACTGCTCAACTAGTTAATTTCCAAACTAATCCAAATGACCCTAGAGGGTCACGAATTTCAAAACTAAATCTTGGGATGACTTCATCAGAGACTTAACAACCTGCAACAACTCATAGAATAGGATTTGGACACATAGAAGATAGTTAATTACATTTATACTGAAACTAGTCAAATATAGCATCAAACAAGCATATGAGAGAATAACCATTGAAAAGAGATATATAATTTGTAGAATAAGAAGAAATATAATAACATTAATTTGCATAGGAGTACATTAACATTGCATAGATTAAAATGCAACAACATCACTCATGAAATCACTCTCCTGATTGGAAAAATACACAGGATTGCAGAAGGCACACTACAATCAATTGATTCTTCACATTGTTGGATCAATGATTCGCTTGACATGAAGTGGAATGATCAAGTATGGGTGGACATATGTTGAGAATTCATGGCTTCCTTAGAAATTACAAATCACAAGAGATATTGACATTGTAGGAGCCACAATATATCATAATATTTAAGAAGAAGAGAAGATAGAAGGTTGCTCTGGAGGTGAATTCTTCTTCTCAATTCTTAAACTCTCAAGCAACGATTCGACCCAAGCTTGAGATCAGATCTGGAAATGAAATTAAATACATGCAATAATTCAATGAGAGAGGTTTAATTGCTTCTTCCTCAAACTCTAGTTGATTCTTCAACTAGATTGGTGACAGTAGGGGCACATCTCCTAACTGGTGACAAGGGGCACATCTCCCAAGTCTATATAAGTTCAGAGCTCTCCAATTTGTATATCAACACTGAAAAAAGATGTGAATGTATGCACACCACCTTATTTTATAATCTTGTTGTCTTATTGGACAATATTAGATGCATTGTACTTGGTCCTCTAGCTCATATTTGTGCCCTCCTTAGCCTAATTAGAACTGGCAGCTTTATGTGACTTCCCTTGCTTTTAGTTTGCTTTTTCCTTGCTTTCTACTTTTCTCTGCTTTACCACTTTTCCTGCCACTTTCCTACTTTTCTCCGCTTCACTTCTTTTCCTGTCACTTTCCTTCTTTTCTTTGCTTTCCTTCTTTTCCTGCCACTTTCCTGCTTTTCTTTGCTTTCCTTCTTTTCTTCCACCTTCCTACTTTTCAATGCTTCCTTCTTTTCACCGCTTTCTTCCAAATTCTATTTGGAACAACTTATGAGGTCCACCTAATCCTTATGCGCCTTCTTGGGCCACTTAGGCAATTACAACTCATATAACAATCATTAATAATTAAACATTTACAACCATGGGCTCTATTCTTCTCCAATGTTTAATTTAATTGAACTAAATAATTGTAAACCAAAATTAATCCCTAACCAAATTCATTCAATTTCCTGCCTGAACCCATAGGGATTGGATGGGTTAGAGGGATGACCAGGAATCCCCTAAAATGGGGACATTACAATCATCCCCTCCCAAGATTGCTTGTCCTCAAGCAAATGAAAAGCATGGGTGATGAAAACTTGAGCAATGCCTCCAAAATGCTGCTGCACAACTGCCTCAAGATTCCTATGAATCAAATAGTGCGTCTCACGGGGCTGCAACAACTTGCTCTCATAAGCAATGAAATGTCCATTCTTCACTAAATCCATTCTTGTGCCTACTCCCAAAGCTTCATTCTCAAGCACAAGTGATGAAGCAAAATTTAGGGAGGCAAACATGGGGCAACACATCACCACTTCTTCATTCTTTTGAGAAATTTCCTCGAGTTCTCATCCCAACAGGAAGCTCCTCTCCTAACTTGGGCAGCCATATTTGTCATCAAATGGAGAGATCCTCTACAAGGTGCATCACACCCAATGGCTCTACTTAGCTTGGTCACATTTTTAGAAAAGGGCCAAACAAAGGTATGCCAAATCCTCTTCATGTAGGCACCCACTTTTCCTTACTCAAGCATAAGATCAAGATATATTATCCTAATCCTTACAACTTCACATTCAATCAATTTATCATACACTGAATGTTTTACCCGAGTGTACCATGCAACTTCCCAATTGAGACAATGCCTCTCCGACATCCTACAATGAATCATAGATCTATCAAAGGAAGAAAATACAACCTCACCAAGCTGCTTGTTGTATGTTCTCCCCATGTAAGGATGTGAAGCAATGGGTGCATGAATTAAGTCAATGGTCATGAATAGAAATCCATAGTTTCCACATTGAAAACCAAGAGTTGTTTCCTATAGAAATTCTTCTCTCATCCAAATTTGATGATGATCAAAGTGGAGATGATCAAACTTGGAGAAGATCTTGTTCCCAAGCAATTCACTTCCTTTCTAGATCATAGCGACTTTGGATGAAATTGGTTCCAAAGTAGGTCTTGTGATACTTGTTGTAGAATATGCCTCGGTATGCCTTTCACTTTCACCATTGGGCCTCTTGTCATGCTTGTATGATAGAGTGAATCTTTGTTGAGCCATTACCCCCTTTTTAAGGGAGTCGTTGGTAAGGAGAAAATCTTGGGAATCCCACATAACCTCCTTCCTTGGGGATGATCTTGGAGTTGAATGGATAACTTCATTCACGTTATCATTCTACTCATCTTGGATCTAGTCATTTAATGACTCACATGCAAATTGAATTTTAGAAGACTCCACCACTAGTTGAACCTTCCAATCAAATGGATCTTCTATTAAAGGAATAAATGCACATGCTACTACCTTCTTTTCCTCTTCCTTGTATGCAAAAACAAAATTATGGGCTTGGAACTTACATACCCATTCAAGTAGGTGTCCATCTTCTTTGTCTGGTGGTCTACCAGGGGGAAGGTTGCCGAAAACCTTCTCATTCCATCCTCCTCTATAGCACATAGTGTCAACACATAGAGTCTTGTGAAGACTCCCAAACCATTTAGCAGGAACATAGTGTGTCCATTCAACATAAGGTTTCATATGTAGGAAACTCATCCATTGCTCCATATGAATAGACTTGTGGAAAAGAAAGTTGGCTTGCCCTCCAGGATCCCATTGATCATGTTGCATTCCTCCCAACATATTGGTCACTTGGAGCAACTTTTCACTCCAAAGGATACCAGGATCACATAGCCATAATGGAAGTTCATCACTTCCAAATCATTTGGAGGTCTTTGTCATTTGATCCAACAATGTTTGGATTTCTTCTTGTACAAGCTGATTGCTTGCATGCTCTGTTGTCTCCAACATGCTTTGTATGCAAGAGGATTTTCTCTTGAATGGTAGTTCCAAATATTCCATGTACTTGCACACCTAATCCATGGATGTACGTGTACTAAAAGTATCCAAGGGATTCCATACAGACCCTTTTTTCTGTTCACATGGTAAGGCAATGCCAGTAAAATAAAATAAAAATTCATAGAAGCAAAATGAATCTTTACCTCGATGAATCTACATCCTTGCTATGTATCTATCCACCCAACCCATGGATGAATAAACACTTTGGGACGTTGATCCATGTGAAATGTAATCATACATCTTCTTCAAGCCTAAGTATTCTTTCCATATAGGAAGCTCACGAGGTCTCTCTTTCAAGGCATGCATGTCAAACAATTCCCTGCAGATGCAAGCAAGATTTGTGCATCCTTGGGCCTCCATCTCAGTGATGTACTTGTCTACCCAATCCTTGGATAAACAAATACCTTGGCTTGTAGACTCAAATGGTATGTCCCCATCTATTTCTCCCATAGCTAAGTCCTTCTCTACACCCTTCTGCATACCAACAAGCACTTGGCCAAAATCTTCTACATATTTGTTCTTCTTAAGCACTTGCAAATCTGAATTTTCCTCATGTTCAACTCTCACATGAGGTTCCTCCATCAAATCCACTATGTCACATACCATGTGCAAATGAATATCTTCCATGCCAGATGGAGGGTGTGATGAACTCAACTCCTTCAAAGTTGATCATTCTGCATTCTTGATTCTTGAAGGGCCCTCCATGTGCTCTTCAATGAATCATTGGTGGCCTCCAACTCACTACTTATCCTTTCTGATTCTTCTTCTTCCTCCTTGAGCGCACTATGGTACATTTCAACCACCAGGAGGAGATGATCTCTATCTAAAAGTAAGTTCATGTAACTCTCTTTCATCTTGACCACTGCTTCTTTGAGTGCTATGAACTCTTCCAAAAAGGCTTCCCCTTACAACTCTCCTCCTGAAGCTTTCCAACAACATCTTGTCACCAAATTATTGGTGTCAATAAAGTTCTTCATGGCTTCCATAAGCTTCTCTTGTTCTCCTTCAATGATACACTCAAATGATGTGGCTCACAAAGAAGATCCTCCACCAAGGTCACTTCTTCCAATGGTTGGCACCTAAGTTCATATTGCTTGTGGCATAGATCCATAGTACATGTTTCATTCTTGACATGCAAGTCATCATTATTGTCTTTAGGTGTTTCTGATTTCATGATATCCTCTTGGTACATTGAGGCTTCTTCATCGTGAGAGACATGAGGATCTCCATCATGAGTAGGCTCCACCATGATACTAGTTGCACTTTCTTCACAGATATTTGAAGTAGAGCATTTTGATGGTAAAACTTCGTTCTGTTGCAACATCTGCTCCACTTCTCTGCACACATTCTCGACAATATGTGCTACCCTTCTTTGATGTGTGATGCAATAGGCATTTATGTTAAAAAATAATCATTCCACCTTGAAAGTGCAGAAGTCTTGGAAAGGTAGGACTTCCTGCATCTCTTTCTTGAATGTTTTGTATTCTCAAAAGTAGTCAAAAGGGTTAACTCCCAATGGTTGTCCTCCAAAAACACTCTGCCATCAACAATACTCAACATTGGTGGTTCGCCCCTTATATCTGTTTATGGAAAATTCGCCAGTGCGGACACTAACCGATCTCCCTACTCCGAATGGTTCAGATCTAGAACAAAAACAATACATAATACATAGATCTTTCCTAGATTAACCAAATTGCAAAAGGTATGAAGGAATGGCTTACCTTATGATTGTAGTGTTACCTCCTTGCTTGATGTAGCTCCTGATATTTAGCTGCAAGACAATGCACAAACAAGTGGAGACATACAAATACTAATGATATGCAATATGGATTAGTCTAAACTAGTAGTCAAAGAAACCAATTATAAAGATCTTAATACAACAAGACTTTATGGAAAGAATCCGTAGTCAAAGAAACCAATTCTAAAGCTATTAATACAACAAGAATTTATGAACTTCTTCCAAATGGTCCTAGCCTCAAAGATCCAAGATTTTGCCTCCTAATGGATGAAAGGGAAAAAGCTTCAGCAGAATTTCACCAGCGTTTAATTGCTCTCTCTTTCTCCTCCTTAACTATGAAGAGAGGGTTTGTATATACATGCCTAAAGGGATAGAAGAGGTTGAGTATTTGTGGGATAAGTTCAATGAATCATCCCAAAAATTAAGGGGATCGAATGCCACCTTTCCTAGTTCATAGGGATAAGCCTCCACGAAGCCATGGGTTCTAGAAGGCGCTCAAAGCTTCTCTTTTTCCTTTTAAACTAACAGTGCTGCACTTTGTCCATAGGCAACTCGCGTCTTTGAGGAGTGACACACCTTGTCCAAAGGCATAAGGTGTCACTGATGCGTTTTGTCAATGTGCAAAGCGCGTCACCATGAGTTTGACGCACTTTTTCAACGTGCAAGGTGCATAGGGGTGACAACAAAGGGAAAAAGGAATAACCACAAATCTTCTTTCAATCAATTGGCCTAAGTGCTTTAGGAATCAAGACAAATGAAGGACACGCAACTCATGATGACGAGACTTTGGTGTAGCATAATTCCCCTCAAAGCATGAAGCTATCAAAATAGGATAGGTGAGGTGCTTTGATATACGAAAACTCGAGGCAAGGACCATCGGATGAAGTGTCGAACAAAGACTTCTGCAGTGCAACTAACTGCTATGAATATTTAATTAATATTATTATTTATATATTAAATAGATTATTAGGTTAATAAGCGAAAGGGTGTAACCCTTCGCTATTCTTGCTCAAGCCCTATAAAGGCGAGCTTATTGTAACTTTATCATCATCAATCAATATATTATTATCATTTATCTCAAATATGGAAGACGGTCTCGCTTCTTAACCCTTAACCGAACACGGTTAACTAAGTGAACGGATACGTTCACTGCATTTGGTATCAGAGCTCGGTTTCGGCTCTCCCTTCAAAGCCAACCGGATACGGTTGTTGCTGAGCACGGTTTCAACTCACATTAGTTCAACTCTACTCTACACACACGGTTTCAGCTACATCCTACTCTCCAAGCTGCTGTTCAGCCATCCTTCCCCTTCTTCGCTGCCACCCCCTCCTTCCACTGCTCATCCCACACTCTCCCATTCTCCCAGCCTTCTCTCCCTCCGCCACCGCACTTCACATTTCCCTGTCGCGTCTCTCCCCATGCGCAACCTCTCCACGCTGCTGCTCTCATCCATCAGCGTCCTCCAGCCACCCCCACTCCACTGCCTACATGCTCCACCACCAATCCACCACCTCCGCGCTGCTCTTCACTTCCATTCACCCATTCGTCCACATCCACTCCACGCCTTGCAAACACTGCACACTCCCCTCCACGCTGCACATGCCCTTCAAACACTGCACACTCCCCTCTCACGCCCCAGTCTCCTCGTCAACACTCCCCTCTCATGCCCTAGTCTCCACCTCCGCGACCAGTTCCTCGTTCCCACCAATCGCACGCCCTTCAAGCGCTGCATACTCCCCTCTCACGCCCCAGTCTCCTCGTCACACTCCCCTCTCACGCCCCAGTCTCCACCTCCGCGCTGCCACCACTTCTACCACAACATCTCTCCACCTGCACGCCCACGCCATCCTCCATTATCCAACCTGCTATCCATTCCGCCATCATCTCCCGCCATCTCCCGCCACTCCGAGCGACCTGCACCAATCAAACAAAAAAAAGTTAATATAAAAAATAAAATAAAAAAAATTTATTATTATATTTTTTTATATATAATAAATTTTTATTATAATTTAAATAATAATTATTGTATTATTATTTTTAATATATATAGTAAATTATTATTATAATTTAATAATATTTATTGTATTATTTAATCCCTAACCCTAACTCTTATCCTTACTCCAAGATTGATTCCAAATATTCACCTCCCCACACGAGGTCAAGAACCATGGCTGAGTTACGAGACCGACTAGAAAAATTAGAAAAAGACCAAATTAGAGATTTAAAAATCGTCAAAGGTCTAAACTCCAGAATGGACAAACTTGAGAAAATGTTTCAAGAAGATTTAAAGGAAGAGATGAAAAATAACAATGCCGTGCTTAAAAAAGAAATCAAAGATGAAGTTGTTCTGGTACTAGAAAGAAGGTTGAGTGAAAAATTTGACACTCTGAACGAAAAACAAAAAGACTTGGATGACAAAATGAGTGCTATGACTCAAAACATAAACACCATAACCCAGAACTTGAGCACCATGACGTAGAACCATAATATATTAATGGAGGTGTTACAAAGACTAACGCCCAAGACAGACCAAGTCAGCAGTCCAGACATGCTAGATGCCTCATTTCATATTTTCACATAGGAAGCACTTGCCAAGAATCAAGAAGAATTGCAAAAAGAAATAAAGATTAACAATGCGACGCTTAAGCAAGAGATAGAAACAAAAGTACTGCCATATATGGAGGCACGATTAAACAACCAAATAGAAGCTATTAGTAAGATAGTAGAGAGTAAAAAAGATAAAAATCACCGCCAACAATGAAGCAGTTCAAATATGTCACTTACATCGTTCAGTAGTTCCAATCCACCATCAAACCATAAAGCAAAAGGGAATCAATATCACCCTTACATAGTGTACCCACCTAAGGCAAAAATAGAGTTGTCGAAATACAATGGAAGTGAAGACCAATGTGTTGCTTGGCTAAACAAAGCAGAAGAATACTTCGACATTTACAATATTCAATCTGACGAGAAGAAGGTGAAATATGCGTCAATGCATATGGAAAGGTACGCCTATAATTGGTACTTATGGTGGAAGAGAGACAATTTTTCCTACACCTGGAACTTGTTCAAAAATTATTTTTTTAATAGGTTTCAAGGAATCAAGGAAGATGAATTTTTCAGTAAACTTATGAGATTACAACAAGTTGGAAGTGTTGAGGAATTCACACATCAGTGGGAATCGTTGTCGACACGAGTATTTGGGTTGTCTGACAAGCAAAGACTCGAAACCTATTTAGGAGGTCTTAAACCATACCTCCAAAAAGAGTTAAAGTTACACGACATACCTAACGTAGAGGTAGCAAGACATAAAGCAAAAGCCGCAGAACGCAAACTGGAAGGAATAAAAACAAGAGGCGACAACCATTATCGACAAGAAAAAGAGACACAATGTAGGTACTGTGAAGATACGTGGTCACCCGGCCATCAATGCCACAAACCTCAATCATATGCCTATGAAATGGAAAATAGATCAAAGTCATCTAACAATTACTCTGATAATAGAAAAAAGAAGAAAAACATATGTCGTCGATGCGGTGATGATTGGATCCCAGGCCGTAAATGTAGGAACAATCAGACAATACAGTGCAAAATCATCAATGGAAAGGAAGTGCAAGTCTCTACACAAGAAATCACGTCCGATTCTAATACCGACACTGAATCTGAATGAAGGACGACATTAGGAAAATACTCAAGCTTTGAGGACAAAGCTTTCGGGGAAGGCAATGCTATGAATATTTAATTAATATTATTATTTATATATTAAATAGATTATTAGGTTAATAAGCGAAAGGGTGTAACCCTTCGCTATTCTTGCTCAAGCCCTATAAAGGCGAGCTTATTGTAACTTTATCATCATCAATCAATATATCATTATCATTTATCTCAAATATGGAAGACGATCTCGCTTCTTAACCCTTAACCGGACACGGTTAACTGAGTGAATGGATACGTTCACTGCACTAACTCTGAGATAAATGTCTCAAATGACTCATAACATATATGTCGACCAATACATTGCAGATCCATGTTAGTATTGACTGACTGGACACAATCATGGCTACTGAATACAAGCATAGATCCATGATGAGATAATTACACAACCACGAACAATACAAAAGTGGATCCGTGTAATATGACTAAAAACATATCAATCACAGCCTGGGTAAGATACATAAGTTAACCTAGGGTCTTCAACCCAAACCCATAAATGATACGAATCTAACCATGTGATTACAATGTGTTGAAGTCGAACATGGTAGAAACTGATGAGTCCAAGATACAGGTATCTAATAGCCTTTTTCCCCACAACAAAAGCACAAGAAAGGGTGAAGAAATACACTTGTTTTGTGGGAGAAATGATTTACCTTGATTATTTAATGAAGTTGTTTTAAAGATTATTATTGTATGTTTGAATGCATGTTCAATAAACTAATTTTTATTTTTTTTTCCCCAGAAAAAAGCGTAATTTTATTTCAGCAGAGGTGAACAAAATTACATTCTGTATATGCATAAATGCACGCGGTTTTCCATTGAAGGACAAAACAGTACAATAATGAGTAGGATCTTCAGTACATCAGTCCGGTGTGTTCATCATCACCAAAAATAAGGCCATAATAGAAAAAACAAAAAAACATAAATAGTTTTGGTGGCTCCCCGAGCCTCTTGATTTACCAAAAAGAAACTTTAAAGAGTAAATATAAGTCTTCTAACTGTTGTCACCACAAAAAAGTAGAATCTGTTCCAAAAAATATAGTATCATCACTACTATTCCTGTAATGCCAGTTCATCAATGAAAGGTCTATGATAGTACTCATATAGAGTCCCATTTCGGTATTCATTTACTTTCCACATCCCCATTGCCAGGTCCCTGCCAATCTTAGAAGCCTTGTCCGCCTCCTTGTTGTTCTCCCTGAAAACATGTCTGCAAGAAAAATGTAAAAATGAAAGCTTTAGTTCCAGGATGTCCTGAAGTATGTTTGCAAGTCTAAGGTCCCTGCATTGTTGGGTGCCAAGTGTCCAATTTGTGAAATTCATTGAATCTCCATACACATTTAGTTGTTGACAACCAGTCTCCATGGCGAAAATGAGAAGAAGCTTTAGGCTCATGAGTTCAGCAAAATTGTTCCCACCCTCCCCCAGACCCCAAAAAAGATGATAAGAGTGGGTTAAGGAAAGATGTAGAACAACCCCACCCCCACAGGAGGTGTTCTCCTGAGCAGAACCATCATAGAAACCCCATGGAATCGAGTGGTCGATGTCCAGAGCAAGAACATTTCTTTGTTTCGCGACTTTTATATGATGAGGGTAGGCCTTTATGAAGCCACATATTTGTATGCCTGTGATCGCCGGTGTACAAGTTTTTTCTTTGAAGATCATGTCGTTCCATGCCAGCCAAATTCCCCATGCCACCATTAGTGGAAGGTTTCTGTAGGATATGCCAATTGGGTCCATACACCACTGTGACCAAGCCAATAGCAACGTATTCCCTTCCCAATTAAACTGAATATTTGAAATTCTGGAGCATTCTGCCCATACCTGCACCACGTATGGACATTGGAGAAATAAGTGAAGACAGGTTTCCTCGTTTGCTTTGCACAATATGCACCACCCCGAACCAGCCCTGTTCTTTCTCTGTAAAAAATCCCAGGTAGGAATGGAATTTTCGAGGACATTCCACATGAAAATACGATGTTTCAAAGGGCAGTTTAGTTTCCAGATTGGTTTCCACCACCACACCAATTCACGTGGATTTATGAAGTGACTCAAGCTGATGTATCCATTCTTTGGTGAGAACACCCCATTTGGAGCCCCTTCCCATACCAAACAGTCCTCCCTGTTGCGGATGTGAATATGTGAACGAATGAGTGCTCTATAATAATTTCTCAATTCATCCTGTTCCTCCATAGAAAGTGCCAATGTGTTTGCATCTATCCACGACTGATTCCATGGGTGGATTCTATCTTGAAGAGCAAGTTGGGATAAGTAAGTTATACCTATTTCCCGGAGGGATGTAATCAGTTAATCTGATAAAATGTGTCTACCTGCACTCCCAAACCAGGGATCTTCCCCAACTCAAAGAGCCTGTCCATTCCCAATATTCCAAGCTAATAGGTCTCCAACCACAGAAAAATATTTTGTTACAACTTTCCAGATAACAGAACTACCACGGTGAGACTTAATCGTATTCCGAACCTAGTCCATAACTGATGCAGGGGAAATGTATTTCTGGATGACAACTCTTGTCCAAAGGCTATCAGATTTTAGCAGTCTCCAAACCCCTTTTGCTGCCAGGGCTTTTGAGAAGAGATGAATGTTTTTCAGACCCCATCCCCCTAAGGCCTTAGGGATAGCAATTCTCTGCCATCGGACCCATGGGGAGACAAAATCTCCTTTACCGCTCCAAAGAAAACGAAAGCATAATTTCCGAGCTTTTTCCAACGTCCCTTTGGGGATCCAAGAGAGGGACATCCAATACACCGGGATGGCCTCTAAAACAGATTTCACCAGGACCAGTCTTCCTGCTCTCGAAAGCCACCTGTGGCTCCATACCTTCAACCGCTTGTGAATTTTTTCAATAAGCCAGTTCCAATCCTGTTTTGTATATGCATTTGGTTTTAAGTGAAACCCAAGGTAGCAGAAACCATCTTCAAGGCGTAATAATGTATAAGGGAAGATCCTTCGTATAGCCATGATCTCAAATTCCCTAAGCAAGTGAGTCGATAAAGTGGATTTCCTGTCATTTATCTCCATACCAATAGCTTGAGAGAAAAGTTGGAAGATGTCTTGGAGTGTTTCAATGTCCCCAACCGATCCAGAGTAGAAAATGAGGATATCATCCACGAAAAGTAGATGTGATATAAATAAGTCTGGAGCCACTTGAATACCCTGGAGGGTGCCATCCCTACAAGATTTTTTCAGTGCTTTACTTAACCCTTCAGCAACCAACAGGAAAAGTAAAGGTGATAATGGGCAACCCTGACGCAGACCTCTTTTCGACCGAAATAAGGGATAGGCTGCTCCATTGATGAGAACCGCAAATGATACTGTAGAAATACAGCTCATAATCCACCTGATAAAATCCACAGCAAAACCCAGATGTGTAAGAAGTAAATGAATATACAACCAGCTCACCTTGTCATATGCTTTTGACAGATCAATCTTGATTATAGCTCCTTTGATTTTCCTTGATTTCATACTATGAATGCCCTCTTGTGCTACTCCAATAGCCTCATGGATTTGTCGCCCTTCCAGAAACCCAAATTGTTCCGCAGAGATATGCTTGGACAGGATAATTTTAATCCGCCTGGAAATAATTTTTGACACCACCTTATATACACAGTTGCACAAAGAGATGGGTCTGAAATCACTTAAGGAGGAAGAATTGTCAGTTTTAGGGATTAGGGCAATAAAGGTAGAGTTTAGGGAAGCTGGAATCCGCCCAGAGATTCTTGTGTCTTCAACCATCTGCAAAAGATCATTCCCAATAAGCTCAAAAAGTGCCAAGAGAAATTCCACGGTCCATCCATCTGGTCCCGGACTTTTGTCTTTTTGAAAGCTCTGTAAGACTCCCTTCAGCTCTTCTTCTGTGACACTTGCCATCAAGGAGTGATTGTCTTCCTCTTCCACAAACTGGGGAAAAAGTTGTGCCATTCTTACTATTTCCATAATGTTAGCCTGTGCAGGGGCTTTAAAAAGTGTTTGGAAGTGATTTACCCCGATCCCAGCCATGCTATCAAAAGAGGTCTGGGTATCCCCCATTGAGTCCTCTAGGCTCCAAATGGTATTAGACACCTTTCTTCCTTTTGCATATGCATGAAAGAATTTTGTGTTCTCATCACCAGTTGTTAGACATACCGCCCTGCTTTTCAAACACCATGTTTCCTCTTTTTCCAGTAACAACATATTCCTCCTACCTTCCAGTGATACCAAATGTGCTTTTTCTTCCACTGATCCCAGGCCCCTGGAACCAGAATCATATAAGGACTGCAGCTCCAGTTCAATCGACTTCAAATCTCTATCATCTCTACTATTCTTTTCATAAGCCCATACCTTCACTGGCCCTTTAATTCTTTTGATATTAGCAGAGAACTGATGAGAGGCAGAGAGGGCATCCCGGGGATTATAAGGTACCCAAAGGGAGCCAACAAGGTCAATGAATGTCTCATCTTTTAACCAGATCTTATTGAACTTAAGCGGCCCAGCTGGTTTAGAAGGTCCATCACGGATTTCCAGAAAAATAGGGAAGTGGTCAGATGACCCCCCCGAGCCTACCCACTGCCTCAGTAGGTAGTTTCTATCCACCAAGGAGTCAGACACCAAAAAACGATCCAATCGTTTCTCAACTCTGTTTTCTCCAGTTCTATTATTCCTCCAAGTAGGTTTTAGTAGAGAGGGCTCAATGTCCAGTAGATTATTTGTGACCAACTTGTGAGTGAAATAATCAGCCAAGAGGTCTAACCGAGCTCTGCTACCCCAAACTTCTACCGGTCCCAGAGAAAAATTCAAATCACCTCCGAGGATAAGGTTTCCTTCCTGTAACAAGGAATGAGAGAGAAGAGAATCCCAGAAAGGGATCCGGTTCAAATATGGACCATAAACATTTACCACCGTGAAAAGTTCACCAAAATCCAGAGACGAGCAGGACATTCCCAAGGCAGCTTCCATCCCCCATAGGTTATGACATAGCACCGTACTTGTGTTCCAACCAATAGCCTGACCGCCAGACCGACCACGAGCATCCAAGGTAGCAAAGGACCAGCCACCAAACCAACTTTCTAGTAATGTTTTAATAACCTCGCCAACACCCAAAGTTTCTTGAAGTAGAATGATATCCGGGTGTTCAAGGGATACCACTCTACGAAGTGCTGATCTTTTATGGGGACTAGAAAGACCCCGACAGTTAAAAGACATAATTTTCATTAACGTCCCCTCTTCTGGGCACGCACCGCTCTAAGCGCCCGATCAATAGTCACCTTTTTGCCTTCTAGCAGATCCATCTTGGCCTTGGATTGTGCTTTAGATAGATGAGACTTCCTGCCTCTGCTTTTACCCGTTTTACACACCCCAGCACCCAACCCTCCCGGGGAAACTTTAGTAAGGGATCATAAGAAATAACCAAAGTCCGAGGAGGTGGTAGGGGAAGAGGAAGAAGGGGCTTCAACTGGGTCAGGATCAGCCTCAGGGGGTAGGTCAATCAACATCACACCATGATTCGGTGGTGTATGTAGAGAAGAAGGGGGGGCAGGAGCGATACATGAAGGTTCCACCAATTCCATAACAAGGGAGATATTCAAAAATTTTAAAGCCTCTAACCAGTCCGGATTTTCCAAAGAATTTTTTTTAGAACAAAATGAAAGGAAAGGGGATTTATGGAAGGAGGAATACCCGTAGTCGAAGTCCCTGGTCCCGAGAAGGAAGCTGGTTGAGGTAACTCAATAGATGCTGGTACAAGTACTGATTTTTCTTTTTGTGGCGCATCCATAACCAGATCCTGATGAATGCAGCCAGTCCCTTCCGCAGTAGTACAAGGTTCCGATAAAGCAAGGCTAGTAGATTGAGGAGCTACCAGGTCCCGGATATTTCCATGCTCCACAGCAGCATCCAATACCACAGTATGAGAGGGTTCTGATAATGGAATTTCAACCTGAGAAGCAACCTCCACCGCAATAGTAGATTTTTGAGTGCCACCATTTTTCCTCCGTAAAGGTAGCTTACACTCAGCAACCGGATGGCCATAAGCATGGCAGCGACGACATCTAAAAGGGACATTTTCATAGTCCAGTTTCTGCACATAAACATAGGGTCCCCAGCTAAGAGTAACATCCGTTGCCAACCCATCCCTGATATTTAAATTAACCAAAATGCGAGCAATCTTCCTTTGACGGGTTTGTAGAAAACTATAGTCACCATCCAAATAAGTACCAATCATGTTACCAATTCCTCTGAAATGCCGTTCCGACTAGTAATGGAGAGGTAAGCCGGGGAGCCGAAACCAGAGTGGGACTAAATCCAAATGTTCACAACTAGCATCAAACATCGGATGCCAGGGCTTAGTCATTACCGGGCAGTGGTCCCAACTCCAGTTGGAATTTAGAACCCACTTATCATGTTCCGCTATGTGGAAGTTGAAAGCAAACCAATTGCGGGTTAATTCAACAACCTCCGGGGTATAGCCCAATTCTGCAACCCAATGTTCTGCCACCCAAGCCTCAATGGTTCGCAGAGAGAAAGATCTGCCCAATGCCTTACCAACCAGGGTGATACTGGTCATCTTGACCAATTGATGCCACTCAATATCTTCCCTAAGTGCATAGTTATATTTGGTCCTGCTCAGTTTCAGCCAACGTTTTCTGACGTGCTTCGCCGTTTGTGTTGTATCATTTGAGGAGCGTCCTCCCCAATCTTCAGAGCTGGTACCAGATCCCACACAAGGACTAGCAAAACCACGTTGTTCATGAAGTTCCAATAACCCCAATCTCGTACCTTCCCTAGTCTCTGTAGAGTTCAAACCAGGGAGTGAGTCCGAGGATGGGATGCTAATACTATCATTCCCATGATAGCCACCGATTGCAGAAATAGGGCCTTTCCTACCGTCCATCGAACCCTGATGGCCTTAATGACCTGATCCGAGGACCAAAGCGATGTCCCAGCTTCCTTCAAGGGAGAAGTTGATGGAAAACAGGTTAATGGAGCATTCAACGGCTTGGAGCTTGGAGAGAGTGCAAGATAATCGGATGGTGAAAACCCCAGGTCCAACCTATTCTCGCTAGTAGGGAGACTGTCCACACCACACCCTGCAATGTAAGCCCCATCTTGCCACCCGGCACTAGATGGATGAGTCCAGATGGGCATTTCATCTGACGGATCAAATGTATAATCCAACTTGTCATCATAGTTAGCCATTGCAAGTAAAAACTGAAACCACGGTAAAATGAGTAACAGGTGCAATAACAAGTAAAAACTAGGGTTTAAACAATGCACAGGTGAAGCACATAATCCCCCGTTTGAGTGCACGGTAAACAAGATAGTGGAGGCGCCACGTCGCTGCATCATCCGTCAAGCTACAGTCGCCCCAGCCTGACAGCAGCAGGCCGCCGACGGCCCTCTAGGGGCTAGGGTTCGGCCATAATTTTAACCTAAACTCCGTCTCTTCACAGCCATCTTAGAAAGCAATGTCCATTAAAAAGTCACGTTCAATAAACTAATTATATGAAAATCGAGTATGATTGAGCAGGTCCAAGTACATTAATGGACAAACACGCAGATCAAGCAGAGGACAGAAAGATCACCACCAAAGCTCAACACCTTTTTCCTGATTTCTAGAGAGAACACATGTTCAAACATAATTGGAAATTAGACATATAAGCTAGGTTAAGCATTAGAGGAATATATATACGGGCCTCTCGGCTAGCGAGAGGATCCTATTGCCATTTTTGAGAAACATTGTTTTACGTTTTTATACTGTCGAGATATTTTGAGTTACAGACTTTTGTTAAACTATGAAGTTGCTATTTTGAATAAAGACTTGATGTTGCTTTCGATTTGGCATCTATAAGTTTTCCCCACTCCTGATTACGGGTTGGAGAGGGCCCCTCCAACATGTAAGTCAGGAGATCTTACTGTTCAGGTATTTTTCATCATGTGCTTTACATTGACTGAAATCTATATTGCATATGAAAGCATTTGAATGGCGTTAAATAGTACGATTTGATTTCTGTAGTAAAGTGACCAGTATGATTCCGTAGTAGTTTATAACGCATTCTGTAGTTCGGTAACACTGTTTCAGTAGTCCTGTAGCAACATTCTTCCAAGGCATATTTTAAGCATCTATTTCCCTATGTACTCACATTGCTTTTGAAATAATGATCCAGATCTTAAAGCTTATGCACTCTCCCATCATGATGGTTGCTCATAAAGATTGCTTACTTTCAATATTGTGGTTAATTAATGATATTCACTTCTTAAAGTTCTAATTATTTCATAGAATTAGATAATTGCATTCTGAACTTGGTTTTGGCAATTGAATAAGTTAGACCAGACTTCTAGTTTAACGCATTTGATTTACAGTAATTGCTTCTTAGATTAAAGATCCAACTTTCATTATTTTAGAATAGATCTGCTACGTTTTTAGCATTCAATTTCATAGTATAAATTCACTATTTTCAGCAAGTCAATTCTTAGGAACATATTTACTGTTTTCAGCATTTAAATTCCTTAATATAGATTTACTGTTTTCAGTATTTGAACTTCTTAGCATAGGTATTTTTCATCCATAGATTAGGCAATCCTTTCCCAGCTTATTTGATTTATTTTAGGCAAAACCTTAAACAATGATACCAACACCCAACCACGACAAAGACTATCCTATAAGAGCACATATAGTGCCTGCACCTCTGAAGTTTGTACGTCCCCCGGGTTGATAATTAAAGTAGGCTCCTAGTCTAGCTGCCCTCATTAGGCATCCATTCTGAGATCACACCAGAAACCACTTGATCACCATTCATTGATGCATACCGTTAACAAGTGCGAGGGAAATCATCATTAATGCTAATGATCCTCAAGGTATCATAGTACATACCACCGAATGTGAATCAATGAGTTGAGGTTGAACATTCGGTGGAATCTTTCAATTGGAAGTTAATGATGTAAAATTATTTTTGAAGGCGAGGTAACCTGCAATTAAGGCATGCAGGCCCAAGGTACTTGACTAGTTTCTAGGTTCGACAAGGAGAAACCCGTCGAAGGAGGGCCATGGTGTTTCCCCCATCATCGACACGAAACGAGATCAAAGATGTTTTGAGATAGACCAAACTGTAGAGTAACTTTTGAGATTGACTCAAAGGTGACCGACACAAGGGAGAGTATAACGATTGCAGAGGTTGACTCAACAACAAACTTCCCTTGAACATGGAACGACATGACTTGGCAACATTGAAATGACGAGATAGACACCAAGACCTAATGCAACTAACGGTTGATGCATTATTCCGATGACCCAAAGGAGTATGATGACTCATGGAATTGATGAGACTCGAGGACAAACATATTATCCAAGTGATTTGAATGAGATGCAAACGAATGCCATGTTCAAGGGTGACTAAAAACTGTCATTAATACAGGTGAACACAAACTCTTTCTTTATTCCCCATCATGATCGATGAGTACCTCTTTGTTTATTAACGAGCTTGATGAGGGTAACAGATGCTCGATATAGCTCATCCTTTGGACGATTCCAATATCATATGTTTTACGAACCTGATATAGGAGGGGTTCGTCCCTAAAAGGGCCCTTCAATGTTACATTTTAATTAGTCCAAAGAAGGAAAACTCGGTGTCATTTCATGTTTAGAGAGTCTAAAAGGACTAAAGAAGAATCCAATGAGCACTTTTTCGTAAATATTAGTCTCTTCACCCGAAAAAGAATAAAACAACGTGAGAGAGAACTCTTCTAGTCATGATTCACTAGAGTGTTCCTTTTTCGTAAATAGTCTCACTGGTCCAAAAAAGGGGTAAATTATCACTAAAAAGATGACCTTTCTAATACTTTTACAAGCGTGAAAGAATCAAGTTCGCTTGGAGATATTTTCTTATTTAGGGAGTCCGAAAAGAGCTTAAAAGAGAACTCTAGGGGGTTCCTTTTTCGTAGAAGTTTTACGAGTCCTAAAAAGAGATAAAATCTAACTCGGTGACTTATTCTCCTGTATTTACGAGCATGAGAAAGAACAAAGTCTTAGCTCGACACCTTTTATACTTAGTTTTAATGAACAAGATAACGGTATAAAAACGATCCAAAACCTTTTCACACTTGATAAGGAGTAAGAAAAATTAACAATGGTCTCCGCCATAGTCAAAACATCACTCACCTCCACCTGCAAGCTTCAGAACAAAGTTAAGAGCCATCACAAACATTTTTAAAACAAAAATAAGATCAACTATAGTAAAAAACCCATGGAATAATAAAAATTAAGAAAGGAATATTCCATTTTGATATAAAAGGGGTAAATAGTAAAAAGCATTTACCATTTCATTTTTACCAAGTTGAAAGTTGAGAAAAAAAACCTTTCAAGCTCGAACTTGCGGTGAATATTGCGGGAGCTTCGGTCGACTATTCAACATCTAGTCAGTTGTAGGTAGTTCTAGACCCTCTTCCCTTCAATTTCATGTTTGAAATTTTGATTTTAATGCATTTTTTAGTGTTTTTAGGGCTCACTCCATAGGGCGAAGTGTGTGCCCTGGGTGATGCACTTCTTCCTTTCGGGAAGTGCGTCACTCAGTAGTGACGCGCCTTCCCCATAGGCTAAGTGCGTCGCTGACGACCTGTCTACAAAGACGGGGTGCGTCGGCACAGATTGGTCCAAAAAATTGGAAATGGGGACCAAAAGAGGATTTCTTTTGCCATGAGATGGACCTAATACCCTTCAAATTGGTGTTAATGCAGGGTTTTCCACTCAAAATGGTTTCGTGGAAGGAACATGAGCATGAATTGGAGGATATGCAAGCAACAAACGATCCTCACTCCATCAATGGTTTGAGAGAGTGCAGGTTGCTCAAATTATTCCATGTATAGGGGATGAGAGCCCATATACAATTATTGGACTATTTGATCCGGATGTGGGATGCAGACCAACAACATTTCCGATTTGGAGCACACATCCTCACTTTGGACATTGAGGATATATACTTTCTGACAGGGTTATCCAGGCGTGGAGCCCTAGTGTCACTATCCAGACCTAGGGGTGGTGATCCGACTACTGAGGACCTTATCGGATAGTTTTTCACTCCCTGTACACAGATGTTGGGTGAGAAAATTCCCATCAAGAACGTGCGGGACCATCCCTTGAGAATTGTATTGTTCATTATTGAGCGAGTGGAAGGTAGTAGGGCACCACATCAGGCCACCAAGGCTTGCATGTTGTATTCCATCGAGTGCATGGATCCTACGGAGTTAAACTGGTGCAAGGGGATCCTCGCAAACTTGAAAGAAAAATTGGCCAAGTGTCGAAGAGGGGAGCTTAAGCAATTTAGTTACAACTCCATTGTGGTCTCTTTCTTCTTGGAAAGGGTTCCCCTTATCCGTCCCCAGGTTGAGATCAATGATCTTGATCCACATGACCCACGTATGCGGCAATGGGATAAGTTGATAACCCGTCATGGTGGTGGTGGGCCAATGATCACCTATGACCCTACTTTCTTTAGATGGATGCGTATCCAGCTCCTCATGGTGGAGGACTATGTGTATGTAGGGGTAGACTTCCGAGGAGATCCAAACTTGGTTCTTCCTGAGGGAGAGCAGTGTGGATATATAGGTAATAAAAAGACTCTCTTGTTTTTACGTATTTTATAATTTTCTCATTTTTTTGTAGTACTGATATCTTATATCTCGCTGACACAAATATTGGCCCATCGAGACCGGCAGGATCCTCACCCATCGAGAGGCGAGGAGTGGTTCGTGACATGGCAGCGGCTCATCAGGAGGCTACGAAGGAGCTAGATGAGCTGGAGGAGAACCTCTAACGGTTGACTGCCGACATTCCAGATATTTCTATAGACAACTTGCCGTGAAACTATCATTGTAGGACTGCTGGAGTTTCGGGTCATTTTGGTCAGTTTCTCCATCGGGTAGCTAGGGCCATCATATGTTATCATGAGCATCGTCTGTGATAGGCCATATATGTGATGATATACTGAAATCCATGAGCTTCATATTTTTCCAGATGTGACATAATGAAAGCCACGGGCTTTAGAATTTTTGTATCAGTACCTTTTGTACAACATTTTTTCCATACTTAATATATACAAGATATTCTAGCAGTTTATATAATGTGTTTTTATGATGGATATGGATCTTATGTGTGTTTGGTTCTACATTAATGGATAATTTACATGTCATGTCAATTATGCATCTTTAATAAAAATTCTTACGAATGTGCAATGTGCCAATCTAATATAAAGTTAGCCAATGAATCAACAACCGTGTTCATACATATCAGGATATGTTGGTATTGAATGAAATCAAAAGACCTTTCCAAGAGACATACTCCCCGAAACAAGCAAAGTAGAATAGGGTCAGAGATAGCGTAGACTCGGTTCAGATGGGGAGACCACTAGTTGAGAATCGAGGTAGATGTCAATTATGCATCTTTAATAAAAATTCTTACGAATGTGCAATGTGCCAATCTAATATAAAGTTAGCCAATGAATCAACAACCATGTTCATACATATCAGGATATGTTGGTATTGAATGAAATCAAAAGACCTTTCCAAGAGACATACTCCCCGAAACAAGCAAAGTAGAATACGGTCAGAGATAGCGTAGACTCGGTTCAGATGGGGAGACCACTAGTTGAGAATCGAGGTAGATGACAATGTGGTCCACACCAAGGGAAAAAGCATCGGTCAACAATCCAATCACCGCGTGATATTCAATGACGTTATTAGTTGCGGGACCCTGCCAAGTTCCTCCTGAGCTTATCATTTCACTGGAAGGGGAATCAAGTACCCAAGCTGTCGAGCTGAGGTTCTGGGTGTGTTGGCTAGCGCCATCCCAAAATTCATAGCAGGTTTCCATTTGCACATCCAGGCAGAGCATGGTATAAGTGAAAATCAAGATAAGACCCTTATACACAAAAATAAAGTGTCACACCAATACAAACACACATCATGTACAATATGCACAGAGTATTGATGTAAGATAACTTAAGCATAGTACCCGCTTTTGGTAGAGCCCATTCCGAGGCTCCCCTAAGGATATTCCGTCATAATCAACCAACTCATAAGCTCCCTTTTCCAAAAAACATTTTACGATGGATGGCCCATGCCACATGGAATCAAGTTTATTTACCCCCAACTTATCATGTTTTTGGTTGTAAGTCAAGACCAAATCACCCTCGTTGAAGATACGAGGTTTTACATATTTTTAATACTGGGCCTTGATGCATTTCTTATGCGCTTCATTGGCTAGAGCTGCATCACGGCGAGTTTTGTCGAGTCTAGCTAAGTATAAGAATATTTCTTCCTCGCCGATTGTGTTTGGTAAAAGTTCAATGACTAATTTCAAAGACGGAATTTCGCTCGATAGGTAATACTGCCTCTAGTCCATACACCAATTGAAAAGGTGTGAAACAAGTGGCGATTTTGACGGAAGTCCAGTATGCCCAAAGGGATGAAAAAATAATCACATGCCAATTTGACTTGTGAGTACTACCATGCGCTGAATCATAGTTTTCAAGACCTTGTTGATGGCATCTACTTGTCCATTTGATTGAGGATAGTAGGGTGTTGAGTTTTCATGACGAAAACCCAACTTGGCGCTTAATTCATCTACCATATTATTTTGGAAATGTGATCCATGGTTTGTGACGATGGCTTGTGGGACTCCAAATCTAGCGACGATATGATTGAACATAAAGAGTGTGGTAGTTTCGTCGTCTTCCTTGTATGTAGGCATAGCCTTAGCCCATTTGGTAAATTAATCTACAGTGACAATGATATAACCATGCCCCCTGGCCGAGGTAGGCTTACAATGCATGAAGCCAATGCCCCATTTTTCAAAGGGGCCAACCACGATAACTAGATGTAGGGGGGCTGGGTGTGTGAGCTTTTTATGATGAAAACACTGGCAAGGAGGACACTTCTTGACCGTTTCCATGCAATCTTTGAAGATGGATGGCTAGTAGTATCCAACGCGTAAAATATTCTGGGCTATAGCCATCCTAGAGAGATGACCGCCACATGCCCTTGAGTGGCAATCATTCAAGACATACTCGGCCTCCTCGTGAGTTAAACAACGTCGTAATATGGAATCAATGCCACGGTGATATAGCGTATCACTGATGATTAGGTAATATTTCACACGGTGACGGATATGACGACGTTCATCGCGAGATAAGTGAGGGCCAAATCGTTTTGTTTGGAGATACAAGGTGATATCTCCATACCAGGGGTAAGAAGTACTGATCATAAACAATGACTCATCAGGGAGAGAGTCAATGGGATCATATTCTTGATCAGTACGGGGAATATCACAAATGAGCTCCGCGAATACTAATGTTTTTTTAGATTTAGCCTTTTCAAACTGGAGATCGAATTCTTGGATAACCATGATCCAGCGCGAATATTTGCCCCCCCAGTACCTGACGTGTGAGGGTGTGGTACATGGGGTTAGAATCGACAATGATAGTAGTAGTCTGTAGCATAATATAGTGACGAAACTTCTGGACAATTAACTTCTCAACATGCGAATAATGGGTTTCAGAGTCTATGAGACCCTTACTAAGGTAGTAAATCACATGTTCCTGTGTGTTACTATCCTCCTGCACTAGAACCATACCAATAGTTGAGGTAGAGGCAGCAAGATAGAGGATATAATCCTTGGTGTAATTTGGTGGTAGTAACACGGGTGCATGGGTAATAGCATGCTTGAGATTGTCAAAGGCACTTTGGGCATAATCATCCCAAATAAACAGGACGTCCTTCTTTAACAATCGCATATAACCTTGTGTTTTTCCGTAAATTTGCACATGAAACGATGCAGGTAGTTTTCCTTCCCCTGTAAACTTTGGAGTTCTATGATGTCTGTAGGTGGAGGTAGGGATAATATGGCCTCTACCTTGAGGGGATCAATGCGGATCCCATCCTTTGAAATGATGAAGCCAAGGAGGCGTCCAGAATCCATGTAGAATACACACTTGTGGGGATTTAAACGGATCTTATACCACCGACATATGAGAAACACAGCCGTCAGATGATCTATGTGAAACTCACAAAGATTTGAATGAGTGAGCAAATCATCGAGGTAGGGTTCCACAAAATCCTTGATATCGTGAAAGGCATACGACATGGCGCACTGGAATGTGGCACCAACATTTTTAAGGCCAAAAGGTAATTTGCAATATGCAAACGTACCCCATGGGCAGATGAAAGCAGTTTTATGTTGATCGATTGGGTGGATCTCAATCTGATTATAGCTAGAAAATCCATCCATGAATGATAATATGATGCTTCCGACACAGTTGTCAATAATTTGGTCGATATACGGGGTAGGGTAATTGTCCTTAGGACAAGCCTTATTGAGATCCCTGTAATCAACGCAAACTCTGATGGTTCCCTTTTTTTTGTAGCCGGGACGACATTAGAGACACAATCTATCAAGGGGACAGGATAAATGATCCTAGCTTTCAACAAATTTTCAATCTTTGCTTTGATGGCCGCAGTCTTTCTAGGGTGCACTGGACGAAGTTTTTGTTAAGATTTAATATGCTAAGACAGAAAATAGCAGCATTACATTCCATTTCACAATAATAGCATATACAAGATCACTGAAGAAACAACAAGCATAGCATAAACACAAGAGACACAGATTTATCTTGGGAAACCCTCATGGGGTAGAAAACCAAGCAAAGCTTCCTCAATATAGATGACCAACAATATACAAAGATGCAAACCAAAGACATGATCTCCTCCTCCACCATAGCAGACCTCTCCTCCACAAGTGCGCCTTTCTCAAGTGAGTGTGTGTGTCAAATGAGGAATACACTTCCTCTATTTATACACTACTCCGACTTGTGTTTTACACAAGAAAACGTAGGCTCGTATTTAACCAATGGGTTAAATACCCCACTACAACTGACTGGGCTGACCCCTCTAGGGTGGTCTAATAACCCTTTGACCCACATAACACATACAGGGCCGACCCCCACTAGGGAAGTCTAATAACCCGAGTTACCACATTCCGACGGAGGAATAAACGTCTCCGGATATACAATAAGATCTTCACGGAGGAATGAAACATCTCCGGAATAATAAAGTACAAATATAATATTCTTTGAAGTTACAATATCTCAACAGTTTTTGCCAGATAGGTTCTGCATCGAGATATGTTTTGATTTCATGCACAACAATAGCAGGATCAATCCCGGGCATTTCTTCGTAGCTCCATGCAAATATGTCGCATAACTGTTTAAACAAGATAGTATAAGTCTTGATTTCATCAGGAGAACAAGTTTGGCCAATGTGGATGTGTTCCACGATGCCTGGTTTTACCGAGATGTATAAGGTGGTGGTAAGTGTGATGTTTTCCAAATTCCCCTCGGTTACCATATCTTGGGTAAGAATAGGATATTGAGGGTTAGGAAAGACATCCAACGAAATGATAGTGTGAATCACGTTCTCTATCGTGTCTAAAGGCAGGAGGAAATATGATCGATGATGATGGTATTCCCATGGAGGCTCATCCAAGCTCATAATATCCATGGTTGATTCATCAGAGTGAAAATTTTGGAGGAGATGATCTGGTGATGGTGAGGGTGAGTTCCACCGAGATGGCAGAGAACCTAAGTCAGATGCCACCAAGTGGTGGTCATCGGGTGGATCAGACGCCGATTGTATGACCTCATAAGTGTCTTTAGCTGGGCTGAGAGGCATTTGTGCTCCAATCGAATCAATGTCAATGATATCGAGAACAATCCAAGGATCCATTGAGTTGGATGAAGATGGGATCATGGATGAGATCATGTTCACCGTGGAAAAATGTGATGGGGGATCAGGTGTTGGAAAGACTCCCATTGGTGATGAGTATTTTAGGAGTCATACCCCCACACTCTCATAAATTTGCGACCAATTTCCTAAAAGAGGGACATTATCCGCAGGATGAGTGGTGGTGTTTGGTGTACAAAAATCTAACTGGTCGATAGTGACGATTTTCCCATGATGGGGAAATTACACAATGTGGAAGACAGATGATGCGACTCCAGTCATGGCATAGAACCAATTTCAACCAAGTAACAAGTTATAATCCAATGGGGCAGCGACTACTTCCATGTTAATGGAAACAATCTTACCTCCCAATTCAACGACTAAAGATTGTAGAAGCCCATGTGGTTGAAATCCACATCCGTCAAATGCTTTCAGAGTAGTAGGGGAACGGTTCAACTCAGGAGAGCCGATGGCTCTCCAATAGGATATAGATATAATAGAGGTAGAGGCTCCTTCGTCTAAAACAATACGATGGATACTTTTCCTACAGACATTGGTGAAGATCTAAAACACCAACTGGTGGGAAAGCCTCGACTTGAAATATTCCAATCTAAACATGATAGTATTAGAGGAATTTGGATCCAGTGCTCCAATAACAGATAGCAGAGTCTTACACTGACTGGGACAGTTTTGTAAGACTTTTAAGGTCAACATAGCACATGGTGCCTGGGCTAGATCTTCCACATTGTTGTAGTTTTGAGCGGCCCATGCATTGGGGTTGAAAATTTCTTTTCAGATTGTGCTTTTCGGTAGATGAATACTACATATGGTAGAGGTTTCTCTATGGTCAAAGGACCTTGTGGTAGAGGAATATTGGACATCGAAGTGGAGTATTTTTCAATATTACCTCCATTGAATTATTTGTCAGGAATAGAGTCGTATGTACGTGACTAGGTAGATAAGTTGATTGTTTCACTACGCATCATGAGAACATGAGCGGTCATGGAGGGTTCTCCTTGAGAAGGAGTTGGTTGTTGTGCAACCATTTGTTGTTGTTGTGTGGGGAAGGGGTCCGTTAGAACTGTGGGTGGAGGGTTCCCTTTGAGAAAATTTTGGACTTATTCACGATGTGGACATTCTTTCATGAAGTGGTCGTGACCACACAATAAGCAAGGATATTTGGCCTTCCATCTCAGTTTTGTATCTTTAGGATCGTAATTGTTTTTATGTTCCTGTTGGTTAGAAGACTTCTTGGATTTGCCTTTGTTCTTATTTTTACCACTGGATTTCTGAGATGAAGTAGATTGGACTGAATTCAACTCCGCAGTGGAAGTAGGACTGGGTGACTGGTTGGTATTGTTGTCATCCTGTGACGAGGTTGGGGTTGTATCCATATGGCTTTGTGATCCAACCGATTGGGTATGAACAAAACCAATGATGCCATCGACACGTGATCCCACAAGAGTTTTTGCCGGTTCATGTGTGGGGCGTGGGGAATTAGGAATTATGTTTTATAACGTTCCAGATTGAGCGTAGACTAAATCTAAGTACTGAGCATGCGAGATGGCTTGTTATTCCGTAATGGCCCCGCCCATAGCAACGTCTTTGGCTATGATAGGTAACAATGACTTAGTAAACCAATCGGCCAATAGTCGATCCAGAATGAGAGCCTTAATGAGCCGACGTCATCTTCTCCACTCATGAATATGATCATAAATGTGAGTGGAGGTTGATTATCAGAGAGAAGTCAAATATCCGTACTAGTTTCATAGCGGATCGGTAATTGAAAATGGGTCAAAAAGCCATAACTAAAGACCTAAAATCGATGAAAGATTGTGGTGGTAACTTGATGTACCTCTTTGCGGCGGTACCGATGAGGGTTTGTTGAAAGGGCCTCAAACGGATAGAATCATCCATTAACGAGTTTGAGGAGCACCATAAATGATATGCCATCACGTGGTTCTTGGGATCCTCACTGGGGTTGCCGTCAAATTTGGGTATTTTCGATGGTAACTTCACAGGAATGGGTGGCGAATTCATGCCATCGTGGATGGGATCGTTAGTCAAACGTGACAGGTCTGATAGATCTAATGTAGCCAGAAATGGTAACTTTCGGTTTGGTTGTGGATACTGGTAGTATTGATAAGGCATTTGGGTACCAATAGGACCATACAGAGGTGGTCCTCCCATGTTAGGAGGTGGAACTTATGGGGGTCCTCCTCTTGGATGTGGGTGCCCTCCTCCAGAATGCGGGAGTCCTCCAGGTAGGGGCGATGGAGTTGGAAGAGGGGGTGGGACAAGTGGTGGGGGGGGGTGGACCGTCGACTAGAGGTCCATTCGGTGGAACATTATGATGCCCCCATGGGGTGTCCATTTTTTCAGGATAAGGTACTCTGGGATAAAGAGTCCTCGGATAGTTTTGACCCATTGCTACATTATGATTACCCGGATATGTATACCCCCATAGGGGGTTGGGTCCATGTAAATGGTCCCCCCACCCCATGGGGGTTGTCCCATGGCTGCCAGTGAACTCCCAACCATATTGTAGTTCATGTACGAAGGATATCCTCCACTTATACTTTGTCCCCTAACTAGAGGTTTCCCCCTAGTTAGATTTTTTCCAATGACTAGGGCTTGCCCCCTAGTTGAATGTTGTCCACCGAATGAAGTTTTCCCAATAATTATGTGTTGAACACTAACCATAGGCCTGCCCGTGATCATATATTGACCACTAACTAGAGGATAGCCTCTGCCCGAATTTTGAGTCGGAGGTGGTGTTCAAGTTATGATGTTAAGAGTAGCTGAAGGTTTCCCTCTAGTCGTTGGGGTCAACAAGGGTGTAGAACTGACCGAATGGTTTTGATCCGTACTAGACGGAAAAGAAGGTTGGCCTGGTTCATAAGTGGTCATGTTGGGCATATGCATTCCTGGTGAAGGGAGAGAAAATGTATAGGGGAATAATGTTAAGGAATGGCTACCTCTGGAGTGGGTCAGGGAGGGAAATTCTAGCGCCTCACCCGCTCTCCAAGTGTCCATAAATGCTCGATAGTCTTGTGAACTGGTGTGAGAAATTCATCGTTCAGACTAAGTCTGGTAGGAAATGAATGTGGTGGATTTTCCACAATCGAAGGTGAACCAAAATCGGAAAGGACATGACCTAAGGAGGTCCCCCAAAATGATGCGGTTGGACCAAAAATAGTTTCTATCGGGTCCTATGTGGTCGAGCATAGATCCAGATGACATCTCTAGGGTTACCTTTAAGAGAGTGATGAAAATATGTCTCATGCGAAGGAGGTTGTGCCACCATCAATGGTCCCTTAGGATCAGGGGTAGGAAGATTTACAGGAGGAGAAAAGTTTCCTCCTGATTCAAGGATAGGAATTCCTTCTTCGCGTGATCCAGATGTAGTGGGTTGATCCATGCTTGCTCCTGTGTTCTCCTTTTGGATAAGGGGATATTCATGTGGAAAATATAGTATTCCACGGGATCTTCTTAAGGGTTGTTCAGCTAGGACGGCTGATGAAAGGATTCTCCTAAAAGTATTCTAAAGAAAAAAACACACTTAAAGTCCTACTCAAGCTAACGCCGCAAGAAAACTTATATGATAGGTGGGATTAAGGTCTGGAACCTCAAGAGAGTATCAAGGTGTTGAAACTCGCGATATACTACATTGTCCAATAGTAATACTCGGCCCAATCTTTTAAAGCACTTACCAGGGAGGATTAGGACCGTACACCTGACCGTATTACCCGACTACCTGGAAGTATGTGCGTAGTGGCTCCCCGAGTGCTATTCTCGGTGTATTTCCATGCCAAGATGACCAATGGTTGACTCATATGGTTTCAGGAACCTAGTGGGGTCTCCCGATATACACAAGGTATGTGGGAGCTCCAATCCGTAGTAGTGTTATCTAATACACAATCGCACGACAGGAGCCTTCCTATATACTGTCGAGTACAAGAAATACATTTCTATATACTCGAAGGTATGTGAAAGGCCGCTCGATATACCGACTGGTATGTGGAAGAACTGCAATTCCCCGGGATGCAGTGCAGGAAGATAACGACAACTGCTACATTTTAAGATGTCGGGACACGTCTCTACCCTATCACATGAGTTCCTATAAAATTTTAACCTAGGCTACCGCTTGATTTTATCTTATATGGTTAGGTGAATGCATGAAGTGTAGACTTGTAAAATAAACAAAATGCACAACTAAGCTAAATGAAGTGCAATTCATTCGTTTTTTTCGATGAAAACTAGCTAAAGGAATGCGGAATTTTTATTTTCTGAGAGAAAGGAACAAAGTACCCTACTTACTTCCCTTTCCAATCAAACCAACAGACTACAAACACTCTTTCATTTAATCCAACAAAACAAAAATAACATACCAAACCAAAAATCCCGGTGGGTTAGGTCCAAGGATAATTTTAGGGGCGAGATGTAGCCCATGGGCTATTTTTTCATGATTTTTTCCAAAAAAAGATTCGCCAATTTGCATTTTTTGAAGCCCCATTTCACCCAATTTTGATGGGGTAAACTCTTTTCACTCTAAAAATCGCCAAATTATTATATAAACTATATAAAATCCTTATAAATTGAAATACTTTTAGAAAAATATCTCCAAATATTTAATAGTTGACATTTTAAGAATTGGTAAGATTCGCCAAGGTTTATACACTTTTAAATAAGTATGTATCCTTAAAATGATCCCTGGTTAGCTCAAGTGGTTGAGTGTTGTAATCGCAAGCAGAAGGTCTCGGGGTCAAATCCCCGAGTGGCTATGTAGGGCCTCACTTGATGTCCCCCACCGGGTTAGGCCCTGTAATCGGGGCCGGTGGTGTGCTAAGAAAATATTCCTACCGATAGGTAGATATCCCATTGGGATTAGAAGAGGCCCCTAATTGCCTACTCAAGATAGTAAGTAAACAAATAGACACTAAAATCCTCCTAGATCTAGCTCATACAACAATTTGCACGATATGGAAAAATGAAGCAAGTAGATGGCGTACCTTGCTTTAATGGTTTCCCTTGATATCTTTATCTTACTCCAGCTCTAGATTTTGATCACAAGCTCGTGGACTTGTTTGTAAAAGGAAGACAACACCTTCTCCAAAGAAATATGCATATAAACAAAGATCTGACTATGAAATTAGAGACAATTTCATGCATTCATCATAAAAACATGAGAGTGGGAGGAATAGGCTAAGTTATATTAATGGAAATCCATGAAGACGTGTACATCAAAGTGGATTTTACCTAATATTGTTGCATCATGATCATCCTCTAAGCTCTCATTTTCTACCTCTGCAAGACTCTTAAGATCATAGGTTTGATGCCTCCAAAGTTCTCCCCTTAGCTCATGGATGTCCTTCTTCTTATAGGATTTGGGAGACCAACCACTAAGAGGATATTATGGATTTGAGCGAGGAAGATGAGGATCAAGGATCTGAATCATACCAAGGAGGGAATGTGAGATGGGATTCGAAGAGAGATCTCATCCCATGAAAATCTCCTCGAGATCCAAGATCCAAAATATAAGGAAGATAGTTATCCAATAATTTTCGCACCCCTTCAATTGAGCAAAGTGCGAAAATGTTGTAATTTTTGTGCCCCCATAGGCATGCAGAGCGTGGAAATGTTGGAATTTTCACATCTTGCACCACTAGCAGGGCGCACAAATATCTCTAGGAGTTTGAAAAATGAGTTTTGGTGAAGTGGCATTTGACCCCTAAGTTGTTGGAATCACTTCCAAGTATGACTAGGGAGGGGGACCAACATGATGACAAAGGGTACTAACACCCCTAGGAGGTGTAAACATCATGTTTCTCAAGGTGATATGACATGAAGACTCTCAATGGGACAATTCGAGGTATAATAGGTGGTTTACCTTGGGTACCATCCTCGAAATGAGGGGAAGTGTCTAAGGGTTTCCCATGATGTGTTCCATAAAAAAAAAGAAAAAAAAACATATCAAACCAAAAATATTTTTTCTTTTTTCTTTTCAACTAAGCTAAATCTATGAGCAAAAATGAAAAGATGAACTCCTCTTTTTATTGCAATAACTCCAATTTGAAATCAAGGAATAAAAGAGGTGAAAGGGAAATAAAAAATATGAGAGCGTTCAATAACTTCTTCAATACTTCGAGAAGGCCTAAATTCACTTAATATTTTCAAGGAGATGAAGATGGACTTTTCAAAACCGAGATAACATAAGCATTCACAATTTTTAATCTATTTCAAATATTTTTAAGCAACTATCCAAAGCATAGAGCCCTCTTCTCATTCAACTTCAAGCAACGCACTCAAGATGAAGAGAATAAATAATTTTTTATTTTCCAAACTAATGCACTCAACAAATCTGAGAATGATATCACTTATTCAATCTTGATTCAAAATACTAGAGACTACTTACTACTGCAACCTTTGAATGAACATAAGTTCTCAAGAAATCAATCACCCAAAAATATAATCCAACACAAAATTCACACCAAAATGCGCAAAAATCACAACAACCTAGCTTTTTGGAGGACTTAGAAATCAGAGCAAACAGATCAAAGATATTGAAAGGAGTCACAAGACTGGTTGCACCCGCGAGGGATTGAAATTTTCCATGACTAGAGAAACAACCGCTTGACTAACTAGGACTCAAATCAAGCTCCAAATTCCGAAATAAGCCAAGGACAAAGCACACTTAACCTGAGAAGTGCTATGGCTGCAATGAATGAGACAAAGACCTTCAAAAAATCAAGAGAATTTTTTTTTTTTGTGGGATTTTTGACCCTATGCACTAAGCTTTGCAGGGTGATGCACCCTGCAGGTATACACCAGGGTGTTGGAAGACCCGTGATGCAGGTTGAAAATAGGGTATGTGCGTCAGTGACACGGTTTGAACACAGACAAAGGGCATCAGGGATGTAGTTTGCCTTAAGGAAAAATGCACCAGAATTAGAGTGATGCAGGCATAGAACTTCCCAGGTGCGTTGGGAAAACTCCAATTTTGAAAAAATAAAAAATCCAAAAACAAAAAAGGTAAATAGCTGAGCTAAATATCCCAATCAGAGACTGGATCACCCAATAACCTTATGAGAAACAGATCCAAAAGAAGGAGGCAATTTAGAGGCTATTGGAGAAAAATCAAGAAAAGAGAAATTACAATCAAAACAAATCAAATACTATGGGACAATGATCCCTAGTATGGTCGCCAATTTTGTTGATGGACAATCCATTAGTGTGGACACTAACCGATCTCCCTAGTTCGAATGGTTCGGATGTAGAAAAAAAACAATACATAATACATAGATCTTTCCTAGATTAACCAAATTGCAAAAGGTATTAAGGAATGGATTACCTTATGATTGTAGTGCTACCTCCTTGCTTGATTTAGCTCCTGATATTTAGCTGCAAGACAATGCACAAACAAGTGGAGCCATACAAATACTAATTATATGCAATATGGATTAGTCTAAACTAGTAGTCAAAGAAACCAATTCTAAAGATATTAATACAACAAGACTTTATGGAAAGAATCTATATTACTGTAAATGAAAGAAATACATAGGGAGAGATTACAACCAAGCTTTGACGTTGTAAATTCTTACAAATGGTCCTAGCCTCAAAGATCCAAGATTTTTCCTCCTAATGGATGAAAGGGAATAAGCTCCAGCAGAATTTCACCATTGTTTAAGTGCTCTCTCTTTTCTCCTCCTTAACTATGAAGAGAGGGCTTGTATATATAGGCCTAAAGGGATAGAATAGGTTGAGGATTTGTAGGATAATTTCAAGGGATCATCCCAAAAAGTAAGGGGATCGAATGCCACCTTTCCTAGTTCATAGGGATAAGCCTCCACGAAGCAATGGGTTCTAGAAGCTGCTCGAAGCTTCTCTTTTTCCTTTTAAACCAACAGTGCCACACTTTGTCCATAGGCAACTCACATCTTTGAGGAGTGACACACCTTGTCCAAAGGCAGAAGGTGTCACCAACGCGCTCTATCAATGTGCAAAGCGCATCACCAGGATTTTGACGCTCTTTGTCAACATGCAAGGTGTGTCGGGGTGAAAACAAAGGGCAAAAGGAATAACCACAACTCTTCCTTCAATCAACTGGCCTAAGTTCTTTAGGAATCAAGATAAATTAAGGACACACAACTCATGATGACGACATTTGAGTGTAACAATATCTCCATTGTACATTTGGTTACTAAGGTAACCATCCTCATCTCTTGTCATTTTCAAACCTCCATGAACATAGATCACCTCTTCTTCTTCATACCAATCAAAATCTTTTTCACTGAACAAGGACATGGCTGCAACTTGAAGATGTGATCTGCAATACCTCTTCAACAAAGATTTTATGGAGCTTGGCCTTGCTACTCACAAGTGCAGAGGACCATGCTATGATACCATTGTAATGTACCCAAACTAACTTAGGCACACTAACTCAAAACTTTTGAAAACTCAAACACACCGAAGATGGGATAAATACAAAAATTAACTAGTTTGGCTAGAAATCAAAGGTTGAACCCCAAACACCTCTAGACTCTCCCAAATTTTCCCAATATGGACTTCAAGACCTTCTATATCTCAAGTAAATTCTACAAAATCCTAAATAGACTCCCAACTTCGAGAGCCGCACATTCTCTGGGCGCATCACGCCTAGGTAGACTCCTTAGGCTAAACCCAAGGCCCTCAAGGCAATTGCCCCAAGAATTCTATGGAAACCCAATGGCTTCTGGTGTAGATATGGAAGTGGCTAGCCTGTATCTACACCAACCTTCGATGACAACAATGATACAAAGGTTTTCACTCAGTTTGACAGGGTTTTGGAGGCTAGAAAGACAAGTGCGCTACTTAGGACTGCTCAACTAGTTAATTTCCAAACTAATCCAAATGACCCTAGAGGGTCATAAATTTCAGAACTAAGGCTTGGGATGACTTCATTAGAGACTTAAAAACCTGCAACAATTCACAGAATAGGATTTGGACACATACAAGACAGTTAATTACAATTATACTGAAAACTAGTCAAATCTAGCATCAAACAAGCATATGAGAGAATAACCATTGAAAAGAGATATAACATTTGTAGAATAAGAAGAAACATAATCACATTAACTTGAAGAGGATTAAATTAACATTATAGAGTTGAAAATGCAGAATCAATACGCATGAAATTACTCTCCTCATTTGAAAAATACACAGAACTGCAGAAGGCACACTACAATCAATTGATTCTTAACACTACTGGATCAATGATTCACCTGACATGAAGTGGAATGATCAAGTATGGGTAGAAATATGTTGATAATTCATGGATGCCTTAGAAGATGCAAATCACAAGATATGTTGGCATGATAGGAGCCACAATAAATCACAAGAATTAAGAGGAAGAGAAGATAGAAGGCTGCTTCAGAGGTGAATTCTCCTTCTCAATTCTTAAACTCTCAAGCAACAATTCAACCCAAGCTTGAGATCAGATATGGAAATGACATTAAATACATGCAATGACTCAATGAGAGAGGCTGAATGTTTTCCTCCTCAAAATCTAGATGATTCTTCAACCAGATTGGTGACAATAGTGTCACATCTCCCAACTAGTGACAAGGGGCACATCTCACAAGTCTGGATAAGATTAGAGCTCTCCAATTCAAATATCAACACTTTAAAAGGATGTGAATGGGTGCGCACCACCTTCTTTTATAAGCTTGTTGGATTCTTGGACAAGATTAGATGCAATGTACTTGGTCCTCTAGCTCATCTATTGCGCCCTCCTTAGCCTAATTGGAATTGGCAGCTTTATGTGACTTCCCTTGCTTTTAGTATCCTTTTTCCTTGCTTTCTTCTACTTTTCTCTACTTTACTGCTTTTCCTGCCACTTTCTTGCTTTTTTCCACTTTACTACTTTTCCTGCCACTTTCCTGCTTTTCAATGCTTTATGCTTTTCATTGCTTTCTTCCAAATTCTATTTGGAACAACTTATGAGGTCCACCTAATCCTTTTGCGCCCTCTTGGGCCACTTAGGAAATTAAAACTTATATAACAATCATTAGTATTTAAGAATATACAACTATGGGCTCTATTCTTCACCAATGTTTTATTTAATTGAACTAAAAATTCACAAACCAAAATTAATCCCTAACCAATTTAATTCAATTTTTTCCCTGAACCCATAGGGATTGGATGGGTTAGAGGGATGACCAGGGAGCCACTAAAACGGGGACATTACACTTGAGAGCTTATTCATGAAAGGATATTTAATGAAGTAGTTAATGTGTCAAACCTGAATTCTTCTCCCCTTCTCCTCCTACCAGAAATATATTTCAAAGCACATAGAGACTCTTTGTTTGGTACAAGGTGAGAGTTTGGTTCAAGATTTATTGGAAACTCTTTGGACCTTACCACTCTTAGTGGGTTTTATGCAAGGGGAATTTATGTCATTTCCAATAGTGAAGAGGTTGGTGGGAAGGTTTCTTATAAGGGTAAAGAGGAACTAGTCGCTCAAGGTAAAGGGGAAGGTGTTGGTGCAGGATGAAAAAAGGAGGAAATGTGTAACACAAAGGTTAATCTAGTAAATTTGGTGCTCAAAAGAGAAGTAAAAATGAATGAAGTTGTGCCCAAGTTAGAGTTGGTTATAGTGGATCATTTTCATGGGAGAAGGATGGGGAAAATACCTCAAATAATGGTTCTTAGGTTCCAATGGTTGGATAGTCTCCTATTTTTTATTTACTTTCAAGGGGTTGATTGGCCTTCATATCCCATCATGTGTCAGATATGGAGAAGATTTTGGTCCCTCACTAGAAATGGAATTCAACCCCTCAATCTTTAAAGCGTCAGACCCACTTTTTTGATGCCAAGATTGAAATGGTAAGAGTTTGTGGGTAAAAATACTTGGTGTTCCTATTGAATTTTGGTTACCAGAGGTGTTTAGGGAGATTGGAAACTCTCTTGGTCACTGCCTCAAGGTAGACATGTCCCTTATTGGCACTGGTTTAAAGGGGTGTTGCTTACCTTTTGGTGATTTTGGATATGCAAGAGGATTTAGCGGTTAGAATGACTCTAAAGAAGGGATCATGTTCCTTTACTTAGACCCTTGACTACATAGGAATCTCATTCAAATGCTTTTGATGCCACAAATGTGGGAACTTGGCTATTGATTGTAGTCCTCCTCTAAAAAGTAAGGCTCGGGTTAAGAATATGTTGAAGGAAATATTAAATAAGGATTGTAGCGGTAGTGACCACATGATTTTTTCAAAGGGGAAATAAGGCTACTTAAAGGGGGGAAATATGCACACTTTAGAAAATCCATCATAGACCAAAGTAGGAATCATGAAGGATTTGGAGCATTTTTAGGAGACCTTCTCTCCTGTACCAATGGCATCCATGCAACCCAATCAAATGCATGAGGAGGAAACCTTGATTTCATAAGGTTTTCCTTCGATAAATAAGGGTATGCTATTAAAAAAAATTCCCCAATTAATTTGCATTCTTCTTCTAAAAGGAATCTTGTATTTGGGTCATGGTCCAATGTGGCTATGGGGCCTTTTGGTGTTCGATGTTAGGAATATTTCCTTATTGGGACATATGGTGTGAAGGAAAATTATCAATCCCATTTGGGTGGTTTGTTAGATTCTATGAAAAATGATTTTGGTAGGGCCCTAGTCCCTGATAATACATGGTTTGTTAGATTCTATGAAAAATGATTTTGGAGGGGTTCCAGGCCCCTATAATGTATCCAAACCCTATCCTAAGTGTGAGGTTTCTAAAAAGGATGAAAAATATGTCATGGAAGGGAGGGGGGTATCAAATACAATTTAAGATCTATGAAAGAGGCATATTTTGGGTTGGAGGGGGTGATTGAAGGAGGCCTACGATTAAATGAGGGAAAAAGACCTAAATGAATTGATAGAGGGAGGAAATCCTTTATATCAATGGCTTGAGAAAAGGCATGCAATGAGGTCCTAGCGAACAAATAAATCTCTTTGGATGGGGTTCTTAGAACAACAAATACCCGGGTGGAGAGTGCTCAATGATCTACTTATCTTTAAAATGTAGAGGGTTGGGAAATACCTTTAAAAAGTAGGCTCTGAAGAGGACCGTAGATGTCCATAATCCTAATGTGATTCTATTATAGGAGATTATGAGTGAGGGAGGGAAAATTGTTGGTGATATTGAAAAGATGTTACAAGATGGGATTTTATGTTTGTTGACTCAGGGGGTAGATCCAGGGGTCTTTGATTCAGTCTTGGGAACAACTCTATACTTTCAAGACTTGGGGAGAGACACAACATTCCTAAACATATATGGTCCATACTCATACATAATTGCCTATTCAGAAGAGTTTTTTCAATTAGGTTTGGTTAGGTCAAGGAAGTATTGTTATGGGGGGGGGTAAATTTATCTTTGGAGAACTTAAAGGTTTGGGGACTTGTTACACATGACGACTCCTTAGATGAGTACTTTCTAAGAAAAATAGAAAATGTAGGTTTGTCTAATGTAGAGTCTATCAAATTGGAACCAAATTGGAGGAACAAAAGGATCCACAATGAAATGATTGCAAAAAAGTCTCATCAAAATATCTACTTGAAGGCTATAAGCATTAGGCAAAGGGGGAGCTCGAGGGGTAATGTGACCACTTTCTAGTTCTACTAGAAATGACATCTATAAGAAAAACACCACCTATCCCTTTCAAATTTAATCCAACTTGGCTAGAGGAAGAGGACTTTGTTAAAATGGTAAAAAATTAGTGGGTCCCTTATGATGGGATGTATATCAACGAGTCTACATCTTAAAAAGGTTACGCATGTAGCAATTTCTTGGGAACGTGTGAAGAAAGAAAAGGACAAGAAAGATCTAGTTGAAGTCAAGTCTAAGCTTGAGGAATTGTACAACAATGAGGGGTATGGATTCCTCTTAGAGGAAACAAAAATCAGGTTAGTGTTCTAGAACAAAGAATAAGGAAACTCTTGGCTGACAAGGAAACAACATGGAGACTTAAAAGCATAGCACTATGGCTATGAAAAGGAGATGGGAATTCAAAATTCTTCCACCAATATGCAAATCACAAGAAAAGTACAAATACTGTATGGATGGTGACTAGGAATCGTGGCTTAGTGGCCACAAATTTTGAATATATGGCAAAGACTATGATGGAATACTTTGAAGGTATTTATAAAGCAAAAGAAAGGGCTACAATAATAGAAGTGGTTAAAATGACTTCATTCTTTCCTAGTTGTGTAAGTGAGGAAGACAATAACAATTTATTATAGGAGGCCTCTAAGGATGAGTTACATATTGTCCTTCAAAATTTCCAAAAAGACAAAAGTTTGGCCCCTAATGGGTGACTAGTTGAATTTTTCTTAAGGTCATTAAGGAGTTGAGATATTTTAGGAGAACTCTAGCAGCTTTCAATGCTACCTTTATAACTCTCATTCCTAAATATGACAATCCATCCTCTTTTGAAGAGTACATGCCTATATATCTTTGTAATTACATACACAATATTATAACTAAGATCATTGATGGGAGGGTTAAAAAGGTTGTTTTCTAAGACTATTTATGCTGAGCACTTTGGTTTCCTTGAATTTAGGAAAATTCATGAGGATATTGGGGTGGCACAAGAGGGCCTGCATTCTATAAAAACTAAGAACCTTAATTCAATGGTGGTAAAAGTGGATCTATCCAATGCCTGTATAGGGCAAGCTGGTTGTACCTAAGATTGATGTTAGTTCATTTGGGTTTTATTGATCCTTTCATAAATCAGGTTGTGCATTGTGTGACTTTAGTTTCTTTCTCAATTCTGATTAATGGAGCAACAAAAGTGTTTTTCAGGTTAGGAAGAGGCTTGAGGCAAGTATGTACTTTATCTCCACTCCTCTTTTTGTTCTTTGCATAAGGGGTGGCTAAAGCTATGTTGGAAGCAAGGAGATCTGGGGCATTTAAAGGCATTAAAGTGGGAAGCTACTTCTGTCTCTCTTGCATGTTATTTGTAGATGATATTATATTTTTTTTGTGATTGGTTGAGGAGGGATGTTGTAAAACTCAAAGAAATTATAGACCTATATTGCACAATTACAAGTATGTAGATAAATATTGGAAAATCCATTGTTTGTTTTTTAGGACTTCTTGAAGAAGATAGGGTCTGTTTCTCTCAGATACGACCTTTAAATCATATTGATATGGAGGAAGGGATAAAATATTTGGGGTTTGTTGTAAAACCAAATAATTGTAGGAAAAAAGATTGGCAGTAGTTGACAAGAAAGGTGGAAAAGAGGATTTACATTTGTTGTCATCGTTGGTTATATAGAGGAGGCAACTAGTCCCAGTAAAGTCTATGTTAGAGGAAACTCTAATAAATTGGATGTCTTTGTCTTAGATTCCAAAAGGTTTTCTTGAGAGGATTAAATTTAGGTTTATGTGGTCAGGATGTGAGGAGAAGAGGGGAATTCCTCTTATGGAATGGTAAATATTGGCCAATCCAGAAGACATGTATGGATGGGGTTTGAAAAAAAATTTCATTTCTCAAAAGGTGTGGTAGCTAAGAGTGTGTGGAGGCTCATTCAAGCAAATGGATTATGGGTTCAAGTTATAGTTCAAAAGTATATTTTCCTTAATTAACTAAAGCATAGATCACAAGGTCTATGAGGACCATACATAATGTTTCAATTATATGGAAAGCAATTGTCTTAGCTTTTCTAATGATTGGAAATTGGCTTGCGTGGAAGGTTGGGAATAGAAATGGAGCCAAAATGGAGGAGGACCCTTGGTATGGTTGTACTGAAAGGTTCAGGTTACTTGATCATATGATACAATTTATGAGGGAGAGAGGTTACCATAAACTCAACCAGATTGCAAACCATGATCTTTCTTCAATATGGAGTCAAGAGTGGAACATTGTAGGTCATATTGGTTTTAGATGGGAAGAAGGAGATATTTCAGATGCTCATATAGCCATACTGAAGAATATTCGTGTTAGAATAAAAGTAGAGGAAGACTATTTAATTTGGTCAAAGAATCCATTTGGTGAATACCCCCAAAGATTAGATAAAGTATTAAGCATAAGAGAAGGAGACCTTGTATGGTGGTGGAAGAAAGTGTGAAAATTTAGATGTCCTTCTAAGTCTAGTATCTTCATGTGGTTGTTGCTCACCAACAAATCACTTATCTGGGATAATCTACATAAAATATATAAACATGGACCTAAGAGGTGTCCACTGTGCAAAATAAATGAAGAACCAAATGAACATCTTATTATGTTTTATGGAGATTCTATATAGGTTTGGAGGGAGTTGGAGGACATTGTTGGAATAAGGAATGTTTGGAGAGGTTCTATAGTTGAAGAAGGGCTAAAAGCCTAGTGTGAAAATTTGAATGTGAAAAAGTTTAAAGCTTTGCCATTGATCTTAGCATGGGATATTTGGCTCACAAGGAAGGTTAGTCTATTTGACTCAAGACAAATTTATTCATTTGGGCCAATTTGTTGCTCAAGGAATTAGTATTATGGGTAGTTTTCCTCAAGTGAAAAAGGACAGGCTAGTTAAATTGGTTGTGGTAGAGAATATAAATAATTTTGGTGCATGGGATTACTTCAATGGTATCTCTCAAGGGGACCCACAAAGGAGTGGTGTTGGGAGAGTAATATACCTAAAGGATATACATTCCTTAAAATTTAAAGCTAGACTGATAGAGGGATCACGATTATGTAGAGTTGATGGCATTAAAATTGACACTTACTTTAACAATTGAGAAAGGTGTAACAAAACTTCAAATATTTAGGGACTCGGAGGTGGAGGGGGGAAATGAAATGAGGAATTATTTCTTACAGTTTATGCTACATGAGATCAAATGCATCATTCATGTTTTTAGCATCATATATTTCCACCACGTGTTCAATGAGAGACATTGTAAATAAACTCTCAAAAGACGAGCTTCAATTGGATCAAGGACATTGGACATTGGATTATACAGGAATCCATCAAAGGCCAACTATCCAAATATTTACATACTCCTTTTTTAAAGCTCTTATGGTATATTGGATTATACAGGAATCCATCAAAGGCCAACTATCCAAATATTTACATACTCCTTTTTTAAAGCTCTTATGGTATATTTCTTGATGATTTTGGATAAAAAATGGATATCTATCGAAAATTTTGTTTCTATGAATTGTAGAGTCATACAATGTATTTTTAAGAGCAAATATGTTGGACTTCATAATTTATGTTTTAATTTTGTTATGATGACATTAGGGAGATATGCCCCTTTATTATAAGGAGAAGAATATATAGAATGGTGATATTATATCTTTTTGTCCTTTTAAAGAAATAAAAATGTTGGAAAGCATTTGCTAAACATAATTTTGTCTTAAAATTTTTATATATATAAAGGAAAAATAATACATATTTGTCTTTTAAGAAACAAGAATGTTGGAAAGCATTTGTTAAACATAATTTTGCTATACATTTTAGAATATATATATAAAGAAAGAGAAAATAAATAATTTTATGGTAATTATTTAATATATATATATTAATATGCTTTTCAAAATAAATTAGACAATCTAACAAATCCTAAATATTTCATTTATGGTGTCAAAAGATAAATAATTTTTTTAAGTGAATAGTACAAAACAATAATTTTATGACAATTGTTTGAATTTACATAGTGATCTGCCTCTCATAAAGAATTAGGCAATCTGATAAACACCAAACCTCTTATTTATGTTTTAAAAAAATAAAATAAAATAAAAAGATAAAAATTTAAAGCTACAAAAAAGCAAAATTCAAATTCCATTTTTATGATAAAAGTACCGTGCTAATCAAAATTCAAATTCCCCTTTTATGGTAAAAGTACCATGCTAATCAAATTTTAAAAGTATTTTATATATTTTTTTAAACAAATAATTTGATGTGTAACTAATTTTATAAGAAAATATTTTTATTAAAAAAAACAAAATTCAAATTCCTATTTTTTTAAACAAATAATTTGATGTGTAACTAATTTTATAAGAAAATATTTTCATTAAAAAAAAGCAAAATTCAAATTCCTTTTTTTATGGTAAAAGTACCGTGCTAATCAAATTTTAAAAGTATTTTATATATATTTTTAAACAAATAATTTGATGTATAACCAATTTTATAAGAAAATATTTTCATAATTTAAGATAATTAAATTTTATTGAGTAAATTTTTTTAAGGTGAAAGGAGAGTAAAATCGAAGAAGGTTTACACTCATTATTCCTCTTGATACATATTAGATGAGAGTTAAAATGGTTTAAGTAAGTGTCTAGGTTTTTTTTTTTCATTTTCAATTTTTATTTTCAATTTTTATTTTAATGTGGAAAATTATAAATATAAAAAGATGTTTAACTAGATTATTATTTTTGGATGTTTTAAAATATTCTTTATATATATATATATATATATATTTTTTTTGCAAAATTCAATAAGTGGTTTAAGTTACTCAAATCTTCATATTGAATTGTATATATATTTGTAACAGTATAATTTAGAAATTATAATTTTTTTGGGTGATTGAAAATATCAAAATTAAATATATATATATATATGTTTTTTGTACAAATACGAAAGATACATAAATATACATATGTTATTAGAGTACAATCTTAGTGGGAGTAACTGTAAAGAACATGTGTTTCCTCTTAGGAGGTCATAGGTTCAAATCCATAAGGGGGTAGGGTATGTACACATCTATAGACTTTAGTAGTTACATTGCTGTATAGAGGGGGTCCCTTGTCCCACAAACAAGGGGGTCTCATACTCCAAATTAGTGTCTAGTTTGATCCTGACCTTAAAAATAGAATATATATATATATATATATATATATATATATATATATATATATATTGGTCATACCTATTATATATATATTTTGGTCATACCTACTTTATATATATATATATGAAAATTTTGGTCCTACCTACTTAGAACCAATGTTTGGTATTCGTTTTTGTAAACCTTTATTTGAGATTAAGTTTATAATGAAAATGTTACTTAATTAATATTAGACTATGAGTCTCTAGAGAATCACAATGTCTGAGATCACTTTCTTTTGTGTTGCAATCCTTATCTCAAGATGAGGTGTTGTGATGATCCACTAATGATTTGTCACCGAGATCTAGATCTAGAGGTGGTTAGATAAATGTACTTTAAATTCATATCATCAAATGAATACAAATGTTGAAAATGAATACAAATGTTGAATATGGCTTGAAGAATTTGCCACCAATTTTTCGTGTTTGATTTATTTCTTAACATGATATTACAACCATGGTGAAGAGATGTTGATAATATTGAAGCCTCTTAGTCTTAAGGGGCTTGGTAGATCCATGGTAGTGTTCCAAGGGAGATTTTATCAAAGCTACAGGATCATAAAAAACATATTGAAGAAATAATCATTGGTTTTGTTTCTTGGTCAAAACATTATACATAAGTTGGGTACACCCACAGACTTGTTGCACCACAAATGCATTGAACAAGGTTAAGTAACAATGACCATCTCTTTCTTGCTTGACGCAAATCCATATTTTGAGTTAATGTAGATCTATTGAATCTTTTGTATTTTTGTTAGATTTATCATTGTAAAAATATCATAGATCTACAAATTTATTGCATTGAGAGGAGTAAGGTGCCTTACAACTCAGTATGGGGAAGATGTTGTCACGTAAAGTAACACAACGTAACATAACGTAATGCAAAGTAACATAACATAACATAACGTAATGTAACGTAAAATAACATAGAGTCTTCAATAAATTGTGCAAATATGATGACCATGTTCCCCTCTATTGAAAAATTAAAAAATGCACTTAAAAAAATACTTTATACATCTAGTAGAAATTGGCAATTTCCTCAAAAGGTCCATCTATGCTAAGGACTGTAATGGGAACCTGAGATTGTACATCTGAAACAAGAATTTGGAAGTTAATCCTATGATATAATCAAACAATTGATTACCGAATGCCACAAAGAGTCAAATAAACAACTAAAACGAGGAGGACAATGTGAAGTTGGGAGGTAAATGGGTGAATAACATTGTTCAAATTTTGCCACAAGTTTTGGTAAAATATTCATTTTTTCGTGAAAGCTTAGCAAAATATATATTCTTGGTTAGAAGAAAGGCTCATATGCATTTCTAAAAGACAATGGATGTGATTGTCAAATTTCCAAACGTGTAGATTTGAGTCCGTTTGAAAGGATACAAAGGTAAACTCTCATTGAAAAGAGAATCGTTATTAAGTGTTAAAAGCTAACTGTATAAAAAATAATAAAAAGATCATAGATCATTTTTTAGTGGTAGAAGTGTCCTAGATCCCTTGAAATTTGAATAAGAGAATCTAAGGACATTTTTTCTTGTGTGTGATGGTGGATGATCTGGTTATGATGTTTTATGCTTAGTTCTTTAACACATTTAATTTGCCAAACAATACTACACATGGTGTAACAAGGCATACAAACTTGATCAAAGTAAGACATCAAGTCAATCTCCCACAAAGCAATGTGTGACTTCATGTAAGAGTTGACTAAATGTCCTTGTTCCTCTCATTTTCATGGAACATTGAGTCATGACAAAGTCAATAGTCTATTTTAATCAAGATCGGGTCATTGAATCATTATGGTGAGTCATTAAATTGTATAAGAAGCCATATTGTCAAAAGGTCCCACTTAAAATTGAATAAGGAAGCCATCTTCAATCTACTTATTGTAAAATGAAACTTTGGGGTGCATGATCAATAATACCCGACACCCTAAATTTAACATAAAATCAAGTGAGAGAGTATATCTGAACATGATAATTGAAAATATACAATGATTAAAGGAGGAAAGTGGTTACCGAATGCAAATCAAGAAATTAAAGAGCGACATGAATCCTTAGATGAATTGGAAAATTAAGTGATTGATCTTTACAAGCAACTTGATATAAAGGCTCAATTGATCAAATTTCTCGATACACAATTAATTAAAGAAGAGAAATACATTATTGATGCAACTTGTGACACAAGTGACCTAATTCAAATGTTTGATACATCTTGTGACACAATTGACTTAATGCAAAAAATGATGCCACTTGTGGGTAGTTGTGACACCAATGACCTAGTACAACTAGGTGATATAACTACAAAAAATGACAAAATTGATGATTCCTTAATTGGTCAAGAGAAGGAGTCAATCATAAATAGTGAATTGATGAAGATAATTTTTGAAGATGAGTCACAAGAAGAAGCACAAAGTGATAGTAGCAACAATGAATTTGAATTTGAAGAAAATATTAATGAAGGACATCATCAAGTACAAAGTGATCTTTCCAAGCCTATCATCAGACCTTGGGAAGACATTTGTGACAACAAACACAGCGTAGGACTTGGGTATGATAAGGAAGTTACCTTTCATATTCTTGATTATTACAAACCAATTCACTTCCACACTACAAGATTTCTTGCCAAAAATTTGAAGAGTAAAGACTCAAATATTCAACAAGTTGATGAAGGAGATGATGATAAAATCGAGGAAATTCTTAATGAATTCCAAAATTTTCATAGAGTTGGCCATTTGGAGACAGAGCATTTTGATCTCCATCCTTTTCTTCATTGTAGGAAGACAAGTAATCTTTCAGACAAATGTTGAAAGAAGATGAAGGTTTAGACGTAAACACTTCACTATGGATGGATAAGTTCCTGTCGATGGAATAAACAATTCAAGAAGTTGCATAGGTATTACCATCTAGTTCAGACACAGTTAAAGGCGCATTTGAATGGTGAAATTAAAAACAATAAAAATTTAAATTAGTGGTTCAAATGATGATTTTGGGCATGACTATGGCCCATTATGAATTGGTACCCCCCTTGTACCTTAAAGTGGGGAAGTACAAAAATGAAAGGAGCAATGCACTCTCTTTCACCTCAAGGGGGGGAGTACATTAAAGAAACACAATGGAACACTCTTTCAATTAAATGGGGAGAGTACATTGATCAAGTGAAAAGGTTAGTGGTCAACCAAAACCACTAGATACATAGTATCAAATTCAACTATTGTAGAAGAATCCAAAAACACAAGCTTGGATCCATCAAATATAGTGTCCACATGGATAAAACTACTTAATCCATAAAATACAACCTCTAATGTCACCGCTAGAACTAACAATAGCAACATAAAAAAATATCCATAAGCATTTACATATAACTTATAAGAGTGAGAGTATATTTACATATAACTTATAAGAGTGAGAGTATATTTACATATAACTTATAAGAGTGAGAGTATTCTAATGGGGGAAGAAAGAAAATATACCTGGAAATAGAAACATGGAAAAACTTGAATTACACAAGTATGTGCAGTAGGGCTGCACCAACTACAACATCAACAACAAGTAGCTCCAGGACTAGCAATAGTTGCAGGGAAACAACGTGTGGGGGACGACTCTCCACCCAATATACCCCTCAATCTAGAATTGAGAGCCCCCGATCCCTCAAGCAGTAAAGCTATGCTAGACCTATTTCATCTCCAACATTTCTTCACCTCAGTAAGAAAATCCTCACACCCTTCTCCCCCAACTGCCAAATCTCATGCAACCCTCACTAGAACAAGCACCCCCTACCCAGAGGAAGAGAAGAACCCCTTATGAATTCCTCCCCTCCCCCTTAAAAAGACCATTTTCCTTAGTATTGAGAATAAGGTTTGTTTACATGGTTGACACTTGTCATCCATGCACTAATCCTCTTTTTAGTTTGATAATATCATTTTAATCCTTAATGTGCATTTAATTATTTATATATTTGATTTATTTAAGAATATCATGCACCCACTTCCACATTCTTCTCATCTTTCACATGATAGAGGGGAATATCAATGATGATAGTCAAGATTACAATTTCCTAGTCCTATCAAATAAAATTCAATCAACATTTGGGAATTCTAGCATGGAAATTGCTCTCCTAAAAAAGATATCTACATCAAATCAAATTTTCATGGGATGTTGTTCGAAACCTATTTATTTCTAAATTGAAAGAGTGATTTGGTGATCCTACTTATTCACATATTAATAGAAGACACCAACTTATTCTAGACAAATCATTTGGCAACTGATCAAATTGTCAAGTAGTAGGGAATGTTCAGACATGGCAGTTGTTCACAGCTACTAGAATTTCTTCTCTCTTTCAAAGTTCATTTCATATGAACCATTCAACATCCAAAATTGGCGTTTTTTCAGGCATATCTTCACCAAATATAAGTTCATGAGTTTCATATTGAATATGATACCAATCTATGCACTAGTTCATGTTTCTTTATTGGTATAATTATTCATACTTGTGATTGAGGGGGGGAATGTTAGGCTATGTGTCCCTAGACAATCACAAAGTTTGTGATCACCTTCTTTTTAGTTTTAATCCTTATCTCATGATGAGGTGTTCATTATCCGTTGACGAGTTGTCAATGAGATCTAGATCTAGAGGCGATCTAATCTATGCACCATAAATTCATATCATCATATGAATACAAATGTTGAATATGGCTTAAATCCTTTTCCACCAGTTTTTATGTTTGATTTATTTCTTAAAAATTAATTAGGTCAACAATTAACATTGTTACTTATTCAAGTTCTAAATATATTATCATGCTTCTGACTTGTTTGGCTATAGACTAAAAAATGAAGACCTTTTTTTCGTTTTTTTTTAAAAATTTGAAATGTCTTTCCATTCAACAAGTAGCTTTCTGACTAATAAGGTTTTGTAAATTCTAGACTTCTTACATGTTTTGAACTAGATGGAGACATTGATTCCCTTTCTGAGTAAGAATTGATTGATTCATGATGCATATTCATCCTACCTTAGAGGTTTTAACCTATAAAGTTACTTGCAAAGAAGGGGGAAATGCTAACTTCATATCCATGCCATAACACTTGAAGGGAGGTTGGGCATGTTAGTTGGTATTGATCACTATACATTTATTTTTTAAGCTACCTTTGGAGATTTATTCTCATTGATTGGGTTTCTTATAAAGTTTTGCTGCTTTTAGTATTTTTCCAAGAAGGGATTGACATTGTTGGACATGGATATTTCAAATGGCATGTAAGTTAACAAATCTTACATTGGAAAGTCACGTTCTTCTAATCCAAACCCATGATCATCTATAGTCTCTACATTGTGCCGTGTTATGATTAAGTACACCTTATATTGTATTAACTAAGATATTTGTATACTCTTTTTTTTTTAAGTTTTTTGAATATATATTAAGGCTACAAATGAAAAATACGAAAAGTCGATATTGTAAGAAACCCCTTAAAGTGGTTGGTTTACAATTATAAAAAAAAAAAAGATATGTTTGGTGATTTGTCTCTTCTCTATTGGGGAATTGTTAATATACTAGAAAGTAAGAATTAAAATCTTAAACCCATACTGAGATAGAGACCTCATAGAGTCTATTGCATTATAACAACTATGGCCAAGAAAAAAAAACAACAAGACTTGGGAGAATTGGAGCTTAGTACTCAAAAATAGATCCCACATTAATGCAAAATTTAGGTGGAGTTGTTGCTCCCTTCAAAACCCATGTTGCACCCTTATAGTTTATTACCCAAGAAACATCTTTGCATATTGCTCTTACGTTGTCTTTATTGCTTATTTTCCTTCTTCCCCCACCTCTATTCCTTCCTCAACTTCTTGTGTATCCTCATTGATAGCTTCCTAGACCTAAATGGCATTGATAAGATTCTCATACTTATGTTCCAACTAGACCAACCTTTTTAGAATTTCATTATTTTGATTCCCTTTGTTTTCCATGGCACATATAATGAACACTTTTGCAAATACAATGGCAAATTTGTGAGCTTACTATTAAGATTCTTAAGCATTGCCTTAAAAAATGGACAAAATAAATGATTTTTTCATCATAAGTTGTTTTAAAACAACTTTTTTGAAAATTGATTGTTTTTTTAATCTTCTTGTTAAAATTTCTTTCAATAATTGCATCATTGATGATTTTATTTATTTTTCAAATTTGTGATTTTATTAAAATTTTTAGGGTCTTCCAAAAACTTGAATGGTGTTGGTGTTTTGTCACCAATCCATGCCAAAAGACCCTTACTCAAGGATCGTGTTGCTTGAGTACCATATCAAATGATAGGAAGAAAAGTAAAATGAACCAACAACATTCTATACTATATGCAATGCAGAAATAACAAAACTAGGGATGAAAACATATAAAGTATAAAATAAAGAAGGAGATTTTATATTAATGAAAAATAAAAGAATCATAGTACAACACCTTGGTCTTAGTTGTTGAAAATGTTAGAATATTGAGAATATGCATAAGCATAAATAATATGTGTGCTAACATGCAAAGCAAGAATCTACTAGTCTAGCCTTCTATCCATACAAGTAACAAAATCAAAGTAAGAAACTAGAGACACGAGAGAAGAAATGATACATAAGATATACATGGTAAAACCCCAAATAGGAAAACATCCATGGGAAGGTATTGCCTTCTTATTTTTCAGAAATATCCAATCTTACACTTGAGCTTCACTCCACATATGCTTCACAACTTCACAATAGCATTACAATGCAATACACAACTTATGCCCAAAGGCTATCCTTCACCTTTGTTATATAGATAGAGGTATGGAAGAATAACATCCCAAAATACATATGGGATAAATGATTTTCCACCTCCTTATATGATGAATGGTAATAAGAGAATATTACCCCATGATTAATGTGGGATAACTCCTTTTACATAAGATTAGAGTTATTTATACCTTCCTTTGCTAGATAATACATCTTATGGCATCATACTAGACATCATTACACTTCATGTAGTATGAAAATTATACATTCCAACACTCCCCCTTAATGATGACTAGGGAGAAAAACACAAATATGGAGGAAGATGGCATTGCATTAGCATTCCCCTTTGATGACAACTTCCCACATTCCCAACAAACTTTGAAGATACACAAACTTTGCTTCTGTCGTGGCTTTGGTGAAGATATCAGTTGCTTGCTCTTCTATGGGAAAATACTCCAAACAAATAACACCATACGCAACAAGATCTCGAATGTAGTGAGTATGCAATTCAATGTGCTTAGTCTTGGAGTGATACAATGGATTGTACGTAAGTTTAATTGGACTCTAATTATCACATCTTAATTATGTAGGAGGATTTTGAACCAATCCAAGCTATGTAAGAACATGCCAAATCCACACTTCTTCTTTAGTTGCTTCCTTAGTTTCCCTATACTCCGCTTCACAAGAAGAAAGAGAATGAGTTCTCGACTTCTTATTGGACCATAAAATTAGACCCGAACCAAGTTCAAATATGTACCCAATAGTAGACCTTCTATCTAAAGCATCTCCTACCCAATCATAATATGTATAACCAAGAAGTGAATCTGTAGTCATGCTAGAATAGAAAACACCATTATGCACTGTCCCCTGTAAATATATGAGAATTCTCTTTGCTGCTTTCCAATGTCTTTTATGAGGATTTTGCATAAACCTAAAAACCATGATGATTGCAAAATAGAGGCCAGGTCTACTATGTGTCAAATATATCAAACTCCCCACAAGTTGATGATACAAAGTGGCATCAACAAGAGGAATGCCACAATCAACAATTAACTTTACACCGGAATGAAATGGCATAGGAGAAGGATTGCAATCACTCATATGAAACTGAGCAAGTAAAGAGGTAGCATAATTAGGATGAGAAAAGAATATACCATTAACCATATGTAGACTCTGTAGACCCAAAAAATGATGCAATAACATTCAGATTTGGATCAGATACACACCACTTAAACCACTCTTCAAGAAACAAGTATCAATTTTTTCATACCAAGCTCTAGGTGCCTATTTAAGACCATATAAAAACTTGTTTAATTTGCATACCAAACTTGAAGTTTCAACAGTAATAAAACCATGAGGTTGTTGCATATAAATTGTTGATAGAAGTTGTCATTGATGTCAAGGCATGATGATCACTGACATTGATGCTCATTAATGACAAAGGTGAACAAGGTGTGTTTAAGGTGTTGAAGAACTCTAAGCATGGATCAAAAGAATGACATGACATATAGAAGTACTAACATGTTCAAGGCAATACAATCCATGTGGAGATCAATATTAAAATGGAAAACATATCCAAGGAAAGTAAATTGATGAGAGTATGGCAAGAGTTAGCTTCAAACAAAATTAAATGTAATATGTTTCATAAATATGAAACATAAGAATAAGTCGGCTCTATACACTTTATAAAAATAAATTAGCATTTATCAAATGTGAATGTCGGCCATAATGTGAAAATATAACATAAGTGGATATGTATAAATAAAAAGTGTCACACGTCACTTTGTAGGTGAAGAGAGTATGAATTGAAAACAAATGAGATAGAAGAAATTTGGAAAAAAGAAGAAGCAAAGGTACATCAAGTGGAGAGATCAACATATTGTTATTCAAAGGAAATAAAAGAAACCAAAGAATATTATTGGGTTTTATTTCTTGTAGACATGACATCTTATTGACAGGTTGATTGAGGGATAGAAAAAGAGATTCGTAAGTGTAGGAGTAAAGCATTATAGCAATCGGTGCTTGTGGGAGTAGACATTTGTGGGTGCATAAATAAATCATTGGAGCAACCAATGCTTGTGGATGCATAAATAAAGCATTGGACCATCTAGTGCTTGTAGGTGCACAAATAAAGCATTGGTACATCCATTGCTAGTGGGTGTAGAAAGAAAGTTGTGGGTCAACCATAGTCTGTGGGTGTAGAAAAATCATTGGGGCAATTGTTTCTCATATGCAGGTGGCATAGAATACAATCTAGGAGTACCACAAATTGTGGCTGAAGATCATCAAGTTGATGTAAACTATTGAGTCCTTCAATATATTACAAAGTTTCTTTACATATACTTCCCGTGTCTACTATGTACTATTTGTTGATATATTACATTGAATGTTTAATGAATGATAACAATTGTTGATTGATATATTGAAAAGAGTTTTAGTGCAGAACATTGATTCACCCTCCCCTCTTAGTGTTTCTAGTGTTTTCAACAATTGGTATCAGAGAAGGCCTTCATATAAGTCTTACCAACTTGAAGGAGATACTAAAGAACACACATGGCTACTCGTGAAGGATTCTCTACAAACAAGGCTCCATTATTTGATGAGACAAATTATGCTTTTTGTAGTAAAAGAATGAAAACCTACTTGACGGCATTATGATTTGATGTATGCAGAAGTGTAGTTAATGGCTACAAAGAACCAGAAGATCGACCAGAAGATCAAGCAGGGAAGAATGAAAGTGAACAAAATGCAAGGGAAATGAATGCAATTCTAAGTGGACTAGAGCAGACATAATTTGTACAAGTAATGCATTGTGAAACTACAAAAGAAATGTGTAATAAGCTCAAAAATATTTATCAAGGAGATGCAAAGATTCAAGGAGAAAAATTCTAGAAATTTAGAAGTAAATTTGAAGCCTTAAAAACGACGGAGGAAGAAACTATTGCAACATACTTTCAAAGAGTTTATGGAGTAGTAAATACAATCAGAGGGCTTGGAGAAGATATTGATGAAAAGGTAATAGTACACAAGGTATTAAGGACATTACCAATGATATTTAACCCAAAAGTGTGTGCCATAGAAGAAATGAGGAATTTAAGGAAAATGATAATGGATGAGTTGCATGGAATTCTCACAAATTATGAAATGAGAATTGAGGATCCCACTCCTAAAGAAGTTGCATTCAAGGAAAGTAATAAGAAGAAAGCCACTTCTTATCTTTCCCCATACTCTAGTGAAGAATCTGATGAAGAAATGACAAATTTTGTGAAAAGATAAGATGAGGAACACAAAAGTACAAAGGAAAATTACCTTTCAAATGTTTTAATTGTGGAAATATTGGACATTTTGCAGCTAGGTGTCCTCTTAAAGAAAAAATAGAGTACAAGTCAAGAGGGAATCACTACAAGGAAGACTATCCCAAAAGGAAAGGTTTCTACACCAATACATGGGAAGAATATTTAGATGATGATGATGAAGAAGATGATAGTGTAGATGAAGGAATGAATGAGATTACATTCTTAGCCGTAGAAGACAAGAAGCAATCCAAGTTCAAGGACAACACAAAGGAAGAAAGTGAGGATGAAGAAGAAGCAGTAGTTGATTGAGAAGCTAAATTAGAGGCATATCTTGAAGAAATTCATCACCTAAGAAAAGTTGTCAAGAAATAAGGAAAAATAATTGAACGCCTGAATAAGAAAGTAGAGGAAGAATAAGAAAGCAATGATCAAACAAGAAAGGTCAACAATCTTGAAGAAACACTTGTAGAGTTGAGGGAAGAATATAAAAAATTAGTTGATCAGCTACAAGAAATTCAAGAAGATAGGGATGGCCTAGCCAAATAGTTGAAGATCAATTGCAATGAAGAAAGTAAGTTGAGAACTGAAAATGCTCAACTTAAATAAGAAGTTAAAAGAATTCTCAAGGAGCAAGAGTATTACAACAAGAGATCAGAAGCATTGGATGAAATTCTCAAAAGGAAAAATCCTATCTTTGATAAATAAGGAATTGGCTTTGATTTAAATGAGATTACTAAATCTCCTCAAACCAAAACTAAAGGAAACTCAAATGGAACAGTTCCATCCCTCTCACAAAGGGATAATGAAGAAGGAAGGCAAGTTGGTGAATCTACAAATGAAATAAGTACATACTCTTAAGCCCAAAACAATTTTAGAAGTCATACATCTTTGGATTGGAATTATAAATCCAGGTATGAAACATCATTTAATGGGTTGTTTCTCTTGTAATGATTATGGACACAAAGCCTTGAACTATAAATGCTACACTAGAAGAAGATATGGTTATGCCAAGTACACCATAAGGTGTTGGAACTATAAAAAATTTGGACATAAAGCTTGGGATGACAGAAGCCCCATTAAATATCATGAAAAAATGGAGAAAGCAATAAAGAATATCCAGAGAAAGAAAGAATAGGATGATAGTTCAACTTAGAAAATCTCATGTGTTTCTACACAGAACATAATTGAAACAAAAGAACTAGTATCCACTACATCAAATGAAGAAGAACACATTATTGTTCAAGGTAATGTTTCCAAGACAACAAAAGAATAAATGGGAAGATCTCAAATTTTCTTTTAGTCCCATAATTATTTTTACAATAAGAGAGTTGGAGTAGATTGTAATGTCCCCAATTTGAAAATTTTCCCAATTTGGCCAATTTTTGAACCTTGGACTAGTGAAGCTCCAAACTGTCCCAAATGATCCCAAATGGTTTCGAATTATGTCCAGAGTGGATTGAGGTCTATTACGACACCCTAATATAGATATTATATTCTTGGACACCTTTGTAATGTCCCTTTTTTTATTTTTATTTTAATAGTGAAATTTTCAACTTTTTCCCCTAGTTCGACCTTTAACTAGTTTTGAGGTCTAGGTCTCCAAATTGCTCCAAATGCTCCCAAATATTAAGAGAAGGTGTATGAATGATATTAGGACTTGATTATGATTTTCAGGGATTATTTAGTACCATCAAAATACTTCTGCAAACCCCTTTAAGATTCTATCCAAGATAGGATTTTTTACTAGCAATTCGGGGTTCAAATCCCTCAAGGGAAAATGCTGAATATGGCTCTCCAAAAGCTCTCAAACCCTCTTGAATTTCTGAACAGAGGCATAGGAAATATAAGGGACAATGTTAAGGTCTCATGTGAATCTTTATTCAGTTTGTTAATCCTGTTACAACCCTCTCCAAACAACTACAAAATTACTAGTTTCGACCTTGGGGGAAATGGCATTAAATCCTCTCCGAATGATATAAAACTGAGCAAGATGACTCCAAAAGCTTAAGTAATAAACATGTAACTTTTGAAACTCATTAATAAGAGTCCATTAATCATAAATACATCAGTGAAACACTCTTCCATTCGAATTCATCAACATTTCATTGGTATACATCAATATAGTGGGGAAATGGTCACTATTTGCTCATTAATGATCAATTTTACATATATCCAGTTAGAATATCGACCTGATAGAGTTCTAAAAGTGAAGAAAAGAGTATATGAATCTTATTACAAAATAAATGGGGCATTATAAGCTCCCCCAAAGAGTACAATAGCTCACCAAAAGCGCCTCTCCTCAAGGATGAAGAATATGCAAAGAAAACTGGAAATGGTTGGAGGAATGAGCTGCACTAGAAGAAACCACGAGCTGTCCTATATATTACACTTGCAAATAAAGACTCCATTAAATATCCCATGAAATTTCTGAATGGCCTTTCCACACACCAACTAGGATGAGAATCTTTCACCCTCGAAATTGGCTAAGGCAAGTAGACTAGTATTCCACTAGCTCTCTTCACAAATGCAAATTCTCAAAATGATCAAAATCCCTTCTATTGCTTGATCCCTATATTTTATAAACATCCTTATCCTTCTAAGGTTCCAATTCCATCTAAAGAATCCAAGCCAATTCGAATTAGGGATTGGCTCATGATTTGCCATGTGTCCTTCCCTTCCTAGCTTTCCACCTTCCACCAATTCGAGTAGGAATCCTTTGAGCTTCTCTAAATCCCATGAGCGCTCTCTTGGATGCTATTTTTAGGCCTGACATGTCATAATAGTCAGATGTCAACAACTAGGTCTGACATTTTTCATAGGTGTCATAGCATCTTCATCATTGTTGTCATATAGGTTAGGGAATCTAGTCCAAGTGTTCAATAACTCCTCATTTGACTCTTCCTCTTCTATGGGAGTTACATTTCCATCCCAATTCGACCTATGATGCATATTACCAAGTGTATGAGCCTTCCAAATCCTCCCAAGAACCTTAGGATTCCCATGGATTCGAATTTACAAGAGGAGGATGCCATGTGGCACATAATTTCTAGCTTGTGTGGGCCCCACAACCTCCATGTGTCTTCATGAACCATTTCCACTTTGATTTTCTATTTTATTTATTTATTTATCTCCTTTATTAAATATTTATTCCATTCTAATGTCCAAACACCATTTATTAGCTCCCTTATTGCAAATCCTCATGTCCATCCAACCTAGGGAACTAGTAGGATTGATGGAATTTCCTTGTTATGAATTTATTTGAATGGGGATATCACAGTCCTCCCCACCCAATATTGCTTGTCCTCAAGCAATTTCAGATTTGGATTCTGCAAAATTTTTTCCTCCTCCCATGTGGCATCTTCACTTGGAAGATCCTTCCATTGCACCAAGTATTCTTTGATAGTTCTGCTCCTTAACCTTCTTTCCCTAGTCTTCAATTTTTTTTTTTCTGGAACAAGTGTGAGCTGACCTTTATCATCCAAAGGAGGAAGTTTTTCTGAAATGACAATTTGCTGACCAATGGCTTTTTTGAGACATGAAACATGAAATACATTATGGATTTTACTTCCTTCCGGATGTTCTAACTCATATGATACCTCTCCAACCTTCCGAACTACCTTGTATGGACCATAGTATCTTGGTTTTAGATTTTTTGCTCCCTTCTTTTTCAAGGATGTTTTTTTATATGGCTTCAACCTCAAATATACCAAATCATTGACCTGAAAGGTCCTTTCTTCCCTATGTTGATCTCCATATTGTTTTTGCTGATTTTGGGCTACCTGCAAGTTGTCTTTCAAGAGCTTCAAAATTTATTGGCTCTCTTCCACCAAATATTTAGATTTTAGGGCTCTACTATCACCAAAGATAAGCTCAAAAAAAGTAAGTGCATCATAACCATATAATTCTTTGAAAGGAGACATTCCTATTGACATATGAAAGGTGGTGTTGTAACAAAACTCACCCAAGTGTAGCCATTTTGCCCATGCTTTTTGCTGCTCTCCCACATAGTTCCTTAGGTACCCTTCCAACCATTGATTCACCCTATCTGTTTGGCCATCAGTTTTTGGATGATAGCTTGTGCTTGGAGTCAATTGAGTGCCCACCAATCTGAAAAGTTCTTGCCAAAAAGCACCCATGAATCTACTATCTCTATCACTTACAATGCTCTTGGGGAGGCCATGCAATCTTAAGATTTCTTTAAAGAAAATGTCAGCCACTTGTGCAGCACTAAATGATGATGTAACAACAAAGAAATGAGAAAATTTGGTCAACCTATCCACTACCACATATATGCAATCCTTTCCAAAAGATTTGGGCAAACCTGTGATGAAGTCCATTGAAATACTCTCCCATTTTTGTTTCGGAATGGGAAATGGTTGCAATAAACCAGTTGGGCATGTAGGTTCAAATTTGTTTTTCTGACATACCTTACATTCATTCACATGTTTCAGAACATTTTCCTTCAGCCCCTTCCAAAATAACCTTTTCCTTAATTGCCTATAAGTTTTGAAGATCCCTGGATGGCCAGCTAGTGGGGAATCATGTGCTTCTTGCAAAATCTTGTACTTGAGTTTTTAGTTTTGAACCAAATAAATTCTTCCCTTATAATATGTCAGCCCCATTCAAAATCTTGTAGTTATCATCCCCTTTGACCCATCTAATACATCACAAGCAAATCCATCTTTTGCATATTCAACCATTAGCATGTTTTTCCAATCTTTTGCAATGTCCATGAGAGAAAAATAAAGTCTTCTAGATAATGCATCAGCTACAATGTTATTCTTCCCTTTCATATATTCAATATCAAAATCAAAATCTTGAATCTTGCTTACCCACTTTTGTTTCCTCTCATTAAGATCTTTTTGGGTGAGGAAGTGCCTTAAATTGTTGTAATCAGTTTTCACCACAAACTTGTTTACCACCAAGTATTGTCTAAAATTGGCCAATGCTTGAATTATGGCCAACATTTCTTTGTCATAGATGGAGTAAAGCTTTTCATGTGGCTGCAACTTTCGTCTCTCAAAGGCTAGAGGGTGTTGGCCTTGCTTTAGGACAACCCCTATCCCTTCACCTGAAGCATCACATTCCAAAACAAAAGATTTAGTAAAATCAAGTAGTGCAAGTATTGGAAAACTACTCATTACCTCTTTCATTTTTTGGAAGACCTTTTTAGCCTCCTCATCCCACTTGAAATCATCTTTCTTTGTCAAATCAGTGAGTGGAGAAGTCAATTTGGAGAACCCTTTCATAAACTTCCTATAATAGGTGCATATTCCAATGAATCCTCTTAATTCTATGATGTTTTTTGGTGATGTAAATTCAAGGATGACCCTTATATTTTCCATGTGCACTTTCACTCCTTCTTGTCTGATAATTTACCCAAGATACCAGAGTTACTTCATCCCAAATTCACATTTAGACAATTTAGCAAACAACGACTATTCATGCAAAATTTTCAGCACAACCTCTAAATGATGCAAATGCTCTTCCCGAGTTTTGTTGTAAATGAAAATGTCATCAAAGAAGACCAAAATAAATTTTCTGAGCTGCTTACAAAAAATATTATTCATGCATGCTTGGCATGTGGCTGGAGCATTAGTTAATCCAAAAGGAATAACAAGAAACTCAAAGTGGCCATAGTGTCATCTAAACGCAGTCTTTTGCACATCTTCTTCTTTCATTCGAATTTGATGGTAACCTGATCTACGATCAATTTTAGAGAAATATTTTTCCCCAAATAGCTCATCCATGAGCTCATCAATTCTAGGAATAGGATACCTATTCTTTATTGTCTTCTTGTTCAAAGCTCTAAAGTCTATGCACATCCTCAAGGTTCCATCTTTTTTCTTCACCAACACTATTGAAGAAGGATAAGGGCTAGAGCTTGGTATAATGAGTCCCAACTCTAGGAGTTCTTGGATGGCCTTTTCAATTTCATCTCTGAATTTCTTTGGATGTCTATAGGGTGGTATTTTGATGGGTGAAGTACCCTCCTCCAAAACAATGTTGTGCTCAACTCCCATATCGGGTGGTCTACCATGTGGAATATCTCTAAAAACTTTTTCATATTTTTGTAAGAGTTGCTCTATCTCCTTTGGGTGTTCAACAACCTTTATGTTTGTGCTGGGAGAGGTGATGTGACATTCAAAATCCCATTCAATATCTCCATGCCTCAATATAGACCTCATACTATGTGAAGTCACCACTTGATTCGGATAGGTGTGATGCCCTCTCACAACCCTTAGTATTCCTTTCGAATCTTGGAATTTCATTTCAGGAATTTGATAGTTCACTGTATGATCCCCTATAGAGTACAACCATTTCACTCCCAAAACCACATTAGTATCAGCAACATCAACCACATAAAATCTATCAGAAAAAGTATAGTTACCTATGGTGATTTGCAGCTTTGGAACCCATGTTTTGCACTCCATAATGTTGTGACCTGGAATGACAGCTGTAAAGCCATCGAATGGTTCAGTAGGATTCTTCCTTCTCTCCACCATGTTTGCATCAATTAATTTATGTGTGGCTCCTCCATATACCAAAACTGAGGTCCTTTGTCCTAGTACCACACCCTTGCATCGAATAGTGTGATAACGAGGCACTGCTAGAAGTACTGCCATTCTTACTTTGTCGGGTGAGGGATGATTTTATTTTTGTTTCCCTTATTCTGCTGTATCATATCCCTATTATTGATCTGAAATATTTACTTCTTCCTCCATACCCCCTTCATACTCATCGTTATCAGAAAATACTTCAATGTATTGAGCTTTTCCCTTAGTACATTTATGCTCCGGTGCCCATGGTTGAAATCATGTGTAGCACAATTTTTTTCTTCTACGTTCTTCCCTGTTCAGTCCCTCTTTCTTATTATTTTCAAATGAATCCCTTTGCCAAGGCTTCTTTTCAAATGCATCTCTTTTCCAAGGCTTCTTTTCAAATCTGAAGTTAGGCTTGGGAGGAAATCTTGTTATAGGAAGCACCTTTTGGAGATCTCTAGTCAAGCTCATAGCATCTTTTAATGTAGTTGGTTTGTGGGATTTAACTAAACCTTTTAATGGTTCAGCCAAAAATTCGGTGAACAACAATACTAACCTTCCCATAGATATATCAGCCACCTTGACTGATAATTTTTGAAAGTCCATCATATAATCAGCAGGGGTTCCCACTTGCTTCAATTGGCCTAGTTCTTTGAAAGGTAATTCTGGGTCTTTTTGATCAAATCTCTCTAATACTCTATCAACAAATTCTCCATAGGTTTTAACTTGATCATGTCCCAAAGTTTTCAGACCATGGAACCACCATTCATTGGCATATCCTTCTAAATGAAAAATGAGCATTTTTAATGCATCCTCTTCCACCATGGGATTCAGCTAAAAATATACATCTAGTTTTTGCACCAAAGTGTTAGCAGAACTTTGAGAGGAACCATCAAAAGTAGGAAGTGGCATTTTACCAATAACACAATTTAATTCTTTGTTTTGAAACATATTTTTATTCACTTCCTTCGTTTTGAGTTTGTTTGAGACAGTAAAATATTGGTCAAATGGTAGAGACCCTCTACAATCTTCACTCAAATTTTCCCATTCTTTCACCACTTCACCCTTTTCCAATTGGATGCTAGTTTCCTCTTTGAGCACAATAAATTTAGGTGTAGTAGGCCTTTGTGTTCTCTTAAATTCATTAGGTCTATTATGGGGTCTTGTGCTTGAGAAAATATGCTCACCCATTGTCTTCTTTTCCTTTGAATGTGAACTACTGATGTCTCCTATTACTCCTTTACTTCCAAGTTGGTTGGCCAACAATTCAAATCCTTCATCATTTGTTTGGTCATGTTTTCAAATAATGTTTTCAGTATATTGGTGAATTCCTCCTTGTCCTCTTGAGTTATTTCCTTCTCATTAGCCATAGTTTCCTCAAAATGCACTTTTTTTTCCTATTTCATCCTCTTCAACAACAATATCTTCAGTCTCAGTTTCTACTGGTGGGGGTTTCCTTGTTTGACTCCTGGTATTCATAAATGGTCTACCACATCAGGTTCCAAGACCATGCTTTGATACCACTTGTAATGTCCCTTTTTTTATTTTTATTAAAATAGTGAAATTTTCAACTTTTTTCCCTAGTTCGACTTTTGACTAGTTTTGAGGTCTAGGTCTCCAAATTGCTCCAAATGCTCCCAAATATTCAGAGAAGGTGTATGAATGTTATTAGGACTTGATTATGATGTTCAGGTATGATTTAGGACCATCAAAATACTTCTGCAAACCCCTTTAAGATTTTGGCCAAGATAGGAGTTTTTACTAGCAATTTGGGGTTCAAATCCCTCAAGGGAAAATGCTGAATATGGCTCTCCAAAAGCTCTCAAACCCTCTCAAATTTCTGAAAGAGGCAGAGGACATATAAGGGAAAATTTTAAGGTCTCATGTGCATCTTTATTCAGTTTGTTAATCCTGTTACAACCCTCTCCAAACAGCTACAAAATTACTAGTTTCGACCTTGGGGGAAATGGCATTACATCCTCTCCAAATGATATAAAACTGAGAAAGATGACTCCAAAAGCTTAATTACTGAAAATGGAACTTGTGAAAATCATTAATAATAGTCCATTAATCATAAATACACCAGTTAAACACTCTTCCATTCGAATTCATCAACATTTCATTGGTATACATCAATATAGTGGGGAAATGGTCAGTATTTGCGCATTAATGATCAATTTTACATATATCCACTTGGAATATCGACCTGATATATTTATGAAAGTAAATAAAATAGTATATGCATCTTATTACAAAATAAATGGGGCATTAGAATCTCCCCCAAAGAGCACAATAGCTCACCAAAAGCGCCTCTCCTCAAGGATGAAGAATATGCAAAGAAAACTGGAAATGGTTGGAGGAATGAGTTGCACTAGAAGAAACCATGAGCTTTCCTATAGCTTAAACCTGCAAATAAAGACTCCATTAAATCTCCCATGAAAGTTCTGAATGGCCTTTCCACACACCAACTAGGATGGGAATCTTTCACCCTCGAATTTGGCTAAGGCAAGTAGACTAGTATTCCACTAGCTCTCTTCACAAATGCAAATTCTCAAAATGATAAAAATCCATTCCCTTTGTTGATCCCTGTATTTTATAAACATACTTATCCTTCTAAGATTCCAATTCCATCCAAAGACTCCAAGCCAATTCGAATTAGGGAGTGGCTCATGATTTTCCATGTGTCCTTCCCTTTCCTAGCCTTCCACCTTCCACCAATTCGAGTAGGAATCCTTTGAGATTCTTTAACTCCCATGAGCGCTCTCTTGGATGCTATTTTCAGTCCTGACATGTCATAATGGTCAGATGTCAGCAATCAGGTTTTCATTTTGTCATAGGTGTCATAGCATCTTCATCATTGTTGTCATATAGGTTAGGGAATCTAGTCATGCAAGTGTTCAATAACTCCTCATTTGACTCTTCCTCTTCTATGGGAGTTACATTTCCATCCCAATTCGACCTATGATGAATATTTCCAAGTGTATGAGCCTTCCAACTCCTCCCAAGAACCTTAGGCTTCCCATGAATTCGAATTTACAAGAGGAGGATGCTGTTAACACCCAAAAAGTGCTCACTAGCTCATTTCCTTATTCACATGACCCATTTGTCCACTTTTCCACCATTTGAGCCTCTAAAGCCATCAAAAGGTTACCAAAAGACCATAATACACCCCTTTTTACCCTCAAAATGAATATTTTTCCTCAAAAAGCATAAAAAAACCCTAAAAAAGGGTCCAGAATTCCCCAAAATATTAAAAAGGGAATAAAAATATTAAAAAATTTCAAAAAAGGAAAAATGAGGGAAAAGGTACCTAAACCATGTTGGTCAATACCGTTGATTTCCTCAAAACCATAATGGTATTCCCCACCACCAAAAACTATAAAAAGGTGGTAGGGGCTCCTCACTTTCCATCCATCCATCATCCTATCCTCACGCTGTCAAAATCTCTCATGAGACTTTTGGCCATTTTCAGCATCTTGGAGAAGAGACCTTTGGAACTTGGAGCTACTCACCTTGGGAGTTGCTCAACACAAATCCTCACCATTTGAGGTATCTTAATACAAAACACCTATTCTTTTATTTCTTGTTCTTGAATCGTTTAAAAAAATTTTATTTGTTATATGCACATGCTAGTTTAGATTTAGATTTAATTTACAATGTGATAGCAGTTTCAATATTGAAAGCAAAAACAATTATAAATTAAATCTAAATCTAAACTAGTATGTGCATATAACAAATAATTTTTTTAAAAATGATTCAAGAACAAGAAATAAAATTACAAAAATGCATCCACGTGCATAACATGTGCCTCCACGGGCATATACAAAAATCAAAATGTTGCATCCACGTGCATAACATGTGCCTCCACGGGCATACAGAAAATCAAACATGCCTCCACGGGCATACAGAAAATCAAACATGCCTCCACGGGCAAGCAAATAGACAATAAATGCATCCATGTGCATACACGATTATATACCAAATCATATATATATATACATCATAATATAGTCAAACATGTCATAGGTGCCCTCAGCACCCAATATACAAAAATACATAAGCCGTACAAAAAGGTACTTCCCCATATGCTCATTAGCATTTGGGGGCAGATACAAGATCATCTAATCATCATGGTCTCCAGGATCCTCTGGCGCCACCTCCGCTGGCCCCGTCGGATCATGCCGAGCCTGAACTCTCCTCTCCGCCGACCCCGCTGGATCATCTTGCACCCGAATCCTCCCCTCCACCGGCCCTGCCGGATCATGTCGAGCCCCATCCCTCCACTCAGCCGCCAACAATGCTGCTCTGAGCAAGATCGAGCGCCACTCACGAGGTGCATCGAAACAACGCTCGACGATGTCCCGATCCAAATCCCTCCACCCATCATTTGGCAATCTTTCCAGGATCATGTCTAGTGTCTCTCGGACACCCTCCACGGCATCATCTCGAGGCCCAGCTCCTCGACCGCGAGGCCCAACTCCTCGAGCATGAGGAGGCGGTACCGCTATAGGAGGTGGAATGACCACCATCGCCTGTCCCCTACGAATCACATGGTCGACCGGTGGTACAGGACCAATATCTGCACAATCACGCAAGTGAACGATCATATAAATATCTAACTATAATCATAACAAAAACATCTAAAACACATGATATAGTAGAGAACAAAACACAAAAACATACCATCTAAACCCCAGGCCTGTCCCTGGGCTCGAAGCATCTCCGGATCTCCTCGATAATCCATACCGGCATATGGATAGTCATCAATCAGTAGGGGGATCTGCTCCCACTGCTCATACATATCCTGTGAAAAGAACTAGCGGATACCACCACCACTGTGGGGCATCATCTGCCCCCACTGCACCATGCGCGGCTCGCTCACCAACCCGTCTCGAACAGGCACCCGTGGCCGCAAAGTCAGTACCCGCTCAAAGAAGAAACAACACAGGAAGGAGGCATAGAAAAACTCTCCCCCCTCCCGACTGACCTTGTCCAGATCTCTCTGGACACCAGCCAAAAACATCTGACCCCACACGTAGTAGGTCCCCCTCAGCACAGAATCCACCATCATCGTTTGTCCCCCGGACAAACGATGTGGCGCCGCGGAACCCAACACCCGTAGAACACAAGCCCCAACAGCCCGCATGTCCCACTCCCGAAAAGATCTCAGGCTCAAAGCGTTGTTCTGCACAATTTCCCCAGCAACACAGAAGGTCTCCAAGAGATCCTCGATATCCAAACCTGCCGAGATCCTCGGCAGAAGATCCCCTACCTCCCCTAAGCGAGGCAACCCGATAAGAAAGTATACATTAGTAAAGGTGATCTCTAACCTCTCACCCCCAACAATGAACGCACCCTCTGCAAGGACCCAAAGACTCACCAATTTGTTTAGTAGTGGTCCTACTGAACACATCGGTGGAATCTAAGCGAACTTCAGGAGCCCACTCACAGCCAGAGCTTGTCGGACCCCCTGATCGGTCCGAATCCGAATCATCAAGTCCTCCTCCATCTCCCGCTCTCGCCATGACACCAATGGTCTCCTCAACATCCTGCCAAAAAACAAAGAAAATTTTTTAGAACCAGAAAAAAAAAATTTCCATCGCGGCTTTTCCATCAAAAGCCGCGATGATCATCGCGGCTTTCATCCAAGAACCCGTGATGAACATCGCGGGTATTTACCACACAGTCGCGATGAACATCGTGACTTTCATCCCCAAACCCGCAATGTTCATCGCGGAAAAGGACGCGAAACCCGCGATATTCCATGTTGGAAGGCCAACATGGAATTTCGCTACCTTCGGGGGCCCGCCGCTAACCAAAAAAGACATAATTAAAAAGGCTAAGGCGAATAGGGTTACCTGAAACTCACGGAATCGAAAACCAATGGTCAAATCTCCCAGAAATCAAGAAAGAGCTCTGATTGCTCTGCCAAACTCACATGTAACAATGACACGTCATATGGGCCCCACACCCTATTTATAGAAATTTGACCATTTTTCAAACAACCATTGCGATATCATACGACGTCCAATTCTCAAACCGTTGGAATCAGCACAGGGAGAACTTCACGATAATCCTTTCCTTTTCCTATTTTCACCAGGTCCATTTTTTGACCATTTTTTCATGCCCTCGTTGCCTCGATTTGCGTGCCACAACAGCCGTCGTCCATTTTTGACGAGTCTTATATCGCTGGATTCAGTTTTCCGCGCTCGTGATGACGCCTGAGATCATCTCTCGCTCTCATGCCCAGATTTTTTGGGCATTTTTCCCATGCTCCCTCGTTGCCTCAGTTTGCGTGCCACATCGACCGTTCTTCGTTTTTGACGAGTCTTATATTGCCGGATTCAGTTTTCCGCGCTCGTGATGATGCTTGAGATCATTTCTTACTCTCACGCACATATTTTTTGGGCATTTTTCCCATGCCCCCTCGTTGCCTCGGTTTGCATGCCACATTGGTCGTTCTCCGTTTTTTACGAGTCTTATATCGCCGGATTCAGTTTTCCGCGCTCGTGATGACGCTTGAGATCATTTCTCGCTCTCACGCCCAGATTTTTTGGGCATTTTTCCCATGCCCCTCGTTGCCTCGGTTTGCATGCCACATCGGTCGTTCTTCATTTTTAACAAGTCTTATATCACCGAATTCAGTTTTCCGCACTCGTGATGACGCTTGAGATCATTTCTCGCTCTCACCTCTAGATTTTTTGGGCATTTTTCCCATGCCCCCTCGTTTCCTCGGTTTGTGTGCCACATAGGCCGTTGTCCATTTTTGACAAGTTTGATATCGTCAGATTCAGTTTTCCGCTCTTGTGATGATGCTTGAGATCATTTCTCGCTCTCACCCCATACTTTTCAGGCATTTTTTCAAAATGCCACTCATCACCTCGGTTTGCATACGACATTGGTCGTTGCCCTTTTTTGACAATCTTTATGTCACCGGATTCAGTATTCCGCACTGATGACGATGCTTGAGACCTTTTCTTTCTCTCATCAATCCCTTTTTGTTCGGTATAGTTTTACCCATTTTTCGGGCCGAGCAATCCCTTTTACGAAAAAGGCACTTAGGGAGTTTCTGTTAAGCTCTTTTCTGACTCCTAAAAAAATGAAAAGATCGCCGAGCAACCTTGCTTCCTTTCATGCTTGCTAAACGTATTTGAAAGGGCGTCTACCTGGTATAAGTTTACCCCTTTTTCGGACCTTGTAGACTAATTACGAAAAAGGAATACTCTAGTCACATCGGCTAGAAGAGTTCTCCATTTGCATCATTTTATGCTTTTTCGGGTCTTGGAGACTAACTTACGAAAAAGAACACCAATGGAGTCCACTTACCGCTTTCAGACTCTCTAAACATGAAAGCGACCACGAGCAATCACCATCCTGGGCTCGTAAAAACCCATAGGACGGTACTCACAACCATTGCAGAGTCTTCTTATCGTTTTCAGACTCCTTAAAAATGAAAGCACCCATGAGCACGAACAGTCCTGGGCTCACAAAATCCACAGGACAGTACCATTTCAGAGCACACTTTTATCCCTTCTTGGAGCTCATTAAAACTACGAAGAAGGACCCAATGGTGCTTCTCGACGCCACAACAGATCACGTCTACTCATATGGCAGCTTCCCCATTTTGGTCGCCTTTGTTCAGAGTATTCTGCAGTATGTCACCCTGAGAATCCCTCGACAACACCCAACAGCTTGACCCCCCAGAGTCAATACATACCCTTCAGTCCCTAAAAGCTATGATCCCCACACCTACAAATCAGTTCCCTACGCTGCCAGGTCAACCATGTCATCATGCTCTGAACAAAGGAAGTTTGAGTCTACCCATTCTATGACCCCAGTTACTTCCCATCCCCACAAGTATGTCAGTCCTACCATTAGTACTACCACACTTCAGTTCTACACCTCGTGCTCCTATCAAGGAAACATCATTTCCTTGTCAATTGCTGGTCTCCCTCTGTCGACGACAACCAAATTTATTCCAGAGGATAGACCTAGAGGTCCCTGTGTCTTGGACTCATCACCATTTATGATGAGTGCCTACGAATCATTTTGAGAAGAGTCCTCAGTACCTCTCCAAATGATTGTTTCTCACATGCTCGACTTCAACACCTTGATCGCATCGTTGAGACTCGCACAGGGTATTGGTCCTTTCAGTGATTGGTTGAAGACCCCAGATACCACCTGACTCTTCCACATTTGAGAGTCTACCTATGGAAACAACCAGTTACATTTTTTCTATAGATATCCGGGTTGCGCATGGCGATAGTATTCAGATGTACCCCAGTTTTATACTCCCTCGAGTATACAGTTACATATACTCCTCAGAGTTGACTCAGAGTCATTGAGTCCCTACAGATGTTGGACACCTTTAGATTCAGCAGTTCATCAACCCTTCTGAGACCTTGTTTAGAATGGTTGTCGCTTTATTCCATTGTATCAGTTATTGAGATCAATCATGTCATGATCATGAGTACATCCAAAAATAGTGTCCCCTTTGGACCATTATGATGTACCAGCACATTTTTTATTTAGGTCCCCCTTCTTGGGACTAATTGTTATGTATATGTCTTGATACGAGCATGGGTATGCCCGCCTCGTCCATTATCAGAGATTATTCCTCATTCATATTGAGGCCATGTAATATTTTTTGTTTCTGCAGCTTCCAAGGGCCGTGGATCCAGTCTCCAACCGGTCTCTTCTCTTCCCCAAACCCCAGAAAAAATACAAAAGAACTATGATGTCTATCGGCCATACGATGAGCTCTTGCCCTCACACATCAGGGGGCAATCTGTTAACATCCAAAAAGTGCTCACTAGCTCATTTCCTTATTCACATGATCGATTTGTCCACTTTTCCACCATTTGAGCCTCTAAAGCCTTCAAAAGGTCACCAAAAGACCAAATACACCCCTTTTCCCCCTCAAAATGAATATTTTTTCTCAAAAAGCATAAAAAACCCTAAAAAAAGGTCCAGAATTCCCAAAAATATTAAAAAGGGAATACAAATATTAAAAATATTCAAAAAAGGAAAAAGGAGGGAAAAGGTACCTAAACCATGTTGGTCAATACCATTGGTTTCCTCAAAACCATAATGGTATTCCCCACCACCAAAACTATTAAAAGGTGGTAGGGGCTCCTCACTTTCCATCCATCCATCATCCTATCCTCACGCTGTCAAAATCTCTCATGAGACTTTTGGCCATTTTCAGCATCTTGGAGAAGAGACCTTTGAAGCTTGGAGCTACTCACCTTGGGAGTTGCTCAACACAAATCCTCACCATTTGAGGTATCTTAATACAAAACACCAATTCTTTTATTTTTTGTTCTTGAATCGTTTTTAAAAAATTTATTTGTTATATGCACATGCTAGTTTAGATTTAGATTTAATTTATAATTGTTTTTGCTTTCAATATTGAAACTGCTATCACATTGTTGATAGGTGCCCATTGCACAAAGCTTGGTTGCAAAACCAAGCCAACCGATGCCATGTGACACAACATTTATAGCTTGCGTGGGCCCCACAACCTCCACGTGTCTTCATGAACCATTTCCACTTTGATTTTATCTTGTATTTATTTATTTATCTCCTTTATTAAATATTTATTCCATTCTAATGTCTAAACTCCATTTATTAGCTCCCTTATTGCAAATCCTCATGTCTCCATCCAACCTAGGGAACTAGTAGGATTGATGGAATTTCCTTGTTATGAATTTATTTGAATGGGGATATTACAACCTTCTAAGTACTTCAACAACTTTCATTTACAATTAGGGAATGAAAGGAAAAATTACTAGGAAAATTGATGTTGAAACCCCCAAGGGTAGATGGCTCCAAAAGAATCCTAAGGATTTCGAATTGGGACTGAGAGTGTTTGAAGGGTATTAGGACATAAAAATGAATCTAGTGGCGTGCCTAATGGGTTCTTAGACACTATCAAAATACTTCTGCAACATTCATTTAAGTTCAGGAGAAAATAGGGAAATTTGCTAGTAAATTCGAGGTTCAAATCCCCCAAGGGTAGAGGTCACTTATGAATTCCCAAATGCAGTACTCACCTCCCAAATTTCAGAACATAGACATGGATTAGTTATATGACTTCAATGGGCACCCAAATGCATCATTAATTAGTTCCTAAAGGCTTCTTAAACTCCCATAAATCAAAGATTGGTAAACATGTCTTAACATAGGGGGAAATGAGAGAAAAATGCTTAACTTGCTATGAAATTTTTGAGAAATGTTACAAGGACTTGAATAAGGTGTATGAAACTTCTTCAGTATATTAATGGCTCTCCAAAGAACAATAAAACCACATATATTTACTGATACAAGTCGATACCAAACAACTTCAAGCTCTCTCAACAAGATATATGGGAAAATGGATCGAATCTCTTCCTTGATTGTAAATATCACTTGAAATACATGATGTTTCGAGCTGCGGCTCTCATGATATGATTATTACAGATATAGATAGCAGCTAACATGTCCATGAAGTCAAAATAGCAGTCCTTCACTAACTATGTGCAACAACAAGTGCACTATGCAAAAACTATGGGGGGAAATGACACCATTCATACATAGTTTGGCATTTTTACATGGTTTTACTTGGATTTTAGACATGAGGTTCATATGAGCATAAAATATAGAGTTCAAACATCATATTACAAATAAATGAGGCCTCTTGGACTTCCACAAAGAGATCAGCATCTCACCATGTGCACCCTTTCTCCAAGAGCAAGAATATAGAGAGAAAAGCGAGAGAGATGTGGGAACAAGTTGAAGAAGAGAATATCACGAGCATCCCTGTAGCTTAAACCTGCGACAAATGACTCCATTTTAGATCCAAATGACAGGTCTGAATGGCCTCTCCAATTTCCAATTAGGATGGGAATATTTCACCCTCAAAATTGGTACTAAGGCAAGTAGAGTAAACACTCCACTAGCATGGACAAGCTATGCTCTCCAATTTGCAAAATGAGAAATGATAAAAAGCTCATTTCCTTATTTGTTCTTTTCTTTTATAAACTTCCCAAGTCCTCCATGGTTCAAATTCCTTCCAAAACCCTCATGCCAACTCAAGTTGGGAAGAGATTCCAATGTGTGACACTTGTCCAACAATTCCTAGTCTCCATCTTCCCTCAATTTGAATGGGGAAGCTTCTTGGATTCCATAACTCCCTTGTGTGCCCTCTTGGAGGCTATTATTAGTCATGACATGTCATATGTCAGCAACTGGGTCTGAAATTCGTCATAAGTGTCATATAATATTCATCATTGTTGTCATAGGAGTTAGGGAATTTAGCTCCAAGTGTCACAATTCTTCTAAGATGCCTCTTCCTCTTCCATGGGAGTTTATCTTCCACTCCAATTCGACCATACATTATTCATGCCATGAACAATACCTCTTCAAATCCCCCAATTATGTTACCCTTCATCTTGAACTCGAATTGGTGAGAGAATAATGCCAAGTGTAGTGGGGAATCTTGCCACATGTGGGTCCCATAACCTCTTATGTGCCCTCATGATCCAATGCCACCTTATTTTCTTCTTCTTATTATTTTTTTGACCCATTTAATGTGAATTTGTAAGTCTAAGGTCATTTTGGGTATTGTATCTCTCTTATTGCAACTTTTAATGCTTCCACCCCCAACTTAGGGAACTAGTAATTTTTCTCCATGATAGTTCATGTGGATGGGTATATTAAAACTTTGAATTGGGAATTTATCTTAATGTGACCCACCTTGTCCATTTGGATCTAATTTTACATTATTACTAACTTGGACATCATTCTTGGCAATTATTTGGACCTTAGCACCAATTTGACAAACTATCATGAGTATGGCCAAGTGGATTAGGCCATTTTGACCCAATGCAAAATTTGGGGACATGACACATATATTGAGGTGGAAAATTGTTGGTTGTGGAGCCCAATATTCCTTATTCAGAGGTCGTGTTTCAGTCGTGTCTGGATCCCATCCCATGATGGGTGGGTTTGGGGGGATTGCCCCTCCAAAATAGTTTCCATTGGGGGTCCAGGGGGGCGGCGACTAGTTTGGGAGCCCCACCTGGTGGGGGTTCGGGCGAAGTGCCCCCCTTAGCAAGAATTTCAGAAAAAATGCCTTGTAAAATGTTGTAATTTCATAGTCATGACTTGGTCAATAATGGGTGATTTATGGGTCCATGGTATTGGGTGTTCCATAGTATTTTTCCATGGTAATTGCTCTTTAAAAGGAAGGCATTGTAATACGGCTCTGTATTGTAGCATTGTAAAGATATCTGATTGTGTGAGAGAGACTATGAGAGAGTGAAGAGGAAGTTGCAGCGGATGTGCTGCAGGTTGTATCCCTTCATTTGTTGGATGGTATAATAATAAGGACTGGCAATTTCTGTGTGGACTTAGCCCATCTTAGGTGAACCACATTATATTGGTGTCTCTCTTGTAATGTGTTTTATATTTGCATCTTGTTTATTTTTATTGCTTTGTGATCCTGTTTTTCTAACAATTGGTATCAGAGCCAAAGGTCTATTTGGCATATAATCTCGCACGAAAGAAGGGTTCCTGGTTCAAGTGGGAGAAATGATGGAAGAAGGAAAGTTTAAGGTCAATAAATTTAATGGCCAAAGCTACCAGTTATGGAATATGCAAATGGAGGACTATCTGGACTAGAAGGATCTATTCCTACCGTTGGGAGGAAAAGCAAAACAACCGACGATTATGAAGGACGAAGAATGTGAGGTTCTTGATAGAAAGGCACTGGGAACAATACAACTGTGCCTGGCTTCATTGGTGTCTTTAAATATTTCAAAATAAAAGACAACGAAGGGTCTGATGAGCGCATTGGGTAAGCTGTATGAAAAACCATCGACCTCCAATAAGGTATTTCTAATCAAGCATTTATTTAATATGAAGATGTCAGAAGGTGGATCTATTGCTGATCATTTAAATGAATTTAATAGGATTGCAAATCAACTAAGTTCTGTAAAAGTGAACTTTGATGATGAGGTTAGGGCTTTTCTAATCTTGTGTTCATTTCCATAAAGCTAGAACGACTTGGTCATGGTTGTAAGTAACTTTGTCTCTAGTTCAAACACTTTGAAATTTGATGATGTTGTTGGTGTTATTCTTAGCGAGGAAATGCGAAGGATAAACATAGGTGAGACATCGGGTAATGCATTAGACAAAAATTTGATGTGTTCGCTATTTTTAAGAAATGGGAAGCTTTGGTTGAGAATGCGACACGAAAAAGGTTGAAGTGTCTCACATCTAATAATGGAGGTGAATACTATGGCAATGAGTTTGATAGTTACTGTTCATACCATGGGATTCGTAGAGAGAAGACAGTCGCAGGAACACCACAAGAAAATGGGTGTGTTAGAAAGGATGAACAGAGCAATCATGGAGCATGCAAGGTGTATGAGATTGCATACATGGTTTTCCTTACAGTTTTGGGCAGATGATGTAGATACTGATATTTACTTAATAAACAAAGGGACTTCAAGTGATTTGGATGGTGGTATTCCAGAGGGGACATGGACATGTAAAAAGGTAAACGACTCTTTTATGAGAACTTTTGGTTGTGAAGCATTTGTCCATATTGATAAAGAAAATAGAACAAAGCTTGAGGCTAAATACAAGAAATGTACCTTTATTGGATACGGGGTTAATGATTTTGGTTATCGCTTATGGGATTATGAAAATAAAAAAATCATTAGGAGTAGAGATGTGGCATTCAATGAAACAGTCATGTATAAAGACCAGTTGCAAGGAAAGAAACAGGAAAAATAAAACACAGAGTACACAATGCTTGATGAAATCAAAGAAAATGAAGTTCCAAAGGTGCCAAAAAATCAAGAACAATAGCAAGTACCTCAAAATCCTGCAAGTGTTATAAGATCTACCAGGTTAAGTAGATCCCCTGAATGATTCTCTCATTCACTGTATTATTTATTGATGATTGATTCTGGTGAACTAGAATGTTATGAAGAAGCAATGTAGGTGGAAACTAGAAAGAAGTGGGAGCAAGGCATGAATGAGGAGATGGACTCATTGGTAAGAAACCAGACTTGGGATTTGGTTCAGTTTCCTGCTAGTAAAAAAACATTGCAGAATAAATGGGTTTACAGGTTGAAGGAAGAAGATGGAGGAAAGAAGCGGTACAAGGCCACACTTGTTGTAAAGGGGTTTGCACAGAAGAAAGGTATAGATTGTGATGAAATATTTTCTCCTATTATTAAAATGAATTCAATTAGAACTATTTTAAGTCTAGTGGCAGTAGAAGATTTGCATCATGAACAATTAGAGGTAAAAACAACCTTTCTCCATGGGTATTTGGAGGAAGAGATTTATATGTAGCAGCCACATGGGTATGAGGTCAAAAGGAAGGAAAATTTGGTATGCAGGTCGAAGAAGAGATTGTATGGAATGAAGCAAGATCTAAGGCAGTGGTATTTGAAATTCGATAGGTTTATGATAGAACAAGGTTATAGTAGATGTCATTCTGACCACTATGTTTATTTCAAGAGGCTAGATAATGGAAGATATATTATCTTTTTATTGTATGTGGATGGCATGCTTGTTGTAGGGTATAACATGCAGGATATAAATGTGCTCAAAATGAATTTAGATAATTCATTTGCGATGAAGGATTTGGGTGCTGCAAAGCAAATCCTTGGTATGAGAATAACAAGAGACATGAAAAATCACAAATTGACATTATCTCAGGGTGAGTACATACAAAATTTGTTGGAGAGGTTTAGAATGCATAATTCTAAACTAGATATTTCACATGCAGTGGAAGTTGTGAGCAGGTATATGAACAATCCAGGTAAAGAACATTGGAAGGTAGTACAAAGGATTCTCAGGTATTTGAGAGGTACTCCCACTCATGCATTATGTTTTGGAGGTTCAGACACTATTCTATAGGGATATGGTGATGCAGATATGGCAGGTGATAAAGATAGCAGGAGGAGCACCACATTGTATGTCATTACTGTAGGTGGAACATCGGTAAGTTGGATTTCAAAACTACAAAAGGTTGTTTCACTTTCAACAACGAAAGCAGAGTATGTTGCTGCTACAGACGCTAGTAAAGAGATGATTTGGTTATAGAGGTTCATGGGGAAATTGGGTAAGAAGCAGGAGAATAACAAGTTGTAAAGTGACAGCTAGAGTTCCATTCATCTTGTAACGAACTCAACCTTCCATTCTAAGACTAAACATATACAACTCAAGTACCATTTCATACGGTCTATTCTGGAAGATGAATTGTTGAAGCTGAAAAAGATACACACTAGCCAGAATCCTGTAGACATGTTGACAAAGGTAGTAACCAAAGAGATGCTCGGTTTTAGTTGGCCTTAAATTATGAAGGTGAAGATGAGAAATTTTCCAGATCCAAGGTTCAGAGCATAGTCTAGCAAGTGCAGTAGCGGTGGAATTGTTGTGATCAGTCTCAAAGTAGATTATTGGTTGTGGAGCCCGATCTTCCTTATTTAGAGGTTGCGTTTCAGCGGTGTTTGGATCCCAGCCCATGACGGGGGGGGTTTGGGGGGGATCTACCCCCCAAAATAGTCACCATGGGGAGTCTAGGGGGGGGGAGGTGACTAGTTTTGGAGCCCCCCCCCTAGTGGTTCAGGGGTAGCGCCCTGTAGCAAAAATTTCGGAAAAAATGCCTTGTAAAATGTTGTAATTTCATAGTCATGACTTGGTCAATAATGTGTGATTTATGGGCCCATGGTATTGGGTGTTCCATAGCATTTTTCCATGGTAATCACTCTTTAAAAGGAAGGCATTGTACTACGACTGTGTATTGTAGCATTGTAAAGATATTTGATTATGTGAGAGAGACTGTGAGAGAGTGAAGAGGAAGTTCCAGCGGATGTGCTGTAGGTTGTATCCCTTCATTTGTTGGATGGTATAATAATAAGGACTGACAATTTCTATGTGGACGTAGCCCATCTTGGGTGAACCACGTTATATTGGTGTCTCTCTTGTAATGTGTTTTATGTGATTTGTATTTGCATCTTGTTTATTGTTATCGCTATGTGATCTTGTTTTCTAACAAAAATAGGGAGATTGGTTTTAGGCATGAAGGAGTTGGGATCTATATCTATAAGCACAACTCAAATGAAATATGTGTTGTAATGTTTTTAAAAACATGAAATCAGTTGAAGTTGTGTTTGAGTTTGTGTGGATATTAAAAGAAGAATATGCAGTTTGAGAAATATTTTTAAAATTTTTAGTAAGATATCTCTGGAGAGAAAAAATATTAAACCAATATTTTCAGCTAAGTCTATGATAGAACAGTTGGGATTATGCTCCAATACATTTAGTTCATTGGGCTAAATGCTATTTAATTCAGTTACCTAATACTAGTATGACAATTGTTATTAATGTCAACAACAGAGATCCTCATGAAATCACATGTGATAGTTCATTCTATATTTAAAGCATAAGTGTGAGACAATTGGGTGAAAAATCTTATTACTTCACTCTTACTATCAAAACTTGCATGGAGACATGGGTATAAGCAACTGAAGATGAAGTATTTTTATTATTCAACAAAATGAAATCATATGATACAATACTATATTAAGCTATGAGCAACTGCAATCTTATTCAAAAACAAGAAAAAAGGAATCAGATCACTCTGATGACTTGATATCAGAAGTCCATGATTTGTCTCCACCCTTTGCTAGAACCTTCAACTGGTTCAGGAGATACTTCAAAATAGACGAAGGAGGAGGAATTGTGGTTAGGAGATACAAGAGACTCTTAAGCTGCTTCCTCATGGTAGCAGAACGTTCCATGTACTCCACTATCTCTGAAAGTAGAGGAGAAATTTTTCCCTCCTCATCATTGATCATCTCCATAAAAGATTTAACAATGTTAGATGCCATACATGAACAAAGTGTACAATGAAAGAGGAGGAACATGATTATTAAATAGAAAATGCAGGAGGATGATTCATTGAAACAAGACCTCTTACAATTCATGGAAAATTATATTGGAAGCATGATTTTTTTATTATCAAAAGCCTATGAAGATTGGAAAAATCACATGTCAGTGACAACACTCACTTTGAAAGATATTGGAAACTTCTTTTAAAAGTCTGGCTCTAGAAATACACAAGGAAATAAGTCTATGTCTACAATTTACAACTAAATAATTACATTTACAGGCTGGAAACCAGCTCGGAAGAAAGCAAACCAATGGCAGAATTGCCATAGCAGACATAAAAACTATGGTGGAAACTACAAAATATTTGGATGATGTTGATGCCAGGACAACTGAGATGAAGCCAAATTGCAAAAGTGTTGATTACAGTTCATACAGTTACTAGGACTACCTGTCATGTGAAGATTGGAAATTTGTTCTAAAAATGAGGAGATGGAAGTTTGAAGCTCCATTTCTTGCACACGGAGAGAATTCTATGTCTACGATGACAATAAAAATGATATAAACATAGTCCTGAAGTTAATATCCCATGAACTTATATTGCAAATTCTGAAGCTGAATACTGACTACTAACGATTGCAGAATACAAGAACGGTGATGTGATGAGGAATGGATATGGAATTAAAAGGCTACAAGCAGTTTACACAAATTGGAGACATCACGTTGAGTTACAGAATTATCGTTTGATGATTTAATTGGTGTTCCAAACACCGATTTATCTTGCCAAATCTAGTTTAATGTCAATCAAACAAATATAAATGGTGATTAATATGACAGCGGCGGGCCTGCCTGTGACGAAGAAGATATGGAGATCATACAATCATCCAAGTCTACGAAGACAATATTTGTATCAACGTTACCAATGCTAGCTTCTTACGAATGTCAAAACGATTAGTAGAAATGTTAACACCCAAAAAGTGCTCACTGGCTCATTCTCTTATTCACATGACCCATTTGTCCACTTTTCCACCATTTGAGTCTCTAAAACCATCAAAAGGTCACCAAAAGACCACAATACACCTTTTTTCCCCTCAAAATATATATTTTTCCTCAAAAAACACAAAAAACCCTAAAAAAGGGTCCAAAATTCCCCAAAAATATTAAAAGGGAATAAAAATATAAAAAATATTCAAAAAAGGAAAAAGAGGGAAAAAGAGACCTAAACCATGTTGGTTAATACCATTGGTTTCCTCAAAACCATAATGGTATTCCCCATCACCAAAAAACTATAAAAAAGTGATAGGAGCTCCTCACTTTCCATCCACATTTCATCCTATCCTTATGCTACCAAATTCCCTTTGAGAGCCATTGCCTCCCATTTCAGGTTTGAAGATCCCCATTCCAACATCTTGGAGAAGAGACCATTGGAGCTTAGAGCACCTCAACCTTGGAGCTGCTCAACACCAAACATACTCACCTTTGAGGTAATGCAAAAAATATATTATTTCTTATCTTGTTCTTCCATGGATCTATTTGCTTATTGTTCTTAATCTTATTCTTATTTATTTACACATGTTTATGATAATGTTAGATTAGATTTATAATTGTTCTTACTTTTCATTTGAAACTGCTATTACTTTGTTAATAGGTGCATCTCTTGCACATGCTTGGTTGAAAAACCAAGCAACAGTTTTTAGCGACTCCGCTGGGTTTCGAGCTTTAAATTTTTGCTTTAGATCTTTGTTTTTTATTTGTTTTTACCATTCCAATTAGCAGACCTGTCATACTAGACAACATATTCATTGCTACCCTAGTTGTTGGCCCTTTCTGTAGCCATTAACAGACTGCAATTTCACTTTTCGGTTTCGTTTCCGGTGACCTTTTTTCCGTTTTCGCATCGCGGTTTTTCGCCCGACAATCGCGCGGCTCATCGCGACCTCGCGACCTTTTCCGCGCGGGCACCGCGGATTCACGACCTTTTTCGGCGCTGCACATCGTGACTTCGCGACCTTTTTCCGCGCTGCACGCCGGGGTTTTGTGGCCTTTTTCCGCGTTGCACTTCGCGGCTTCGCGGCCTTTTTCTGCGCTGCACATCGCGGCTTCGCGACCTTTTTCCGCCCTGCACATCGCGGCTTTTTCCCTAAAACCCGCGATGCTTTTATTTTTTGCTCGACCCAATTTTTAGAAAATTTTTTGCTGCATTTTTTATCCATTTAGCCTATTTTCCAGCATTATTTTTTCTGCATTATTGCAGCAATAGTGAATCTTTTTTCTATTACATATGCTCAAATTAAAATCTTTTTAAAAATTTTCAACAAGTGAAAGAAAGGTTTTAGCACTTTGTTTAGATCATAGATTTCATCTCTTTGCAAATTTTCCAACCATTTTTATGATTTGCTAAATAGTTTTGCCCAAGCAAGCACTTAGAAATCCATTTATTTCTTATAATTTTTTACAATATTTGCTTTCCTTTAAAAATTATTTCGAAAATCCATAGTTTTTGAATTATTTTTGTTAAAGCATTTACATTTCAGAAAAAGCCTTTTATTTTTTGCAAATTGGAGTCGTTTTGTTTTTAATTTGTAATCAATCGCCCAAGCGAGGCAAATTCATTTTCAGTTAAATAATCACACTTGCACCCAATCTGCCACATTTTTAATTAACTGAGCCTTAAAATATACCTAAACTCAACAAACACTTTAACCCCACTGGGGGAACACTTAAAGAATTTTGTAGCTAGGTAAGATTGGGGGGATAGATGTTCCAATAACACCCCTCAATTATTTACATCTGAGACATACTGTTTTGATTTCTAGGGTCCCAAAAATCCCTTATTATTTGTTGACACAGTTATATATCAATTTATCGGGAAGGCCTCTCTCTTAGGAGGGTTGAAGTAGCCAGACTGGTTCCGGAAGCCTGAGTGGAATACCGCTATCCATTAAGTAACCGAAGGATACCTTTCGCAATTCTCGCTGTACCACCCGTATGGGAGGACATCGGTGATAGAACTAAACTCAGATTCACCCAACCGAACGTGTCATGAACGGGGTATCTTAGTGGCCAATTTTTAGGATTGTCTACCCAGTGTCCCTCCAAGTAGGGGGATATCTAGCCTTTGATTCCACTTATCACATTGTTTGACTTGGATTTCATCACCTTGCAGAGGATATGTTTCGTTGAATCATAATACCACTTTTAGTTAGGCGTTTGCATGCTCTGCTACCCCCCTTGGTTTAGTGAACACCACTTTTTTCTAGGAGCCACTTGATTTTTGGTATTTTGACCACTTTTCTTAATTCCTCCACTTATTATAGCACAACTATTATAGTAAGTGCTTTTGAGGTTGGTTGTTGGTCTAAGAGCCATTGCTTTTTCACACTCCCCTCCTGCACACATTGTGGCATTAGGGTCTAGAGTTTTTTTATCTCACCACCATCCATTGGCATCTCTAGACATCTCTCACCATTGAGAAATTAAGATGATCCCTCTATTTTCAGGGGGAACCCCCTCAGTTTGGTACACTTGACTCTACATGTCATAGACATAGAGTGTTATCCCTTGAATCCACGTCATCGGCATAGAACCCAGTCATCCGATTCTGACGTACCTCATTTTACATCTTATTTTGAGGCTAAATACGAACACCCTACCAAGACATCACCAACCAACCCCATGGATGGATCACAATATGACCCCCTTTTCACCAGTGCTGTTGGAGCTACATCAACAAACCCCACTACTACCGTGACAACCATGGTAGCCACAACCCCCTTAGGCATGCCTAATATGGGGGCCACCCCCCCTTTAGGTATGCCCAACAAAAGACCACCACCTATATTAGGTATTCCCAACATGGGCGTCACCCCCCCCCCCTCATCGCCACTACCCAAATCCCAGTAATTACTAGAACCATTCCTAATCCATTTGCAACCCATGTTGCACTCGGGAGCATAGGCCCCTCCCACACCACATTGGTTGGAGGACACATCCCTTTCACACCTAACATACCCTTAGGGGGCACTGGACCAATCCACAATGCTACCATTAGCAATTATCCCCCAGTGACCATGCCACACCCATCGGCCAGTCTGCCATACATGGCTAGTCTAAACTTACCAAACCTGGCAAGGTTAACCAATGACCCTATTAGACACGACCCTGCGTGGCCCCCCATGCCCACAAAGCTTCCCTCAGATATCCCAAAATTTGAAGGAAAAGCTGGGGAATATCCCCAAAACCACATCATGTCGTTTCACCTATGGTGTTCCTCTAACTCCATAGTAGATGATTCCATTAGATTGATACTTTTACAAAGAACTTTCATCGGCTCTGCAGCCAAATGGTACATGGAGCAACCACATGGGACTCACAACACATATACATCCCTCGCCTCAACCTTCCTCCAGTATGTCCCAGCATCGTGTCCCCTCTGGACCTTTATGATGTACCAACAAATTTTTATGTATTTTTTCAGGTTCCCCTTCGTGGGCCTAATCCTTATGTATATGTCTTGATACGAGCATGGGTATGCCCGCCTCGTCAATCATCAGAGATTATTCCTCATTCATTTTGAGGCCATGTAATATTTTTTGTTTTTTGCAGCTTCTAAGGGGCCGCTGTTCCAATCTCCAAACGGTCTCTTCTCTTCTCCAAACCCCAGGAAAAAGACAAAAGAACTATGATGTCTATCGGCGATACGATGAGCTCCTTCCCTCACACATTAGGGGGCAATTTGTTAACACCCAAAAAGTGCTCACTAGCTCATTCCCTTATTCACATGACCCATTTGTCCACTTTTCCACCATTTCAGCCTCTAAAACCATCAAAAGGTCACCAAAAGACCACAATACACCTTTTTTCCCCTCAATATATATATTTTTCCTCAAAAAATACAAAAAACCCTAAAAAAGGGTCCAAAATTCCCCAAAAATATTAAAAGGGAATAAAAATATAAAAAATATTCAAAAAAGGAAAAAGAGGGAAAAAGAGACCTAAACCATGTTGGTTAATACCATTGGTTTCCTCAAAACCATAATGGTATTCCCCATCACCAAAAACTATAAAAAGGTGATAGGGGCTCCTCACTTTCCATCCACATTTCATCCTATCCTTATGCTGCCAAATTCCCATTGAGAGCCATTGCCTCCCATTTCGAGTTTGAAGAATCCCATTTCAGAATCTTGGAGAAGAGACCATTGGAGCTTGGAGCACCTCAACCTTGGAGCTTCTCAACACCAAACATCCTCACCTTTGAGGTAATACAAAAAAATCTATTATTTTTTCTCTTGTTCTTCCATCGATCTCTTGTTATTGATTTAGTTCTTGTTTATTTACACATGTTTATGTTAATGTTATATTAAATTTATAATTGTTTTTGCTTTTCATTCGAAACTGCTATTACATTGTTAATAGGTGCATCCTTGCACATGCTTGGTGGAAAAACCAAGCAACACGAAGGGAAATTTTACTTCAGAAATGTGGGCATAGCCTCTCTTCCTATCTTCATCTTAGATGAAATGTTCCAAGGTGTTTATAAGTATGCTACAAAGTTGTGCTCTATCTCTTTGTTGTAGATCAACTAATGGTGCAACTCGAAGGTGTGGAAAAGGTTCCATGACGTCGTGGAAATTTCACTAGTAGAAATAATGAAGCCTTGATGAAGATGAAGAGGAACTGGTCTTCCTTGAAGAAAATGGCTCATCAAAGTCCTCATTGAATTTGAATGCATTCTCCTCGATGTCGAGAATGGCATGATCGATACTTTTAGAAACAATGTTGATATGATCATGTGTTTCGAAATATGAAAGGGAGAGATCGAAAAGCGATTCATTCAGATGTGAACTTTCAACTATGGAAGGAAACCAAAATTTAAGGACACCCACAGAAATCTCCCTTGCATTGATTATATGATGAAACAGGACATTCAATGCTGTGTGCAATTTTTTATTATAAATATTGAATGGACCGTTAGAAGATCTTTGTACAAATACTAAATTGTTGGAGAAGACCATCGTACAAACTAGAAGAAGTTGTTTAGTGTATCGTTGAGAAGCTGATAAAGATGACCGCTGGAAAGAAACGATCACAACAAGCAATCGACGTTGACAGCAGGGAAAACTGGTGGACCTATCTTTAAATGCATAGAACATGAGAAAAGAAACACATAGTGGAAGAGAGTAGACAAACACCAAAAGATGAATCCTAACTTTACTAGGGAAAACACGATGGTGAGAGATCGACCCAACGACGAATAAAAAGAACTCGTAAGAGAATCATAGACATATGAGCCGTGGAAATATACCAGCATGAAGTGTTAAGAGTTGTAATCTCAATGGTCCTAAGTTGGTTGGTTAGTTGAGTCAATGGTCCTAAGTTAGTTGAGTTGGTTATTGACTAGGTCATTAGTCGACCCATGGTATACACTGGCCCATAGTATTAGCCAGTGGTTTTGGTGTTATGTGAAACTATATATATGTGTGTTTAATAATGAGAAGGCAATTAATATGCCCTTTGTTTTTATGATCTTTATGTTCTATGTATTGCAAAATTTATCATGGCATCAGAGCATATAGCGTGATCCATACTTGTTGTTGTTGGGTAAGCCTTTTCACATAGTGGAAAGCACACACGTGTAGATCAAGATGGAACACATTGGCTTGGAGGAGTAGCTTCACAGCTTTGGGGCCACATCAAATATTTTTTTTTTTAATTTTTCCTTTGGAAGTGCGAAGATCGAATCTTGAAGATGGTGCTAGAAGAGCTACCAGAAGAAATCAAAGAGGTAAGAAATCTGTTAACTTCAATAGGTTCATGGAAAACCTTTGATGGAGACAATTATGAAGTATGGTCTTTAAAAATAAGGAATTTGTTAAGGTCACAAGATTTGTGGCATTTTGTAGTTGAAGAGGATCCTGGTGATCTAGAATCATTTCAGAACTTGACAGAGTATCAAAAGGAAAGAAGGCAAGTTGTTGCTTTAAGTATCATACAAAATGGTATAGATTATTCCATCTTTCATAACATTTCAGACGCTTCTACTCCCAAAGAATCTTGGGATATATTGAAAGCAGAGTTTACTGAAGAGGAACCTGAAATAGAAGAAGATGAATCATAGTTCAGTGAAGGGGAACCTGATGTAGAAGAAGATGAAGCAGAGTTCAGTGAAGAGGAACCAGTTGACTTTGCAATCCAGGAAAAGCACCAAGAATCCCACAGTGAAGTGGAAGACAACCAAGAAGACTGTGTTTATGATGCATCAAATGATCAAGTAAGCTCAACAAAGCTTGTTGATATAGCTGTGTTTGCTGATGACAGTGAAAACAAACCTGTCAATGTAGAATTCCTTAGTGACGTGAGTGAAAGTCTCTCAGAAAAAGAGACAGTTGATAGCAGCATAGAAGTTGCAGCAGCCAGTTCATCAAAGAACTAGAAAACCAAAAGTTTGAGGGAGCTATATGAGCATACTCCCATTATTGATGAACAATATGAGTATGCTCTGTTTCCCTGTCAACCCACAATTTTTGAGGAAGCAGTGAAGGATGCACATTGTGTACAAGCTGCAACAGTTAATGAGAATGATGATGTAGTTACCATTGAAACAAAAGATGAGGAAGATGAAGAGCAAGGAGATGAGGAACACAAAGAAGTGAATGCTCTCCAAGAAGAGCTGAAACTCAGTGAAACAAAAGAAGAGGAAGATATGAATGCTCTCCAAGAAGAGTTGAGATATATTAATCTTTTTTCTGACAAAATTTTTGAGTGTGCAGGTACAATGGACAACAACATACAATATGTTGAAACAAAAGAAGAAGAAGAAGTCCTGCACTATGTTTTAGGACCAATGAAAAGCATTAACACTGTTTATTATGTAGAAAACAAAGAAGATACTAAAGAACAACTACTTAGCATCAAGCTCAAGAAGACAAAGAAGAAGCAGTCCAAGTACACATCAAGGAAGAAAGTAAAGATTAAGTTTATTTGAATGAAATGTATGCCTAGCTGAGACATAGACCAACAGGCACAACACTTATACATTGATAGTGCTAACCACACCATCCCACTTGAGATTAAGGGGGTGTGTTAAGAGTTGTAATCTCAATGGTCATAAGTTGGTTAGTTAGTTGAGTCAATGGTCCTAAGTTAGTTGAGTTGGTTATTGACTAGGTCATTAGTCGACCCATGGTATACACTGGTCCATAGTATTAGCCAGTGGTTTTGGTGTTATGTGAAACTATATATATGTGTGTTTAATAATGAGAAGGCAATTAATATGCCCTTTGTGTTTCTGCTCTTTATGTTCTGTGTATTGCAAACTTTATCATGAAGGTCATGCACACGAGAGATAACACGATGTGAATTCGATGACTTCTAGGTGAATCCTATTTTAGCTATCAGAATTCTCATAGGGACCGTACTGTTCATGCACCTAAGTTGTTAGAGTGAATGTTGGAGAAGGCGCCAAAACTAATTGAAAAACATTGTTAAACTGACTATTGAAGAATTTTTTTTTACAAGCAAGTGACCGTTGATGAGGTAAAACGTTGGAGAAGTTGACGTGGCAAATGCACAAAAATTAAACCTTGAAAGTTTGTGTAAAAAATTGACCGTCGGAGTGGGCAAGTTAACTCGACAAAAAAGACCATTGGTTGGAAGACCAGAGCTCTTTCTAGCCTTAAACTAGCACATAATGTGGTGATAGTATCCCTTTCAAGGAATTTTGAAGTCGATTTCTTGAACAACATGAAGAAATGTGCCTTAACATTGATATATAGAAGCAAGAGATGTATTCTTGAGCAGTCAAGGATTAGTTATGACAACAGCATGGAAGGATGCTTGCATTTGGAAGATATGATCTTATTTTGGGCACTTTCATGAAGGGGTTCTAGAACATCGTAGGCATGGTTGCGGAAGGCATGAACAAAGTAGACATCCTGGATGAGTTATCATGATATTAGAGATTATGAAGTACCCATAAATGGTTACAACATTTCCATTGGCAGACACAGAGAATTATGGAGTCAGTTGTACCTATAGCGATCGAAACTACACAGTTGCAGAATAGATTGACAGAGCCTGGAGCAGTTATGGTAGATGTATTGGGTTATGGAAAATCATTTACATGAAGAGGGGTGGCCATCGATTCTATTCCAGTTTTCTATGATTTGGTGGATATAAAAAGCTCCACTTGCCATGACACAAACCCTACCCTAAAAAGACCGTTAAATATTATTTATAAATGTAAGTGGAATGTTGAAACATTAATAGATAGTCGACCGTTGAAGAATTTTCATACTGTACATTCGATGAAGTATTCGAAGCATTGGGTCTTGAATATTTTTTTATACAAGCTCATACTGTTATTATAAAAGGGAATCAAATTTACAATCCTGAGAAAGGTGCATGGACTGAACTCACTTCATTAGACATCATGCAGATGCTTGGTCGTAATTCGTATGGAGAAGGAATAATAATAATAGGACATATTAAATTACAATATTATCTATATCTTATGAACCAACAATTTCCAATTGAAAGCCTGTTTGTATCAAAGCTAACAGATAATTTAAATACAGAGATTGTACTCGGTACAGTTCAAATGTAGGAGAGGTTGCACATGGCTTGGTTACTTATAGTGAACATCTGAAGCCATTGAGCTATGCCCATTTTCTTTTTAAGTAAAGAGTTTAGGTATGCAATAGTAAGAGAAGATGGCTGACAAAGGGATTTGTCCTAACCTTTTCCATTGAGGTCAAAGGGGAAGATGAGCAGTAATACAATAGAAGGAGCTTGCACTTAGGGGGAGCTGATAAATATGCAAGACAAGGAGAGTAAGCATAAGCACAGGGAGAACACACAATATGAAGAGAGTCAGAATTAATCTTAACAGGGGGAGAAAATCTACATCAACTTTGATGACAACAAAAGTATGCTTGATGACAAGTCATAACCAATTGGATCAGGAACCAACCCTTTGTCATCAATGTCAAAGGGGGACAATGAAGACACAATAAAACCATAGTGAAAAAGATAAGTGTTATCGTGTTTTATTGTAGGTTGACATCAATTCCAAAGGGGGAGATTGTTGACAGAAGTAGTCATTGATGTCAAGGCATGATGATCACTATCATTGATGCTCATTAATGACAAAGGTGAACAAGGTGTGTTTAAGGTGTTGAATAGATCTAAGCATGGATCAAAAGAATGACAAGCCATATATAAGTACTAATATGTTAAAGGAAATACAATCCATGTGGAGATCAATATTAAAATGGAAAACATCCCCGAGAAAGTAAATTGATGAGAGTATGACAAGAGTCAGCTTCAAACAAAATTAAATGTAATAAGTTTCATAAATACGAAACATAATAATAAGTCAGCTCCATATACTTTATAAAAAGAAATTAGTATTTATCAAATGTGAATGTCGACCATAATGTGAAAATATAGCATAAGTGGATATGTATAAATAAAAAGTGTCACACTCACTTTGCAGGTGAAGAGAGGATGAATTGAAAAAAAATGAGATAGAAGAAATTTGGAAAAAATTGAAGCAAAGGTACATCAAGTGGAGAGATCATTATCTTGTTGATCAAAGGAAAGAAAAGAAGCCAAAGAATATTATTGGGTTTTATTTCTTGTAGACAAGATATCTTATTGACAAGTTGATTGAGGGATAGAAGTAGATAGTAAGTGCATAAGTAAAGCATTGTAGCAACGAGTGCTTGTGGGAGAAAAAAATTGTGGGTGCAAATATTCATGGGTGCAAAACTAAAGCATTCGAGCAGCTAGTGCTTATGGATGCAGAAATAAAGCATTGGAGAAGCTAGTGCTCATGGGTGCAGAAAGAAAGCATTGGTACAACCATTGCCAGTGGGTGTAGAAAGAAAGTTGTGGGTCAACCATAGTGTGTGGGTTTAGAAAAAACATTGGGGTAATTGTTGCTCATGGGCATGTGCAAGCTAATGAGGATCACTTTTGGCGCGTTAGATGCAATAGAAAACTGAAAAATTGAGCATCCCTCAACTTACTTGGTTTTTTTGATATACTTACACAAGATATCTTACATCGAGGAGAAAATATAAAATGGAAGAAATTGAGTCATGTTTCCGAATATATAAGTTTTAAGTATTGAAAATTTACATAACTATGTCAAATTTCATCTTTTCTAATAGTCACTTTTTATTTTTTTGGCAAATGATAAGGTATATGTTTTTGTGGGTGCAGCCTTTGAGTGCCTAAATGATGGTTTCGGGCTACAAAAATTGGTAGACATGTATAGAACCCGTAGCACTAGTGCAACACTATTTTTCCAAAATTAAATGTTTAATTTTTAATTATGTAAGTGATCAAACCTCGAGAACGGGACGCCAAATGTGGGTGTAGCCTTTGAAGGTCTTAATGCAGTTATTTCATCTTGGATTTTTTATAGAATGTAGAGGTCGATGTCTACTAGTGCACCATACATTTTTTTTTAAAATGGTTGTGAAATGAAAAAGTTACGGAATAAAAACTAACAACATGTTTTTTTTCTTAAGGAGTGATGACACAAGAAAATTAGGGAACAAGTAGAAAAAAACATATATATATTTTTTAAATTACATATTTGGAATCTGCATAAAAAATGCCATCTATGCCTAAAATTTTATCAATAATGGTCATGTATGTCATGCTGTAGAGAACAATGAAAAATAATCATATTGAGAAAAATGGTGGAAATGCCTAATTAGCTATGGTTCAGTAAATTCCATAGCATAGGTTTGGGAAGTTCGAACCAACCACACAGGACTGTGGTTAAAAAGCGGGCGCAGGGGTAGGGGGTTATTAGGTGCTTAGGAACGCGCGCACATTCTATTTAAATTCAAATATTTTGGTTGGCGCGCTTGGTGTTAGAAGAAACGCGCGCACGTTTTGTATATACAAAATGCCCACGCGTTATTTTCACATAACGCACATGCGTTATGTAAAAAATAACGTGCGCGCGTTATTATTCACATAACGCGCGTGCGTTGTTAACTTCACAAATTTATGTTTTTAAGTGTTGAATGGAGATAAAGGTGGTGAGAGAGAGAAGATAGATATGAAAGGGGGGGCAAGGGACATAAATTTAAGGAAATGGTGAGAGTAATGATAAGGGAGGGAAATTAAAGGCCTAAACCCATAAGTCCTAAGTCCCAAACCCCCTAAATACCTACACCCCTAAGTACCTAATCCATTAACACATAATCCCTTACCCCATTAATAGTTGATCCTAAATCCATTAACCTATAAATTTATTACTCGTTAAATCCCTAGTCCCTCAATTAACCATTTATCTCCCCTCATTGTTGTCCTTATCCTCTAATTCCCTAAGCTTTTAACACTATAACACCTTAGACCTCAATTCCTAACCTCTTAAAACCTAACCCCCTAATCCCAGAGTCCTTAATCCCTTTACCCCTAAATCCCAAACTGCTAAACCCCTTAAGTCCTTTAATTGCTTACCTGTAATCCTTAAATAACCATTAGCCCTCTAAGCTCTAGTTTCCCATATACAGGTAAAATAGTTATTTACCTCTACACTATGTTTGCATGTGTGACCTCCCTTGTGCTAGTGTGCCCTGCATTTGCTTGTGCGCTCTACGTTTTTGATGTGTTGTCTTCGTTTACATGAGAGCTCTATGTTCGGTTGAGTTCTCTCCCTCTAGATTGATTGCTCCTCTCTCAGCTTTGGCATTCTTGCTTGGGCTTGTGCATTAGTCTCTTTAAGCTCTAATTTACCCCTTATAAGCCTTTAAGCCTTTAACCCCTTCACCATTAATGCATAACCTCATAAACCATAACATGCTAAACCTAGAGCACTAAATCATTTAAACCCTAATGCTGCTAATCCCTAAACCCCCTAGAGACTTTATCCATAATTCCACAAACCTTAACCCCTAATACCTAGTCCACCCCTAACCCCTAAACAATCTAACCCATATTACTTAAAAATATCAAATCCCTAAATCCCTAAGCCCTTAACCCTAGAAACAATTAAACCTTTTCCACCTACTCATAACCCCGACCCCTCTCTATCTGAAAACCCCTAAAAACACCTCCCTACCCACCACCCCCCCTCTCTCTAACCCCTCCTCTACCTCTCCCTAATCCCCACCAATCTTAAATCCCCCTCTCTCTATCTCTCTCCCAATCTTGTCACTGCTAACCCTCGCTCACTCTCTCCCCTCCTACACCTAACCCTTACTAACCCCCTATCTCTCTATCTCTTTTGTACTCCTCCACCAACCCCTCTCTCTTCTAACCCCCTGATACCCTCCTCCCTCTCTATCTCTCTATAACCTCTTAACCCACCCCAACCCATCCACCCCAAACCACCTCCCCTATCTTATTGTCTCTCCTACTCCCCATACCCCTAACCCTCCTCGTCCTCGTAACCCTTACAAACCCCCTCTCTCACTCTCTCTTCCCTACTTATACACCCCCCCCCCCCTCTCTCTCTCTCTCTCTCTCTCTCTCTTTCTCTCTCTCTAAACCCCCCTGTCCCCATCCCTAACCTCTCCCTCATCCCTAACCATCCTACTCATTCTCTTTCTCTCCTACTCCCCCTAGCTTTGACCCCCCTCCTCTCTATCTCTCTCCCCTCCTCTCCCTAGCCCTTACTAAACCACTCTCTCAGTCTCTCTCTCTTCACTACACCTCCACCTACTTCTAACCACACATACCATCTCTCTTTTTGACTCCCTACAACTAACACCCTCTCCTCTCTCTCTCCCTCCCTCTCTCTCTCTCCTCCCCCCTAACCATTACTAACCCCCTCTCTCACTCTCTCCCCCTCGCTAACCCCCCTCCTAGTCCCTTACCCCTAACTAACCCCCCCCTCTATCTCTATCTCTCCTGCTCCCCCCCCCTCTCTTTCCTAATCCCCCTTTCCCTACCACTAACCACCCCCCCATCTCTAAACCCTAAGCCCCTTGACCCCAAAACCCTTGACCCCCTTAGCCCCTAAAACCAAATCCCTGTTTAACCTCCTAACCCATAGAACATGAAGCCCAAAACCTTTCAAGATAAGTAGGGATCTAGAGAAATAAAGAAAATTTATTTTCTTGGGAAGAAACTATTAAATAAGGTTGTGATGAAAATGCAAATTGTGTATATTACCATAACATTAGCACATTTTTGGATACATAACACGATCGTTATAGTGATTCATACCACGCGCATGTTATGAATTTCTATAATGCTCACGCGTTATGAATTTCTATAACGCTCGTGCGTTATTGAATTCATAACGCTCGTGTGATATGATTTCCTATCCTACGTGTTAAGTGACATGGCAAGCTCGTGCCCGCCCATGCCTAGTTCAAAGCATCGTGCGTGCGTTTTCATTTTACTAAATCCTTGCGCGTTTCGTGAAAGCACGATTGCATCTAAAAGGTCCCTCAACTTCGTGCGAGGGCCCTCATATGCAGGTGGCATAGAAGACAATCTAAGAGTACCATAGATTACGGATGAAGATCATCAAGTTGATGTAAACTATTGATTCCTTCAATACATTACAAAGTTTCTTTACATATACTTCTTGTGTCTACTGTGTACTATTTGTTGATATATCACATTGAATGTTTAATGAATGATAACAATTATTGATTGATAAATTGAAAAGAGTTTTAGTGCATAACATTGATTCATCCCCCCCTCTCATTGTTCCTAGTGTGTTCAACATAAATGTCTTCACAAATATCACCATTCAAAAACACACTTTTGACATCCATTTGGTGTATTTCCCATTGATAATATGCAATAAGAGAAACAATAGTTCTTATTGTGTTTTTTTATTATCAATTGGAGCAAAATTTTTGGTATATCCAATACCTTCTTGTTGAGCAAATCCTTTTTCTACTAGCCGAGCTTTATGTTTTTCAATTTGTCCTTTTGCAGTAAACTTTGTTTTATATATCCACTTACATCCAATTAAATTATTTCTAGGAGGAAGAGGCACAAGAGTCCATGCCTTGTTTTTCATTAACAATTTATACTTAGCAATCATGGCTTTCTCCCATTCAGGTTTATGTTTGGCTTGAGGATAGGCAAAGGGATCATCTGTGGCCAATAATTTAGTCATGATAGAAAATTCATATCTAGTTTGACAAGTATTGAAAGGAATATCAATATCAGAACCTGCGGATTCAAGAGTTTTCAGAACATCCAGGAGGATCAGTTGAAGAAGAAGGTGAACTAGGATCAAGCTTAGGCACAAAAGTAGAGGAATGGGTAACACATATAAGAGAAACAAAAGATGAAGGAAAATTCAAGGTAACATGAGGTTCAAAAGTCTCAAGAGGAGGAGAGACTTCATTGAATTGAACATCTCTCCATATGAGAACACATTGGGTAGATGGACCATACAACTTGTATGCTTTATAATCCTCACAATAACCAATGAAAATACATTTGTGAGACTTGGGGTTCTAATGTTTTCCATTTTTCATCCGGAACATGTTCCCAACATTCATTGCCAAATATATTAAAGTTACTAATATCAGGTTTTCTTCCATTCCATTTTTCTTCGGGAGTAACCTACAAAACTGCTTTAGTAGTTACTTTATTCAATATATATTTAGCACAAAAAATACCTTCGACCCAAAAATATTTATGTAATCCTTTAGAATAAAGCATACATTAAGCCATTTCAACCAAATTTCTATTATTTCTTTCAACTACCCCATTTTGTTGAGGTGTATAAGGAACAATATGATGTTGAATTCCATGCTTAGATAAATATGCATTAAATTCATTTTTAGTGAATCCCCTCCCATTATCAGTTCTCAAAGTCTTAATATTTTTACTAGATTCTTTTTCAACCATGGATTTAAAATCTTGAAAGATACCAAAGTTTTTACATTTATGCTTCAAAAAGTAAACCAATAAATATAAGAAAATAGATTGCATGAGACAAATATTCAAGAAGAAGAAGACCACAAATATTACTATGTATTAGTTGCAATGGTTCTTGAGCATGCAAAGATTGATCTTTATCAAGCATTTCCTTATGATGTTTACCAAGAACACAACCTTCACAAACACCTTTAGTGGAAGAAATTGAAGGTAAGCCAACTACCATTTTAGACATCATTTGCAATTTACCATAATTCAAGTGACCTAATCTTTAATGCCATAATTTACTTTGTTCATCAACATGAGTAACATAAGAATAAAAATGTTGATTTTTGCTTGAATTAAAACCAATAAACTTATATAATCCAACATTATGATTAACAGGACTAGAAGAAACAATTTTGAGGTTATGTTTGATATATTTTAACACATATTTATTAGGTCAAGTTTCAATTTTATAACCTTTCTAACATACATGATAAATTACGTTTGATATATTTTAGAACTTCTATTAGGAATCTTTTTACTATGCCCCATTAGAGATTTACCATTAGAAGATTGACCAGAAGCAAATAATCTATCTTGCTCACTTATTAAACCTTTACAAAATTCTTCAAAAGTTGGTTTCATAGTTCCTTTAGACATTTCAATGGATCTATTCAGGTAGTTTGGATGAACATGTCAAAACATGAAGGTAACTTTTATTCTACAAGAATAATAAGAGCATTATCATTTTTGTTGTAATATTTCCACAATTATTTAACTTTTCATTATAGGTTTTAATTTCAACAAGAAAATACTCTATTCTATCAACATATTTAGGGTCTAACTCATGGATTTTATTTTCAAGATAATAAGCAAAAACAACATCACTTTTATCAAATAAAGAAGCTAGGGTTTTCCATGCCTCAATGGGGCTATCCTCAACCTCAATATGTACCTATAGACCATCTGAAACGATTTGTCTAATGAGTCCTCTGGCTTGATCACATCGATATTTCCATATAGCTAATTCTTTTGCATCAGTTGGTTTTTGTTGATCACCTTTAACTAATCTATAGAGATTCTCACTCCTGAGAACATTTATCATCTTTCTCTTCCAAGTGAGATAGTTAGATCCAATTAATGCAGGAATAGAAACTACTTATGAAGTCATAGCGTGACAAAAAATGAAACCCTGATGCGACAATACAAATAACTAAGCTCTAGAATAAAAAGTGACAAAACAAGAAATTTCTCACCAAATCTGAATCCTAACAACAACTATTTGGTGGACCTACATATCTACAACAAAAATAACAAACATAAAATCAATTTCAGTGATTTTTTTACCAAAAGTAGGGTCCATGCGCTTTCTCGGCAGAACACTCGATTGTGGACGTGCTTTTGCTCAAGGAAAGGTGTGTGAGTAAGCGCTTCCTCAAACCAAAAGGTGCGTGTATGTCCTAAACTACGCAAAATTGTCAAAAAACAGGAAGTTGTGACACTAGCCGTTGTCCTGTACAAAAACCTGTAACAAAACACAACCAAAGTCGAAAATACAACAGATCTACTACAAAAACAATAAATCCTTAGTAGCAAGTTAGTATACAATGGATTTTAACCTAGATCTACAGAAAAAATCAAGAGAAACTTGAAAAAAATTTTGAAAAATAAATGGTGAGGGTTAGGGTTTGAAAACAAATTCTCAAACATGTAGCAAATGCCCAGATCTAAAGAATAACTACAAGGGTTTGATAGATCAGATGATTAATCTAGTCAGTATGGAGGACCCAATTTGTTTTAAGAATTGTTGCTTGTATGGATATAAGGCTAGTCTAGTAGATTCTTTCTTTGCATGTTAGCAAGCATATTTTTGTATGTTTATGTAAATGCTTAGATCTAAAGAATAACAAAAATGGTTTGATAGATCAGATGCCAAATGTACTAAATATGGAGGACCCAAAAGAATTGAAGAATTGGTGCTTATAATTTTTTTTTCAAAAAATTACCGAAGAAGGTAGAGCATAGTAACTAGCTCTAATGCCATGTTAGAATATTGAGAATATGCATAAACATACAATGATATGTTTTCTAACATGAAAAGCAAGAATCTACTAGTCCACCCTTCTATCCATACAAGCAATAATAATGAAAGTAATAAACTAGAGACAAGAGAAAAGAAATGATACACCAAATATATGTGGTAAAACCCCAAATGGGGAAACATCCACGAGAAGGTATTATATTCTTATTCTTCAAAAATATCCAATCTTACACTTGAGCTCCACTCCACATATGCTTTCCAACTTTACAATAGCATTACAATGCAATACACAACATATGCCCAAAGGCTCTCCTCCACCTCTATTATATAGCTAGAGGTATGGAAGAATAACATCCCAAAATACATGCGGGATAAATGTTTTTCCATATCCTTATATAACGAATGGTTATAGGAGAGTATTACTCCATGATGCGTGTGGGATAACTCCTTTTACATAATATTAGAGTTATTTATGCCTTCCTTTGATAGATAAGACATCTTACTACATCATACTAGACATCATTACACACACTACAACAAAATAGGCAATTAGCGCCTAAAATAGCACCGGAGTTTAGTGTATTTTAGTTCATGAGTTGGGCACTTTTGCCGACGCAAAACTTGGCGCCTCAGTGCATGTTCAATTAGGCACCAAAAATAGCACCGGATGTAATGCCTAGTACAACGCGAAATATTGCGTCGAAAATATGGCATCTAAAACAACGCCATATTTTGCGTCTAGATTAGATCCTACTTTAGTTCCTAGAATGGCACCGAAAATAATGGTGAATATGGCTTCTAGATTTTCTTCCATTTCTGCTTCTAGTTTTGCTCCTAGTCGTGCTTCCTGTTTTGCTTCTAGTATTGCTCCTAGTCGTGCTTCCTGTTTTGATTCTAGTATTAATCCTTGTTGTGCTTCCTGTTTTGTTTCTGGTATTGCATAAAAATAGCTTCTTTTTTGGCTTCCTAAATGACGCCAAGTTTTGCTTCCATTATGACGTCCCTTGTTGCTTCTAGTTTTTCTTTTGTCTTTGCTTCTGGTTTTACTTCCACTCTTGCTTTTTATTTTACTTCAAGTTTGGCTTCTAATTTTGCTTCCAGTTTTGCTTCTTGGTTTGCTTCAAGTTTTGTTTCTGATTTTGTTTCCAGTTTTTCTCCCAGTTTTGCTTCCGATTTTGCTTTCATTTTTACATTTTTTTTACTTCTAATATGGATTCTATTATGATGTCTTTTGTTGCTTCTAAAAATGCTTCCATTATTACTTCATTGTTTTCTACCTGAATTGCTTCTGTTTTTTATTCCCGTGTAGTGCTAAGTTTTCCTTCCAAGATGGCTTCTGGTTTCTATCTAGTTTGCCTTACATTGTTGGTTCTATTTTTTCTTCCAACAATGCTTCTTGTTTTGCTTTGATTGATTAATTTAATAATTTTTACTTCAATTTTATTAGTTAAATATATCATGCCTCTTAAATAACTTATATGATTATAGAGTAAGTCATATTGCATTTGAAATATTTTATAAGGTAACATTTATAAACAATTTCTAGGGAAACATACATCCATACAAACTAACAACGTCATTATATTTATTAAATCTCCATTAAAATAAAATCTACAACAATCAATATATATAAAATAAAAAGATAATTATTATAACATGATTATCATTTATAATTAAAACAAGTGAGTTAAATATCTATAATTTAATTGAATTTGTCAACATCCATCCTTAACAGTAAATTAAAATCATCACATGTAATAAATATCCATCCAAAAATTGTCAACCACTTCCAATATATATAAATTGACAAGTTAATACTGATAAGATTATCATCATATATAGCTAAAACAAGTGAAATTCAAATATGCCAGTAGATCAATTACATGTCAAAATGATACATTTCCAACAGTCGACATAAGTCAAAATGATACATGTCCAAATGACATAAGTCAAAATGATAAATGATGTAACTCAAACTGATACATGTCAAAATGATACAAGTCAAGATGATACATGTCCAAACGATACAAGTCAAAATGATACATGTGAAAATGATACAACTCAATAATATGGTACTGCTGGTGAAAATGATACATATAATAGTAAACATAAAAAGAGGCATCATAACAATATATCAACAATGATCCATGATGCAATCTATATGATCAAATATGTCACTAGATACTACTTGCATCTGCCTCATCACCATCGTGATCATGATGATCATGATCATCATCATCCATCTCGGTGTCTCCTGTATTGGCCTCATCATCGTCATCTCCCGCGTCAGTACCAGACCCAACATAATCTAGATCTATATCATCATCTAGATCAACTGGATCTTCTGCAAGACCTGTGTTATGTAAAAAAAAATTAAAAATGAAAAGTTATTATTTATTTCATGCAATAATTAAATTTTCTGTTAGATTTCTAATATTTTAACATATGAAACAAAACTATAATCATATTGCATCAATATCAATGTGCACATATCATAATAAAATTTCAAATAAGTTATAGCTAACATGTCATTGCAATGATGTAAAACACGCAACAATTCTAATAAACGTTATTAAAGATTATTAAAAAAATTTGTTATACAATTTAACTATCAACTGTAAATTCTAGAAACTCGAGTTCATCTATGTTGTGGCTACCTGCTAAAGCTCTGCTGAAGTCATCTGAGTATCCCATCTCTTCCAACTGGGTCCATTCCCACCAAGTGGGTCTGCTAAGGCGGTCCCCTTGCCACCTCAAAAATGTTGCATAACTAGCCCTCTGTCCTCTAGTTAATCTACAAAGAGGTCGACCCCATACTTTGTACAATCGTCCCTCTCTGATCCCCAGTATGATGGAGTCCTCAACATACACAGTTCCCTCTAGAGATAACTGTACTGAGTGTCCTCTGAACTCAACTGTATAACCTTGATCCTCCAAGCCTGAACTGAGAGCACATTCGCTCTTAGATGAGGAACATATAGAACATGATGAAAGGCTCGAGTCCATCCCAAATCTAACTCAAATACAACATAACCCTCTCTTCTACCGACTGCTCCTTCTATGTGGATCCCACACCTCACCAAGCATCTAGTAGCCACTGATCCAGGTGGTTGAAATGGATCACACTCCCTTGTCATATGGCATGTGGCACCACAGTCTAGATACCACCTATCTCGAGAAATATCCTTTGAATCCAGGAGTAATACATACTGCTTGAACAATGTGGAGAACGCTCCTTGAAAAACCTGAAATAGTGGAACAAGGGAAATCAGTTATACTCAATTATACTTATCAGATTACTGTAGAACCAAAGTTTTACCGCTGTTTAAAAAATTGAATAACACCAAAAAGATTACAATGCAGCGAAACGAAGAATAATTTAACCACACATCAATTTACATGCTCTTATTTCAGAGAATAATATTGGTTGTTTTTTTCTCAATTTCCATGCTCTTGCTCCATTTTGCATCATAGTTCCTATCCACAATCTCAGGCCAAAATCCTTCCAACGATGCCACAATGGAGTCAACTATGTTTTTTGCAGTGTTCACCAATTACGTTTATGTGAAGGCATTCAATAAGTTTATGTAACTATACATTTTCTCAAATCACACCAAATGTCCCCTTGATATTGCAATCTCACATGAAACATTATATGCATGACATATATCTTTAGAATCATTTATTTCATGCACCTGTAGAAAGTTCTCAAAGTGTCCCTGAATGGCCTCGGGGTGCCTGGAAAAAATGGCCACCTAACCAAAATTGTGTCTCTGGTAGTGAATCCGTCAATTCTGATGGATTCAGGATGTCGGGTTTCAATTGGGGGACCCTCCGTACCGTGACTCAATTGCCAGGAAATAGTCCTATTGTGCTGTCTCCATAACTAGGGTTCTTTTCAGTGAAGGCCTTGCTAATTTTTCACAAGGGGGGAAAATTTGAGTCGAACGCTCCCACGCGACCATGGACAGCGTGGAAACATTCACAATGGAAAGATGCATGTGTGGGAGCTGACAGAACCCGATTACATTTCCCGGTTATAGAACCATTAGTTATAGAAGTAATAGCCATCACACTTTATCCTACCATTCAAATCTCAATTCTTGTACATTATAGGAAAGCTACCAAATGCATATGCCTAATTTAATGTAAATTTTAATACAACTCTAATCCAAATTAGATGCCACTGAGGAAGTCCAAACCTCAGTTTGGAACTTACTAGGAATGGTGGCTCTCGATCTGTCTGTAATATTGTTCATTGTAAATATCCCTTGGGAATATAAATAAAATCTAAGATTGAGTTAATTACATAGACTACAACCCAAACTTGAGTTTTATAGTAGCGTTCGGCTGCTGCCTCCATGTAGCTACTCTGAATATACTTTTTGATATATTTCCATTTAATCTTTACTCAACCTACTAAAGGTATGCTACGTAACAATCTTAATTGACTAGTCGCGAGAGTACCAAGACATATAGCAATAGGTTAGCTTGAAACAATTCACGGTTAGATATTGTTGTCTTATCCATTGTAGCATATGCATAAATTAGGGAATGAAGGTGTTAACCTTGCATATCAACATGAAGACAATACTTGTACAAAAAAATTTCAATGTAGCCACATTAATATCCAATGATATGGTATGAAATGACACTAATAAGAAATAAAATATCTATGAAATAGATTCTCTAGCCACATCCAACAATAAAATAAAAAGAGGTTTATGCTATTGGGAAGCCACACACCCAACTAAAATGTTAATACTTTACAAATGTGCAGAGGAGAATGGTATCAACAATAGTGGAAATCAATCTTAGAAAGAATTCTAGATCCAATTCCAAGAAAAGGAAGGAGTCCACTTCAATGCATCTCGATGTGACCTAATACAACTATAGTTCCCCCAACAACATCAAGAGTGGTTCATAGTTGCGCTGTTTCCCCATATCAGACTACCACTGATGCAACAGAAGGTTGCTTCGCAGACAGAGGAATTAGATATTGCAATGAAGCTAGAGGCTTCTCCCATATGAGAAAATAGCGCAGGGATGGTACATATATAGACCCAACTAGAAAACTTGGCATTACAGATGCAAGATATGAAAAAGGGTAAAGAAACGCGAGAAGATTTTTGGTGTACTAAATGTAAAGGAGAAGGACATTCTAAGGAACATTGTCCTGTATTCATAGATTACATCACTAGTGGAGCACCAAACCCATTGAACAAGCAACAAGGCCCATGGTGTGAGATTTTCCAATGTAGAGGACATCACCTAGAAGACTGTTACCTACTTCATAAATATGTGCAAACACCAAAGAATCTGTACTATACATTTTGTAAGTCGGTTGGCCATGATGATAACAACTGTAGAGCATATGATCTCATGATATAAAGAAAACATGATGTCTACAGAGTTCAAGGAGAAATGAAGAATGATAATGAAAATGCGCAGTATGATCAAGGAACATACATAGGACGTGGTTGATTTAGAGGAAGAGGATGAACACTATCCAAGGACGAGGTAGAGGTCAGATTGTATGTTATAAATGTGCTCAAACTGGACATCTAGCAAGAGATTGTCAGAACCCTTGTACTACTTGTAACTGCTGTAAGTCATTTGATCATGTCATTGAAGCATGCCCTGTTCATTGAAGCATGCCCTATTTTGCAAGGAAAGATGCAAGAGAGAAGACCAGAAGCGCAAAATCAGAACATACAGATGATTGCAGCTTAAGAACGAAATAAAGATCGCAACATCCATGTTGTGACACGAAGCAGAGCTATGACAGGTAGAGATTAGAGAACTTAAGATTCGACTTCTGAGGACCATACCACGAAACAGAATCCTACTGAAGGGGATTGGATAAGAAAAGTGACAGAAAAAATGCCTGCCTTCAACCTTAACAAAGAAAAAAATACTCCATGGAAACCATAAAAGTATTATAGAGTTCATAACCTGTGACCCCAAAAATTCAGTTGCGAAGTGAACGAATGCCTGTGATGGATATACCAATTTCATATGATGGATCACGTACTGCACCAGAACCCATAAGTCCCATTGCGCAGTTCTTGCATAGCTGCATGAAGTTGTTAAAGCATGGAAATTCCTTAGCAGAATTACAAATCCTATTCAGTCATTACGAGAAGCATAATGCCATGAATGAAGCACATAGCGCAGTTCACCATATCAAGAGCCATAGAAGGATAAAAAGAGAGATGATATTAAATGCACAGATCGGGGACTTTGAAATGGACCAGGTCATTCTTGACTTAGGCTCAGAGGTGAATGTTTTGAAAAAACAAACATGGGAGCAGATGGGAAAGCTGAAGTTATCATGGTCACCAATACAATTGAGACCAACCAATCAGCAAAAGGTTCTACCTTTTGGGAGATTATAAAATGCCCTTGTTGACATTGATGGCGTGCGAAGTAAATAAGACTTCAAGATTATTGAAATCATCGACGATAGAAATCCATATCCTGTACTATTGGGTATAGTTTGGGCAATCGATAACCTTACGATTAACAACTTGAAGAAGAAGCAGATGATATTTGAAGGACCAGATATCAGGGTCATCAGACCCTTGGATCCTTTATAGGGACCTATATATATTGAACCACTAAGAGAAGAATGCAGAGCTCAAGATCTGGATCACATGTACAATATGAAAGTGAATCAAGTAGACTACATCATGTTGATGTATATGTAACTTCGGAATGTATTTCATATATATGTATATTGTATTCCTATAGAGATGGTATTATTCTTCTATACGGAAGTGTCGTTATTTATATTGTAAGTGTTGTAACTTATACTTGATGGGTTATTAGACCACCTTGTTTGGGGTCGGCCCTGTATAAGTCATGTGGGTCAAAGGGTTATTAGACCACCCTATTGGGGGTCGGCCCAGTCAGCATTATGTTATGTGGTTAAGTTCGAGCCTACATGAGTTAGGTAAAAAGGCAAGTCAAGTCAAGTATAAATAGAGTGCGGGAGGCACTCTATTTGCTCACTCACTTCTCACACATGCACTCAAGGAGGAGTGGCGCACTTATGGAGGAGGAGGATCTGCTGCTAGGTTATGGCTATCTCTCTTGGTTGGTTGTATCATTGCTCTATCTATCTCTGAGGAAGTTATTGGGGTTTTTCACTTTTATGGTTTTCCCCAAGTAAATCTTTGTGTCTCTTGTGTGCTTGCATTATTGTCTCCATGATTGATATACTGTAGATATGCTGTACATGTTGTTCTCTCAGTTAAGATCCTAGATCAGATTGAAGTAAATTCTGAAAATTTAACATGGTATCAGAGCTAGCCTGAAAGAAGGCATGATATGGCATGTATGACACTTGTTGCCCTTACGATGCTAGGGCTTGATATAGCAAAAACCAGTCATCGTAGCACTTTCGCTATAAATCCGTTTTGGCGAAGTTTTCGGATCTGAAATTGCTATAGGACGAAGATTAGATCTCCAGGTACCTTATGTCCAAAGGACAACCTCTAATTCGTTGTACTTTGTGATTTATGATTTGTACAATATAGGGTTTCTGCCTCTTCCAGATCTGAGTCAAAATCAAGTGACCTTGGGAAAAAGGTCATAACCTGGGATAGGAAGCTCCAAATAAAATTTCATAAAAAGTGACAGGTAGTACACAGTCTGTACTATCTCAGAAAACTTTTTCAGAGGCCGAAGTTGAACCAGTGACACGTGGCACGCCGTACAAGTTCGCTCTCCTGTATTATCGCATAAAAAGGTCATGTTGCGACACTTGGACTAAATCTCTCTCAGAGAGTCCAATTGAGGTCAGACTTGTCAGGATGGAAAGATAACAGGTCAGGATATCTCAGAAATCTTTTTCAGACCTTGTGGATCGAAAATTTTGGAGGTACACCAGAAACAATCAGGTACATATTTTTGTCAAAACAGAATTATTTTTGAGTACCTTCATTCATGGCTTCCAGAATTTAGGGCTTTGGAGAAAGTTGGAATTTTTGTAATCGGAGACCACGGCTGAATGCTACTCATCAAAATAGAAATTTAGAGACCAAGGTCAGAATTTTTGGTTGGGAAAAAGGCCGGGCTTGATCAAACCCTAGTTCGGGACTTTGATCAGAAAAGTGGAAAATTAGGGCTTCTGTAAAAATGGGAATTTTTGCAATCTGTGACCACGGCTGGAAGCTCCTCAGAAAAATAGAAGATTAGAGCTTTGGATCAAACATTTTGATGGGGCAAAAGAGTGGGCTTCATCAAACCCCAGTTCAGGGTCACGTCCAGTGAATCCGGAAGTTTCAAAGGCAAAATTGAGGAGTGAAACTTTGCAGTTTTCAAATTCTGAATATACCAGTTTGATTAGCTCATCAAGGTGCATATTTCTATCCTTTCAGAAGTTTGAAATTCAAAGTTTGAATTTTTGGGGTTTCTCTGACAAACCCATATCCAGCTCCAGGTCCAGTTCTTGCAAATCAAGTGGATTGGGTTAATACTAGAAGAAGATGGATTGATCATCTGCATGAGTGAAGAAGTTCCTGTTTAAGAGGGAGATGAGGCTAAGGCCTTACATAAGAAGATTACAAGCGATCTCGACAGGTATGACTCATCGATGTATGTTTCGATATTTGTCCATGATTAAGTTTATGGTATGTTTGTCTTCATGTTATTACGGTTAGTACAATTTTGATTTTAGATTTGTCATATCACCTTAACAAAATTATGAATGCATGATAGAAGATATTCATTGGTTAGGGTGTTGACACTTATGATTGTACTAATGCATTATGGTGTTGTATGAGGTTTATGTTGTCTACTAACATGAAAGGTACACCAAGAAAGACAAATCATGTTTTGGTCCAAGAACATATGATCATGATAACATGAGGACAAAGATTCATCCATTGTCATGGATCTCATAGAAGATCCATTTACGAGGTATGTATAACTTGGTTTTGTAATAGTTAACCTATGAGATATACAGGTTACTAGCACAAGTCATTGAAGAAGAACAAGAAGACATCATGTGAGTATGTTAGACATAAATAGCTAGCATGCTAATCCAGGTATGTTTTTCCTATATCAGGATAGAATCCTACCTTGTGTTAGGATCTTATACTGTTGTTGATAATGATTATTCATGAAGTCATAGGTTTGAATAATCATGATTGTATGCATATTATGTTTCTTACCATAATTGATGATATGACTAACCAGAAGAATCATGATGGTATAGGTTTAAATAATCACAGGTTTTATGCATTTTATATCTCTTATCTTGATTGATGATTTAACTAACCTGAAGAGTCATAGGTTTGAGTAATTACAGGTTTAGACATGTTATGTTTCTTATGATTTGACTAACCATAAGAATCCTACATAAACCTTGAATGCTAATGCTTATTATTTCTGTTTGAAATGATCATGACTATACATGCTTGAGATTATTGTGTTTTAATAGTATACTAATGAATGTATGATTTTATATGAGATCACAAGGATAACACATTCATGATACTAATAAGCATGCATAGGGACCAAGGATGAATATGAGATTCAATAACAGGTAATCCAGGAAGCAAAGATCAAGAGGGAGTTGACCATCTTTCCACAACAGAAAGGTGTAGAAGAAGTTACTTCAGATTAGGACTCCAACAGCTCCTATAAGGAAGCAAAGACTCAGAGGGAGTCCACCCAACGAACAAACAAAGATAAGTATTTTAATTTCTTGCATATTTGTCTGTTTAAATAAAATTGTTCAATGATGTATATGCTCATGTTCCTAGACTTAGGATATGTATTGTGCATATTAGAATAGTTGCATTGATGAATAGTATACTACTAATATACATGGGTAAGTGGCCTATGGCACTGTACAACATTCCATTGCTACTTATCTAGAATGAAACCTCTTTGCTGACATGTTGGGAGTTGTGCACACTCTTAACAATGTTCTGGTAGAGATTGGAAGGCATCTAGAAAGTTACGGGATATGGATAAATGTTGTATTGAAGCATTGGCTAAGATAATTGCATGACTGTATGACATATTTCTTTATGTGTAAGAATTTGTTCTGAAAATTATGAGATGTTTCTAATCATGCAATTTAACCTGTTTTGTAGGAAAGACCATATATCTTCACCTACAAAAGGACTACAACATTTGTTCCAGCAACAAAGATATCTATTGAAGATATTGAAGTTCCCAGGATACGGGAAGAATGCCATGATCCGTCGATCATGAAGAACGATGTTTGGGATGCGGTCCCAAGAGCTGAAGGGAAGTTTGTTGTGACTTCCAAATGGAACTATCAGATCAATCATGTTGCAGATGGCGACATAGAGAAATATAAAAGTGATGAAATAGAAGATACACCAGATGGATTCAAGACAGCTTCCTTGAATGGTGTAGTTGAAGAAGAAGTGTATGTGGAGCAGCCACTTGGTTCTGAGACACATGATAGGAAATCATATATGTGCAGAACTTGGTATGGTGAAAATAGATTGATTTCCAACACGCAGTGGGAGCTTGCTGCCAAGTTCGAGATGAAGAACTTGGGGATGATGCACTATTTGTTTTTGGCATGGAGGTGTGGCAGAGTGCAGAAGGAATCTTCCTTGGACAAGGGAAGTATGCAGTAGAGATACTGAAGAGGTTTGGGATGATGGATTGCAAGGCCATGGCCACACCTATGGCATTGAATCTGAAGCTTCTATGTGATACTTCATCTGAGTCGATTGATGTCTCTATGTATCGTCAGATGATTGGGTCCTTGATGTACTTGATGAACACGAGACCAGACATTTGCTTTGCTGTGAACACATTGAGCCAGTTCCTGACGGATCCGAGGAGTGTTCACCTGGTTGCTGTAAAGCATGTTCTGAGGTACCTGAATGGTACAGTGGATTATGGGCTCAGGTATGAGGTGAATCAAAAGTTTAACCTGCAGGGTTATGTTGATTCAGATTGGGCTGGCAGTGCTGCAGATATGAAGAGCACATCTGGGTGTTGCTTCAGTATGGGATCAGGTGTGATCTCTTGGTTTAGCAGGAAGCAGTCCTGCGTAGCACTGAGTACAGCTGAGGCATAGTATGTTGCAGCCTGGTCAGCTAGTTGTGAGGCAGTATGGCTACGGAAGCTACTGTTTGATTTATTTGATCTCCCGTTGGAGGCTACTGGTATCTTCTGTGATAACCAAAGTTGTGTGAAGTTGTCCGAGAACCCAGTGTTTCATGACAGGTCGAAACACATAGAGATCAAATATCACTATATCAGGGATATGGTGCAGAGAGGAGCTGTGAAGCTCCTGTATGTTGCGATGGATGAGCAGATTGCAGATGTGCTGATGAAGCCACTAGCTAGGGTGAAGTTCGAGTACTTCAGAGAGAGGCTTGGCGTTCTTCAGATCGAGGACACTTCGAGGAAGAAGTGATGGACACATTTGCTGAAGCCATTCCAAGCATGTTGGAAGGAGGATCCTTCACATGGCTGTGGATGTAAGCGCTGGATGATGAGCATCAGGATGATGTTCTGGTTTCTACTTGGATATGATCAGTTGGATCATTTATGTATGTACGCATCATGTTGGATGCTGGATATGATCAGTTGGATCATTTGTGTATGTATTTTGTATATGCATCATGTTGGATGCTTGGACCATGTATCTGTATATGTATCAGGTGGATACATTGTATGATCATGTGGATCATGTATGCTGATATGTATCATGTATCAGGTGGATACATTGTATGATCAGGAGGATCATGTATGATGATATGTATCAGGTAGATACTTGGTATGCATCAGGTGGATGCATTGATGATCAGGTGGATCATGCAGTAGGATGTTGCAGTGATGATCATGGATGATGAGCTTCAGGATGTTGCTCCAGATGACATGCAGCAGGACGTTGCAGTGATGATGATCAGGATGATCATGGATGATGAGCTTCAGGATGTTGCTCCAGATGACATGCAGCAGGACGTTGCAGTGATGATGATCAGGACGATCATGAGTACATCAGGATGATGTATGGTGAGTATCAGGTTGATACTCTGTGGCCGTGGATCAGGTTGTGCAGATGAGCATGTCTGGGAGATCCTATAGGTCGGAGTTGTGTACCCGTAACAGCCTGGGATGCTCTTTCGAGACATTGCTCTGGGAGGACATGTAATTTGTGCCCTGGGAGATTTTAGGTCGGAGTTGTGTACCCGTAACATCCTGAGATGCTCTTGCGAGGTTTTGTCCTATGGCATGTAATTTGGGCCCTGGGAGATTTCAGGTCGGAGTTGTGTACCTGTAACATCCTGAGATGCTCTTTCGAGGTTTTGCCATGACCACATGTAATTTGTGCCCTGGGATATTTCAGGTCGGACTTGTGTACCCGTAACATCCTGAGATGCTCTTGCTAGGTTTTGTGGTGGACCACATGTAATTTGTGCCCTGGGAGATTTCAGGTCGGAGTTGTGTACCCGTAACATCCTGAGATGCTCTTTCGAGGTTTTGTGGTGGGGTCACATGTAATAGCGCCCTGGGAGATCCTACAGGTCGGAGTTGTGTACCCATAACATCCTGGGATGCTCTTTCGAGGTTTTGTGACGCACGTAATAAGTCCCGAGGATTCCACAGTATGGCCAGTGATGATGAAGACCTGCAGGTGGTGGGCCTACATCCAGTATGAAAAAGGACTGGCTCTGTAGAACTTCTTATGACGAGTAGATTCAGAGATTGATTGAGATAGCAGAAACAGTGATGATGATGACGATGCATCGATGACGATGATCCAGAGAAGATGACTTGTGATAGAAGAACTGTGCTGAGAAATACCTTCCTAGTTAAGAGGGAGTGTTGATGTATATGTAACTTCAGAATGTATTTCATATATATGTATATTGTATTCCTATAGAGATGGTATTATTCCTCTATAGGGAAGTGTCGTTATTTATATTGTAAGTGTCGTAACTTATACTTGATGGGTTATTAGACCACCTTGTTTGGGGTCGGCCCGGTATAAGTCATGTGGGTCAAAGGGTTATTAGACCACCCTATTGGGGGTCGGCCCAGTCAGCATTATGTTATGTGGTTAAGTTCGAGCCTACATGAGTTAGGTAAAAAGGCAAGTCAAGTCAAGTATAAATAGAGTGCGGGAGGCACTCTATTTGCTCACTCACTTCTCACACATGCACTCAAGGAGGAGTGGCGCACTTATGGAGGAGGAGGATCTGCTGCTAGGTTATGGCTATCTCTCTTGGTTGGTTGTATCATTGCTCTATCTATCTCTGAGGAAGTTATTGGGGTTTTTCACCTTTATGGTTTTCCCCAAGTAAATCTTTGTGTCTCTTGTGTGCTTGCATTATTGTCTCCATGATTGATATGCTGTAGATATGCTGTACATGTTGTTCTCTCAGTTAAGATCCTAGATCAGATTGAAGTAAATTCTGAAAATTTAACACATCAATCCTACTGATGATGGGACATTGAGATGGAGATGTGATAGCTCTTGCATATCAGATTCAGACATAGGATTGGATAATTGGCAAGGCAATGCATGAAGTATCAGCAAGGCGATGTGCGAAGCTCACTAAGTCATTGCGTTGGATTGGAACAAAGGTAAGCCCAATCCCTACTTATGATGGATTAAGTAATGTCCACACATTTCTTCAAGAATATCTTGTGTCAGTATCAAATGAACATAAGTTAGCAGTGTTAGATACAACACTACGCGCTACACCTGCTAGATGGTCGTCTGTGCATAAGTAAAATCTAAAAACATGGGAATAATGTAAGCACACGATGGAGATCGGATTTATAGAACAAACTGAGATTGTGCAAGTAAAATATAATGGACAGACTGATCCTAGAGATCAAATAGAGATTTGTTTGAAACCATGTATACATAGACCGCAAGAAGAGTGGGTTCATCTGTTTGTGCACACATTGGGGAAAATTCCAAAGAATTGGTACACAGAAACAAAACTTTGTAGAGGAACAATATAATGGTCCACTCTTACAAGTAACTTCCAAGCGACTTTCAGTTTTGAGGATGATTGTCCAAGTATTCATGAGGCTTTGCTGATAATCAAACAAAAAAGGTATTCGATGATGCACTGTTACCTGTGTATGAACAACCTGATTAGGTAATACAGTTCGAACATGCCCTGGAATGTTACAACATCGCATTAGATGAAGACGAAGATGAAGATACGTGTGATGTAAACATACCTAAGTTTGAAGGAAAGCGCAAAGTACAAGGACCTGATTTGGATATTCCAGATCTGAGTAATCCTGTAAAAACCCGAAAAGTCAATATTAGTACCAGTGAAGAACCGAAGTTCACTTCTATTGGGGATTATTGGGATGAAGAAACAATGGAACATATAGCAGACCTACTATGCGAATATCTAGACCTATTTCCTACCAAGTTCTCTGAAATGAAAGGAATTTTAGGTGACTTGGGAGTTATGAAAATACCTCTCAAGCAAGATGTGAATCCTATCAAGCAAAGACCCTACAGAATGAATCCCAGATACAAAGAAAGAGTAAAGGCGGAGCATGATAAGATGTTTGATCAAGGAATTATTGAGCCAGTAGAAGAATTAGAATGGATAAGTCCCATGGTTATCCAGGATAATAAAGATAAAGGTGAGTTTAGGATCCGTGTAGATCTCAGGAAGTTAAATGACGCCTCGTTGCATGACCCATTTCCTACTCCATTCACAGACGAAGTGCTAGATAATCTTGGAGGAAATGAAGCATACTCCTTCACTGATGGATTTTTTGGATATCATCAGATCAAAATTGCTACAGAGGATAGACACAAGACCACCTTTTCTCTTGAATGGGGATCATTTCAGTACACAATTATGCTCTTTGGTTTGAAAAATGCACCTGCCATCTTTTCCAGAGTAGTTGTTATTGAATTTAAATATTTTATCCACAAATTCTTACAAGTGTATTTTGATGATTGGACAATATTTGGTTTACTGAAGAACCATTATGCGAACTTAAGAATGATGTTAGCGAAGTGTAGAAAAAATCAGATCTCCCTGAACCCGGAGAAGAGTATTTTCTGTGTTCCCTATGGTACACTATTGGGCCACATTGTATGTAAACATGGACTGATGGTTGATCCAGTGAAGATCGCCGTCATAGTGAACCTACCAGCACCTAATTTAGTAACAAAGTTGCGTACTACATTGGGACACAAGGGCTACTATAGAAATTTCATCAAATGTTATGCACAGATCACTGCGCCTATGGAGAAATTACTGAAGAAAGAAGCGAAGTGCACTTGGAATGAAGACTGTCAGAAAGGATTGGATACATTGAAAGAGAGAATGGTTGCTGCGCCGATTCTAGTTTTCCCAGACTGGAGTAAACCTTTCCATGTACATGTAGATGCTTCATACATAGCACTGGGCATTGTGCTATCTCAACCAGGTGAGGGATGCATCGACCATCCCATCGCATTTTCAAGCAGGAATCTATCTTCAGCAGAAAAGAACTATACCACGAAAGAAAGAGAAGGCTTAGCTATGGTGTACGCATTGCATAAGTTCATACACTATTTGATAGGTTCGCATTTCTGTACGTTTACTGACCACTCAACTTTGAACTACCTGGTCAATAAACCAGTGTTAGGGGGAAGAATATGTAGATGGATATTACTCTTTCAGGAGTATGATTTTGAAATCATTGTTAAGACAGGAAGATTGAATTCAGGACCTGACAACCTCTCCATAATCGAGTCAGGTGAAGAACCAAGTAACTTGGAAGATAGTCTACCAGATGCACAGTTGTTTTCTATTCCTATAGCAGATGACTACTACAAGGATATCATATAATTCTCGACTACAGTACTAGCACCTACAGATTTTACTACGTAGCAAAAGAAAAAATTGGTTGTAAAATCAGTTGATTTCACTATAATTGTAGGAGCATTATACAAGCTAGGACTAGATGAAGTACTGCGCAGATGTGTACTAGAACGTGAGAAACCGATGATACTTGCTGAAGCACATTTAGGGGTATCTGGAAGCCACTACGTAGGAAGAGATACTGCGCAATTTTTTTTAAGAGTAGGACTATGGTGGCCTACATTACACAAGGATTCAAAGGAATATTTCCGAAATTGCAATGTCTGCCAAAGGATAGGGAAGCCATCTCATAGAGATGAGATGCCATTGATGCCACAATTGACCTTGAAAGCATTTGATAAGTGGGATATTGATTTTGTGGGACCTATTAACCCACCAGGAAAGCGAACTGGTTCGAGATATATTATCATAGCTACAAATTATCTAACCAGATGGGCAGAGGCAAAACCACTGAAGGATTGCACCGTAGTTACTGCCGTGCAGTTCATCTTTGAGAACATATTGACAAGGTTTGGATGTCCGAGAATCCTAATGAGCGATCAGGGAACTCATTTCTTGAACAGTACCATTGAAGCTTTGACCGAATAATTTCAGATCTACCATCAGAAGAGCACACCATATCATCCACAAGCTAATTGCACTATTGAATATTTTAACAAAGTGTTGGAAAATGCACTGACCAAGGCATGCAATGCGAACATGGATGATTGGTATCTGCGAATACCAGCGGTATTATGGGCATATATGACAACTTGCAAGAAGTTGATAGGTTACACACCTTTCATATTAGCATATGGATAGGAACCTATTATGCCAATGGAATACATAGTCCCGAGCTTGAGGATTGCAGCATTCATAAACATGGCTGATGATGAGACAATGGGAGAAAGGCTACTAAACTTAGTTGGGCTGGAAGAAGATCGCTTCATTGCAGTATTTCACCAACAAGTGTAGAAAGACAGAGAAAAAGCATGGCATGATACACATATCAAGTACAAATTCTTCCAGGTAGGGGACCTTGTCCTCCTATATGATAGTAAGTTCATGAAATTTCTTGGAAAAATTAAAATGCACTGGTTAGGACCATATGTTGTCAAACATGTTACTAATGGTGGCGCAATTCAACTAGCTACCTTACTAGGAGAAAACCTACCAGGACTCATTAATGGAAGTAGAATAAATACCTATAGGGATAGTCCTACTCCTCTAGGTATCAATTGATCAATAAGGAGAAAATTTTTAAGTGTCAAGTACAGTTGAAATTGGACACTAAAAATTGAGCAGAATCTGTACACAGTTTTGGAAAAAAGTGCAATTTATGAAACAAAAGCATATGCTGCGAAGTATATGTTGCAAGGTGAGATGCGAAGTACAAGCAGGAAGCGCAGATGCGAAGATCAGCATGGAAAGGAATAAATATGCAGTTAGCTATGTGGATTTTGTCTAAGCCAAGAGCGCAGTCCAAGGAAAACTAGCCGTTACAGCTTTTTGGGTCAAAAAGTATACATTATACAGTGTTTTCGCAACTGGCTGCTTTCACATTTAAGGCCAGCTTAGTTGTTTCGAACGCATTCAATGAAGGAAAGTACCAAGATACTTGGGGGATTTGGCCAACAGACATGGAATTTAATGCCTAGTTAGCCATTTTTGGGCGTGTCTCAGGCCAGCTGTTCCTATAAATAGAACTAAGCTCATACTTATCATATTTACCACAATTTTTGATTTTTACTGCCTGTAAATTCTAAGTTTTTACCAACAAGAGTACACCGAGTGATGTGCAAGTGAATGTCTAAGTAGTCAACCTTAGATGAGATTTTGAGAGACTTCAACCAGTCGGGGTTTGAGGGATTCATGAAAACACCCGTAAAGAAGGCCGTTCCAGAAAGAGGTACTACATCATGAAGCTCACCATACCACACAGTAGAAATGAAGTGAAAGGATAAGCAGCCGACCAGAGAACCAGAGAAGCTGAAGGCAGGGGGAATGCCAAGGAAACCACCACAGGAACTACCTTGCAATAGGTCGATCTACGCATTAGTACATTCCTCCACGAAGATCTGAAGCAACACCTATTCAGCTTGTGAAGAATTCCCAGTACGAGATTCCACTACCACCAATCTCAAGCCATGTGGGCATCCTGGAGAATCTGCTTGGAAGGATCCCAGATTGCAAGTTTTCAGATCACGATTTGCTAGAGGGGAAGGACCCTCAGGTGCTGAAGTATCCCTAGTTTCAGCCCGACCAGTACATGTGTCGACGGGTTGATGAGCGCACGAAGACACCATCTCTTCAGGCACATGAATGGCATACAAAACTAGTGCCATCTGGGTTACTCAATATTCTTCGCATCCTGCATTTTGACCAAAGTGCTAAGCTCACTACAATGGTGCACACTTGATTGTCGTGCACGCACCGAGGATACTTGTGGTTAGACTGCAAGGTTGACATAAACACTGACCTCATCTACCGGATCACGCATCTCAGCAAGCGAGGTGCTGATCCCGCAATGGATTTCATGGGAAAAACCAAGGATAAAGAGCTCGTGACGTGAATGAAGGAAGAGTTCGAGCTGCAAAAGGGAAGCCGTGGGTATAGCACAGCTGGGATTAAGGACCAAGCTACGTGCTTCATAGTCCAACTGTTGGCAGGAAATTTTTTAAGGAAGTGCAGACCGATAGAGGTGTCGGCCGCTGCAGTATCCTTAGTTGTGAAGGCTAAGGATGGCAATCTATACAATTGGTCTAGTTATTTGTTGAACGAGTTCTTGGATGATTTCTACAAGACTCAGTAAAGTGGAATCCCTTTCCACTGTATTTGGTTGTTGGTGCTGATCGCATTTGTGGGCTGGAGAGAGCCACTTTACCAACATAACGTCTCAATTATTATAGGAGATTGTCGAGGGAATAGGTTTGAAAACATGTGGGAAAATGCAAGGCCATAAAGACAACGGGTAAATAATGAACAAATGTTTACCTACTATGGGAAGCTGTGCGACGTGATTCAGCGCACTCCGTGCATTACAAAGGAGATGACAGTTGTGCATATCCGCAGGGTAACATTCAAAGCCGACCTCCAATTTATATACATTCAGCCAAGAGATGAGAAGCAGAACCCACCATGGTTTGAGGGATTGTACCATTTAAATGCAACGAAGAGGGAGTTGATTATGGAATCATGGCCGCCGGAGTGGAAGGATGACTCACCAGTAATGATCAACACCACATTAGAGAAAAGTGAAGCTGGAGATCCATAGAACGAAGAAGAAACGAACAACGTGCAAGATAAAGAGACAAGCTAGGAAGGAGCTCAGCAAGACACCGGTGAAGGGAAATCAGGAGAGAAGAGGAAAGACCCTGAAAGCGCAGTGCCGAAAAAATGGAAAAGGAAGAAGCACAAAGCAACTAAACCACTAGGAGAAGCATAGTTATGCACCGATGACTATGAAAGCATCGCAGTGTGAGTCGGTGAGCACTTGGAAGATTTGCTCTCTCTGAAAGAAGCTAAAAGTGAAGAAGTCCAAGCGAACCTAATTCAGAACTTCAAAGAGCTAAAGAGCATGGTCGCGAAGATAGAACAAGTTCAATATGACTTGGTGAGTGAGTCAGATTCTGAAGGCAAGTTAGGCGAGTCAATCCAAAGGAAGAGAAAGATGCCTACCTTTCCGATGCGACCTCACTTAGTCAAGATTGAACCAATGAATGTCATCTTCCCAAATGATGAACTAGCTGAAGGTACAAAGCGATTGGCGCACTTGGATATTAATGTCGACATGTTTCCCTTAGAAGAGTTACACAATTTGCACCTGCATGTTGTGGAAGAGATAAGATATAGAGACATTGTCTCTCATAACCAAGATCTACAACTAGAAGACAAATACAAGGAGCTGAAGGGTGAATCCGTGGAGAAGAGCAAAGAGCTACTCAGTGTTCAAAAGAAACATCGTAGACTCAAAGAAACAGTCGTGGCAGTCTGTGCAAAGATACCTAAGTGCGAAGAGGAACCTGAGGTAGAAGCCACAATACTTAAGATTGGTGCCGCAGTGGACAATATTAATGCATAGATGGTGGATATGTAGATTGTGTATAAAGAGAAGATTGCTACTCTAGAATCTCAGCAGCAAGCTGACACTCCGCTGGAAGACAAAGAAGCCAAAAGTGAAGAATTGAGGATATCAGAAGAAAACATTTCAGCAGAAGTGGCGAGATGTCAGACTTGCTCAACGAAGCCACTAGAGTATGGGCTACACTACAGGAAGATTCTGAGTTGCATAAGATACAAGATGAGCTGCAACATCGAAAAAAAGAGTTTGACTATGTGAACACGGCTATGAATACTTTGCCGCCAAGGTAGAGGATAGAAGTTCGCAGAGACCAGGGAGTTGTAGAAGGAGTTGAAAGTGTTGAGAGAAAATGAGGCTGACACTTCAGCGAAGTTACAGCCCATGTAGAAGGAAGCACTCGCTCTTTCGAAGCAGATTGAAGAGAAGTTACAAGAACTTCGCACCATGGAGTACACAGTAAAGGATCATGCTGATCCAGGTGGATATTGGTGGCCACCCACCGGTCCAACTGGCTCAAAACGGTTTTATGGCAATTTTGGTATTGTACTATTTTTAGCAGTTTTTTCGGGTCCTGAACTTTCGGGGCCGTTTTGAGGCCCTAAACGACCTTTTTTGGCAATTCGGGGGGCCAAATGGTTGCCTCTGGCATGCATTTGGACCCAATTGAAAGTTGTAAATCTCGGATAGACCTTTCCAACGGGCTACCGAGCGCCCCAAACGGAGATCGTATGCAAAAGTTACGACCCCGGGAAGTCGATGTACTAACTTACCCAAACGGGGCCCACATGACTTTTGGCGCTTCATCTCCTAGGGTTAGGTTTTTGGATGTCTAGGGTTTTTGACATTCCTGTTTATTGTAAAAGGCCTTGAGAGCCTCATTGTAACCATCTTCTTGCGAAATGAGCGCAGCCGTCACATCTCTTCTCAGAGATAAGCCGCCACCATTCCAGCAAGCTTGTTTTCCGCTGCATTTTACAGTTCTGATTTATTTCCTTATTGAATAGAAAACCGGTTTTACTGTATCTCTGTTATTTTGTGTTAAGCATCTGATAATAATCTGTATTCATTTCGTTCTGCTCATAAAATCCGGATCAGTGGTATCAGAGCGGTCTGCTCCTTGTCGTCTTAATGCATGTCCCCAACGAGGTCAGGGTACAAAGAATTGGGTCTCGAGCTTGTTTCTCTTGAGGACAAAAGCTCTCGCACGCCCAAGCGACCTCTCATGGCAGGAGAAAAGAAAGATGATGGGACAGGAGATCCTATCAAAATGTTGCTTGAGGAAGCCCTCACGCAGCAGAGGAACGAGATGATGGATAATTTCGTGCAAATCCTTCGGCGACTACCAACAAGCGACGCATCTTCCTCGAGCGGAGGCGCCGCCCCCTTCAAGGTACAAATCAAATTTGATATCCCTATATTTGAAGGACAAATAGATGCGGATGCTGTAGATAAGTGGCTGAATCTACTAGAAGGGTATTTTTCTGTCCATAACTTTTCGAATAAAGAAAAGATTACTTTTGCGCTCCTCAAAGCCGTTCCCCATGTCAAAGATTGGTGGGAAACATTCTGCGAGCAAAAGGACACAGAAGAAGCCTCATTATTTTTAGTCACGGCCACCTGGGAATCCTTCAGGGATGCTATTAAGGAACAATACTACCCTGTTGGAAGTTATGAGGACTTGTATACCAAATGGACCACACTGCGACAAGAAAGAGACCAAGCAGTGCCAGAGTTCACAAATATCTTCCATACCTTGCGCACCAAGCTGGGTATCAAAGATTCAGAGCGACATCTGGTGCTCAAGTATCGCGGTGGTTTGCATAGATACATCCAGACCGAAATGGAATTTCTAGACATCTCTTCCTTGGGCGCGGCCTACCGATATGCCGTCAAAATCGAGCAGAAGCTCAAACAAAAGACGTGACAATTTGGGCCTGGGAACCCTTCACAGCAAAAGACAGGAAAGGGCAGCCCCAACCCATAGAATAAATGACAGAGCAAAGATGGATAGTATCAGGATAACCATTCCAAGCCGCAAGCAAAGAAGGACACCGGAAAAACAAAGAAAGATACCGGGAAGTGGTACGACTTCCATAAGAGCCCTTGGCATAACACTGCTGATTGCTGCTCAAAGCAGTCGCTGGTGGCCGAAGTGAAAGCATCTGAATCAGATGCGGGTTCTGACTCTGAGTCCGAACCAGAAAGGGGAAGACGGATCATTGACGCGGAACCCAGTGCCACCATTGCTACCACCAAGCTCCAGCCCGATGAACCAGACGAGCCAGAAGAAGGAGAACGCCTCTTCCATTCACAGATGTGGGTAAAAGGCACCCCGCTGCACTTCTTCGTTGATAGCGGTAGCCAGAAGAATCTCATCTCAGCAGAGGTCGTCAAGTGCCTGGCCCTGCCGACAACCCTGCACCCACAACCCTACACCATTGGATGGCTCTGCAAGGGAAGCGATCTCTGCGTCAGCCAACAGTGCCGATTGCCATACAGCATCAAGCCCTTCAAGGACGAGGTATTGTGTGATGTTGCTCCTCTCGAAGTTTCAGATGTTCTTTTGGGCCAACCTTATTTATGGAAACGTCATGCTGTATATGAGTCTAGGCCTCGTAGTGTTATTATTTCTTTGAACAGGAAATTGTACAGGATACCCGAGGCAGTCCCTCCGAGTGCTATTTCCTTGATCTCTGCTAAGCAATGCAGGAAGGTCATCTCTCAGACCGGGAAATTTGTCTTCTTGGTGATTCGCTCTCAGAGTGAAAGAAAGATCGCAGCCACATCCCAGGCCTCCATGACCGATCTATCCACACAACAGAAGCAAGTGGATAAGGTGGTGGAAGGATACTCAGATATCTTCTCCTCTCTGACCGGGGTACCTCTATCAAGCATCCCATCGATTTGACCCTAGGCGCACTGCTACCCAATGGGCCAGTCTATCGCCGTTCTCTGTTGGAAAATGAGGAGATCAAGAGGTAGATCCAAGAATTGCTCCACAAAGGGCACATCCGTCCCAGTTCATCACCTTGTGGGAGCTCAATCGTGCTGGTGCAGAAGAAAGATGAGACCTGGTGACTTTGCATTGATTACTGGGCCTTGAATAAAATCACAGTCCGCAACCGGTACCCGATTCCCCGAATCGACGACCTCCTTGATCAGCTCACGGGGGCCAAATACTTCAGTAAGATTGATCTGAAGTCTGGATACCACCAGGTCCCAATAGAACAGACAGATGTATGGAAGACTGCCTTCAAGTCAAAAGAAGGTCTTTTTGAATGGCTGGTCATGCCTTTTGGTTTGACAAATGCTCCAGCAACTTTTATGAGGATGATGGACGATATCCTGTGACCTTTCACCAACAATTTTGTAGTGGTGTATCTGGATGACATCCTCATCTACAACAAGACTTGGGAGGAACACTTGCAGCATATTCAGCAGGTTTTGCACACCCTGCGGAAGCACAAACTATATGCAAACTTGGAAAAATGCTCCTTCGGTATGGACAGGGTCCATTACTTAGGCTACATCGTTGATCGACATGGTGTGCATGTGGATCCAGCCAAGATCCAGGTCATCCATGACTGGCCAGCCCCAACCACACTCACTGAACTTCGGAGCTTCTTGGGCCTCGCCAATTTCTATCGTCGATTTGTGCTGGGATTCTCTCATATCGCATGGGCCCTCAGCCAAGGGACCAGGGGTGGTGGTAAGGCAAAATTTGTGTGGGGCCTGTCCCAACAACAAGCCTTCGATGACTTGAAGAAGCGTTTGTGCTCATCGCCGGTACTCTCATTACCGAACCTGCAACATCCCTTTGAGATCGAGACAGATGCTTCAGATTATGCTGTGGGCGCCGTTCTCACTCAACACGACCACCCCATGGCATATCATAGTGAGACACTCTCAGATGCTGTCCGCAAGTACCCTACCTACGACAAAGAAATGTACTCCATTGTACAAGCCTGCCGCCAGTGGAGACATTACATTCTTGGGAAGGAGACAGTCATCCACACTGATCACAAGCCACTACAGTTCATGCAGACCCAAGGAAAGTTGCAGAATGACCGCCATCAGAAGTGGTCAACATATTTACAGCAGTTCCACCTAAACATCAAATATAAAACAGGGAGTACCAACCGAGTTGCTGACTGCCTCATTCGACCTCCAGTCGCGGCACTTACCACAGTGCTAGACTCTTGTGGCCATGAGACCTCCGGATGGCCCCACCTCTACGAGACAGACCCTGACTTCTCCGCCACCTATCAAATGTTGGGCACCAACTCAGTGGTTGCTAATTTCCATCTTCAGGACGGGTTGTTGTGTCGTCTGGGCCATCTCTGCGTTCCATCAAGCGAGCGCGCGAAGCTGATTTGGGAAGCTCACTACAGTCGGGTGGCAGGACACTTTGGCGTCGAAAAGACAGTGGCAGTGTTGCAGAAACATTTCTACTGGCCGAAACTTTGACAGGATGTCGGCAAGTATATCAGGTCCTGCACCGCTTGCACCATTGCCAAACCGACCACTAAGAAACAGGGCCTATACACCCCTCTGCCTACTCCTGATAGGCCGTGGGAATCCATCTCAATGGACTACATGTCGGGCCTCCCATCCACCAAGAGGGGAAATGACTGTGTTTTCGTGGTTGTTGATCGCTTTTCCAAGATGGTGATTCTAGCCGCTTGCAAGAAGAACATCACAGCAGAAGCCACTGCCAAGCTCTTCTTTGAACGAGTATGGGTACATTTTGGGATCCCATAAACCATTATCTCAGACCGTGATAGTCGGTTCCTCAGCTCATTCTGGTCAAGCCTTTGGTCACTGTTGGATACCAAGCTCACCAAATCCACTGCCTTCCACCCCCAGACCGATGGAAAAACGGAGGTCGTCAACCGGATGGTCGTACATATCCTGCGCATGTACAATTCAACACACCCCCGCACATGGGATGAGAGTCTCCCCTATGTCCAACATAGCTACAACCGAGCCCTGCATAGCTCAACTGGCCACAGCCCCTTTCAGGTGGGGTTGGGATTCCAACCATTGGGCCCCATGGATGTTGCACTTCCCCTTGCGACCACCTTGGCCGACTCGTCCCCAGAAGCTGACAAAGCCGCCCGGTTCATTGGACGGATCCAGCATATCCGCCAACAGGTTCAGGATATTCTACAGAAGTCTAATGCTAAGTACAAGCAGCGCCATGATCAACATCGGGTGCCACATAAGTTTCAGGTGGGCGACAAAGTTTGGTTGCATTTGCAGAAAGAACGCCTTACAGGGCCCCATCGAAAGATTCTCCCACTCCGTTATGGGCCGTACACCATCACCAAGGCAGTGGGTGACAATGCTTTTGAGCTCAACATTCCCCCCTTCCTTGGTCTGCATCCAGTCTTCAACGTGGCTCTCCTTCGACCATATTTCCCACCACTATTAGACACCTCAGAGATAGCAGAGAAGTTGACACCAACAGAGCTCAACTTTGGCTTCCTACAACAAGCATCTAGTGATCATATTGCAGACACACAGATCAAGGGCACTCGACATCAAAGGATCCAGCTTTATCGAGTTGTCAAAGCAGGGCAGCTCCTGCACCAAGGCAAGTGGCTCACCCGAGGCCAAATTCAGCAGAAATTTCCTCATCTGATGGGGGAACTCCATGCAATGGAGACCATTGCTTCCTAAGGAGGGAGGATTGATCCAGGTGGATATTGGTGGCCACCCACCGGTCCAACTGGCTCAAAACGGTTTTATGGCAATTTTGGTATTGTACTATTTTTAGCAGTTTTTTCGGGTCCTGAACTTCCGGGGCCATTTTGAGGCCCTAAACGACCTTTTTTGGCAATTCGGGGAGCCAAATGTTTGTTTCAAAAGTTGTAAATCTCGGATATACCTTTCCAACGGGCTACCGATTGCCCCAAACGGAGATCGTATGCAAAAGTTACGACCCCGGGAAGTCGATGTACTAACTTACCCAAACGGGGCCCACATGACTTTTGGCGCTTCATCTCCTAGGGTTAGGTTTTTGGATGTCTAGGGTTTTTGACATTCCTGTTTATTGTAAAAGGCCTTGAGAGCCTCATTGTAACCATCTTCTTGCGAAATGAGCGAAGCCGTCACATCTCTTCTCAGAGATAAGCCGCCACCATTCCAGCAAGCTTGTTTTCCGCTAAATTTTACAGTTCTGATTTATTTCCTTATTGAATAGAAAACCAGTTTTACTGTATCTCTGTTATTTTGTGTTAAGCATATGATAATAATCTGTATTCATTTCGTTCTGCTCATAAAATCCGGATCACATGCTCAAGAATCTATCTCACAGGAGATGTTGGAAACTATTAAGGAGTTTGAACAAGAAACAAAGGAAACAATTGTGAGGCTAAGCGTAAATATTCAGGACTTCACTGCGAAGTTGAGTACCCCAGGGGACGTGCAGTTGAAGCCGCCCAATAGAAGTGGATCAGGGACGACCCACGAGTATGTGTTAGGGGCGTGTTGGGCGAGGCCCAAGTTGGCACAGTTTTGGTGGAGCGAAGTCCAGATTAGCGTAGTTTTGTTGAAGCGTAGCTCAAGCGCAGTAGTTTTGAGGCAGAAATACAAATTCAACGAAGGCTAGTACTGGCCTATTTTGGGGAGAAGTGACTCTGTGATTCCTAGGAACAGGGTATGGAGTGACACAGAGATGGTGGATAGGGGCCTGCTTCCTTAGTAAAGGAAAAGGTACAAAGGACGACAAGGGTAGTTGGAGTACTTAAGAAAGAAGTGGCGGCCTGACAGCTACAGGAACAACGTTGATGAGGAAAATAGTGAAAAGGACTCACTAGGGTACAGTCAGCGTCGCACAGTCAGAACAAGTGGCTTTTAGAAGAGTGTCAGAACCAAGGACACGACACAAAGGACGACCAAGGACAAGAAAAGTAGCTGAGAAGTTATGGCGAAGTATGGTTAGCAGGGTAACTATGTCGTTTTTGGGGTTTAAGTGTATTATGGGGTTTTGGCCCATAACTACTGTAAAGATGTGACCTTCGGGAACAATCTATAAAAGGGGCAATTTTGTATAGGGAAGGGTGGGTGTTAGTTGGTCGCTATTGTTATTGATCTTTTGTAAGTTAGATCTAGGTTGAGACAAGAGAGAAAGAGGCTCTGCAGCTGTGTGCGCAGAGAGACATTGTAGAGAGAAGAGTCTGCAGCTGTGTGTGCAGACTGGAGCTATTGACCTTTCCCACTAATATAAACAACAGTTCCCATTGACATAGCTCCCATCCAGGGGGTGAACCACGTAAATACTTGTGTTGTGTGATTACATCTGTGAGATTGTTTCATGTTTGTGTATGTTCATGCTTTTATATGTATTTTCATGTGTATGTTGATGAAAATAATATGTTAAGTGTTGGACACATATAACTGAATTTGGAAGTAACTTTAAATATGATGAATGCATAGTTGCATAGGTAACACTAATTCAGCGTAGCTTGTAGTGTGTGCAACTGCTCAGAAGTGTAGTCCCAAAGTTGTGCTATTATAGAGAAGTGTGGGTAATTATCACTAGTGCATAGTTTCATAATGCGCTGTGGTATTAGAAGTGGATGCGAAGTAGGTGTGACTTTGCTCAGTGGGTCGATTCCATAGCTGTGCATCATCGGGTTACAAAAACTTGCTTTTGTAGCCACCCCATAACTTCATCTTGAATGAGACCCCAGTCTGTTCACAGGATGTTGCCGAAAGGGCCGGTGAAAAGGGGGTTTTTGTTGGGTCTCTGAACTCCGCAGAACCCGAGTTAGTCTAAGAACAAGTTAGTAAGCCCAAAAGTTGTTGAATTTTTTCCCAACCTTGAAGGAAAAAAAATTATTCCTAGTTTGGGCACAATAAAGGTTTTTATCTTTAGAAACTTGAATGCATATGTTACACTTTGTATAAGTAGCAACTTTACACACAAACATTAGAAAATTTAGAGTAGCTAAGATGTGGTGGAAGTCATTGACAAAGGACCAACATCAAGATTGGTTTGAGGTGCATGTTCATTCATCCCTCTACCAGGAAATCGCATCTCTGCATGATAAGTATTGGCATGAGGTGCATATTCATTCATCCATAAAATTCAAGGATAAGTACTTATTTGAGCACTTTCAAGAGATTGTTTGGGTTGAATTCCTAGTAAATTTATATGGCTGGTTAGAAAGGTTCGCAAAGTAGATTCGTCATTGGTTTCCATGGTCAAGAGTTGAATGGAATACTGAGAATTTCTTAAATATCCAAGAATATGACCATGAGCTTGACACAAATACTCAAGTTCTAGGTTAAAGGTCAAAATTCCACTAATATTTGACAAGAGACATACAATTTTTTGAAGAAAAGATCACATGGAAGATAACACATCTAGGTCCTATGGATAATGCATGTAATTTGTCCTTGGAAATAGAGCTTAAAAAATTTCAAGCAGAGTTTAATAGGTGTTGTGCATAATGCACGTTAATTTACAAGGCCACTGTGATTGCTCCAGGAGGGGTATATGTGACAATGAAACCAAGGAAGCATAAGTTTACAAAGAAAAAATGAGAAATTGAGTTGCATGTTGAGTGTCGACACCAAAATTGTGAAACTTATGCTAGGAAATTCAAATATTAATATATGGAAAACTACTTTGGAGTGATGGGAAGCACATTGTGCAAAGAAATTCCACAAGTGTATGCAAGTAACCCCTTTCTACACTAAGGCAGATGCATTAGTATAAGGGTGAACTTCAAATCTCTTAGTTATCTTCATGGCATATTTTAGACTTCACAAATGTTTCAACTAGCACAGTGTAATGCCCGCCTCAACACTTATGATTGATTTGATTATTTTAGACTTATGATTGATCAGACTATTTTTGAGACCTACGATTGATTTGACTATTGAGGGCACTGGTTTGAAGTGACCCGGAATTATAAAAACTTAGACCATGGATGATTGCTTTAAATTTTATATGTGAAATGAAAATGGTTAGATAAATGACGATTTGTTTTATACTCAACTGATTGAGAAAATGAAAAATGATGAATGTTGAAATTACTTGAAATGAAAATGATGATTTTTTTTATACTCGACTGATTGAGATGAAATAACGAATGATGAACATGCTCGACTGACATAAGCATAATGTTAAAATGTTGAATGTTTAGTAGACTTGACTGACTGAGATACTGAAAAGAATGATACAAATGTTTTATAGTGCAATGCTACTAATATGCGTTTGAGTGTGTGCAGTGGCAGGTAAGACGATTTACCGACTGACCCACAATGGAATTATCGGGGTCGTAAGAATGGAAAGAACAATTAGGGGTATGACGACTGACCGTCGACCCTGAATTAGCAATCCACGCACGGGTGAAGCCGTTTCAACTCACCCGGGAAAGCGTATGCCGTACGGGCAAGGCCATAATGATTTGGTCGCGTACGATGAGTTGAGGGGCGCACAATAAGGAGAGATTTATCCCTCAACATCCCTTAGTCTCCAAGGAGCGTAATTGAGAGATCACAGTAACGGTTCCCGGTCGCTACACAGTACTCCCCATAAGAAGGAAGAAATGAAACTGTCGGAAGGGCCCGCCGAAGAGGCACCTAGACAAGAGAAAGATAATTGTTATTTAAAATAAAGAAATCGAAAACTCATAAAAAATTAATTCAGGTGACTTTAAATTAAGAAGACAAATACCAGAAAACTTTATTCATTATTCTTTTGTTTAAAAATAAAACTTTTTAGTTTAGTCTAAACTATTTTATTTATCTACTCTATTGAAGGAATAGAATAAGAACTAAACTAGAAATTCCTATGAAAGTTCTCTTAGATTTGAATAGTAATAGGAGTTAACTTCAAGTGAGAATATTCTAGTAAAAGATCAAAAGAACTAAAGAGAATATATATATTTGATGTTATTTAATAAAAGAAACATTTGTCTTTTATAAATTCATTATCAATTAAATAAAAATAACAAATCTTTTTATTTTTATTTTACTAAAAAGGTTTTTAGTAAACTATTTGAGACAAAAGAGGAGTAGAACTCTCCTACACTTAACTGCCACTGATTTAGGGAATTAGGTGTACATTGAAGACATTGAGACACATGTATTTGAGAATAATGGAAATTAAAATATTAAATTAAATTAAATATGTGCATGGACAGACACATGGCACACAGGATTTTGCTATATAATGAGGGAGGAGAATGAGAGAAAGACATCTCTTGCTCCCTAATGCTGGATGGTCATCATAATCTCGGATTATGTTATGATCCTTGGAGTTGGGATTAGCCGGAACGGGGATTGGGAGATCCTTTCGGTAGGTTAGTTTGCGTGTTCTTATGACCCTATTAGCTCTGGGGTTTGAGGTGAAGAAGAGTAACCTCGATACGGTAGGGTGGTCAACAGAGGGGCTGTCGGTATCTTTGTCAAGTGGATCGACTGGAGCTCAGATTCAGCTGCAACTACAACGGACATTCGACCTCGAATTTGACGATCTAAATCAGGTTCATTGTTTTTCAGTTAATTTCTTTCGGTATTTGAGATTGATATTTGAATTTCATTTTGTTTAATTTTTTTTTTTATAAATTCTGTGTTGGTATATATGTATACCTAATTCAAGTGAAAAACGCAACGATATTGGATCTAGTTCTTTAAAGTTTTAATTCTGACTCTCATTATCTATATACTCAAGATCCATGTGAAATCGCAGAGATGATTGGATCTAGTTTTCTTTGGCTCTGTTCTCATTACACATATACCTTGAATTACTATGAATGTGTCAAGCCCTAAGATCTGATTTCCTAGGATTGCTTTTAACTCTGTTTTCAGTATACATTTCTTTCAAAAATTAAACGGCTTTTAAAACCTCTGGGTTACAAATAAACCTCCAGATCGATTTTCTTTTTCCCCTTTTAAGATCTCAGATTTATGTAAACTCTGTTTTATTAATTTAGCGTTTGCATGAATTACAATTCGATGGCAAAATATTCTATGATATTCAAATTTAAAGGGGGGTTTTTCATATCTCTAATGGTCGCATTACAGATCCATGGTGGTCACGACTCATTATCTATTCGCAGATTCCCAAATTGTATCTGAATCCCTTGGCGTCTCCTAACTAAAGAAACCGATCCACTGCTTATTTTAATTCTATATCCATTGAAGAGATCAGATCGCCAGTTCGTATCTCTATTATTTGATTTGGATTTTATCTTTGTAGAACATTTATCTCAGTGATCGCCTTAGGGGTAAACCCTCCTATTGATTTGTCTCACGAATATTTCGAAATACATTTCATTATGGCATTGATTTCGAATAATGTAAACACAACATTAGAGTTGTATATCTCATTCATTCTGGCATTTAATTTCGAATCATGAAGACACAACATTAGAGATTTAGATCTCATTCATTCTGGCGTTGATTTCAAATCATGAAAACACAACATTAGAATTGTAGATCTCATTCATTCTGATGTAAATTATGAATCGTGAAAACAAAACATTAGAGCGCCAAATCACATTCATCCTGATGTGAATTTTCAATTTATTAAAAACACAATCATCGAGCTTGCCATCGTATTCATTCTAGAAGTCTGATTTTATTACATTGTAGAGCAGAAAAAGAGTTTGGCATACTGTATTCATTCTGGAATTTTATACAATTTCGCTAACCCACTAAAATCCACCATGATTCCTGATCACTCTGTTTATTACTCCTATTACTCCTATTCTGTTCTTTAATTAAAAAATCTCTATTTCAATAATTCAATAAGCCAATCTTTCTTTTCCTCTAAAGCTCAATCTGCAAATAGTAGATATGATCCTTGCATTATTGTAATCTCTGTACCAGTTATTGACGCAATAGATCTATAAAATCCTAGGGCTGTTCGATTATCTCTGTGTTCATAATTCCAACATACGAACAGTACTCTATATTTCTCAGTTTTGTGATTTTAAAGACTCGGAGTACACACTTATGTGCTAAATTTAATCCTCCACTAAACCGCTCAGACCTTGCTCATTAATGGAGTCTTACGCTAATATTAAGGTCTGGATTGAGCCAATTCTTGTTAGTACTATCATTTAGATTGTAATTCATAGTACCGAGCACTGAATGATGATTGAGACCTTTGAGCCTGTTGTACGGTGGGCAAGGCATTGCGCCATTCACTCTCATCTCGTCGAGCCATGTAGTGTCTATTCCCATGATCCTCGACCTGTTTCGGATTCAACATTTACAATGATATTTAGTGGTTGTCTCCGTATTTGTTAGCTTAACCTTCTACTTGTTGTCACTCCTCAACTCTTGGGAGTGGAAGTGGAATGGATTTTGTTTGCCACCTATCATAAACCTAGCAGTACTTTGGGCATGGGATGCCACCGGTGACGTAGCTTAGAAGTGAGGAGTTCAACTATCCTTTCACTGTATTATATTCTTCAGTCTCCTTGTAATACGATGTGAATTTTATTTCTCTCATAACCATCTCGTAATAAGGTATTAGGATGCCACTGTTATATTATTATGTTTAGAGGAAGGAGTGATTACTGTGGTATTTGAAAAAGGGGATTTCTGTCGTTCATGATAATTTATGTTTCAAAATGGAATTGTTATATATTGTTTAATATGCACATGGATAAGAATTTCTTACATTTCAGAAACCAATTTGGTAAATAGTAATATATGATAATGGTTATGCCCTTAGTTGGAAATTGCATTGAAATTCTTATGGTTAGAATTTCAAGTCTTTAGAGTTAGAATTTCAATTTATTGGAGTTAGGATTTCCTTTACACTTTACACACTTGAAGGTAAATATTATGAGGTGATATTATTATGTATAGGCTTAGAGTTGCAAGTACACTTTAAGAGTTCTTATGGGTAAAAGATCACCATTACCTTTATACTAAAATTACATTTGCACTTTATATGCTTAGAGGTTAGAATGAAGGTATAATTATATATCACTAAAATACATTGTTATACATGCACATAGTTAGGAATGACTTTCATGGAAGAATCCTTCTGGTTGGAAGTTCAAGGTACTTATCTTAGAATTAAATTTGCACTTATATGTCTTACGATTTAAAATTTTCATAAATTTAAATGAAAGAAGATTTTAATGTACTTTTTATATGTTAGTTGAATGACTACATGAAAAGGAATTCTAAATGTTAGTCAAAATTTATGACATACAATCGTTCCGAAGATTGTTAGTACAAAAAAAAAAAAATTCACTTGCCCAACTTGAAAGACCTTACATGAAGGAAATTTGAACTTAAGACGGATCATCATGGATTGCAGTATATCTTTACTCAGAGTGATCTAAATGCTAGACATAGGAGATGGTCAGAACAGTTGAGTGAGTATGACTTTGACATTACGTATGTGAAGGGGACCTTGAACAAGGTAGCAGATGCACTTAGTCGTAGACCCCGCATATTCTCAGTGATTCCGATGCAGACCAACCTGAGAGAAAAGGTGCTTGGGATACAACGGGAAGACAAGTGGTACAACGAGGTAAAGGGCGAATTAGGATAGGAACAGATGAAACTACCCAAGTATAAGGGTTATTCGTTGGAAAATGACGGGTTGTTGAGATACAACAACCGTATTTATGTACCAGAGAACAATGAGCTCAGGAACCTAGTCCTAGAAGAAGCTCACCGAGCTGTTTATAGAGCACATCCTGGCGTGAAAAAGATGTATGCAGACCTTTATCCTTTATTCTTCTAGCATGGCATGAAGAGAGATGTGGTAAACTTTGTTTCCAGATGCATGGAGTGTCATCTAGTCAAAGCTGAACTTAGGCACCCCGCCAGACTACTTCAGCCTCATGCCATTCCTGAGTCAAAGTGGGATATCATATCCATGGACTTTATTGTGGGATTGCCGCTAACCCGCAAGAGACATGATACCATCTTTGTGGTAGTAGACACTCTCACGAAGAGTGCACATTTTATACCCATCAAGAACACTTATCAGGCCCCAAAGATTGCTAGAGTGTTCATTGATGAGATTGTACGACTGCACGGAGTGCCGAGGAAGATAATATCTGATCGGGGATCAGTATTCACAGGTAGATTTTGGAAGAGCTTCCAGGAAGCTATGGGAACACGACTCAACTTCAGCACTGCATACCATCCGGAGACTGATGGGTAGACTAAGAGAGTGAACTAGATACTGGAGGACATGCTGAGAATGTAGGTGATGGACCAGTAGGCTCGTTGGGAGGAGTTTCTACCTCTAGGAGAGTTTGCGTATAACAACAGCTATCCAAGTTCGATACAGATGGCGCCATTCGAGTTTTTGTATGGCCGACCCTGTCGAACACCCTTGAGTTGGGACATACTTGAGGATAGGACTCTACTTGGACCTGAGGTGATTCAGGATATGGAAGAACAAATGGTAGATATCCGTGCTCGACTGAAAGAAGCATAGGATCGACAGAAGAGTTATGCCGATGCGCATAGACTCGATAGAGAGTATCAGGTTGGAGATCGAGTATTTTTGCAAGTGAGGCCGCAAAAGAGTACTATCAGGTTTGGGAAAGGGACGAAGCTATCTCCTAGGTTCGTGGGACCCTTCGAGATATTGGAACGGATAGGACCGGTTGCCTACTGTCTTGCACTGCCATCATCATTGCATAGGATGCATAATGTTTTTCATGTATCGACACTTAGACATTACATTTCTGATTCAACACATATCTTTGACATGAGTAACTTACATATAACGGATGAAGGGGCCGTGACGGCAGAGCCGATATGCATATTGGACCGTCGAACACGACAGCTTAGGAACCGTGTGATTGATCAGGTCAAGGTTTAGTGGGATAGATATAGTCCCAGTTCTGCGACCTGGGAGGATGCAACTGAGTTGCGTCGGGACTTTCCTTTTTTATTTTGAACTTCAGGATGAAGTTTTAATAAGAGGGGGTGTATGTAATGCCTGCCTCAACACTTATGATTGATTTGATTATTTTAGACTTATGATTGATCAGACTATTTTTGAGACCTACGATTGATATGACTATTGAGGGCACTGGTTTGAAGTGACCCAGAATTATAAAAACTTAGACCATGAATCATTGCTTTAAATTTTATATGTGAAATGAAAATGGTTAGATAAATGATGATTTGTTTTATACTCAACTGACTGAGAAAATGAAAAATGATGAATGTTGAAATTACTTGAAATGAAAATGATGATTGTTTTATACTCGACTGACTGAGATGAAATAACGAATGATGAACATTCTCGACTGACAGAAGCATAATGTTAAAATGATGAATGTTTAGTAGACTCGAATGACTGAGATACTGAAAAGAATGATACGAATGTTTTATAGTGCAGCGCTACTAATATGCGTTTGAGTGTGTGCAGTGGCAGGTAAGATGATTTACCGACTAACCCACAATGGAATTATCGAGGTCGTAAGAATGGAAAGAACACTTAGGCGTACGACGATTGACTGTCGACCTTGAATTAACAATCAACGCACGGGTGAAGCCGTTTCAACTCACCCGGGGAAGCGTATGCCGTACGGGCAAGGCCATAATGATTTGGTCACGTACGATGAGTTGAGGGGCGCGCAATAAGGAGAGCCTTATGCCTCAACATCCCTTAGTCTCCAAGGAGCGTAGTTGAGAGATCGCAGTAATGGTTCCCGGTCGCTATGCAGTACTCCCCATAAGAAGGAAGAAATGAAACTATCGGAAGGGCCCGCCGAAGAGGCACATGGACAAGAGAAAGATAATTGTTATTTAAAATAAAGAAATAAAAAACTCATAAAAAATAAATTCAGGTGACTTTAAATTAAGAAGACAAATACCAAAAAACTTTATTCATTATTCTTTTGTTTAAAAATAAAACTTTTTAGTTTAGTCTAAACTATTTTATTTATCTACTCTATTGAAGGAATAGAATAAGAACTAAACTAGAAATTCCTATGAAAGTTCTCTTAGATTTGAATAGTAATAGGAGTTAACTTCAAGTGAGAATATTCTAGTAAAAGATAAAAGAACTAAAGAGAATATATATATTAGATGTTATTTAATAAAAGAAACATTTGTCTTTTATGAATTCATTATCAATTAAATAAAAATAACAAATCTTTTTATTTTTATTTTACTAAAAAGTTTTTAGTAAACTATTTGAGAAACAAAAGAGGAGTAGAACTCTCTTACACTTAACTGCCACTGATTTAGGGAATTAGGTGCACATTGAAGACATTGAGACACATGTATTTGAGAATAATGAAAATTAAAATATTAAATTAAATTAAATATGTGCATGGAAAAACACATGGCACATAGGATTTTGCTATATAATGAGGGAGGAGAAGGAGAGAAAGACATCTCTTGCTCCCTAATGCTGGATGGTCATCATAATCTCGGATTATGTTATGATCCTTGGAGTTGGGATTAGCCGAAATGGGGATTGGGAGATCCTTTTGGGAGGCTAGTTTGTGTGTTCTTATGACCCTATTAGTTCGGGGGTTCGATGTGAAGAAGAGTAACCTCGATACGGTAGGGTGGTCAACCGAGGGGCTGTCGGTATCTTTGTCAAGTGGATCGACTGGAGCTCGGATTCAACTGCAACTACAACGGACATTCGACCTCGAATTTGACGATCTAAATGATGACTGTGACCCAAACTCAAGAAGTCATTTCTACTAACAAAGACCTTAAGTGCTTTTTGGGTTTTCTATAGGATGGACATACTCCCTTTATTTCTAGTACATGCTTTCAAAGTCCATTCCAAGATAATATCTAAGGAATATTGTGGGGTAGTATATTGTTGTTCAAAAAAATTGGGACAAAAACATAAACTATTTTCCCTTATATCCTATGGAGTTCATCCTTTCACTGCTATGAATTAGTGTTATATTATTTTTTCTTGGTATTAAACTATTGGTTGATTATATAAGGCTTAAAATTTATAAAGAAACTCTGAAACAAAATACCATGGGTTGCACAATACATCATGATCCCACACAAACCAAATAATCACATGGATTGAGGAAAAGCCAATGACCATAAATGGTGTCTTTCTAGGCATATGTTGATAACAATTAAGGATTTCCTAGAGATCCTTTATGATGGACTAGCAACATGGAAGATTGGAGAGGATTAAGATCGTTTTCTGTGGAGAATCTTTGTGTCAAATGTTAATAGTGTGTTGTCCTACCAATATGGTGACCTATGACAAAGCATCAATATTCTATGATTAGTCCTAGAACAACAATTTTCATAACGCCATAAACACTCTATAACAACAATGAATGTTATTCTAGTAGAAATGGATGGTAAACTAGCCCTTATTTTGATAACATTATAATATGTAGTGTTATAGGGCATGAGGAAAATGATTCATAGTTGTTAGAATTGCAGAATTTTAAAGAAGTTTGAAATGCTTGTAGACAACAATTAGTATGACCTTATGGCAATATGTGACCAAGTTTGAGAGGTGGCCTTAAAATTCTTGATTTTAGTTCTTCTATGGAGATTTATAACAACAAGGTATACCATCAACAATAGTGGTCTCCACTATTCCTATATCTCTTGACATGGATTGTAACCATCAAAGGATCCCTAAGGATCCAATATTTAACTGATTAGAGAAGATCCATTTGGAAATAACCCTTTCTCAGCACTCATATGTGCACTTGTGGAGAATAATTTCATTTGGCATGATAATATGTTAATATATAACGTTGTATGATAATTTTTAGGTTTAAATTCCTTTGGTTCAACTTTGAAATTTGTTGGTAGAATGACACGACCTCTTTCTACACAAAAATGCATATCTTGATGGATTTGTTTTTTTAAATTTGGAGAAACTAGTGTTTCATGAAGGCTTTACACTATTCAAAGTGTTTTTATGGCTATGGTCAAGACAAACAAAGGTGTTTATGGGTGTCCAGATGGAAATGTTGTTTTGATGCCCTAAAACTGGTTCATATGGTATGAAACCCCTTGTCTAAATGCCAATATTACAAGGTGTGTCCATTGATTGAGAAGATTGTGTTATAAGGTAGTAGTGATGCATCCTCCAAGGATTACATAAATAGAAAAAAAATATTAGTTACGGTGATTTTTTATTAGTTTTGGTGTCCATATAATAGCATCCATGAAGTGTACCAACAAACAACTCACAACCCATTTAGTAGTCACCTTGAACATTATATAAGGAGGCTTCTAAGAGGATGTTTGGGATTTGAAAGGGATTTTTCTACTAGCATATGGATATTTGTTTGAATTTGGTCTAGAGTAGTCACCATGAATCAAGAAGATCATTTCCATACCTCCATTACAACCTTTGTGGAAAGCAAAGTAACGACCCATAGTTTATGTGAAGAAGAGAGAATACTTTTACCATCAATGAAACCTAATCAAGCACCAAATTTTTAATGCATGACAATATATTATCTTGTGAGGTTATTCCCAAAGATTGTTTTCTCTTGAAAATTTTGCGAGGTCAATTTTTGTGAGAGTAGTCCCATGAAAGTACTAATAATGACCTTATGGAAACAAGCATATGACAATTTGTTACAATTTTTGGGAAACCACATTTGGGAGGGTGTAGTGTGCTTAAGTTAAACTCTAATGAATGTGATAAACAATGTAAGATTATAGATTCCCAAAGAAATATTGAGCAATGTAGTAAAATTTCTCAACAAGAGTTACTAGTCAAAGATTGATACCTTGTTCTCCATAAAGATTACAAAGTCGGTCCACTTTTTTCTTTGTAATTTTTTTTTTTCATATGGTATTGGATGTCGACCATATTTCTCCTCTTGTCAAAAACATGGCACATGGACTAGTTAAACTAATTATTATGCAATCATTTACTTTTTTTTAGGAATTAAAAAAATACCATTTCACATAATAAATATACTTACAAAAGTACAGATCAAGGCCTGTAAACCTTTTTGGCCACTTTGATGCGTGACACGAAGTTTGGAAAGCCTAGCCTTGAAGGCCTTGTCCCGAAACATATACCAAATCCGTTTAACTATGCACTAATCAAATATAAAAATCATTTAATAACTTTGATATAATCTTTTGAGAAAATTCAATTACCTGGGTACTCTACTCACAAGACTTCCTCTGTGCATCCGACTTCTCATATGATTTTACAAGTTCTTTCCATACTTTAAGACTTACATCAATTGGCCTTTTTTTTAGCCTTTGTTCAGGCGGGATTTTTTTATCTTATTTGTTCGGTTGCACCAGAATCTCTTGCAATTTTGAGACATTTGTTTTTTTTTCCTTCTTTATAGACCAACCCGTGCCAAATTCCCTTTGACACAGTTTTTTTGGTTGCAATGTTTCAGGGGTTTTACTAGATCGTTTTTCTATGTATCTAGCAATTGTTTTGAATTCCACACCATATAGATTGTTCGATGCCTCCATCCCCAATATGGAAGCCAATGCCTCTTTCTCTTGGTCAATCTCATTTTCCTAGATATATAAAATAAATATCTCATTTTAAATTTTGGAAAAAAAACTAAAAACTAAATATTTGAAACACATAGAAATCAATTAATTGACAGACTTACCTCATTGTGGCTAGTGTATTCTCCCTTGCTACCTCCTCCCTTTGATCCCTTGATGCTGCTTGGCATTCTGAGGTGACCTATGGAAAATTATTTGTGTCTAGTATGTGGAGGAAAATGAAGGAGACACTACTAGGGCAGTAGAGGGCGAATCTCTACCCTAGCTTTCACGTTTTTGATAAGACAAGTCGAATTTAAATAACAATGGTGGGGCTAACGACATTTTTTTGGGTCACAATCTTATTATTTGCTCAACGATGGTCTTCCCGGATGCTCGAATCATGAGTCTGTGTTGGGAATTATCCCAATACTCCCAAGTTCGACTGGTGAAGCTTCGAGGCAGAGGGTTGAAATTCCCGTGCTAATGAGCTTCTATTTGCATTGCAATCTTGTTATTTACTCCACAGTGGTCTGCCCGAAAGCTCAAATCGTGGGTATGTGTTGGGAATTAACCTGATATTGCCTGAAGCACTTCCAAGTTCCAATGGTGGAGCTCTGGGGCAGAGAGTTGAAATTCCTGTGTGCTAACGAGCTTCTATTGGGTTGCAATCTTGTTATTTTCTCCACGATGGTCTGCCCAAAGCTCGAATCGTGGGTATGTGCTGGGAATTAGCCCGATATTTCCTCGAGCGCTCTTAAGTTCTACTGGTGGAGCTCCGGTGGTGGTATGTTGCATATAAAACATATATTTTATGTTTAAATGTTTTGGCCTGAGGTTTTTTTGTTTTGTTTCATCAGTCGTCACTATAGTCAACACATTTAACACCGATTAAAATGCCAATTTTTGGTCCTTAATGTAACCTTGTTGGGATTCCAAAGTTGGTGCAAACTACACCCCATTTTGTGTTGATTTTTGGTCCTAAATGTAACCCTGTTGGGGTGTGAAAGTCGATGAAAATTGCACCGAATTTTGCACGGTGTTCGGGCCTTGAATGTGCACACCATAGGGCCAAGATCATTTCAACAATATTCTCTTGGTGCACGACTGTTATGTGACTATTCTCGTTGTTGTGTATTACAAGATATAGAGGAGGCCATGGACAAAGGACGTGGATGACGTAGAACTACTAAATTGACTAGAGGAAAGTGGGTGGAAATAGATATGACAATGAAATCTGCAGATACAATAAAGGTAAGAAGACAAAGCAACCTGAACCAAAGGAGGAAGGTGTTTATGAGTTCACAAATGCTACAACATAGAGGAGATAAAGTCATTTTTTTGTTCATGAGGCCTTTGAGGTCAAACTTATTGGTTTCAAATGCACAAAAATGGTGATTAAATGTGATTCTATGATCAAGGGAAAATTTTGAAATTTAGGATGGCCATGTGGGATAGGGATGTTGGATATTTTTCTTGTTGAAATTTGAGCTCGATGTATATACCCAGGGACATAATTTTTTTTTTTCAAATCCAAAACATGATATCAATATGTTAAATATATGATTAAAGTGAGGATTTTGTGAGGATTTATAACTAATTGTGAGTCAAGATGATTAAAGTGAGGATTTTGTGATGATAATGTGGTCCATACCTAGGGAAAGAGCATTGGTTAAGACTCCAATCACCGCATGATACTCGACGACGTTATTGGTTGCGTACCGTAGACAACTCCCTCCTGAACTAATGAGCTCGCTGATAGGGGAATAGAGTACCCAGGATGCCGAAGCGAGGTTACGGGTATGTCGGCTAGCACCATCTGCGAATCCACAACAGGTTTCCATCTACACATGCATACATAGCATGGTATAAGAATAAATCCAAGATCCTATCAAACTAAAGCAAAGTGTCACACCACACAAAACACACACCATGTACAGTATATACAGAGTACTAATACATAAAACTTAGGCATAGTACCGCTTCAGGTAGGGCCCATTGCGAGGCTCTACCAAAGATATTCCATCATAATATTCAAGTTCATATGCTCCCTTCTCCAAAACACGTTTAACGACATATGGCCTGTGCCACATGGACTCAAACTTGCCTAGACCCATCTTATCATGTTTTTGGTCGTAAGTGAGGACCAAATATCCCTCGTTATAGATACGAGGCTTGACTGAATTGTCGTACTGGTCTTTGATGCGCTTTTATGTGCTTCATTAGCAAGAACAACATCGCGGCGAGTTTCATCGAGTTTGGCCAAGTGTAGAAAGCATTCTTCCTCAGCAGTAGTGTTTGGAAGAAGTTCTACCGCAAGTTTCAATGATGGAATCTCGCACTCAATAGGTAAGACTACCTTGAGTCTGTAAACTAATTGGAAAGGAGTGAACCCGGTGGTAGTTTTGACGGAGGTCCCGTATGCCCATAAGGAGAAAAAGAGCATGTTATGCCAGTTAGACCTATGTGTACCCACCATGCATTGAATCATGGTTTTCAAGACCTTATTGATGGCCTCTACTTATGTGTTATATTGTGGGTAGTATGGAGTTGAATTCTCATGGAGAAAACCCAGTCTGGTGCTCAATTCGTCGACCATCTTGTTCTGGAAATGAGATACGTTATTTGTAACGATGCCTTGCAAGACTTCGAATCTCGCAATGACGTGATTAAACATAAAGAGTGCGACTGTTTTTCCGTCTTCATGGTACGCAGGCATAGCCTCAGCCCACTTGGTAAAATAGTCAACCACAACGATGACGTAACCATGCCCCCGATTGAGGTAGGCTTGTAGTGCATGAAGTCTATGCCCCACTTAGCAAATTGACCGACAGAAATAACATGATGTAAAGGGGCTGGGTGAGAGCGATTTTTGTGGTGAAAAAGCTGGTAGGGAGGACACTTCTTAACGACCTTGATACAATATTTAAAGATGGAATGCCATTAGTATCTAGCGCATAGTATTGTTTGGGCTATGCCAATCCCAGAAAGATGACTGCCACATGTTTTAGAGTGAGAGTCATTTAGAACATGTTCAGCCTCCTAGTGAGTTAGGCAGCGTCGGAGGATGGAATCGACACCACAAAGATACAAGGTATCACCGATGATCAAGTAGTACTTGGCGAGGTGGTGTATACAACGACAGTCGTCACGAGATAGTTGAGGGTTGAAATGTTAGGTTTGGAGATACAAATTGATATCCCCATACCATGGGTCAGAAGTACTGATAAGAAACAAGGACTTGTCGGGGAAAGAGTCCATGGGATTAGATTCCGTATCAGTACAGGGAAGATCGCAGATAAGCTCTGCAAAAACCAAATACTTTTTAGACTTAGCCTTCTCAAACTGGAGGTCGAATTCTTGAAGAATGATGATCCAACGCGAATACTTTCCCCCTAGTACGTGACGTGTGAGGACATGGTACACACGGTTAGAGTCGGAAATGATGGTGGTAGTTCAGAGCAGGATGTAATGGCAGAACTTTTGGAAAACAATGACTACTGTGAGAGCTAGTTTCTCAACATGTGAATAACGCGTTTTAGAGTCAATGAGACCCTTACCCAGGTAGTATATCACATGCTCCTTGGCGTTGTTGTCTTCCTGGACCAAGATCATGGAAATCATGGTAGAGGAAGTAGAGAGATAAAGGATTTAATCCTTGTGGTAATTGGGCAGTTGCAACACGGGGGCATGAGTGATGGTATGCTTTAGGTTGTCAAAGGATTGTTGGGAATAATCGTCCAAAATTAATGGGACGCCCTTCTTTAACAAACACATGTAGCCCTGTGTCTTCTCAGTGAAATAAAGACAAAGTGCCTTAAGTAGTTTGACTTCCCCTGCAAACTTTGTAGTTTTGGTATGTCGGTGGGGGTTGGAAGAGCGACAATTGCTTCCACCTTCAGGGGATCAATACAGATCCCGTCTTTGGAAATGATGAATCCTAGGAGGCATCCATACTCGAAATAGAATATTCACTTGTGAGGGTTGAGATGGATATTACACCATCTACATATGAGGAATACGACCGTCAGATGATCTATGTGGAACTCACGAGGATTTGAATGATCAGGGAGATCATCGAGATATGGTTCCACAAAGTCCTTCACGTCATTAAAATCATATGACATGGCCCGCTAGAATGTAGCACCAACATTTTTAAGGCCAAAGGGGAGTTTGTGATATGAAAATGTACCCCACGGGAAGATGAAAGCAGTTTTATGTTGATTCACTGGGTGGATCTCAATCTGATTATAGCAGGAAAAGACATCCATAAATGAGAAGATGACGCTCCCAGTGCAGTTGTCGATGATTTGGTCGATAAACGAGGTAGGGTAGTTGTCCTTAGGACAAGCCTTATTGAGGTCCCTGTAATCGACACAAACCGTAATGGTGCCCTAATTTTTGGCAACATGGACGATAATAGAGACCTAGTATGTCAAGGGGACAGGGTAAATGAAGCCAGCCTTAAACAACTTTTCAATCTCATCCTTTATAGCCGCGGTTTTTCTAGGGTGCAATGGATGTAAATTTTTCGGACGGGTTTAGCGTCGGGATATGTTTGGATCTCATGAACAACAATGGCAGGATCAATCCCAGGAATTCCCTCGTAGCTCCATGCAAATATGTCGTGAAATTGTTTAAATAAGGCCGTGTATGAGGTGAGCTCTTCAGGAGAGCATTTGCCTATACGAATATGTTCTATGAATCCAGGTGTGGCCGAGATGTCGATTGGTATGCTAGGTTCAATGTTTTCCAAGTTACCCTTAGTTACCGTATCACAAGTGAGGATAGGATATTGGGGGTAGGGAATGACATCTGGTGAAATGAGGGTTTCAATGTGGTCTTCCATTGAATCTAGTGGTGGGAATAAAGACGATCGATGGTGGAGGTATTCCCATGGGGGTTCATCCGTGCTCATGACCTCCATAATGGACTCGTCTGAATGGAAAGTCCAGAGGAGAGGATCGGGTTGGGATGAAGTTAGCTGTAAAGGTGGAGAATAAGATGGAGATTCCACTTAGGAGTGGTCATCAGATGCCGATTGGATAGCCTCGTATGTAGCTTCCGCTGATGTGAGAGGCATGACATCTCCAATAGAGTCCAACTTGTCAAGCTCGGGCATGAGCCAATGGTCATTGGAGCCAGCTGGTGATGGGATCATAAAAGAAATCATGTTCATCGTGGAAACATGGGAAGGGGGATCCGATGATGGAAAGAATCCCGTGAGGGATAAGTCCTTGAGGAGTCCTAACCACACACTCTCATATATCTGGGACAAATGGCATAAGAGGGGTACATTTTCACCAGGGTGAGTAGTAGTGTCCGGTGTACACAAATCTAGTTGGTCGATAGTAACAATTTTCCCTTGGTGGGGAAATTGTATAATGAAGAATACGAAAGATGCGACCGTAGTCATGGTGTAAAACCAATTACGACCAAGAAGTAGATTATAATCCAATGGGGTGGCGACTACTTCCACATTGATGGAAATGGTCTTGCTCCCCATCTCTATAGCCAAATATTGTAACATCCCGTGTGGTTGGAATCCACGACCATCAAATGATTTAAAAGTGGTAGGGGAACAGTTCAACTTGAGGGAGCCGATGGCTCGCCAACAAGATAATTAGATTACCGAGGTGGATGCTCCTTCATCTAATACAGTACGATGGATGCTTTTCCCAGCAACATGGGTAACAATTTGGAACGCAAGTTGGTGGGAAAGTATCGGTTTGAAGTACTTGAGTCAGAACATAATAGTGTGCGAGGAATTGGGGTCTACAATGCTGATAGCAGCGAGGAGAGTCTTGCGCTGATTAGGACAATTTTGCAAGACTTCCAACGTCGACATAGCACAAGGGGCTTGTGCTAAGTCCTCAAAAATGTTGTAGTTCTGAGCATCCCTAGCATTAGGATTGAAAACATTATTTATAATTGTGCTCTTGGGTGGACGTAGCACTGAATCAAAGGATGGTTTCTCATTAGTGAGAGAACCTTGTGGCGGAGGAACATCCGATGTAGAGGCATAAGCTTTTTCAGTATTAATTCTGCTATATTCCTTAGTTGGGACCAAGTCATAATAACATGATCGAGTGTTCAAGTTGATAGTTTCACTATGCACCATGGGAACATGAGCGGTAGAGGATGATTCTCCTTGATAACGAGAGGGTTGCTGCGCAATCATCTATTATTGTTGCGTTGGGAAGGGATTAGTTAAAACGATGGTTGTCGGGTTCCCTTTTAGGAACTTTTGGACCTCGTCCCTATGTGGGAACTCTTTGGTAAAGTGGTCGCCACCGCATAGTAAACAGGGATACTTAACCTTCCGCTTAGGTTTGGTGGGATCAGGATTATTCTATTTGGGTTCCTGCTGATTAGAAGAAATTTTGTTTTTCCCCTTGTTCTTCTTTTTACCACCGGATTTCTGAAGTGAAGTAGATTGTAATGAATTCACTTCATCGGTGGAAGCAGGGATGGGTGATCGGTTGGTGTTGTTTCTAGGCTATGGTGGGGATGGAGTGGAACCAACATGACCATGTGGTCCACCGGATTGAGAAACAAGCTGGTTTTTAACGGAACCGATGATGCCGTCGGCATGGGGTCTCGGGGGTGGTTTTGTTGGGTCATAGGTAGGGCAGGGTGCATCAAGGACAATATCATATAGAGTTCCAGATTAAGCATAGACTAAGTCTAAGTACTGGGCACGTGCTATAGCTTGTTATTCGGTGACGGAACCGCCCATAGCGACATCTCGGGCCGCGATGGGTAGGAGGGACTTAGTAAACCAATCTGCAAGGGGTTGGTCTGGAATGGGAGATTTAATCAAACGTCACCTCCACCTCCACTTGTGAATATGATTAGTGATATGAGTGACAGTAGTTTTTCGGAGAGAGGTCAAAATATCTGTACCGGTCTCGTAATGGATTGGTAACTGAAAATGTGTCAAAAATGACATGGCCAAGGATCAGAAATCAGGAAAAGAGTGTGGTGGTAATTTGATGTACCACTTGGCGGTAGTGCTAATGAGGGTTCGCTGGAATAATTGTAAATGGTGGAATCATCCATTAGGGAGTTAGACGAACACCATAAATGATAAGTCATTACATGGTTTTTGGGATCCTCACACGGTTTTCCGTCAAACTTTGGGATGTCAGATGGTAACTTCACCGGAATACTGGACCAATCAGTACCATGATAGATGGGATTGTTAGTCAACCGTGATAAATCTGGTAGATTGAGTGTAGCCAGAAAAGGTAATTGTTGGTTGGACTTTGGATACTGGTAGTATTGATAGGGAATCAGTGTACTAGTAGGACTATGAACCGATTGGTTGTAGGGTCCTCCCATAGGGAATTGGCCATATGGGCGTGGGCCGCTAGGGTTGGGAGGGGGACCTGAAGGAGGTTTTCCTTTGCCAGAATGAGGTGTCCCACCACCGAAATGTGGGGTCCCATCGCCTCTAGGGTAAGGCGGTCCTCCACCGAAAGGTGGGTGTCCTCCTCCTCCAGAGTGGGGTGGTCCTCCACCGGAAGGTGGGGGTCCTTCCCCGCCATAATGAGGTGTTCCTCCTCCAGAAGGTGGGGGCCCTCGTCCTCTTGAATGGGGTGGTATTCCGCCTTAAGGAGTGGGTCCTCCTCCTGCAGAATGGGGTGGTCCGTTGCCGTAAGGTGGGGGTCCTCCTCCTCTAGAATGGGTTGGTCTGTTGCCATAAGAAGAGGGTCCTCCTCCTACAGAATGGGGTGGTGGTGGTGTTGGTGGACCAGATGGTGGTGGAGGTGGTCGGGGTGGCCCACCGATCGGAGGTATGGTCGGTGGGACATAATGAATCCCCCATGAGGTATTCAGGTTTCCAGAATAGGGTAATCCAGGAAAAAGAGTTCCTGGATGGTTTTGTCCAATATTGGTGTTATGATGTCCTGGAAAAATGTGTCCCCATGGGGGTTGGGTCCAAATGGGTGCCCCCCCTGTATGATGCGTCCACGTGGATTGTCCCATGGTTGGAAAAGGACTTCCAACCATACTATAACTTGGGTGAGAAGTATATCCTCCAATCATGGTATGATTACCGACTAGGTGTGTCAAAACCCGAAATTTCCGAAAAATTTAAAAATTTTTATTTACAACAATAAATGTTAACTAGGTAGTTTTCTGATTTGTTTTAAATTAAATAACATACATAATCTGTTGAAAGACTCTGTCTTATTAAAAACTTTGATTTTGGTGATTGTAATTTATGATTGTTTTGTTTTGAGCCGCAAGGGAAGAGCTAGTCGTAGTTGACTGGCTTACTTAGCTTACGAGCTAATGCATATGTCGTCTTTTGTCTCTCAGGTACGTCAGTGAAGTAAGGATCACCGTTGGTTGAACTTGGTGAGTATCAATATTTCCTGTACTTAAAACTTAAAAGATCGTCATGATATTTCTTATGCAGATAGTGTCACCATGTTCTGCAATAGATTACACAGTCCAGTTATAATTATTGTTTTATGAATATTATGCTATGTTACTACTGTAACTTATCAATGGAACAATAGTTTGTATTATAAATTATCATCTACGTATGGCGACATAGCACCAAGTGACTTATTGTCGTTTAATTACCTATGATTTACTGTTTTGTCCACGTAATAATAATCGTAAGTGCAAGAGTGACGCCTCTAGCATTATTCCATTATATTCGACTATACTGCAATGTTCAATGTCAACTTTAAAGTTTATTTCTGTCACATGACTGTGCATGGATTTTAACTACCTTCACGACGGGAACCTGTAGATGAAGCTCTATTTCAATCATCTTATTAATAGAGATTTATTATTCAAAAATTGTTTACTGTTACAATAGTATTGGTAACAAACACGATGAGTGTGTATGATAGCAATTTTGTATAATTGTCAAATAGATATGGTAACATTTCCAGGTGTTAAGTAACACGGTATCTTTCTTTGAAGTTGACTACATTACTGCTTACAAAATCATGGAATGTATTATGCTCATGGCATAAATCTAGGATTGATTTTAATTTATAAATCTCATGTAACCTAATGTTTTTGCCACATCATGTTGTCCCCATACGATGGCAAGCTTTATACTACCTATAGTGTATAGGTTATATTTATCATACTTGGTCCTGTAAACTCTATGGTTGAAGTTGACCATACCTCCTTTGTATTGTTGTAGGGTTTATACATAGCACGTACCTTGGTATTCCGTGAAGGTTCGATTGCAAGCATACACTATATGCTAATGATTGTATATCATATGTTGTCTTTTACATTTGACTTACTTATATAATGATTTTGGATTCGATGTGCAATGATTTGGGTTGCAGTTTGAACTATATAGTCTCGACCCATACTACGTTGATATATTTGGGACTACGTGGTTGCTTCTCCTCCAAGCGGTTGGCAATATATAAAATGTTGATCAAAACCCTACCAGGTTGTTGTATTTGCCTTCGGGCTCGGGTCCTGAGAATGAAACCCTCCCTGTCTGAGTTTTTGTAATGAGAACACTGTAACTGAGTGCAACGTGTTGGGGTCTGGTCTCGTGGGTTTCATTCTGAAGTAGAATACCTCCTCGGCTCTGTTGATAGATTTGGCTACGGTTTTCCTTATTTTGTGGTCTCGTTGCTCCGTCATTGTTTTTAAAAACCAGCTACTTACAGTCCTTCAATTCGCTGGTGTGCATAGGAGACAGGGTTTGCTACGGTCTTTAAGTTATGTGAGAGGTGATGCATTTGGGTTTTGGGTGTGCTTCAAGTCTGGTTCCATGCCAGCGTGAGGGTTTCGTCGGGAACTATTACCTTGTCTCAGCTGTTATATAGGTTTTGTTTATTTACCTTTCTGACGAAGATGATGGGGTTTCTATAATTATTTAGCCTGTGGCTACCGGTTGTCTACTGCTACTTTCCTCCATGTCCCGGTAAGATGCACCATATTTTTACAGTTTTTAAGTTTTATAATCATTCAATAGATTTACGTTTTTGTTTCCATTCTCTGCACTTAATATGATGATTAATATCCTCGGCATTCGTCAATGTGCAGGTCACGCGGCTCTTGAAGGTGTTCATGGCCTTATCATTTACGCAGGCTCCTCCGGGTAAGCCTGGTTATCCACGGCTGTCTCTTCCTTTGCTGGTTTTGTGGCTAGGGTTGTGTCAAGGAGGAAAACTCCTGTATAGTGAAGTCATTTGACAACTTGCAATTTACAGTTGCAGTCATATGTATGGAGTTGTTTTGGTTTGAAATGAAAGGGGTTTGAAACCCTGTTAAATGTATGAAGAGCCATTCACGGCTACGCCCATATGAGGCCAGGGTTTCGGCTATGGTTTTCTATAATGGCTAAGCATAGGATTTTAATCCTCGCTGTATAAGATTTATATTTTTCATATATATTATTGGGTCTGTTATGACCGTGTTTCGTTTTCATGTTTTGTATAGAATGTATTTAAAATGAAGATAAAAAGGGTACTTCGGTACATGTAATGGAGGATAATTTGGTTTATAAATGAAACCCTAACTTGTCTCTATGTATTTTCTTCAATTTGAAAAGTTAAATGAGAGATGATGACTGTTCCTCGACTGTGACTGTAATAATTAAAAACTTGGGGTTATTCTGGCGAATTTGGGGGTGTTTGTTTTATGTTCAAAGCATCAGTATGGTCTTGTTACTCGATGGCGACTGGGATTGAATTATAATATTATTTATTTTGTTTCTTGTATTGTTGTTAAATGAAACTGTATGTAGAATAAAATATACTTAGAACTAAGTATAAAGATATTATAAGTTATGGCTGCCATGTAAGGCATCCCTTTCATTTGTTTTTCAGTCTGTCGAAAGGAATAATGGGAGGCTACGGCCGTGTATGGTTTTGGAAATACTTTCAAGGGAGACATTTATTCTGAGTAATTTAAATTACTGTGTATATTTTAAGATGGTAGTAACAGCCATTGATGACTGTGTTAGTCGACAGTTTCTCTGTTGATTAATAGGTTTGTATTGTTAAAAAAATAACTCTGTTGTTTTTATTGTATTGACATGGCTACTGTGTTCAGATACTAGAAAGAAAGAAAAATCATAATCTACAGTTTCTATATGCTTATATTCGCCTACTGTGTAGAAGATTTTAAGATTATGTGAAGGCATGTAACAATAAAATATTGTTACGGTCACTTCTTTAGTTAGTCAATAACTGCCAACATGTTCTGAGTATAAATAAATAATATATAATGAGATGAGCTTTGTTCATCTGTTAAATCGATATAAGACAAACCTGTAACTTAAAGTTTTACTAAAATATACAATACATTTATATATACAGATAGGTTATTCTGATAGGAATTATCTCAAAATAAACACTAAGATTTGTCTAGATTTGTTCTTATGATTGTTTAATAGTTATAAATCTGGATTATCTATTATCCAATATTTCTGTCTATTATTAAACTAATAACAGGAATTCTAGCATATGCATAAACACAGTATTTATTAACTGTAGCAGTGACAAATAGGTTCTGTAGAAAATAATATACTCTATTTAAATAAAAACAGGAAAACTTCTAAAACATCTGCATTCTGAAATTTATACCAAAGGAAAATATAGATAATGATTTCCTGAAGTTGAACACAATCAATACATAGTTGTACTAGCTTATCTCATAGGAAAATAATTTAAACCAATCAACAGGGAGAGTGACAGAACCTGTAGATGGTAGACAATAACAGCAATGGGAGGCTGTTCCTCCCTACCAATTCCTGGAGAGTGCCCAGACAGCACTTCTCAGGACCCCCGAGCTTGCTCTGGTCTAACTGGCTGGAATCTAAGTACGGCCAATAATTCCCTCAGCCAAAACAGCTATACTGGAACCAAGTTACTGCAACTTCCTGCTCAAAACACTTCCTTACTGTTTCCCACTTCCTCAATGGGACTCCTGAATAGCATTCATCTGAATGTATTCTCCCTCTAGAACAATTGCTGAACCCCCAGCTCAGTTCATTGAGTAGTATTTAAAAGATTGCCTAGGTCTTAGTTGGGCTAACTGTCATTAATGAGCCACCTGCTCAGATTCCACTTTCTTGGGGAATCATGACCCCAAAATATAGGGAAGTTGCCACCTGCAACTCAGGAAGTGTTTGAGGATGCTGCCACTTGTCTTTTGTCCTTCCACCTAATTCCATCCACCAGTTAGACCAGTAACCTCTTTTAACAGCTCTCCCATGCTGTTGTCTCCATAATTTATTTATTAATAATAATTATTCAGATTTTACATTCCATTTATGGAGACTCTGCTGAGTCATCCCTTCCTACTTAGCATTAAATTTAACATAATGTTCTCAGGAATATTAAAAATAATTACATTATTTTAATAAAATTGGGGTATGTGACATACACACCCCCTTAAAATGTAACATCGTCCTCGATGTTACTTTATTCTTCTTCTTCAGCTACCTGCTGGAATAGATGAGGATATGCTTCCCGCATCTTACTTTCCAGCTCCCAGGTAGATTCTTCAGGACTAAGGTGCTTCCATTGCACCTTCACTTGTCTAATTATCCGGTTCCGTAGAGTAATTTCCCTCCTCCCGAGGATACAATCCGGTTCTACCAGAACTTCCCCTTCTGGTTCTACCTGTACAATGTTCCAATCAATAACATGAGTAGCATCATGAACATACTTTTTCAAAACAGAGATATGAAAAACATTGTGTACTTTTAAATTTGGCGGTAATGCTAACTGATAAGCAACTTGACCAATTCTAGCTAAAATTTCAAATGGACCACAGTAACGTGGTGCTAATTTTGCACAACTTCCTAATCTTAGGGAGCTTTTCTTTGGTCTTACCTTGATGAACACATGTTCACCTACCTGGAACTCTTTAGGAGTTCTTTTCAAGTCTGCTTGACTCTTTTGCCGATCCTGGGCAATCTTCAAGTTGCCCTGCACTTGTTTCACAATCTGTTCCATTTCTTTCAATAAATCAGGTCCTAACACTAATCTATCTACTGGATTACTCCAGGAGATAGGAGTGTTGCATTTTCATCCATACAAAACCTCAAAAGGACTAAACTTAGCTGATGATTGATAGCTGTTATTGTATGCAAATTCAGCTAAGTGTAAATAATCCTCCCACTTACCTGGTTGATCTTTAACATACATCCTTAACAGATCTTCTAATATTTGATTAACTCGTTCTGTTTGTCTGTCCGTCTGAGGATGGAAAGAGGTGCTGAAATTCAAAGTGGTGTTTAATCCTTTGAACAAGGATCTCCAAAAATTTCCTGTGAATTTAGGATCCCTGTCTGATATAATGACTTTTGGAATACCGTGTAACCGAAAAATCTGTTTTAGAAAGATATCTGCTATGTTTGCAGCCTTGTATGTGGTTTTAACAGGAATAAAATGTGCTGATTTACTTAATTTGTCTACCACTACCATAATTGAATCATTCTGATGTTGGTTTTTGGGTAAACCCGTAATGAAATCCAGGCTGATTATTTCCCATTTCCAGCTAGGAATAGGTAAAGGTTGCAGCAATCCAGCTGGATGTTGATGTTCTGTTTTTACTTGTTGGCAGTCCAAACACTTCGCTAAATATTCAGCAGTTTCAGATTTCATGTTAGGCCAAAAATATTCTTTTCTCAGCATAGTGATAGTCTTTTGATAGCCAGGATGCCCGGAGTAAGGGGTTTTATGTATTTCGTCTAAAATTAACAGCTTAACTGTAGGTGCATTAGGGATATACAGCCTGTCCTTAAACAGCAAAAATCCGTTTTCGTTTAAACTATACCCTTTTATCAAACTTTCTGTGGGCTGTTCCTTGGCTGTAATTTGTAAGTGTTGATAATTTTCATCTAATTTTATCCCTTCAGCCAGCTGTTCATTTAAATCAGAGGTATAAGTGCTGCTAGCTGATATAAAATTTAGTTTTGCATTCCTGCTCAAGGCATCAGCCACCTTATTTTCCTTCCCTTTTATGTGTTGGATTTCAAAATCGTACTCACTTAGGAATGCCAGCCATCTGGCTTGTCTTGCATTTAGATTTGGCTGGTCTAAAAGGTATTTCAGACCTTTATTATCTGTTAGTAAGGTAAATTTTCTGCCTATTAGGTGGTGTCGCCACATCTTTAAAGCATGAATTACAGCAGCTAATTCTAGGTCATAAGTGGCATAATTCTTTTCATGGATTTTCAGCTTCCTAGATTCGTAGGCAATGACATGTCCTTCTTGAGTCAGCACTCCGCCTAAACCATCATTACAAGCGTCGGTGCAAACTATGAAGTCTTTATTTGGGTCCGCTATTCTAAGAATAGGTGCAGTTGTCAATAAGGTCTTAAGTTTCTTGAAACTTTCTTCACATTTCGCATTCCAATCAAACTTCTTTCCTTTCTTCTGCAAAGAAGTGATTGGATTGGCTATTTTTGAAAAGCCTTCAATAAACCTCCGGTAGTAACCGGTAATTCCCATGAAAGATCTAACGTCCGTCACATCTTTAGGTACTGGCCATTCTTCAATCGCCCGAATCTTTTCGGGATCTACTGAAATCCCTTCCTTAGTGACTACATGTCCTAAGTACTGGATTTCATCTTTGAAGAAGTCACATTTACTAAATTTCGCAAAAAGTTGTTGTTCTCTCAGTTCTTGTAAAACGATACGTAAGTGTTCCTTATGCTCCTCCTCGCTCTTAGAATAGACTAAAATGTCGTCGATAAATACAACAACAAATTTATCTAAGTACTTGTGCATTATGTTGTTCATTAAGCACATGAAAACAGCTGGGGCATTCGTAAGTCCAAAGGGCATTACGACAAATTCGTAATGTCCGTATCTTGTTCTAAAGGCTGTTTTGAAAATGTCTTCTTCTTTAATTCTTACCTGATGATAACCCGATCTCAGATCGATCTTAGAGAATACCGTAGCGCCACGTAGTTGATCAAACAGATCATCAATACGAGGTAACGGATACCTGTTTTTGATCGTCATCTTGTTTAGTTGACGATAATCTATGCAAAGTCGCATAGTTCCGTCCTTCTTTTTAACGAAAATTACTGGTGCTCCCCAAGGGGATACGCTGGGTCGGATATAGTTCTTATCTATTAACTCCTTCAACTGAGTTTTCAACTCGTTAAGCTCCAAAATATTCATACGGTACGGGGCTTTTGAACTGGGAACAGCACCTGGTACCAGCTCAATGGTAAAGTCAAGCTCTCTCTTGGGAGGCAATTCTGGGATTTCTTCAGGAAAAACGTCAATAAATTCATTGACGACAGGAATGTTCTCTACTGTTTTTTGGTTGTTCTCAGATTTATCGGTCTCGTCTGTAATAGTTACAGCATAGGTCTTGCACCCTTTCCTGACTGCTCTTTTAAGTTGTAAAGCAGAAATCTGCCTAACTACTGTTTTTCTAGGGATACCTCTAACAGTTACTGGCTGTCCACTACTGTTTATACATCTAAAAGTTTTGTCAAAACAGTTTAAAACGACCCTATGTTGTTCCAACCAGTCCATTCCGATAAGTATGTCATAAGAGCCAAGTGGTAAAATGTTCAGTTTAACTGTAGTTCTAAAATCAGTCATGTTTAAGATGCATTCTTTTACATAGCAGTTTACTTTCTTCTTAGCCCCAGTAGCTAATTGTACAGACCAAGAATTATCAAACCTTTCAACAGTCAAATTACATTTTTCTACCAGTTGAGGTGAAATATAACTAAGACTAGCACCTGGATCTATTAATATAGTAACTGGAGTTTTGTTAATCATACCTCCTACTTCCACCATGGAAGTTTGATAGTCAGCCTGACGATTTTCCAACGCTGCATTTATTTTGGGCATAGTTCCTGCAAAATCTCCAACCGTCATTTCGTCTTGAACAGTATGAATATTGTTGACTTGTTTCTTTCTGTTTGGGCAGACTGAAGCATAATGTGGCCCATTACACTCCCAGCACTTGACAGGTTCTTTTCGCTCAAAATTTTTGGTGTAGTTTCCATGGTTATTAGGAATCTCTTTGCTGTTTTTGTAATTGTTTGAATGGCTGACAGCTCCATTTTTGTTTCCTTGGAAACTTTTACTGTTAAAGTGGTTACCGTTTTTGCCATTCTTGAAACTTTTATGGGGAACAAATTCCTTTTTCTTGTACTCGATCAGATTGCTGTTCTTTTTGGCTTTCCAGCTGGCTATTCCCTCTTTCTTTTTATTCTGTTCGTAACAGAAATTTGCCTTGCGCATAGCTTCTTCCAGTGTTTTGGGGTTGTCATATTCAATTCTGTCCTTGATATGATAGGGCAGGCAACTAAGAAACCGCTGTATTTTTGGTTTCTCTTCGACAAAATACGGTACATAACGCAACAGACTTAAAAATTTACTGTTTAAGTCCTTCATCGTCATAGATCCGAGTTTTAGTTCATAAAATTCTTTAGCCCTTTCTTCATAATATTGCTCGGACAGGAATTTCTTCTTGAAATACCTTTTAAAGGTACTCCAATTAACTTCTCTTTCTTTGATCCCTTTGACCCTTTTCAGGTCTTGCCACCATATATCCGCCTTTCCCGAGAGGTTGTAGATGGCCATTCTTGCCTTTAGCTGATTTGAGTAGTTATAGATCTGAAAATACTTTCTCATCCCGGATAACCAGGATTCTGCCTCTTCTCCAGTTTCAGCTTCTCCATTGAAAGTTGGGGGTTTTATCTTCTTAAACTCCCCGGAAATCTCCTCATAAGGCCTGTACTTTTTCCTTCGGTTGTGCAGCTCAGCTTCACTGCTGTCACTGCTAATGTGATAACTGGGTTGTCCCTTTCTTTCTTCAGATGAGGAACTGCTGTCAGATTTAGTTGGTTTTGTCCTTTTTGACCCTCTTGGATGACTAACTTCTTCTGAGTCAGCTGGTTTGCTCCTTCCTTCAGTCTGAAATTTTTCTATCAATAACTGATTTAGCTGTTCCTGAGTCTTTAGAATTCTTTCATTATCCCTCTTAACTGTTTCCATTTCTGTCTTTAATCCTCTTATGGTCTGCATCAGCTCAGTGGTGTGAGTAGTTTCTTCTCCCGTCTCAAGTTCTTTTGACATCTGTCTTGTCTCAACATTGGGAGATTCCTCCTCAGCATATTCTCCCAGTTTTTCCATACCTGTCTGTAAAATTCAGAAAAGAAAAATTTCTGTTCTGTAGATGAAACCGAAATATATATTAGTATTTTATAAATAAAACAAAATCTTCTTTTATGATCATTGTTTGCGGAAGTTTAGTGGAGTCACATCCAGGCCTAGTGTCTGAAACTGAGCTCTGATACCACATGTCAAAACCCGAAATTTCCGAAAAATTTAAAAATTTTTATTTACAACAATAAATGTTAACTAGGTAGTTTTCTGATTTGTTTTAAATTAAATAACATACATAATCTGTTGAAAGACTCTGTCTTATTAAAAACTTTGATTTTGGTGATTGTAATTTATGATTGTTTTGTTTTGAGCCGCAAGGGAAGAGCTAGTCGTAGTTGACTGGCTTACTTAGCTTACGAGCTAATGCATATGTCGTCTTTTGTCTCTCAGGTACGTCAGTGAAGTAAGGATCACCGTTGGTTGAACTTGGTGAGTATCAATATTTCCTGTACTTAAAACTTAAAAGATCGTCATGATATTTCTTATGCAGATAGTGTCACCATGTTCTGCAATAGATTACACAGTCCAGTTATAATTATTGTTTTATGAATATTATGCTATGTTACTACTGTAACTTATCAATGGAACAATAGTTTGTATTATAAATTATCATCTACGTATGGCGACATAGCACCAAGTGACTTATTGTCGTTTAATTACCTATGATTTACTGTTTTGTCCACGTAATAATAATCGTAAGTGCAAGAGTGACGCCTCTAGCATTATTCCATTATATTCGACTATACTGCAATGTTCAATGTCAACTTTAAAGTTTATTTCTGTCACATGACTGTGCATGGATTTTAACTACCTTCACGACGGGAACCTGTAGATGAAGCTCTATTTCAATCATCTTATTAATAGAGATTTATTATTCAAAAATTGTTTACTGTTACAATAGTATTGGTAACAAACACGATGAGTGTGTATGATAGCAATTTTGTATAATTGTCAAATAGATATGGTAACATTTCCAGGTGTTAAGTAACACGGTATCTTTCTTTGAAGTTGACTACATTACTGCTTACAAAATCATGGAATGTATTATGCTCATGGCATAAATCTAGGATTGATTTTAATTTATAAATCTCATGTAACCTAATGTTTTTGCCACATCATGTTGTCCCCATACGATGGCAAGCTTTATACTACCTATAGTGTATAGGTTATATTTATCATACTTGGTCCTGTAAACTCTATGGTTGAAGTTGACCATACCTCCTTTGTATTGTTGTAGGGTTTATACATAGCACGTACCTTGGTATTCCGTGAAGGTTCGATTGCAAGCATACACTATATGCTAATGATTGTATATCATATGTTGTCTTTTACATTTGACTTACTTATATAATGATTTTGGATTCGATGTGCAATGATTTGGGTTGCAGTTTGAACTATATAGTCTCGACCCATACTACGTTGATATATTTGGGACTACGTGGTTGCTTCTCCTCCAAGCGGTTGGCAATATATAAAATGTTGATCAAAACCCTACCAGGTTGTTGTATTTGCCTTCGGGCTCGGGTCCTGAGAATGAAACCCTCCCTGTCTGAGTTTTTGTAATGAGAACACTGTAACTGAGTGCAACGTGTTGGGGTCTGGTCTCGTGGGTTTCATTCTGAAGTAGAATACCTCCTCGGCTCTGTTGATAGATTTGGCTACGGTTTTCCTTATTTTGTGGTCTCGTTGCTCCGTCATTGTTTTTAAAAACCAGCTACTTACAGTCCTTCAATTCGCTGGTGTGCATAGGAGACAGGGTTTGCTACGGTCTTTAAGTTATGTGAGAGGTGATGCATTTGGGTTTTGGGTGTGCTTCAAGTCTGGTTCCATGCCAGCGTGAGGGTTTCGTCGGGAACTATTACCTTGTCTCAGCTGTTATATAGGTTTTGTTTATTTACCTTTCTGACGAAGATGATGGGGTTTCTATAATTATTTATCCTGTGGCTACCGGTTGTCTACTGCTACTTTCCTCCATGTCCCGGTAAGATGCACCATATTTTTACAGTTTTTAAGTTTTATAATCATTCAATAGATTTACGTTTTTGTTTCCATTCTCTGCACTTAATATGATGATTAATATCCTCGGCATTCGTCAATGTGCAGGTCACGCGGCTCTTGAAGGTGTTCATGGCCTTATCATTTACGCAGGCTCCTCCGGGTAAGCCTGGTTATCCACGGCTGTCTCTTCCTTTGCTGGTTTTGTGGCTAGGGTTGTGTCAAGGAGGAAAACTCCTGTATAGTGAAGTCATTTGACAACTTGCAATTTACAGTTGCAGTCATATGTATGGAGTTGTTTTGGTTTGAAATGAAAGGGGTTTGAAACCCTGTTAAATGTATGAAGAGCCATTCACGGCTACGCCCATATGAGGCCAGGGTTTCGGCTATGGTTTTCTATAATGGCTAAGCATAGGATTTTAATCCTCGCTGTATAAGATTTATATTTTTCATATATATTATTGGGTCTGTTATGACCGTGTTTCGTTTTCATGTTTTGTATAGAATGTATTTAAAATGAAGATAAAAAGGGTACTTCGGTACATGTAATGGAGGATAATTTGGTTTATAAATGAAACCCTAACTTGTCTCTATGTATTTTCTTCAATTTGAAAAGTTAAATGAGAGATGATGACTGTTCCTCGACTGTGACTGTAATAATTAAAAACTTGGGGTTATTCTGGCGAATTTGGGGGTGTTTGTTTTATGTTCAAAGCATCAGTATGGTCTTGTTACTCGATGGCGACTGGGATTGAATTATAATATTATTTATTTTGTTTCTTGTATTGTTGTTAAATGAAACTGTATGTAGAATAAAATATACTTAGAACTAAGTATAAAGATATTATAAGTTATGGCTGCCATGTAAGGCATCCCTTTCATTTGTTTTTCAGTCTGTCGAAAGGAATAATGGGAGGCTACGGCCGTGTATGGTTTTGGAAATACTTTCAAGGGAGACATTTATTCTGAGTAATTTAAATTACTGTGTATATTTTAAGATGGTAGTAACAGCCATTGATGACTGTGTTAGTCGACAGTTTCTCTGTTGATTAATAGGTTTGTATTGTTAAAAAAATAACTCTGTTGTTTTTATTGTATTGACATGGCTACTGTGTTCAGATACTAGAAAGAAAGAAAAATCATAATCTACAGTTTCTATATGCTTATATTCGCCTACTGTGTAGAAGATTTTAAGATTATGTGAAGGCATGTAACAATAAAATATTGTTACGGTCACTTCTTTAGTTAGTCAATAACTGCCAACATGTTCTGAGTATAAATAAATAATATATAATGAGATGAGCTTTGTTCATCTGTTAAATCGATATAAGACAAACCTGTAACTTAAAGTTTTACTAAAATATACAATACATTTATATATACAGATAGGTTATTCTGATAGGAATTATCTCAAAATAAACACTAAGATTTGTCTAGATTTGTTCTTATGATTGTTTAATAGTTATAAATCTGGATTATCTATTATCCAATATTTCTGTCTATTATTAAACTAATAACAGGAATTCTAGCATATGCATAAACACAGTATTTATTAACTGTAGCAGTGACAAATAGGTTCTGTAGAAAATAATATACTCTATTTAAATAAAAACAGGAAAACTTCTAAAACATCTGCATTCTGAAATTTATACCAAAGGAAAATATAGATAATGATTTCCTGAAGTTGAACACAATCAATACATAGTTGTACTAGCTTATCTCATAGGAAAATAATTTAAACCAATCAACAGGGAGAGTGACAGAACCTGTAGATGGTAGACAATAACAGCAATGGGAGGCTGTTCCTCCCTACCAATTCCTGGAGAGTGCCCAGACAGCACTTCTCAGGACCCCCGAGCTTGCTCTGGTCTAACTGGCTGGAATCTAAGTACGGCCAATAATTCCCTCAGCCAAAACAGCTATACTGGAACCAAGTTACTGCAACTTCCTGCTCAAAACACTTCCTTACTGTTTCCCACTTCCTCAATGGGACTCCTGAATAGCATTCATCTGAATGTATTCTCCCTCTAGAACAATTGCTGAACCCCCAGCTCAGTTCATTGAGTAGTATTTAAAAGATTGCCTAGGTCTTAGTTGGGCTAACTGTCATTAATGAGCCACCTGCTCAGATTCCACTTTCTTGGGGAATCATGACCCCAAAATATAGGGAAGTTGCCACCTGCAACTCAGGAAGTGTTTGAGGATGCTGCCACTTGTCTTTTGTCCTTCCACCTAATTCCATCCACCAGTTAGACCAGTAACCTCTTTTAACAGCTCTCCCATGCTGTTGTCTCCATAATTTATTTATTAATAATAATTATTCAGATTTTACATTCCATTTATGGAGACTCTGCTGAGTCATCCCTTCCTACTTAGCATTAAATTTAACATAATGTTCTCAGGAATATTAAAAATAATTACATTATTTTAATAAAATTGGGGTATGTGACATACACACCCCCTTAAAATGTAACATCGTCCTCGATGTTACTTTATTCTTCTTCTTCAGCTACCTGCTGGAATAGATGAGGATATGCTTCCCGCATCTTACTTTCCAGCTCCCAGGTAGATTCTTCAGGACTAAGGTGCTTCCATTGCACCTTCACTTGTCTAATTATCCGGTTCCGTAGAGTAATTTCCCTCCTCCCGAGGATACAATCCGGTTCTACCAGAACTTCCCCTTCTGGTTCTACCTGTACAATGTTCCAATCAATAACATGAGTAGCATCATGAACATACTTTTTCAAAACAGAGATATGAAAAACATTGTGTACTTTTAAATTTGGCGGTAATGCTAACTGATAAGCAACTTGACCAATTCTAGCTAAAATTTCAAATGGACCACAGTAACGTGGTGCTAATTTTGCACAACTTCCTAATCTTAGGGAGCTTTTCTTTGGTCTTACCTTGATGAACACATGTTCACCTACCTGGAACTCTTTAGGAGTTCTTTTCAAGTCTGCTTGACTCTTTTGCCGATCCTGGGCAATCTTCAAGTTGCCCTGCACTTGTTTCACAATCTGTTCCATTTCTTTCAATAAATCAGGTCCTAACACTAATCTATCTACTGGATTACTCCAGGAGATAGGAGTGTTGCATTTTCATCCATACAAAACCTCAAAAGGACTAAACTTAGCTGATGATTGATAGCTGTTATTGTATGCAAATTCAGCTAAGTGTAAATAATCCTCCCACTTACCTGGTTGATCTTTAACATACATCCTTAACAGATCTTCTAATATTTGATTAACTCGTTCTGTTTGTCTGTCCGTCTGAGGATGGAAAGAGGTGCTGAAATTCAAAGTGGTGTTTAATCCTTTGAACAAGGATCTCCAAAAATTTCCTGTGAATTTAGGATCCCTGTCTGATATAATGACTTTTGGAATACCGTGTAACCGAAAAATCTGTTTTAGAAAGATATCTGCTATGTTTGCAGCCTTGTATGTGGTTTTAACAGGAATAAAATGTGCTGATTTACTTAATTTGTCTACCACTACCATAATTGAATCATTCTGATGTTGGTTTTTGGGTAAACCCGTAATGAAATCCAGGCTGATTATTTCCCATTTCCAGCTAGGAATAGGTAAAGGTTGCAGCAATCCAGCTGGATGTTGATGTTCTGTTTTTACTTGTTGGCAGTCCAAACACTTCGCTAAATATTCAGCAGTTTCAGATTTCATGTTAGGCCAAAAATATTCTTTTCTCAGCATAGTGATAGTCTTTTGATAGCCAGGATGCCCGGAGTAAGGGGTTTTATGTATTTCGTCTAAAATTAACAGCTTAACTGTAGGTGCATTAGGGATATACAGCCTGTCCTTAAACAGCAAAAATCCGTTTTCGTTTAAACTATACCCTTTTATCAAACTTTCTGTGGGCTGTTCCTTGGCTGTAATTTGTAAGTGTTGATAATTTTCATCTAATTTTATCCCTTCAGCCAGCTGTTCATTTAAATCAGAGGTATAAGTGCTGCTAGCTGATATAAAATTTAGTTTTGCATTCCTGCTCAAGGCATCAGCCACCTTATTTTCCTTCCCTTTTATGTGTTGGATTTCAAAATCGTACTCACTTAGGAATGCCAGCCATCTGGCTTGTCTTGCATTTAGATTTGGCTGGTCTAAAAGGTATTTCAGACCTTTATTATCTGTTAGTAAGGTAAATTTTCTGCCTATTAGGTGGTGTCGCCACATCTTTAAAGCATGAATTACAGCAGCTAATTCTAGGTCATAAGTGGCATAATTCTTTTCATGGATTTTCAGCTTCCTAGATTCGTAGGCAATGACATGTCCTTCTTGAGTCAGCACTCCGCCTAAACCATCATTACAAGCGTCGGTGCAAACTATGAAGTCTTTATTTGGGTCCGCTATTCTAAGAATAGGTGCAGTTGTCAATAAGGTCTTAAGTTTCTTGAAACTTTCTTCACATTTCGCATTCCAATCAAACTTCTTTCCTTTCTTCTGCAAAGAAGTGATTGGATTGGCTATTTTTGAAAAGCCTTCAATAAACCTCCGGTAGTAACCGGTAATTCCCATGAAAGATCTAACGTCCGTCACATCTTTAGGTACTGGCCATTCTTCAATCGCCCGAATCTTTTCGGGATCTACTGAAATCCCTTCCTTAGTGACTACATGTCCTAAGTACTGGATTTCATCTTTGAAGAAGTCACATTTACTAAATTTCGCAAAAAGTTGTTGTTCTCTCAGTTCTTGTAAAACGATACGTAAGTGTTCCTTATGCTCCTCCTCGCTCTTAGAATAGACTAAAATGTCGTCGATAAATACAACAACAAATTTATCTAAGTACTTGTGCATTATGTTGTTCATTAAGCACATGAAAACAGCTGGGGCATTCGTAAGTCCAAAGGGCATTACGACAAATTCGTAATGTCCGTATCTTGTTCTAAAGGCTGTTTTGAAAATGTCTTCTTCTTTAATTCTTACCTGATGATAACCCGATCTCAGATCGATCTTAGAGAATACCGTAGCGCCACGTAGTTGATCAAACAGATCATCAATACGAGGTAACGGATACCTGTTTTTGATCGTCATCTTGTTTAGTTGACGATAATCTATGCAAAGTCGCATAGTTCCGTCCTTCTTTTTAACGAAAATTACTGGTGCTCCCCAAGGGGATACGCTGGGTCGGATATAGTTCTTATCTATTAACTCCTTCAACTGAGTTTTCAACTCGTTAAGCTCCAAAATATTCATACGGTACGGGGCTTTTGAACTGGGAACAGCACCTGGTACCAGCTCAATGGTAAAGTCAAGCTCTCTCTTGGGAGGCAATTCTGGGATTTCTTCAGGAAAAACGTCAATAAATTCATTGACGACAGGAATGTTCTCTACTGTTTTTTGGTTGTTCTCAGATTTATCGGTCTCGTCTGTAATAGTTACAGCATAGGTCTTGCACCCTTTCCTGACTGCTCTTTTAAGTTGTAAAGCAGAAATCTGCCTAACTACTGTTTTTCTAGGGATACCTCTAACAGTTACTGGCTGTCCACTACTGTTTATACATCTAAAAGTTTTGTCAAAACAGTTTAAAACGACCCTATGTTGTTCCAACCAGTCCATTCCGATAAGTATGTCATAAGAGCCAAGTGGTAAAATGTTCAGTTTAACTGTAGTTCTAAAATCAGTCATGTTTAAGATGCATTCTTTTACATAGCAGTTTACTTTCTTCTTAGCCCCAGTAGCTAATTGTACAGACCAAGAATTATCAAACCTTTCAACAGTCAAATTACATTTTTCTACCAGTTGAGGTGAAATATAACTAAGACTAGCACCTGGATCTATTAATATAGTAACTGGAGTTTTGTTAATCATACCTCCTACTTCCACCATGGAAGTTTGATAGTCAGCCTGACGATTTTCCAACGCTGCATTTATTTTGGGCATAGTTCCTGCAAAATCTCCAACCGTCATTTCGTCTTGAACAGTATGAATATTGTTGACTTGTTTCTTTCTGTTTGGGCAGACTGAAGCATAATGTGGCCCATTACACTCCCAGCACTTGACAGGTTCTTTTCGCTCAAAATTTTTGGTGTAGTTTCCATGGTTATTAGGAATCTCTTTGCTGTTTTTGTAATTGTTTGAATGGCTGACAGCTCCATTTTTGTTTCCTTGGAAACTTTTACTGTTAAAGTGGTTACCGTTTTTGCCATTCTTGAAACTTTTATGGGGAACAAATTCCTTTTTCTTGTACTCGATCAGATTGCTGTTCTTTTTGGCTTTCCAGCTGGCTATTCCCTCTTTCTTTTTATTCTGTTCGTAACAGAAATTTGCCTTGCGCATAGCTTCTTCCAGTGTTTTGGGGTTGTCATATTCAATTCTGTCCTTGATATGATAGGGCAGGCAACTAAGAAACCGCTGTATTTTTGGTTTCTCTTCGACAAAATACGGTACATAACGCAACAGACTTAAAAATTTACTGTTTAAGTCCTTCATCGTCATAGATCCGAGTTTTAGTTCATAAAATTCTTTAGCCCTTTCTTCATAATATTGCTCGGACAGGAATTTCTTCTTGAAATACCTTTTAAAGGTACTCCAATTAACTTCTCTTTCTTTGATCCCTTTGACCCTTTTCAGGTCTTGCCACCATATATCCGCCTTTCCCGAGAGGTTGTAGATGGCCATTCTTGCCTTTAGCTGATTTGAGTAGTTATAGATCTGAAAATACTTTCTCATCCCGGATAACCAGGATTCTGCCTCTTCTCCAGTTTCAGCTTCTCCATTGAAAGTTGGGGGTTTTATCTTCTTAAACTCCCCGGAAATCTCCTCATAAGGCCTGTACTTTTTCCTTCGGTTGTGCAGCTCAGCTTCACTGCTGTCACTGCTAATGTGATAACTGGGTTGTCCCTTTCTTTCTTCAGATGAGGAACTGCTGTCAGATTTAGTTGGTTTTGTCCTTTTTGACCCTCTTGGATGACTAACTTCTTCTGAGTCAGCTGGTTTGCTCCTTCCTTCAGTCTGAAATTTTTCTATCAATAACTGATTTAGCTGTTCCTGAGTCTTTAGAATTCTTTCATTATCCCTCTTAACTGTTTCCATTTCTGTCTTTAATCCTCTTATGGTCTGCATCAGCTCAGTGGTGTGAGTAGTTTCTTCTCCCGTCTCAAGTTCTTTTGACATCTGTCTTGTCTCAACATTGGGAGATTCCTCCTCAGCATATTCTCCCAGTTTTTCCATACCTGTCTGTAAAATTCAGAAAAGAAAAATTTCTGTTCTGTAGATGAAACCGAAATATATATTAGTATTTTATAAATAAAACAAAATCTTCTTTTATGATCATTGTTTGCGGAAGTTTAGTGGAGTCACATCCAGGCCTAGTGTCTGAAACTGAGCTCTGATACCACATGTCAAAACCCGAAATTTCCGAAAAATTTAAAAATTTTTATTTACAACAATAAATGTTAACTAGGTAGTTTTCTGATTTGTTTTAAATTAAATAACATACATAATCTGTTGAAAGACTCTGTCTTATTAAAAACTTTGATTTTGGTGATTGTAATTTATGATTGTTTTGTTTTGAGCCGCAAGGGAAGAGCTAGTCGTAGTTGACTGGCTTACTTAGCTTACGAGCTAATGCATATGTCGTCTTTTGTCTCTCAGGTACGTCAGTGAAGTAAGGATCACCGTTGGTTGAACTTGGTGAGTATCAATATTTCCTGTACTTAAAACTTAAAAGATCGTCATGATATTTCTTATGCAGATAGTGTCACCATGTTCTGCAATAGATTACACAGTCCAGTTATAATTATTGTTTTATGAATATTATGCTATGTTACTACTGTAACTTATCAATGGAACAATAGTTTGTATTATAAATTATCATCTACGTATGGCGACATAGCACCAAGTGACTTATTGTCGTTTAATTACCTATGATTTACTGTTTTGTCCACGTAATAATAATCGTAAGTGCAAGAGTGACGCCTCTAGCATTATTCCATTATATTCGACTATACTGCAATGTTCAATGTCAACTTTAAAGTTTATTTCTGTCACATGACTGTGCATGGATTTTAACTACCTTCACGACGGGAACCTGTAGATGAAGCTCTATTTCAATCATCTTATTAATAGAGATTTATTATTCAAAAATTGTTTACTGTTACAATAGTATTGGTAACAAACACGATGAGTGTGTATGATAGCAATTTTGTATAATTGTCAAATAGATATGGTAACATTTCCAGGTGTTAAGTAACACGGTATCTTTCTTTGAAGTTGACTACATTACTGCTTACAAAATCATGGAATGTATTATGCTCATGGCATAAATCTAGGATTGATTTTAATTTATAAATCTCATGTAACCTAATGTTTTTGCCACATCATGTTGTCCCCATACGATGGCAAGCTTTATACTACCTATAGTGTATAGGTTATATTTATCATACTTGGTCCTGTAAACTCTATGGTTGAAGTTGACCATACCTCCTTTGTATTGTTGTAGGGTTTATACATAGCACGTACCTTGGTATTCCGTGAAGGTTCGATTGCAAGCATACACTATATGCTAATGATTGTATATCATATGTTGTCTTTTACATTTGACTTACTTATATAATGATTTTGGATTCGATGTGCAATGATTTGGGTTGCAGTTTGAACTATATAGTCTCGACCCATACTACGTTGATATATTTGGGACTACGTGGTTGCTTCTCCTCCAAGCGGTTGGCAATATATAAAATGTTGATCAAAACCCTACCAGGTTGTTGTATTTGCCTTCGGGCTCGGGTCCTGAGAATGAAACCCTCCCTGTCTGAGTTTTTGTAATGAGAACACTGTAACTGAGTGCAACGTGTTGGGGTCTGGTCTCGTGGGTTTCATTCTGAAGTAGAATACCTCCTCGGCTCTGTTGATAGATTTGGCTACGGTTTTCCTTATTTTGTGGTCTCGTTGCTCCGTCATTGTTTTTAAAAACCAGCTACTTACAGTCCTTCAATTCGCTGGTGTGCATAGGAGACAGGGTTTGCTACGGTCTTTAAGTTATGTGAGAGGTGATGCATTTGGGTTTTGGGTGTGCTTCAAGTCTGGTTCCATGCCAGCGTGAGGGTTTCGTCGGGAACTATTACCTTGTCTCAGCTGTTATATAGGTTTTGTTTATTTACCTTTCTGACGAAGATGATGGGGTTTCTATAATTATTTATCCTGTGGCTACCGGTTGTCTACTGCTACTTTCCTCCATGTCCCGGTAAGATGCACCATATTTTTACAGTTTTTAAGTTTTATAATCATTCAATAGATTTACGTTTTTGTTTCCATTCTCTGCACTTAATATGATGATTAATATCCTCGGCATTCGTCAATGTGCAGGTCACGCGGCTCTTGAAGGTGTTCATGGCCTTATCATTTACGCAGGCTCCTCCGGGTAAGCCTGGTTATCCACGGCTGTCTCTTCCTTTGCTGGTTTTGTGGCTAGGGTTGTGTCAAGGAGGAAAACTCCTGTATAGTGAAGTCATTTGACAACTTGCAATTTACAGTTGCAGTCATATGTATGGAGTTGTTTTGGTTTGAAATGAAAGGGGTTTGAAACCCTGTTAAATGTATGAAGAGCCATTCACGGCTACGCCCATATGAGGCCAGGGTTTCGGCTATGGTTTTCTATAATGGCTAAGCATAGGATTTTAATCCTCGCTGTATAAGATTTATATTTTTCATATATATTATTGGGTCTGTTATGACCGTGTTTCGTTTTCATGTTTTGTATAGAATGTATTTAAAATGAAGATAAAAAGGGTACTTCGGTACATGTAATGGAGGATAATTTGGTTTATAAATGAAACCCTAACTTGTCTCTATGTATTTTCTTCAATTTGAAAAGTTAAATGAGAGATGATGACTGTTCCTCGACTGTGACTGTAATAATTAAAAACTTGGGGTTATTCTGGCGAATTTGGGGGTGTTTGTTTTATGTTCAAAGCATCAGTATGGTCTTGTTACTCGATGGCGACTGGGATTGAATTATAATATTATTTATTTTGTTTCTTGTATTGTTGTTAAATGAAACTGTATGTAGAATAAAATATACTTAGAACTAAGTATAAAGATATTATAAGTTATGGCTGCCATGTAAGGCATCCCTTTCATTTGTTTTTCAGTCTGTCGAAAGGAATAATGGGAGGCTACGGCCGTGTATGGTTTTGGAAATACTTTCAAGGGAGACATTTATTCTGAGTAATTTAAATTACTGTGTATATTTTAAGATGGTAGTAACAGCCATTGATGACTGTGTTAGTCGACAGTTTCTCTGTTGATTAATAGGTTTGTATTGTTAAAAAAATAACTCTGTTGTTTTTATTGTATTGACATGGCTACTGTGTTCAGATACTAGAAAGAAAGAAAAATCATAATCTATAGTTTCTATATGCTTATATTCGCCTACTGTGTAGAAGATTTTAAGATTATGTGAAGGCATGTAACAATAAAATATTGTTACGGTCACTTCTTTAGTTAGTCAATAACTGCCAACATGTTCTGAGTATAAATAAATAATATATAATGAGATGAGCTTTGTTCATCTGTTAAATCGATATAAGACAAACCTGTAACTTAAATTTTTACTAAAATATACAATACATTTATATATACAGATAGGTTATTCTGATAGGAATTATCTCAAAATAAACACTAAGATTTGTCTAGATTTGTTCTTATGATTGTTTAATAGTTATAAATCTGGATTATCTATTATCCAATATTTCTGTCTATTATTAAACTAATAACAGGAATTCTAGCATATGCATAAACACAGTATTTATTAACTGTAGCAGTGACAAATAGGTTCTGTAGAAAATAATATACTCTATTTAAATAAAAACAGGAAAACTTCTAAAACATCTGCATTCTGAAATTTATACCAAAGGAAAATATAGATAATGATTTCCTGAAGTTGAACACAATCAATACATAGTTGTACTAGCTTATCTCATAGGAAAATAATTTAAACCAATCAACAGGGAGAGTGACAGAACCTGTAGATGGTAGACAATAACAGCAATGGGAGGCTGTTCCTCCCTACCAATTCCTGGAGAGTGCCCAGACAGCACTTCTCAGGACCCCCGAGATTGCTCTGGTCTAACTGGCTGGAATCTAAGTACGGCCAATAATTCCCTCAGCCAAAACAGCTATACTGGAACCAAGTTACTGCAACTTCCTGCTCAAAACACTTCCTTACTGTTTCCCACTTCCTCAATGGGACTCCTGAATAGCATTCATCTGAATGTATTCTCCCTCTAGAACAATTGCTGAACCCCCAGCTCAGTTCATTGAGTAGTATTTAAAAGATTGCCTAGGTCTTAGTTGGGCTAACTGTCATTAATGAGCCACCTGCTCAGATTCCACTTTCTTGGGGAATCATGACCCCAAAATATAGGGAAGTTGCCACCTGCAACTCAGGAAGTGTTTGAGGATGCTGCCACTTGTCTTTTGTCCTTCCACCTAATTCCATCCACCAGTTAGACCAGTAACCTCTTTTAACAGCTCTCCCATGCTGTTGTCTCCATAATTTATTTATTAATAATAATTATTCAGATTTTACATTCCATTTCTGGAGACTCTGCTGAGTCATCCCTTCCTACTTAGCATTAAATTTAACATAATGTTCTCAGGAATATTAAAAATAATTACATTATTTTAATAAAATTGGGGTATGTGACAAGGTGATGTCCCCCAATCAGGTTAGGTCCACCAGCTAGGAGTTTCCCCCCAGTTGAAAGTTGTCCACATACTGGAATGTTCCCGGTGACCAAATGATGGGTTGACTCATGAATAAGGGTTGATTACTTCCTCTTGACAGTAAACTAATAGGAAGACTATATCCTCCCCTCGAATTTTAAGGTGAGGGAGGTGGAGTTAATGTTCCATAGTTAACAGAGGTTGAAGGTTTCTCTTCAGAAGTTGGGGTCACAAGAGGTGTAGAACCGGTCGCTTGAATTAGAGGTGTACTCACAGGAAACAAGGTTTGACCTAGTTCATAAGTGGTCGAGTTAGTTATGGATGTTTATGGTGAAGTGAACGATAAAGAGCGTACAGGGGAATGTCTAAAGGTGGGTACTTACAGAATGCTTTCTCCTCGTGAGAGGCTCTGGCGTCTAAGATGTTCACCAGTCATGTGCAAATAGTTCATTTGCTTGTAAAGTCACGCAAGAAATTCATTGTTAGGAATCCAACAACGAGGTATGGTTTCTTCCATGGGAATTGACCCAAACTTGACGACATGCCAGCCTAGAGATGTCTACCAAAAATATGCGGATGGACCAAATGTTGTTGATACCGATTCATCTTGGGGTTGACTGAAAATCCAGTCTGAAGCTCCAGGATGTACCTCCATCGAATAATTGAAGGATGTGTCATATGAGGTAGGTTGTTCCACTATCGAAGGTCCTGTGGGATCAACGACATATGGATTGACGGGAGACGAGTAGTTCATTCTTGATTCTAGGGTAGAATCATCTTCCTCGCGAGACACACACATAGTAGGTTGATCCATTCTTTCTCCCAATTTCTCCTCCCAGTTAAGGGGATATTCAAGTGGCAAATTCAAAATCCTTCAAGATCTTCTCAAAGGTTGATCGGCCAGTGTGGTCGAATTTTGTTTTCTCCTAAGTGTAACCTAGAAAAAGAGAAAAAATGCAATCCAAAATATACACAAGCTAAAGCCGCAAGCAAACTTATGTGACAAGTGGGGATTCAAAAGGATGGAACCTCATAGGATTGTCAAGGCGATGCAACTCGCAATATACCATATGGTCCAATAGTTATACTCGTCCCAATATTTCAGAGAACTAACCAAGGAGGATTAGGACCGTACCGCTGACCGTAAAAACCGACTACCCGACTACCTGAAGTATGTGCACAGTAGCTCCTCGAGTGTTGTTCTCCGTGTATATCCATGCCAAGATGACCAATAGGTTAAATCAGTTGGTATGGGAATCCTAGAAGGGTATCCCAATATATGCAAGGTACGTGGGAGCTCCAATCAGTAGTGGTGCTGTCTAATGCACAATCGTACGATAAGAGCCTTCCGATATACTACCGAGTACGTGAAGTACCTTTCTATATATCCAAGGGTATGTGAAAGGCCGTTCAATATACCAGTTGGTATGCGAAAGAACTGCAGGACCCTAGAATGCAGTGCAGGCAGATAACGACAACTTCCACGCTTAATGACGCCGTAACACGTCACTAACTTATCAGACAAGTTACTAGAAAGTTTTAACCTAACACTACCGGTAAATTTTATCTTTCACGGTTAGGTGAATGCATGGAGTGTAAACATAAACTTAAACAAAATGAAGACCTATGCTATATGCACAACATAAATTTTTTCTTTTCTTTTGGATGAAATCTATCTAAGGTAAGGAGAAATTCCATTGTTTCCGATGGTATAAATAGACAAGTACCCCTATAACTCAAAATCAATCAAAAATACAAACAAAGCACTCTCTTCACTATGCCAACAAAAATCACAAAATAATAAACACCAAATTGTAAAGCTTTTCTTTTTTCTCTTTTCAAGTTAAATGAATTGACGAAGCATGGAAAGAAGAATTTCGTTTTCAAATGGAAAGATCTCTAATTTTCGAAACAATGATCTTAAAAAATGAAGGAAACTAAAAAAGTAATAATTTTCAATCTTCAGAAATACTTTGCGAAAACTCAAATGCACTTATAATTTTCCAAGAAATGACGAACAAGTTCTCATAACCAAGAGACTAGAAGATAACCTTTCAAGCTTTCCAAATACTTTTTAACATTTATTCCAAAGCATGAAAACTCTTCCCAACAATTTCAAGAATCAAACTTGAAATGAGGATAATAAAAAGTTTGTTTTCCTATTCAAGTACTCACAATGATTTTGAGAATTACAATGTGCTTTAGATCTACTATTCAGAAAATCAAAGACTATATCATGACCAGCTAAATTAAGTTGGAATTTCCAAAATAAAAGTGATCATCCAAAGCTCAACAAGCTCTCAAACACACGAAAAAACAATCAAAGGCAATCAAAACTCAATGACTAAGTGTAGGAAGGGTTTTGGAGTCAGATCTAGCAAGTTGAATAGATATGGTAATGTGATCGAGGACTACAAGACCGAGCAGGAGGATGGGGGATTGAAATTTCCTGGCACTACCAAGTTGCTCGCTTGTTTGGTTTAGAACCCAAATCAGTCAATTCAAACCAAAACAAAAACAAGTTGGGTCTAGGGGTTCTGTGACTGTAAGATGCAGTACATAGAGCTCTATCAATCAAACCAAAAACAAAAATGGAGAATATTTTGTACTGGTAACCAAGCAATGAGGGCTGGCACACTCTGCTATTATACACCAGAGCGCCAGGCGCACTCTGTACACAGGTAAATGGCATAGTCTGCAGTCAGGAAACTGGCAGCAGAAGCGCAGGATGCTCAATGGATATGAGCTCCAGAAGCACAGTGTCGCAATGAATATACACCCCAGGTGCGCCGGGTGAATAATAAATGGAAAAAATAAAAATATCTCCAAAAATGAAAGGTAAGAGGTCTGATATTGATCCCAAATAGAGTCAGGGCAAGCCAACAGACTCTTTAATAACAAAATACAAAGATGGGAGGGGATTAGGAGGCTAGAAAATGGTTTAAAAAAATCAATGAAATCAAACTAAACTGAAATCAAAGCCATGTTCTTTCCCCAACATGGTCCCATATTTGTTTATAGACAATCTACTCAAGTGGACTCAAGCGAGATCTCCCTAGTCCAAGTGGATCTAGAACAAATAAATACAGAATGCAACCTACTTTCCCAGATCAATAAAGATGCAATTCAACAAGTGGGTCACTTACCTAAAGTCTGCAAATCCTCTTCCTCTTTGTTGATCCAATGCTCTAGAGCCTTTAGATCTCGAGCTGCATAACCCTATTGGACAAATGGAAACAAGAAAACACTAAAAGCATAAATAGAATATAAATTGATCTAAACTAATAGTTAAGGAAGAAATTTCTAAACACTATCAACACAAATTTTTTTATGGAAAGAGTTTGTATTCACTGTAATAATGAGAAGTACATAGAGAAATAATTTCACAACCTAAGCCTCAATGTTGCAACTTCCAACCAACGATACAAGACAAGCCTCCAAAGAATGATGTTTGCCTCCCAAAGGATAAGTAGGGATCACCTAGTATAATTCCACCAACATGAGAGTACTATAGTCCTTCCTCCCTTCTCAATGGAGAGAAGCTCAATATTTATAAGGATAAATAAATAGAGTCGTTTGAAGATTAAGGGGAGAGGTCTAAGGGATATTCCCATTAGGTTAGGAGATCGAATACCAACCCTCCTAGTAACTAGGGATAGACCTCCATGTCACCAAGCTTTGAGAAGTCGCTCAAAGATCCTCTTTATCCACATTAATTGACTCTGGTGCACCTTGCATTAAGACAACTGGCGCCAGGAAGGGATCAACGCAAGTTGCATAAAGGAAAAAAGGGCCACTGGCACACTCTGCTAGAGAGAATCGTGCGCTAGGCATGGTCGAGCGCCTCTTGCTGGAAAGCAGAATGTGCCAGTGCAACTAGACATTGTGGAAACATAAGGGAACCAACTTGCTCTGGATGTTTTTAGCCAAGGAAACTTCAGGGATTAGGTCATGAAGTTGACACATGACTCACGATGATGAGATTTTGGTGTAACAAAGCTATCCCTGCATCTTCTATATTGCTCATCTTGCCACCGCGCTACATGCACATGTTGAACATACTGCTTCGTTTTCTTGTAAAATTACTCCATGAAATTGCATATTCGTACTTGGTGCCATGAAAACAAGGGCATTATTACAACATGACCTTTGAAATATATGTATGTAGAAGTTGAATGCACAATTTGAAACTATGTAATCTTCACATACCTATGACTTGACCATTACCATATTTTTTCCCTCTTTCACATTGTCTATTTGATACATTAGATATTTGAAGCTCTGCATTTCTATTTTCATGTTCCCAAATTCACTTTCCTCACTTACATGAGTGCAACGCCTCAATAATGAAAATCCACTGCACCTAGAACATTTCCCATAAAGACATGATTTTGCATAATATTTTTCACCTTCATCCCTTAGACACATTATGCTATGGATAAAATTTCTTGATGCATTTGATGGTAGTAGGAAAGAGCATTCTTGCACAGTGTTAGTATACAAATCACAAAATATATGTTTATATGTGTCATAATAATATTCAAATTCTACATGGTATCTGCAACAACATGTGCTACGGTTAGTGCAAATTCCAACATACCGGGGCTTGCATTTTTCAAATGATCATTGGACCAGGTTCAATTGTGTGTGCTCAGTCTTGAATCTCTTGTATAGTTTCGTTTTTGTCATGCCAAGGAAGTGTTTGATGTGGGGTTCATGCTCATTAGTACCTTTTCTGAACTTCAAGATATCTTTTATACTGGATTAAGGTGTGTGTTATCAAGCCAAAATTTTTGCACTAGGTCTTTAACTATAGCAATTAGCTTCATGTCTGAATGAGGCAACCCGCTAATGAATTCCCAACAATATTTTTGTCCTGGAGTGTTGAGTATTTCTCTATAGTAGAATACTTATTGAAAGTCTTTCTATCTACTTTAAGAAGTGAGATGTGTGTAATATAAGGGGACTACGCCTCATGCTTTTGCTTACAATTGATTCAGATAGTACATGCCGGGCCGCATTAAGATATTTTGTATGAGACATCTTTTCAATTAAATTAAATGCATCTTGGGGATTTCTAACAACATGGTTTTTAGCCTCTAAACTTCTAACTAACTTTATGCCTAAAATTCTCCTAACAATGGCTAAACAATGCAATTTTAACAAAGCTAAAAATAATTGACATTTGGATGCATCAATCTTAGATTCAAAAAAATCTTTGACGATTTTGTTGCATTGCGAATCAATAGCCCATTTAGGTAACTAACCTTCAAGGCCTGTTAGGCCACTTTAATCCACATGAATACATCTAGGAGATCTTCTTCATTGTGCATTGGACAATTGAGGTAAAGTAGGTATAGGGTAAGTATGAGTCCCACCACCGCTTTGTTGTGGAAATTTGTTCACATGTTGTTCTATATTGGGAGTGTGTTCGACATGTGTGTGGTATTCTTGGGGAGGATACAAATCCACAACTTGATGCACATCGAGTTCTACATACTTGGATTCTACCAATATTTGAATGTCTTGAAGCACTTCACCATTGATCGGTGATGTATTATTGGTTGGAGGATGATTTGATGATGGAATTTGAGTGGGATCCATTGGACACATCCGCCTCACCTGTGGAGATGAACTAGAAGTCATTCTGTCTTTCATTGTGCTAGTATCTGAGGAAGTGGTAGTTGCATGTCTATGTCTTTCCATCCCCAACCTTGGATTTTCTCTTAGATCATGGAGCTTTTTAGGAGATATATCCTTCATTCTGGACTTTTTCTTCTATTCCGTTTGTTTCCCATCTCCAAATACTTTTTTAAGAAAACCAATTTATTTCCCCTCCAAAATAAATAACATTTGCAACAAGATTGTGAGTATCATTCCATATTATCCATTGAATGATCATGGGAGTGATCTTGTAAACTATACATTGAATGCAAGAAGACATTCCAAAAACAATATTCAAAACACAAGAAGGTCATTATAAATTTTTGGTGATCATGCCGTTTTTGTAGGCATTTGTTGATGATATAATTGTCTATAACAAATCTTGGGAAGAGCATGCATGATATGTTGACAAGGTATTAAGACCATTGGAGGAGCACTAGATCACTAGATAAATTTGTGTGGAATAATGATTCATAATGGTTCACTAGATAAAATTCTGTGGAAGAATGTTTTATTTTCCAACAAAACAAAGGAGACTCAATCAAGACACTAGGTTCAAATATGTTCTCTTCTTCTTCTTCGATTATATGGCAATGATTGTGTAGGTGTTATAGTATGGTATATGGAAAATCAACAATTATAGTTATTTTAGTGGATGGGGTTTGTCAGTACAAAGTTATTATAAGGCAATGAAGGTGTTGGTACTAGCCAAGTGGCCAATTTTGTCAAAACACAATCCTAGGTTGGTGATATCGTATATTTCCCATCACAAATATTGGTATTAGGTTCTAGTAGTGGGGTGTCTTTTCAGACTTATAAGAATTAGTGGATTATTGGATCACAAATAGTGATGGATTTTGAGTTTGTACCTATCGAAGGCTAACAAGGATAGAGAACTATGATGGATTCTACCATGCATATGTGTATAAGGAAATGATTGTGTAGGTTTTGTAGTATGGTATATGGAAAAACCACCAATTCCCTAGCCTATGTTTAGTCATGGATGAAAATTTTTAATCTAGAGAATTGAGGACAAGTTCAATATCCTTTTTGGTTGGAGTTGTCTTCTCTTTTGGTTGATTTATATGACCTTTTACAGACTTGTTCTTCAATATGTAAATAGCAAGTTGTTGATACAAAATGGTTGGTGTAGTTCATTTCAAGCTTCCCCTTGTCATTATAGTTATTATAGTGGATGGGTTTTGTTGGTAGAAAGTGCATTATCTAAATCTATAAAATACTTGTTTTTCCTATCAAGCTTATGACCACTTCATTTGTGACTTCACACATCAACAACCACCTCCCATGGACTCTCAAAGTAAGTTTTGTAGCTTATCATGGTATAGTTTCTACAACTTCAGGGTATAATTATTGCAACATCGATTGCCTCATCTAGAACATAAGTGGGTCATTAATTGGTACTAGCCAAGTGGCCAAGGAATGCAAAACAAAAACCTAGGTTGGTGATATCTTATCTTTCCCATCACAAATATTGGTATTGGGTTCTAGTAGTGGGGTGTCTTTTCATACTTCTAAGAATTAGTAGATTATGTGATAAAAAATAGTGATGGATTTTGGGTTTGGACCTATTGAAGGCTAACAAGGATAGAGCACTATGTTGGATTCTACTATGTGTATCAATGATTAGGACCAAGGTATGCATGTTGATCAAGTTTGGAAAGTTATGTCCAAATAGGGGAAGGTGCCCTCAACTCTCAGTCCATTAGATAAGCCTACTACTAGAGTTGTGCATCTTTCTCATTGGGAAAAAACATTCCAGGAAGTTGTGGCATATTCCCTAGTCAATGGTGTCTCTTCCTTTGACAATGTAGGATTAAGTAATAGATTCAGTACTATGCTCAACCCTCTATTTCTTGAATGAATATTTGTCATCTTTCTTGGAATGTGAGATATATGACAATCCCAATATGTAAGTAGTTTATTTGTGGAGTTTAGCACAAGGTTATGCTAGTTGTTGTATTTTTTCAGGAAGCCAAGCCTATTGGTTTTGAGCTTCATAGTTGTACGTGAAATGCATGTAACGATCCCTTTTGGGACAGATATTATGTTTAATGGGAATATTTACTAATGAGTGATATATCCCCTTAACTTAAGAACGATTATGACATCTCCAATTTATTTCCTAAATTATGAGAGAGTTTATGTTTTTCCTCATGTTAACATATTTGTGGAAGAACTTGTATAGCAGATTTTTCATTCTAACCAAAATCATGTCTTTCTTTACACACTTGTTACTCTATTAGTTTTCTTAAATATGAGGTGCCTTATGTGGATTTGATATTTGGAATTGCAACATACATGTACATATAGATCAATTTGAACAAAAATCAAGCGCATATATAACTTTTTTACAATTTATAATCTTTAAATTTGAATGAATACACCATGTCCAACCATTGTATATTACAAGGGGAGACAACTCATACAATTCATGTAGAATATTTGTCGCCATACCTTTCTTTAATAACTCCTTACTTGCATTGCAAAAACAATGAAATCCAATGTGTCCAACAATTATATGAGAATGATCCAGTGTTCCAAACTGTGCTCTGAGAATTGTCAAGTCCAGATGTTGTGTGCAAGATGGTTGAGAGGGTTCCAATCTACCAAAGAATGCAAGTTGAATGTGTGAGTGAAAGAAGAAGAGAACTGGAATCATGAAAAACCGTCTTGAGTTTACCGCGTATCACAGAAAATTGAATTGCATGATGCACAATAAATGTTTTGTTGTCTTTTTAAGACAGAAGAGCGCTCATGCACTATTAATGCATGCACATTAATAACGTGCACATGCTCCTATTTACATTAACTAATAAATGTTCACCACAAACGTTCAACTTACGATTGTGGTGAACCTTTTCTAAATTAATTGTGTATAGGAGCGCACACACGCTATTAACACGTGCACTCTCTTATGGCATTAATATGTGGTGGGTGAACGTTCACTACATAGTATTTCATGTAAACTATTTTTTTAAATAATTTCTAATAACACATTCAAACTCAATTAGTGTTTAGAGAGATATAGGGGGGAGATTCTGTGATATGGGTTTAGGGAGAGAGAGAGAGGGGGGATATTGTGGGTTATGGGTTTAGGGAGAGAGAGAGAGGGGGAGATTGTGGGTTATGGGTTTAGGGGGAGAGAGAGGGGGGATATTGTGGGGAGAGAGAGAGAGGGGGGATATTGCGGGTTATGGGTTTAGGGAGAGAGAGAGGGGGGGAGATTGTGGGTTATGGGTTTAGGGGGAGAGAGAGGGGGGAGATTTTGGGGAGAGTGAGAGAGAGAGAGATTGGGGGTTAGGGGTTGAGAGAGATGGAACAAGGGGGTATGGGCTTAGGGAGATATGTCAAGGGGGTAGGGGTCTAGGGAGAGAGTTAGAGAGATAATGATTGACATAGAGAGAGATATATTGTGAGAAAGAGAGAGTGAGAGGTAATTAAAATGGTTGTACATTTGAAGCTGTGTCGCATGAAAATTATGTTCAAAATTTATTACTGATCTTGATGTAGGCATTTGATATTCATGTAATTTAATAAAATGCAACCTTTATTCTCTAAGTGATCCCCAAATAAGTGATAAATTTGACATTAATCATGCTTTTATTCTAAAATTAGGGGCATCAAAAGATGATGTAGAAACTAGTTAGGAGTTGATAGAGAGAGGGAGATTTGGGGTTAGGGGTTGAAAGAAATGGAACAAGGGAGGTAGGGGTTTAGGGAGAGAGATCAAGGGGGGTAGGGGTCTAGGAAGAGAGACAGAGAGATAGTGATTGACAGAGAGAGAGATTGTGAGAAAGAGAGAGTGAGAGGTAATAAAAATGGTTGTACATTTGAAGCTGTGTCACATGAACATTAAGTTCAAAATTTATTACTAATCTTGATGCAGGCATTTGATATCCGTGTAATTTAATCAAACAGAACCTTTCTTCTCGAAGTGATCCCCAAATAAGTGATAAAATTCGACATTAACCATGATTATTTAGAGAGAGAGTGAGTATCATATGTGAAAGGCTATTAAGTCTTGAAGGGGTTTAGAGAGAGAGAGAGAGAGAGAGAGAGAGAGATCAAGGGGGTTAGGGATTTAGAGAGAAAGATCGAGATATTGGAGGTTAAGGGTTTTGAGAGAGAGATATATTGGGGGTTAGGGATTTAGAAAGAGAGATATTGGGGGTTAGTGGTTTAGACATAGAGAGGGATTGGGGGTTAGGGGTTTAGAGAGAGAGATATTGGGGGTTAGAGGTTTAGAGAGAGAGATATTGGGGGTTAGATGTTGAGAGAGAGAGAGAGATATTGGGGGTTAGGGGTTTAGAGAGAGATAAAGAGAGAGATTAGGGGTTAGGGGTTTGGAGAGAGAGAGAGGGTTAGGGGTTTAGAGAGAGATCACAGGGGATAGGGATTTAGAGAGAGAGCTCAAGATATTGGGGGTTAGGGGTTGAGAGAGAGAGAGAGAGAGAGATTGGGGGTTAGGGGTTTAGAGAGAGGTATAAAGAGAGAGATTGGGGGTTAGTGGTTTAGAGAGAGACTGTGGATTAGGGTTTTAGAGAGAGAGAGAGACTGGGGGTTAGGGGTTTATAGGGATCTAGAGAGAGGTGTTAGAAAAACAAGATCGCCGAGCAACAACAATAAACAACATGCGAATACAAATTACACAGACAAATTACAAGCGAGACACCAATATATCGTGGTTCACCGAAGATGGGATACATCCACACTGAAATTGCAAGTCCTTACTATTATACCATCCCATAAATGAAGTGATACAGCCTGCAGCACATCCGCTGCACTTTCTCTTCACTGTCTCACAGTATCTCTTCCACGATCTCAGAGATCTTTACAATGCATAATACCTAATACATCACCCTAGTCGTATTACAATGTTTTTATTATAAAGGGGAATACAATGGGAAAATACCATGGGTTACCCAAAACCATGGGCTTGTAATTTGTTGGCGAAAAACCAACCCATAACAAAACTTTTGGACCCCCTATTGCGCGTGCCGGGATCATAACCAAACCTGGGGTACAAACACAGCTGAATCATCATCTATGAGATTAGAAGATCATGCTCTACAACCAACAATATCCCACTTGGAGATTGATCACAACAACTCCACTGCTGCTGTACTTGTTGGACCTTGGACTTGGCAAATTTCTCATCTTCACCTTCACGCTAGAAGGTCAACTGAAACCAATCAGGAACTCATTTTCTCTCTGGTCACTACCTTTATAAACATGTATACAGGATTCTGGCTAGTATGTATCTTCTCCAGCTTCAACAATTCATCTTCCAGAACAGAGCATATGAAATGGTACTTGAGCTGTATATGTTTAGTCCTAGAATGGAATGCTGAGTTCTTTACAATATGAATGGCACTCTGGCTTTCACTATACAACATGCTATCCTTATGCTTCTTACCCTATTCCTCCATAAACCTCTGCAACCAAATCATCTCTTTACTAGCCTCTGTAACAACAACATACTCTGCTTCCGTTGTTGAAAGTGCAACAACCTTTTGCAGTTTCGAAATACAACTTACTTCTATTACACCTATAGTAAACACATACCCTGTGGTGCTCCTCCTGCTATCCTTATCACCTGCCATATCTGCATCAACATATCCCTGTAGAAAAGTGTCTGAACCTCCAAAACATAATGCATGAGTGGTAGTACCTCTCATATACCTAAGAATCCACTATACTGCCTTCCAATGTTCTTTGCCTGTATTGTTAATATATCTGCTCACAAATCCCACTGCATGTGCAATATCTAGTCTTGTGCACACCATGGCATACATCAAGCTGCTAAATGCTGATGAATAGGGAATCTTGGACATGTAATCTATATCTTCTTGTGCCTTGGGACACATTTCCTTACTTAGATTGAAATGGATGGCCAAAGGTGTATTAACTGGTTTTTCATTTTGCATTCTGAACCTCTCCAACACCTTTTGTATGTACTCACCCTGAGATAATGTCAATTTGCGATTTTTCCCGTCTCTTGTTATTCTCATAGCAAGGATTTGCTTTGCATCACCCAAATCCTTCATCGCAAATGAATTAGCTAACTTCCTTTTGACCACATTTATATCTTACATGTTAGACCTTGCAATAAGCATGTCATCCACATGCAATAACAAGATAATCTATCTTTCATTATCTAGCTTTTTGAAATAAACACAGTGGTCAAAATGACATCTACTATAACCATGTTCTGTCATAAACCTGTCAAATTTTAAATACCACTACCTTGGAGCTTGCTTCAAGCCATACAAGCTCTTCTTCAACCTGCATACCAAATTGTCCTTCCCTTTGACCTCACACCCTTTTGGCTGCTGCATATATATCTCTTCCTCCAAATCCCCATGGAGAAATGTTGTTTTTACATCTAACTGTTCAAGATGAAAATATTCTACTGCCACTCGACTTAAAATATTCCTAATTGAATTCATCTTAACAACAAGAGAAAATATTTCATCAAAATATATACCTTTCTTATGTGCAAACCCCTTTACAACAAGTCTGACCTGGTACCCGCTTCTTACCTCCTTCTTCTTCCTTCAACCTGTAAATCCATTTGTTCTGCATTGCTCTTTTACCATCAGGAAACTGAACCAAATCCCAAGTCTGGTTTCATACCAATGAGTCTATCTCCTCATCCATGCCTTGCTCCCACTTCTTTCTAGTTTCCACCTGCATTGTTTCTTCATAACATTCTGGTTCACCAGAATCAGTCATTAATAAATAATACATTGAAGGAGAGTATATTTCAGAGAGTCTACTTAACCTGGTAGATCTTCTTAAACTTGCAGGAGTTTCATGTACTTGCTGCTGTTCTTGATTTTATGGCTCACTTGGAACTTTATTTTCTTTAATTTCATCAAGTATTGTGTACTTTGTGTTTTCCTTTTCCTGTTTCTTTCCCTGCAACTGATCTTTATACATGAACTTTTCATTGAATATCACATCTATACTCCTAATTATTTTTTGATTTTCATAATCCCATAAGCGATAACCAAAATCATCAACCCCATATCCAATAAAGGTACATTTCTTGGATTTAGATTCAAGCTTTGTTCTATTTTCTTTATCAATATGGACAAATGCTTCACAACCAAAAGTTCTTAGAAATGAGTAGTTTACCTTTTTACTTGTCCATTCCTCCTTTGGAATACCACCATCCAAAGCACTTGAAGGCCCCCTGTTTATTAAATAAACAACAGTATTTACAACATCTGCCCAAAACTGTAAGCGCAACCCTGCATGCACTCTCATACACTTTGCACGCTCCATGATTGTTCTATTCATCCTTTCTGACACACCATTTTCTTGTGGTGTTCCCAGGACTGTCTTCTCTCTACAAATCCCATGGTATGAACAATAACTATCAAAATCCTTGCTGAAGTACTCACCTCCATTATCAGATCTGAGACACTTCAACCTTTTTCATGTCTCATTCACAACCAAAGCTTTCCACTTCTTAAAAGTAGAAAGAACATCATATTTCTATCTAATGCAATAAACCCAAGTTTTCCTAGTTGCATCATCAATAAATGTAACATAATAATGAGAGCCACCAAGAGATTGTACCTGAGCCGGTCCCCATACATCTGTATGCACAAGCTCTAACTTTTCATTCTTATTTTGTTTCCCAACCCTGAGAAATCTGAATCTCTTCTGTTTTCCATAAACACAGTTTTCAGAGAATTCCAAAGTTACCTACTTCAAATCTGGCAGCAACTTCCTTAAGTGGAGAATATGCACCCCTTCTCACTCATGTGGCCAAGCCTATGATGCTACAATGTTGTATTTGTTCCTGTGGAAGCTAAAGAGATAGAATGGTAAGTATTGTGAGGACATAAATACAACGTACCTATCCTGTCTCCTTTTGCTATCACCATTGATCCTTTAGTGATCTTCCACCACGTTTCTCCAAACGTAGATAGACAACTGCCATCTCCCAACTACTCTGTTGAGATCATATTTCTCTTCATAGCAGGAATATGCCTTACATATTTCATCAACCAATCATTTTCATTGTTAAATTTTATCCATACCTTACCCATTCCAACAATTTTACATCGCTCATCATCACCCAATAAAACATGTCCAAAATCGCCTGGAACATAATCATGAAAATATTTCCTATGGGGTGTAGCATGACATGAATCCCCTGAATCTACTACCCAATAATCACTAGTATTATCTAATTCAAGAATCAAAGCATCTTGTAACACATCACTTGCTACATTTGCTTCCTGGGTAGTTTCCTGCTGTCCATCTCCTTTCTTCTTTAGAGATCTGCTGTCTTTCTTCAGATGTCCTTTCTTTCCACAATTCCAACACTCTATCTTTCCCAGCCTGGACTTGGATCTGCCCATTTTAGACTTGCTACGATTACCTTGGCTCTTTCCTTTATTCCTTTGTCTTCCCCTGCTCTCCATGGTCAACGCATTACTTGATGTCTCACCTGTGCTTATTATTCGCATTTCCTCGCCAATAATAACACTAACAACATCATCAAATATCAAGGTGTTTGAACCAGAGACAGAGTTACTTACAACCATGACCAAGTCATTCCATCTTTCTGTCAATGAACACAAGATTAGAAGAGCCCTAACCTCATCATCAAAGTTCACACTTACAGAACTTAGTTTATTTGTAACCGTATTAAATTCATTTAAATGATCGGCAACAGATCCACCTTCAGACATCTTCATATTAAATAAACACTTCATTAGAAATGCCTTGTTGGAGGCCGAGGGTTTTTCATACAGCTTACCCAATGCACTCATCAAACCCTCCTTTGTATTTTCTTTTGAGATATTGAAAGCCACCGATGAATCCAGGGACAGCCATATTGTTCCCAGTGCCTTTCTGTCAATAACTTCCCATTCTTTGTCCTTCATAGTCGCTGGCTTCTTTGCTCTCCCTCCCAACGGTAGGAATAGATCTTTCTGGTACAGATAGTCCTCCATTTGCATCTTCCATAACTGGTAGTTCTGGCCATTAAATTTCTCGACCTTAAACATTCCTTCTTCTGCCATTGCTCCCACTCGAACTAGAAACCCTAGTTTTCTGCGGGTTTATCTGCCAAATAGACCTTTGGCTCTGATACCAATTGTTAGAAAAACAGGATCACAGAGAAACAACAATAAACAAGATGCGAATACAAATTACACAAACACATTACAAGAGATACAACAATATATCGTGGTTCACCCAAGATGGGCTACGTCCACACTGAATTTCCATTCCTTATTATTGTACCATCCAACAAATGAAGGGATACAACCTGCAGCACATCCGCTGCACTTCCTCTTCACTGTCTCACAGTCTCTCTTCCACGATCTCAGAGATATTTACAATGCATAATACCTAATACATCACCCTAGCCGTATTACAATGTCTTTCTTATGAAGGGGAATACAATGGGAAAATACCACGGGTTACCCAAAACCATGGGTCGGTAATTTGTTGGCGAAAAACCAACCCATAACAAAAATTTCTTTCGGGGGCACTGCCCCCGAACCCTTGACGAGGGCCCGCTGGCCCCCGCGTACCCAAGCTGGGGGAGTGCACCACTCCTTTGGACCCCCTATTGCGCGTGCCGGGATCATAACCAAACATGGGGTACAAACACGGTTGAATCATCATCTATGAGACTAGAAGATCAGGCTCCACAACCAACAAGAGGGATATTATGGGTTAGGGAGATAGAGAGAGAGATAAATATTGAAAGAGAGAGAGAGAGGGTTACGGGTTTATAGAGAGAGAGAAAGAAAGATAGAGATAGGGGGTTAGGGATTTAGAGAGAGAGAGATATTGGGGGTTAGGGGTTTAGAGATAGAGAGAGAAAGAGAGAGAGATCGGGGGTTAGGGGTTGAGAGAGAGAGAGAGAGAGAGGGTTAGGGGTTTAGTGAGAGTGAGAGAGAGAGAGAGATAAAGGGGGTTAGGGATTTAGAGAGAAAACTCAAGATATTGGGGGTTAGGGGTTTAGAGAGAGAGAGAGAGAGAGAGAGAGATTGGGGGTTAGGGGTTGAGAGAGAGATAAATAAAGAGATTGGGGATTAGTGGTTTAGAGAGATATTGGGGGTTAGGGGTTTAGAGAGAGAGAGAGAGAGAGAGAGGGTTAGGGGTTTATAGAGAGAGAAAGAGAGAGATTTGGGGTTAGGGGTTTAAAGAGAGAGAGAGGGTTAGGGGTTTATGGAGAGAGGGAGGTTTGTGTTAACACCCAAAAAGTGTTCACTACCTCATCTACCACATTACATGGCTCATTTGTCCATTTTCCTACCATATTTCCCTTAAAAACCTTAAAAATCCCACTAAAAAGCCTCCAAAAGGCCACAAAACCATTTAAAAAGCCTCAAAAAGGCTAAAAAAACCCCCTTTTCCTCCAAAAATATCCAAAATTCCTCTAAAAATAGCAAAATCCCTTTAAAAAGGGAATAAAAAATATAAAATAACGAGGAAAAGGAGGAAAAAACCCTATACAGCTGCCCTAAACCATATGGTTCCCAAAACCATGGGGCCAGCACTCCACCACCAAAAAACTATAAATAGGTAATGGAGATCCCTTATTCCATATCCACAATCAAGTATGCCCTTACTCTGCCAAAATCTCTCTTGAAACCCTAGCTCACCATTGAGCCACTTTCACCTTGAGAGCCCCTTTTGGCCCATTTCCACCATTGGAGAAAGAGAAGGAGCACATTGGAGCTTGGAGCAACCCTCTTGTACATTGCAAGAGCTTCACCAACCTTCACATTGGAGGTAATATTAATACAAAAATCATTATTTACATCTTGTTGTTTACGTTTCATGCACATGTTTTAGAGTAGTTTTACATTTTTGTTTTAGCATAATAATTTCCATTTACTGAACTGCTACTAAGGAGTCCATTCTCCTTAGTAGGTGCTCATTTGCACAAGCTAGGGGTAAAACCCTAGCTACAGTTTGGGGTTAAGGGTTTAGAGAGAGATATAGGGGGTTAGTGGTTTAGAGAGAGAGAGAGAGATACTGGAGGTTAGGGATTTAGAGAGAGTGAGTGAGTGAGTGAGTGAGTGAGAGAGAGAGAGAGAGTATCTGACATTGAAGAGTGTAAAGTATTGAAGGAAAAGATCCAGAAGTTGACCAATATCTACTATGAAGTTTTGGATGCCCCAAATACACACACACACACACATATATATAGAGAGAGAGGTTTACGGGTTTAGAGTGAGAGATATAGAGAGTATTGGATGTGAAACAGTGTGAAGTATTGAGGGAAAAGATTCAGAAGCTGATGAATATCTACTATGAAGTTTTGGATTCCCCAAATACCGAGAGAGAGAGAGAGAGAGAGAGAGAGAGATTGTGGGTTTTGGGTTGAGGGAGAGTGATATTGGGGTTTATGAGTTTAAAGTGAGAGAGAGAGATAATCAGATGTGAACGAGTGTGAAGTCTTGAAGGAAAAGATGCAGAAGCTTATCAATATCTACTATGAAGTTTTGGATGCCCTGAATACACACACACACACACACACACAGATTGTGGGTTAGGGGTTGAGGGAGAGCGATATTGGGGTTTACAGGTTAAGAGTGTGTGTGAGAGAGAGTGTATTAGATGTGAAAGAGTGTGAATTCTTTAAGGAAAAGATTTAGAAGCTGAACATTATCTACTATTAAGTTTTGGATGCCCCAGAGAGAGAGAGAGAGAGAGAGAGAGTATAAAATGTGAAAGGGTGTTAGGGGTTTAGAGAGAAAGAAATAAAGAGATATATTTGGGGTTAGGGATTTAGAGAGAGAGATATATGTAAGGGTTAGGGGTTTAGAGAGAGAGAGAGAGAGAGAGAGAGAGAGAGAGAGAGAGAAGTATTGAAGGGGTTGAGAGAGATATATATTGAGGGTTAAGGGTTGAGAGAGAGAGAGAGAGAGAGGCTAGGGGTTAGGGGTTTAGAGAGATCTAGAGAGAGGGGGATTGTGGGTTAGGGAGATAGAGAGAGAAATATTGAGAGAGAGAGAGAGGGTTAGGGGTTTATAGAGAGATAAAGAGAGAGATTGATGTTTATGGGGAGAGAGAGAGAGAGAGTATTGGATGTGAAAGGGTGTGAAGTTTTGAAGGGGTTGAGAGAGAGATATTGAGGGTTAAGGGTTGTGTGTGTGTGTGTGTGTGTGAGAGAGAGAGAGAGAGAGAGAGAGAGGCTTAAGGGTTGAGAGAGAGAGAGAGTATCAGACATGAAATAATGTGAAGTATTGAAGGAAAAGATGCAGAATCTGACAAAAATATACTATGTTAAGTTTTGGATGCCCATGATGCAGGGAGAAAGAGATTGTGGGTTAGGGGTTGTGTGTGAGAGAGAGAGATATTGGGTTTACGGGTTTAGAGAGAGAGAGATATATATTGTGGGTTAGGGGTTGTGAGAGATAAATATTGGGTTTATGGGTTTAGAGTGAGTGAGAGAGAGAGATAGAGTATCAAACATGAAATAGTGTGAAGTATTATAGGAAAAGATGTAGAAGCTGACCAATATCTACCATTAAGTTTTTGCATGCCCCAAAGAGATAGAGAGAGTATCATATGTGAAATATTGTGAAGTCTTTAAGAGGTTTAGAGAGAGAGAGAGAGGGTTAGTGGTTTAGAGAGAGAGAGATTGATGGTTAGGGGTTTAGAGAGAGAGAGAGAGAGAGAGATATTGGGGGTTAGGGGTTGAGAGAGAGAGAGAGAGATTTGGGGTTAGGGTTTTATGGAAAGAGATAGATTGGGGGTTAGGGGTTTACAGAGAGAGAGAGGGAGATTGGGGGTTAGGGGTTTAGAGAGAGAGAGAGAGAGAGAGAGATTGGGGGTTAGGGGTTTAGAGAGATATAGAAAAAGATAGATTGGGGGTTAGGGGTTTAGGGAGATAGAGATATTGTGGCTTAGGGGTTGAGAGAGAGAGAGAGAGAGAGAGAGAGAGAGAGAGAGAGAGAGAGAGAGAGTATCAGACATTAAAGAATGTGGAGTCTTGAAGGAAAAGATGCATAAGGTGACCAATGTCTACTATGAAGTTTTGGATGCCCCGAATAAAGATAGTGTTGGTCACCCTATATGCTAATCAATTACAACTAACACACAGGATGCTCAATATAAATTGCCAACCCAGGGAAGTCTTTTTATTTCAAAGGTAATTAGCAAAATGTATGCATAAACACTCAAGTAGATGATTGAATGAATCAAGATCAATTATCATACCTATCTGCTTAGTCAAACTCATCTCATGGCTAAATCTAATCTAATTTATCCATCTAAGAATTCAAAGTACATTTACCTTCCTACAATCATCACTCCAACAATCACTGATCTAAGAAGAATTAAGCTAGAATTACTTTTGCAAGAAGTTAAATCCTAAAGACATCAAAATACAATGAATTAACCATGACCTGTCTAAATCATCTAATATGCAAATTATAAATGACAGTAAGAAATCAAAACCAATTGCAATCATAATATGACTAATTCAATAAACTCCAAGAAAGATGAATAATATAAATAAACTAGAGTTGAGCTTGACTATAACAGCTAACTAACACACTTGCATAAAAATAAACTAACCTACACAGTCGACTGTCACACCACGCAGTTGCAGCAATTCAGAATGCAATCATTAACTACCAAATGAAAATGCAATTATCAATTACTATTGTTTCAGCTTCTTTGTAAAACGTATATATTGTAAATCCACACCACACGACAGAAATAAACTAAAGTACCTACTTAACTTGACGATATCTGTGAGAAGGCAGGCCCTGGCCTTCTAACAGAGATGCTGTGAACTAACAAAAATTAAAACACAAAGATATGAAGAACTCTGCTCCTTGTATTAAAAATGGTAATTCACCATTACAACACTCTGTTGCAGTTCGTACAATTTCCAATCAACCAACCCTAGGATCTGAATGCCTTCCCATATTTATACATGCATAATACAATATTGATCCACTAAATTCGTGCAGCCATTAAGATCTCTAATCTTCAGGATGCCGAGTCACAATAGAAACAGTTACAACCGTGAATGGAATTCAATGAAACCATTGGATGTGGAGAGCGTTGTTACTCTGGCTGTCAATGGATCAACAGACTTACTGATCGGGAAGTTCTGTGTTTGTTGTAGTGATGCCTTGTTGCAACAAAGTCTTGTTACAGCTACTACGTGGAGAGATGATCATGCTGTTTCTATTCAATGTATGGAATCAGAACTGAGAGTAACAACTGGCACCAATCGTACCTTCCTTCCACAGGCTTAGTGACTGCTAAACCTGTGTCTCTTAATGCTTTGAGCTTATCTTAATAAAATCGACACAAGTTAGCATAAATTAGATGATAGAATTCATAACCATAATAGTATTAGGCATTAATAAAATAAGGCAATAATAAATCATACCTGTCATGATTCATGCTCAACTTGAGGAAAAGGCATATATCTGGTTTGTGGAAATAAGGCAAGACAAGGAAAAAAGATGTAATAAGTGTGGTAAAAAAGGGGCTATTCCAGGACCCAACCTCTCCCCCCAACTGTCCAATTACATGTCCCCATGCAACAAATTCCACTAGTCTGAATTTGAATCCATAATGTATTTGTGGAGATTGGTGAGGTTGAAGGAAAGTTCAGGTGCTTCCCCCAAGTGCACAAATCCATTTTAGGCAAACCACCTCTTCCAACACTGCTTCTCCTCCTTATTAGTCAAAACATAACTGCTTCTGTATGGGCTCACAGGCAGCCATATGAGAGGAAACTTGAATCTCAGTCCCAACCACAACAGTCCACATGCTTCCATGCATTTAACATACCCAGGAACCCTAAGAAGAGCTTGTCTAAAATTCTCAAGAAAATATGGATCCCCTTCCCTCAGAGATGGGGAAGAAGCTAGCCATCTGTTCTCGCTACCTTCCAGGGTATACTGCTGCTGTTTGGAAATTGTCTGGACACAGGTAGTGATGACTGTCCTTTGCAGATCCTTCAAATCCCGAGTCTTCATAGGATATTTGAGAGACCTTGCATGCTTTGCAATGAGAACTCTTGGAAGTTGAGGTTCATTTCTGATCCAAAGAGTAGAATTATCCTCATTCCTATTGATAGTCTTAGAGGCATCCCGCCATTGAACGTGATTGATGACAAAATAAGTGAAGGCTCTCAGTTGAACATCCCCCAAATAGGGCACAAGATTAGAATGTGAATCAATATAGCATTCTTTATCGTGCAAATACAATTCAGACAACAAATTTTGATCCCCAAAACCACTCTGCATAAAAGTCTCAAATAACTGGGGTGAAGTTACCAGCTGATACGGTCTTCCTTCTTTCAATGCCTTCAACTTGAATAAAGTCATTTGTTCATAAAGAAATACAGGGTAAGAAGGATATGGAGCCTTACAAGTCAACAATTCCTAAGAAAGATGTTGTCCGCCGAGATGCACACCAACAACAGAAATATTTCGAATGATGTTCCCTCACTACAAGTGGGAAAGGTGTGGCCTTGGGGGCAAGCAATGATCCAGGTACTATCTCCTGAATCCCAACTCCTCCATTTAGGAAAACTCCTAACGAAACCAAGGGGGGTAAACCCTATAAAGAGTTTCTAAGGCTCTTGTGTTTTTTAGATGTTTTGAAGTGAGGTGATGCGGATGGGTGTTGTTTAGGAGTTTTGTTGATGATCACAGATTTATAATGACAAAATAAAATAACCACAAGATAAATGCAAGATTACAAGATTGAAACACAACCACTTGATAATTTAAATCAAGACAACCATATGATATAGAAATTAAATGACAAGTACTCCATATAGATATTAAGCAAATAAAATGGTGCGAAGGACCAGTGCCTTATGGAGTCAAAAGTATTGAGTGCTTGGGTTGGTTGATACAAGGGTTCAGTGTGGTAGTGTTTGTGAGATCTGTTATGCAAATGTTCTTGGTTTATTTTATTGTAAATTTTAATGATGATCTTGTTTTAGGTGTCTTGAAATCTAACCTGAAGAAGTACTCTAGGTGGCCCTGTTCAAGGACATGACGAATCGACCTGGATCAAAGCTAGGTGTTCAAGGAACTTAACCAGCAATTGTGTCCGAGGTTGGGTTGCCCGACGCCCTCACTAGGAGTTCCCCACTTTTGAGTACTTATCGAACAATGTCGGTTCGTTGGTTATGGGGTAAAGATTTTATTATGGTTTGAATCTTATGCGATTAGGCAACCAACACCGTTTATGAGTAATCCAACTTTTTAGGGTTGGTCAGAGCATACGTGGCGTGGAGAAACGAATAAATTCCAATTTTATTAGGGAGTGTGATTTGTGAATGATTTTATTACAACACAAGAAAAAACTCTCCTTCTTGTTGCATGGAATGGAATTTCCTCAATTCTTCCAATTCTTCTTTAACACTGTCCCACTGGAATCTATGGAAAATCAATTCCTTAGCCCATTTCTCTCTCAATTCCCTAATAGTCTTTCTGTATTCATAGAGAGGGACCATCCCTTCTTTGCACTGATCAACATGTTTTTTCCATTTAACTAACTCAAGTTTCAACAATGAAAGCTCCCTCAGTAATTCCTGTATTCTTTCATCACTTGCATCCCCTTCTTGATTAGTGTCAATTTCAATGATCTCTTGAGATTCCACCATTTTTGTTTTATATTTAGGTGCTATTGTCAAAGCTTGACCTGGGACCATCTGATCCTGTGTCTTAGTAGTCTTGTCTTGATTCAATAGCTTGGCAGCTTCTTCTTCATCAATTACAACAGCTTCCACTTGTGTGGCTTCATCAACAAACCAAATTGGAAATGCTGGTTCTTGTGTAGCAGCATCCCTTGTTTTAATTGCCTCAGTTTGAGTTGCAACTTCCATAACCAGGTAGAGGGATGCTAGTTCTTGTGTGTCATCACCCTCTTCCCGTGTTCCAATCTCATTCTCTTCTATTTGAGTTGCAACCTCGACCAATGATTTTGAATATGTTGGTTCTTGTGTAACAACATCCAAATTCTAAGAATTGCTTGGAATTCCCACTGTTTGAGCTGCTGCTTCAGTAAAAATCCCTTGGAGTGCTGTTTCTTGTGTAGCAGCCTCCTGTTCTGAAATAAATTCCATGCTTTTAGGTTGTTGAGATCCTCCTTGGACTATTTATATATCTTGAGACTGTTCTGGGTCATGTCAAGATCCCTTGAGTGCTGAGGTAGTTCTGGGAGGATTTCAATGTCTTTATATTTCTGGGATTGTACTTATTCCTCCTCTTGTAGCTCATGATCCAGAATGATGTCCATTTCTGGCTCATTCTCTTCCATTAGATCCGCTGTAGGTAATTCTCCTTCTGCTTGCTCTTGTTTTTCGAATCTCCACGCTGATGCTTCCACCATTATGACTTTACCCCCTACAAGTTTAAGTACATCCCCACATGCTGAACATATCAGTTCTAAATGTTTTCCAGCTTCCAAAACAGAAGGTGAATTCTCTAACTGATTTGCAGCCTCAACCAGAGTATCCAAATTCTTCTATGCCTGGTTTTTGCATGCTTCCTTCCACTTTTGCAATTCATCCTGAAGAATTTGTACTTCCTCTTTTAAAAAATCATTCTCATAAAGTAGATTTTCAATTTGAGGTTCATATGCAGCAGGTTCTTGTGGAACGACAAGTGATCGGGGTGTAAGAATGGGAATTTCAATACTTGCCCCCACTGCACATACCGCTTCTGCTGCTGTAACAGATCTAGTTCTCCTTCTTTTCTCCTGCCCAGATGGCTGGCCTTCTCCTTCTTCAGTGTGACACAGAGGTCTCCAAATTTTCTGAGGTTGGCACAGAAGGACCAATCCCCAATTCGTTATCTTTCCCTGTTTCAACCACCAATTCTTCCTCCTCAATTATGGTTCCCCTCAATTCAAGGGAAGATTCAATGTTAAAAACCTCCACATCTTCTTCCTCTCCTAAATCAGGTTGGTGTTCCAGGCTCCCACTCTGATACTGAGGGTTTGGTTCCTGAATTTATTCTTCTAATGCAGCTTCTGCAGCCACAGCCTCTACTGTCATATCCTCTACGGCTGATCCAGCATCAGCTGCTACTGCTGCAGCTTCTGTTATTAAAATTGTTTCTTCTAAATTTACTGCTGTAACAGGTCCCTCTTGAACACATTGATCCTGATCTTCCGACATTTCATCCTCTCCCCCAATTGAATTTGAGGGACTCCGATCCTCTTCCTCTACTTCAATACCTCCCATCTCTAATGCAAGCTCTCGAATTATCCCGGCCCCAGCAAGAAATTGTGCCCAATTCTTATTTTGCTGCGCTAGTGACCTTAAGATTAATAATTTAATTAAGACATGATTGGTGACAGAAGAAAGTGGATGCCGGGATGTTCTCACATAACCAGCCATGTGATGTAGGTCTCTCAAAAGATAAAATGGCATGTTAAGTAGATTACCATGGCGTAAATGGGGCAATAGGGGAAATTTAGAGAGATAGACAATTTTGTACCTTCCTTCACAGGAAATGTATTTCTTGAGGAAGATTTCAACTTGATCCTAGGGCTGGGGTAATGATTCCAACACTATTCCACGGCCTCTTGGAAGAAAATTATCACCGGCTGCAAGAAAATCCATCACTGAAGTCGCATTCTGCGCCTTTTTTCCAAACCATTTCCTCCCAACTTGAGGCAAACCAATAACTTCTGCCACAATTTCTTCCATGACATCTATGCGCAATCCCCTGACCTCAGAATGAGTATCAGTCAGATTAAGGGCAAAATGTGAAAACCATTTAATCATTGAAAATACACAATCCACCCAGTTGCTTCAAAGATGGTGAAAACCTCCACGTTTTCACACAGGGCCTCTGTGTTCTTAGGTTCATGCCAGACTGGATTACCCATATCACCTTTCCTTCATAATTCTGATGGCGAATACAAATATTACCAATTCGGACGTGGAAGTTGCACCATACTAACATTCATCGAACAATCGAAGTTGGAATTGGGTATTTTAGGAAAAATGATACAACTATGAAAATGGAATAATTGGGAGGTCTTGTTACGAATTGGGTAAGGTGACGGTCATGTAATAGATACGAGTTCCAATTCTGACATGTTCCTTGGCAGTTAAATGGGTACAGGTTGCTGATGGGGACTAAATGTGAAAATCCTCACAGAAGATCTAAGAGATGATGTATACCTCACAAGAGTAATTGATTAAGAAAGAAAATAGAAGAAGAGTGGTCAATGCAGTATAATGAGCAACATAATAATAATATAGTAGAACTCGGATAGAAGCAAAAATACTTCACACACACTAATTTATTAATCACAAATAGACATATAAATAATACAATGCATGAGGATTCAAATGCCTAAAGTGGCAATTCGAATCATCCTTCATGGAGTGATCAAAGGATCATTGGAGTGTCATCGGAGCACAACTAGTAGTCTATCTCATCATTGGTGGAGTCATCAATGCACAAGTAACTATAAACCATCAGTCAAACTAAGTCTAACTGAGTGTGGTAGGTGTAACTGAATGTAACTGGCACATGGAGACACTAACTGAATGAAGGAGGCTCAGTGGAGGGCGCATGAGGAGCTAACTGGAGTTGAAACAGGTAGTCATGTCTCATTGGAGGTCAATCGAAGTGATAACAACAGTGAGGAGTCAGTCTGGCCTCAAATAAAGGAAAGATTGGTGGCTAACTGAAGTAAGCTGGACTGGTAGGTGAGAAAGGACGAGTGGCTTCCTTAAACCAAGGAGGAAGGGCGCACTAAGATCTAGGATGGCTAAAACTGATCTGAGAGAAGTTCTCGGGGGCTGGCTAATTGAGGGCTAGGTGCTAGACTGATGACTGGAATGCATGCAAACCCTAAATGATGCATGCAAACCCTAAAAGTGCATGCATGAATGAAAATGTAAATGATCAAAATACTGGTGGGACTAGGATGGAGTATAGGAATATCCTAACACTAAAGACAAAGCATAACTATTATTGCCATATTAATTTTAAGCCTAATCATGTATATGTTCAGAACTCGTACCTTTGCAATGTGAACTGAGCCATAAATTTCCACACGGGTCTGACTTCGTCATCACATCCATCAATTAAAAACATAATTGCACATGTGCTGTTATGAGTTGGCCACTGCCAATCGAGCGGGAAAGTACATCCCTGCTGGTAGACATCCGTGGTAGTCCAATAGTCTTTTTCATTCTTGGCGGAACTGTGGTTGGAGTTGTGAAATGAGTTGGCTAATTGCGGCCCAACTGAATGGTTGGCGACGATATTATTCAAGAAATGGGAAATCTAGTGGAGCTGCAGCTGATGAATAAGAGAAATCAAGCAGAGTCACAACTGCGAGAGTAGGAAAAGTAGGCCAAGTCTAGCCGAGTCGTAGCTGATAGAAGACAAATCTGGCGGAGTCGCAGTTGCGCAAATAGGGAAAATGGGAAAAATTTGGCAGAGTTGCAGCTGTGCAGATAGGGAAACTAGGGAAATTTTGGTGGAGTTGCAGCAGTGCTAATAGGAAAAATAGGTAGAATTTGGTGGAGTCCCAGCTGTGCAAATAGGGAAAATGGGAAAAATTTGGCGGAGTCGTAGCTGCGCTAATAGGGAAAATGGGAAAAATTTGGCGGAGTCGCAGATGCGCTAATAGGAAAAATGGGCAAATTTTGGCGGAGTCACAACTGCGCAGATAGGGAAAATGGGAAAAATTTGGTGGAGTCGTAGCTGCGCTAATAGGAAAAATAGGTAGAATTTGACGGAGTCACAACTGCGCAAATAGGAAAATAGGCAGAATTTGGAGGAGTCACAACTTCACAAATAGGAAAATAGGCAAAAGTTGGCGGAGTCGCAGTTGTGCAAATAGGAAGATAGGCAGAATTTGGCAGAGTGGCAGTTGCACAAATAGGAAAATAGGTAGAATTTGGGAGAGTCGTAGTTGCGAAAAATGGAAGTTGGAAAATCTTCGGCTGACTGGTTAATGTTTTCGAATTATTCATTTTATTCAAGGAGTTATTCATAACAGGAAAATAATCTAGGGTGCCTACAATCGTATGACCCAGTCACGACCGGTGCTCCTCAAGTATATTCCTCTACACATTTCTTAAAAGAAAAACTGATCAAAGCATAAAAAAAAATAAAAAAAATAAAATAAAAAGAAAAGAAAACAACAATTTATTTATGTACAGATTCCTGTGTGGAAATTGCAGTTTAATAATTCACAGGAGCCGAAAAAGATTCCTTCCCTTGAGTTAACTGATAATCTGGATCTACTGCAACATACAAAATGAATGCATTCTTTGAAATCAGTTTATGATACAGTCGCAGCCGATGACCATTGGCGAATAATGGTGTCTAGTTTTCATCAATTGTGGTCAAGCAGACTGTTTCGTTGTCAAACACTTTGTCGATTTGGTAGGGTCCCAGTCATCTTGTACACAATTTTCCTTTAAAATCCCTCTTAAATCGTGAATCATACAGTAAAGCCCAGTCTCCTTCATAGAAGACTTTCTTCTTTATGAACCTGTCATGCCATTTAGAGCGCTGCTGTTGAATTAACGCTGTCTGATGCACAATAGCTGTGTGCTTCTTGTCAAGTTCATTTAGTTGATTCAATCGGTTTCTTTGAGCTTTTGTCGAATCTAGGTTTACTTCCATGGCTATCTTTAGAGTTTTAATTTCAAATTCAATGGGAAAGACAATGTTCTTATCGTACACCAATTTGTATGGGGAGAAACCTGTAGTGTTACGCCATGTGGTACGGTATGCCCATAATGCCTCTGGAAGTCTTTCAGCCCAATCCTTGCAGTGAATCTTCACCGTTTTTGTCAGAATAGACTCAATTACCTTATTTGTGCTTTCCACTTGACCATTGGCCTGTGGATGATATGGCGAGGTTATCTTATGCTGAATGTGATATTTCTACAACAGGGATTCCAATTTAAGGGACACAAAATGTGGTCCTTCATCTGTAACTATCTCTTTGGGCACTCCAAAACGGGTGAAGATATATTCATACACGAAATCCATTACAACTTGATCATTATCCTTGACCAAAGCTACAGCCTCCACCCATTTGGTCATGTAATCTGTTCAAACCAGGATATAAAATTTCTGCTTCAAAGGAGGGTTGATAGGCCCTACAAAATCCAGAGCCCATCTATCAAAAGGTTCAACCACTAGCTGTGGATGAAGAGGCATCTCATCTAGTCTATTTGGATGGCCCATTCTTTGGCAGCTGTCACAAGCCTGGACATATTTCTTCACATACTTGAACAACGTTGGCCAAAAATATTCCATCCTTAATGCCTTATGACCAATTCTTTTGTCAGCAAAATGTCCCCCACAGGGCTCATCGTGGCAAGCTTTCAAGATACTGTAAATTTCATCCTCCCTTACACATCTTTTGATTTCCAAATCGGGACCTATGTAGAAAATATGTCCATCTATCCAGCAATATCTAGCACTTTGCTATATGATCTTTCTTTTTTCTCTCTTTGATAGGTGTGCTGGAAGCTTTCCTGTAGCCAAATAGTTAGCAACATCTGCATACCATGGGGAATGAGCTGAGGCTGGGAACAAATGTTCATAAGGAAAAGAATCTTCGACTGGTGCATCATCAACATTGTTAGTAAGTCGAGAAAGAAAATCAACAACTACATTTTCTTTTCCTGGTCTGTCTATAATAGTAATGTCAAATTCTTGTAACAATAACATCCATCTAGTTACTCTGGCATTAGTGATAGGTTTGCTCATTAAGTACTTAATGGATGAGTGATCAGTGTGCACAAGAGTGGAATATCCAGTGATGTAATGTCTAAATTTATTTATAAAATAAACAATGGCAAGGAACTCTTTATCTGTAACAGTGTAGTTCAGTTCAGCAGGGGCCAAATTTTTGCTGATATAATAAATTGCATATGGAGCATGACCTTCCCGCTGTCCCAATATTGGTCCAATGGCAGCATCTGAAGCATCGGAGGAGATATGAAAAGGTAGAGCCCAATTGGGTCCGCATAAGATAGGTGCCGTGGACAACCTTTTCTTAAGTTCAGTAAATGCTGTTTGGCATGCATCATTCCAATCAAACTGTACATCCTTCATCAACAGGGTGAATAAAGGAGAAGCTAGCTTGGAAAAATTTTCTATGAATCTTCTGTAGTAACCATCATGCCCTAGGAAGCTACGTGCCGCTTTTTGTGTTCCAGGAGTGGGTATGCTTTCAATTACCTTAATTTTGGATGGATCTATCTGGATACCATCATCAGAGATGAAGTGCCCTAGAACTATACCCTCACTCATCATCATATGGAACTTTTCAGTGCTTAAAGATAACCGGGTTTGTTCACAACATTCTAAAACTCTTTCTAAATTTTTCAATGCTTCATCAAAACTACTACCGTATGGAGTGAAGTCATCCATAAAAATTTCCATGCAATTGTTTACCATCTTGGAAAAGATCCCAATCACAGCTCTCTGAAATGTGGCCGGTGCATTACACAACCCAAAAGGAAGTACCCTATATGCAAAGGTGCCCTAGGGACAGGTGAAGGTGGTTTTTTCTTGGTCTTCGGGAGAAGTCTGGATCTGATTATAACCACTGAATCCATCTAGAAAGGAAAAAAAATTCTTTCTAGACAAGGTGTCAAGAACCTGATCAATAAAAGGTAGGGGAAAGTGGTCTTTCTACGTTGCTTTATTTAGTTCTCTGTAATCTATGTAGACTCTCCATTTCCCATTCGTTTTCGGTATGATCATGAGTGGAGAAACCCACTCGCTGTTTGAAATTGGGTATATAAATCCTGCTTCCAATTTTTTTTGGATTTCTTCCTTCACGATATCCCTTAAATTCAGGTTCATTCGACGTTGAGGTTGGCACACTGGTCGAGATTCGCTTTTGATGTAAATATGGTGGGTACACAGGTTTGAGGGAATACCCCTCGTATCTATATATTCCCATGTGAATGCCCCCTTATGTTTTTTTAAAAGTGTGATCAGACATTCCAGTTCATCGGGTGCCACATTCAAATTGACGTTCAATGTTTTTCCCGGTTCGATTTCCACTGGAATGCTTTTCGAGTTTGTAAGTACTGGAATTATATTGGCATCACTGACTAGAGTCTCTTTCGTTAGATTTTCTTATTCTTTTTCATCTAAGGAACTGTTCAGAATTTGGTAGGCATGTTTAGTGATAGATGTGGGCTCACTGATGAAACTTCTAATGGTGTCGTCCTTAGTTTCATCCTTAAAGGTTAAGGCTCTCCCTATTGTTAAAAATGGCTGAACGCCTTCTTCTTCCTCCGGATCCATCCAAAGTGGAGTTTCAGCTTCTAAGCATTGTCGGGCTTGAGGGTATAAAGTTGGGATTTTAATGTCAGTCCCGTATGAGATAGTTATGGAACTCAACCGACAGCTGATGCAAGAATTTGCTGTGGTTAAACAAGGTCTTCCTAGGATCAGTGGGTGTCGCCCCAGCTGTGACTTAGGTTGCAAAACCAAGAAGTCTGCAGGGTATTCCCACGAATCGACAGAGACTATGAGGTCGTCCAGGATTCCCTCGGGTTTGATTGTTAATCTGTCAGCAAGTTCTAATATGGTATGGGTTGGCCGAATATTAGTGAGTCCGAGTTTCTTCACAGTTTCGATGGTCATAACATTGATAGCTGTGCCTAAATCTACCAAAAGGTTAGGTATCTGAGTGTGTCCAATGTGCACTGTAACATTAGGATTTCCAGGGTCATCATACTTAGCCAAAGGAGTCCTTCCCATTATTGATTCAGAGAGTTTTCCCATTACATGGACAGTGGGAGGATCCCTATGCTTTCTTCCTGGTTGTTTTACACATAGATATCTAACGGTCTTGGCATAGATGGGCACGTCATGAAGGGCTTATAACAGTGGAATTTTGACATATAAATTCTTCAATTCCCCTAAGAGATTGAACCGAGGTTGTTCCACTGTATTTTGTAAGTCCAATCGTTCAGGATATGGTGGTTCTATTGTCGGTTGTGTAGGTTGTGTTTCAATGTATGTTTCTTCTTGTGTTTCAGATGGTGTTTCAGTAGGAGTTTCAACATCCTCAATGATGGGGATTGCTGTATTAACTAAATTCTCGAATTGCTGATCCATGCTTGCTTCAGTCACAGAGGATGGAAGATCCTCAATGACGATGGGTTCCACTACCCTCCCTGATCGTAAGTGCATGTCATTGTAGGGAATTTGGGAAATAGAATAAGCAGGCATGTTGGCAGTCTCAAATTGATGAACTGCTTTATTATTCGGGGTGGGGTTAGGCTGAGCAGGCAGCTGTGGTAGTAGTGGTACGTTAATTGCTGCGGCATTGTTTTGAAGTTGCAGCTGCAACTGCTGATACTGTTGAGGAGGATACTGTTGATAAGGAGTTTGGTGATGAGGAAAATGATTTCCTGGGTAGGAATTTCTCCAACCGGGAGACCAAGGAGCTTGCTGGTTTGATTGTTGTGCCCATGGACTCCAAGGGTTAGGATTTTGCATTGAAGTTTGAGATGGATGCCATTGGTTGTTAGAATAATGTGAAGGGAATTGTGTATTCATATTATTCATGTTATTCATATTATTCAAATTATTCCAAAAAGGTGATGGATCTGGGTTCATACCTTGATTCCAAGACTGCCAAGGCTTCTTCTGAGCGATGAAATAAGCTTGTTCCACATCTGGAGTAGATGCCTGCAAGACTGCTTTGACTTTGGGTAGTGAAGGATATTCCTCGGTGTCATGATCCAATTCACATATCCAACATACCTCCACCTTGTCAAGCGGACATTCCTTCAGTGGGTGCTTCTTCTTGCATTGAGCAAAAAATACACCAAGTGCCAGATCTTCTACCGCTTGCCTTTGTTTTTCTCTCAAGACATCCAATTATGAGGATATGGAGCTCATCATATCTGTTTTAAAATTCTCAAGAAGGTTTCCTATTTATGCCCTCGTGGTTCCTCCACTGGCTGATTTCTGTGTCCTAGTGAGGACATCTCGATCTCATTCTCTATCCCAATTGTTGGTTCTAGAGGATCCACTCGAATATATTCGACATAAGTTGACAATCTTCTCAAAGGGTTCTTTTGAGATATCCCCATTTCCCAACAAATTCATCATGTCTAGGAAATATTCTCTGATCCCACGTAGTAAGATAATATTGAGTACATCTTTCCCAATATCGGCATGACTAGACCTCTGTAAATTATATAACAATCTCTCAACAAAATATTCCAAGCTCTCCTCTTCCTTTTGGACCATTTTAATCAACTCTTCCTTCCTATCTCTGGTTCTACAATACTCTTGATATTTGGAAAGGAAGGCTTGTTTCATTTGATCTCAAGTAGTAATGGTCTCACGACCCAAACTCATGAACCAACACAAGGCATTTCCCTTGAGAGTGGCAGGAAATAGCTTCAATTTCTATGCACTGGAGGTATAGTTGTAGCTGCGACAGAGGATATCAAATTCGAAGAGAAATTCATCTAGATATTCATAGGACTTACCATGGAAGTTCGAGAGAACCGAGGGTGAAATATTATTCATGGGGGGATCCCCTAGTGTTTGGAGGATAGGGAATTCGAGTGTGACAACAATGTCACCATGCTGATTATCTTCCACCTCCTCTTCATGGTTATTGTGGCGTTCATTGCGATCTCCATGTTCTTGGTTATCCATGTCTCTCTGGTCCTCTTGTTCGTTCCTCCTTCTTTCCTCCTCTTCTCTTTATTCTTCTTCTCTTCTCCTTTCTTCCTCTCGCCTTCTTTCCTACGTTGCTTCTTGACGATGTGTTATCCACTCTTCCTTGGTCACTAAGCACCCATTGATTCAATAGATCTCCTCTCGGCCCACTGCACCTGCAACACTTCCTTTGTCTTCAGGAGGTTTCTTCTCAGGAATGGGAGTTGAAGGTCCCGTTGTGTTCTCCACGGTTGATGCATATGTTTCAAGATTAGGGAGAACAGAGTTTCCTCTTCCTGAAGATGCTCGCGGTAGTCTGGTAGAGGAATCAACTATGACAATTATTTCATCAATGTATGTCTGTCTTCCCAAACCTTGGTTACAGCCACAACCTCTTCCACTTGCAATGTTAGTATTTTGGGGGGGTTCCCGAGTTTTTCTTCTTGTATTCATGCATGCTTCAAATACTCATAGCTTAAATGAAATCAATAAATCAACTACCATCTATGTCTATCAATTAACATCCCCGACAACTGCGCCAAAAAGTTGGTCACCCTGTATGCTAATCAAATACAAATAACACACATGATGCTCAATATAAATTGTCAACCCAGGGAAGTCTTTTTATTTCAAAGGTAATTAGCAAAATCTATGCATAAACACTCAAGTAGCTGATTGAATGAATGAAGATCAATTATCCTACCTATCTGCTCAGTCAAACTCATCTCATGGCTAAAGCTAATCTAATTTATCCATCTAAGAATTCAAAGTACATTTACCTTCCTACAATCATCACTCCAACAATCAATGATCTAAGAAGAACTTCTTAAGCTAGACTTACTTTTGCAAGAAGTTAAATCTTAAAGATATCAGACTACAATGAATTAACCATGACGTTTCTAAATTATCTAATTTGCAAATTTCAAATGAAAGTAAGAAATCAAAACCAATTGCAATCATAATATGACTAATTCAATAAACTCCAAGAAATATGAATAACAAAAATAAACTAGAGTTGAACTTGACTGTACCATCTAATTAACACACTTGCATAAAAATAAACTAACCTACACAGTCGACTGTCACACTACACAGTTGCAGCAATTCAGAATGCAATCATTAACTACCAAAGGAAAATGCAATTACCAATTACTAATGTTGCAGCATCTCTGTAAAATGTATATATTGTAAATCCACAGCACACAACATAAATAAACTAAATTACCTACTTAACTCAGCGATCTCTGTGAGAAGGCGGACCCTGGCCTTCTAACAGAGATGGTGTGAAATAACACAAATTAAAACACAAATATATGGAGAACTCTGCTCCTTGTATTAAAAATGGTAATTCACAGCTACAACACTCTGTTATAGTTCGTACAATTTCCAATCAACCAACCCTGGGCTCTGAATGCCTTCCCATATTTATACATGCATAATACAATCCTGATCCACTAAATTCATGCAGCCATGAAGATCTTTGATCTCCAGGCTACTGAGTCACAATAGAAATAGTTACAGTCGTGAATGGAATTGAATGAAACCGTTGGATGTGGAGAGCGTTGTTACTCTGGCTGTCAATGGATCAACAGACTTATTGACCGGGAAGTGTTCTTTCTGTTGCAACGATGCCTTGTTGCATCGAAGTCCTGTTATAGCTACCACGTTGAGAGATGATCACGTTGTTTCTATTCAATGTATGGAATTAGAACTGAGAGTAACAACTGGCACCAATCGTACCTTCCTTCCATAGGATTAGCGGGCTGCTACACCTATGTCTCTTAATGATTTGATCTTATCTTAATAAAATCGACACAAGTTAGCATAAATCAAAGGATAGAATTCATAACCATAACAGTCTTAGGCATTAATAAAGTAAGGCAATAATAAATCATACCTGTCAGGATTCATGCTCAACTTGAGGAAAATGCATATATCTAGATTGTGGAAATAAGGCAAGACAAGGCAAAAAGAGATAATAAGTGTGGTAAAAAAGGGGCTATTCCAGGACCCAACAGACAACGATTTGGGTTTGGGGTTGAGAGAGAGATATTGGGGGTTATAGATTTAGAGTGAGTGAGAGAGAGAGATCATAAGAGAGACCGTGAGTGGGTGGTTAAGGGTAGGGGTGAGTAAGGGGAGAGGCATATATATATATATATATATATATATATATATATATAGAGAGAGAGAGAGAGAGAGAGAGAGAGAGAGAGAGAGATTATTATATGTGAAAGAGTGTGAAGTCTTTAAAGAAAAGATGTAGAAGCTGAACAATATCTACTATTAAGTTTTGGATGCCCCAGAGGGAGAGAGAGTATCAAATGTGAAAGGGTGTTAGGGATTGGTGGTTAGGGGTTTAGAGAGAGAGAAAGAAATAGAGATATTTGGGGTTAGGGATTTAGAGAGAGAGAGAGAGAGGGTGAAGTATTGCAGGGGTTGAGAGAGAGATATTGAGGCTTCGGGGTTTAGAGAGAGAGATACATATTGTGGTTTAGGGGTTGAGAGGGAGAAAGGCTAGCGGTTAGGGGTTTAGAGAGATCTAGAGAGAGGGGGATTGTGGGTTAGGGAGATAGAGAGAGAAATATTGAGAAATAGAGAGAGAGGGTTAAGGGTTTATAGAGAGATAAAGAGAGATATATTGAGGGTTAAGGGTTTAGAGAGAGAGAGAGAGAGAGAGGGTTAGGGGTGGAAAGAGAGAGAATTTAGGTTATGGATTTAGAGAGAGAGAGAGAGAGAGAGAGAGAGAGAGAGAGAGAGTATCATACATGAAAGAATGTGAAGTCTTGAAGGAAAAGATGCAGAAGCTGATCAATATCTACTATGTTCATTTTTGGATGCCCATAATAGAGGGAGAAAGAGATTGTGGGTTAGGGGTTGTGAGAGAGAGATATTGGGTTTACGGGTTTCATGATGATGATGATGATGATGATGATGATGAACGTCCATAAGACCAATTTGGTCAATCAAACCTTAAAAAAGGTAAGGAATTGCTTGGTTTTCTTGAGAATTTTATTTTTGAGCTCAAAAATCTTTAAGAGTAGTCCTAGATCAACATAGTTATGATTAGTTAAAATGTTAGGAAAGTCGGTATTGTAGCAAATATTTTCAAATTGTGCTATAATGTGGGTGTATGCATGGCATTCTATGAGAAGGTAATTTTCATCTTCAACCCTCTCAGTATCACAAAGATGAAAAATTCTTTCATCCCATGACATTTTAGGAACTGTCCACTTCCATGTTTCACTATGGAGCTCATGAGAGTTTGTTCTTAATTTAACAATGTTGATTTTCATATTTATGCTAGTTAAGATATAGGGATACTTTTGATCTTCTAGATTAGGGTTGATCACCTCACTATAATATATTAATTTTCTATTATCTATTAATTCTCTATCGCACCATGTCTTCTCCTTAAATTTAGATGTAATAATACTTTTAATATTATCACTATTCTGAAGAGTGACCTCCTCCTCTCCCAATGATTTAACCAAGACATGGTGTCTTTATGCCAACCCCACTTAAGTTGTAGGTTGTTTTGACCATAGTATGAAGCAATCATAGAAAGCTTCTTATCTCCCACATTGTTTTTGTTTTTCTTATACATTAGGTACCTAGTCATAGCCATGCTCCCAATGGGGCAGAGACTTGCTTCTATGAGGAGGATAAGATATGATGTATTTCCTTTAAATTTGAGATTATATGTTTTAAAGTGCTTTTGAATTTTCTCTATCTTCTCCATGATTCTCTAAAGATGTTGCAACCACAAATTTAACATGCATACATTCATATAAGGTAACACGATTGAGGAGAGTCTCAAAGAGAAGTTTCTTCTTACCCCAAAGCCAAAGGTTCGTTGATTTACAATTGTTTTCAATTCCATAATAATATTTCCACCCTCCATTAATCCTTTTCTTAATGTTATGGTTCTAGTTAAGCTTGTGATGAAGATTGATGTCGAGAGATATTTGTATGAAGTCACTTCCACCAAATTGTTGTTGTCATACATGAAATTAGCATAAGAGATACTATGGTATTGGATTATCATAACCTTTGTTTTGTTAGCATTAACAATCATACTTGTATTAGAAAAAATTCCTTGAGAATTTTTAGTGCCGTGTCGATACCATAGGGATTCCTCTCCATAAAAATAATATCATTAGTGTAAAGAAAAATGATGATACTTATACCAGCCAAAGTCCTGTCATCACAATCTTTGTCTTCCAAAAAACCTTCTAGCTTGTCAATGTATATACTAGAAAGGGTAGGGGACAATGTACAACCTTGTTTAACTCCTATATTACAATTAATTTCATTTTAACAAGCCTTGAAGTTCCTAAAATTGGTAATAAAATTCTCATACACCCTTATCGCATTGATGCCACGATTTAAACCTGGTACCTTTACTAGAGGAGATTAGAAAGATATAAATGCAACTAAGTGATGTTTCTTTCACTCATGTATACAAAGAAAGGAACTTGGTAATATATGCACTAGCCAAGGAAGGGGCTAGTATGCAGTATGGAAGCTAGTACATCACCGAGGAGGTGGTAGAGGAATTATCAGGGTACCATCATCCACCTTTCCGTAATATTGTTACTTGATTATACCTATCAAGACCTTTGTAGGTAACATTTTGATAATAATCGCAAAAGGTTTGTCTCTCATTTGTTTTGTTTTGGGAAAGCAGTGTAGAATGTAGTTGTGATCGCATGTGGGAAGAAGTTTAATCCAACAAATATTCTAGTTATTAGTCCCTCCCGAAGGCAAGGGTATATATTGTATTCGATACACTTTGACTTAGTATTAGTTTGAGTTTGAATTTACATATTTCATTCATATGTCCTAGCTTTTTCATATAGTTCATAAATATATTTATTATTAATTCAATAATATATTATTTTATTGCAATTCTGTTGGACGATAATTTGAAGTGTTATTGTCGGGCTGGCGGCAGAGCTATTGGAAGTTAGGAGATTAGTTAATGCTTCCATAAATACAAAACCTTAAAACTACCTCCTCTTTTAGTGCCATACTGCTTGCATTAAATACACATCCTTGAAACCATTTCCCGCTTCACCGTCTACCGCCTCCACTGCCCAAGTGTTCTCACACCATGTCTACCCCTCCACTGCCCAAGAGAATTTCACTGCCACTGCTAGAGAGGCGCATTAATGAGTCCATCAATATACTTCCTGCTATACTATGTCAAATACTGATTTTCCATGAAATCGAATGTCTTAACTTCTTTTGCAAGTGGATTAATGTTAGGATTCACGTTAGCATTGATTCATAAGATAAGTTGTTTACGGATTCACCATTATCTGGAGAGCATAAGAATTTATTTATTTCTATAAAAGCAACAAGACCACCACCGCCTCTTGGCTTTATAGCATGCTCGCTTCATGCATACTAATATTTACAATCTGCAATTCCATCTCACAATATATGTGTATATTGGAGACCTCTGGAGCATCTTTGGATACCCCTTGAGCAGCTTCCACTGTAATTATGGAGTAATTTATGGAGTAATTTTGTGCATAAAACCTATAATTACACTGATAGGCGTTTTCTTTTAACTTTTGGGGTGGAGAGGGGGTGGCTGATTTATTGTATTTTTAATAATCAATGACTGGATCTTGATGATACGGGAATATGCTTTGTCTGGTGCATAGATCAATGCGTCAAATTTGGTGACTTAACCTACGAGTAGGTTTAAATCCAAACGACACCAGTTTGTTTATTTAAAATAATTAAAGTAAATTGAATGGACAATCAGATAAAGAATGATGTGCGCTCGGTTTTTTTAATCCTTCAACGGTTTCAGTGCAGGCGTTACACGGTTTCTATTGTGCATGAGAACGGTTTCTATTTTGCATGAGAACCATTTCTTTTGGTGTTTCAAATGGTGGTCCGGACTGAGCCTAGAACCTCTGGCCTATACCGAATGGATTACATTGCAGTATGTGCAGTGATGTTGGTTTTGCAGAGCATTTGTTTCAGTATGTGCGGCGATGTTGGTTTTATAGAGCATCCGTTTCAGTGCAACAAATGCCGATTCCGCTTCCAACACAGGTACAAATATTACTACAGAAAGCTTCGAATTTTGCAACCCACGATGTTTCTAGGCTTCGCAATTTTTTTTTAATTGTGTTCTTCCCTTTTTATTCTCTGCGTAGCTATTCCACCGAACGCTCCAGATTTGTTCATCAAGGAGTTGTTTGAGATCGAATCTTGCAATCCATGACGATTTCAGATTTTCTTTATTGAGTCTTAATTTCTGTGTTTACCCAATTCGACATGATGATTCCAGATCTCAAGAGTTTTCTTAAAATTCGGTGTTTACCCGATCGACATGATGTATCCAAATCTCATAAGTCGAATTTAAATAGTTCTTAAAATTTTGCGTTTCAATTTGGAAATTCCAGACTCGGCATTAATCTTGAATTGTTCTTTTAAAATCTCAATACACTCTTTTCAAAACCGTAGGACGTTTTCCAGGATTCACGTTGAACTGTAATATTATCTTTATATTCCTTCTTCCCAAAGCTTACTCTCCCTACTCGGCGTAGATCAATCCATCCCAACCGGTGAGCAGTGAATTTATTCTCCGTATGCCTAAAACGACGTCTTTCCAGAATTCCCTATACGCTGTAATTTCGATTTCTTTTTGTTTTTGAAAAATTAATTGCACTCTAAAATCTTGAAGCTAAGTGTGATTTGAATGCTCTATAAATTTAGTTTGGAAATTTAAGTGATACTTCGAGATCTCAAATTGATTTTTAAATTGTTCCTTAAGCTCTGTGTTTACCCATTTCGATCTGGTATTTCCAGACTCCATAATTTTTCTTTAAAATTCTATGTGGCATCTCCAGATTCCTTAACAGATTTATAATAGCTTAAAAAAAAACTGGGGGAAAACGTGTTGATCCAATACCATGGCGTCTTCTAGATTTGTAGTTCTGATGTGATTATCAATAGCCATGTGCATCTACTTCGAAATTGAATGGCGTCTCCCATATTTTGTAGTGTAAATTGTGGCCTGATTGTTAAACCTCCATGTAGCCAACGCCGTGTAAAGCTTGAAATATGAACAACGAGTAAGACCCTGGCGAAGTGATGGAGAATTGTTTATTTAATTAAATTTTAATGGGTAAAATCATTTGAATCCTTATAAATGTTAAGCTGGGGAATATCATGGATAATATAGCATTAGCTTGGAAGTGATTAGGTTTAGACAGTATGTGTTTAGATTAGCTTTTAATGTCAAGTTTTTAAATTTCATGGCTTATAATGTGAAACGGTTAATAACGGATGTTAGAGTAGTCTTTTAAAAACGTTGAGCTTGGAACCATCATGGCTAAATATAGTATGGTTAGAAGGTAAATTAATTCAGCTTACATGTTTAGATTAATTCAGTTGATTTGGATATATGATATGTACACATTCTTTTTAGGTTAAATAGTATTTATGTTTCGATCATGGACTTGCAGATATTGTAGCAGAGGATATCTCTTTGGAGATCATATTGAATTGTGCGATTGGTGCTTCGTGGAATCTGATCGATCTGAAGCGTTTACGGATAATTTTCATTCAAGCATCGAATCCAAGCCGATCTTAATGTATAAAAACAAATTAGGTTTACATTCTTTTCACTTTCAATGTGAAGCTTACACAATATAAAATTTCAAATTACAATAAAGTTCATAACTTTGATATTTTATTTTCATAAGGCTCTTAGTAATAAATATATTATTACAATGGCTTTGAATCTTACTAGAATGAATTTTATATATATATATATATATTTGCTCATCTTTTATAAAATACTTATAACATTGAAAAAATATGATACATGGTATAAGCAAATGTGTACTATATTTAGTTTAATAGAAGGAAAAAAAAGGACAAGGAGGAATTTGTGGCCATTACAAGGATCTGTGTTGGCCTGAATAGTAAGAATTACATTGATCCATGAAAGGATTAACATATATATAAGGTTAAACAAGATCTGAATTCTTGATACTGATTATGCAGGGAGCTTGACAGTCTTGAGACATGTATATACAATAAAAGATTATTTCTAAAAGTTGACCTGTGCGTATGTTCCTTGCACATTTTTGTAATCTTTTCAAAGGATCGCTTGTGGAGGTGAAATATCTTGGGAATGTTGCAAAATTTGGTGTCGCTCACTTACATACATTTAATGCAGGTTACTGGCCTGGTACATGAGTTTCTGTAGAATAGGTCTAAAATGAAAAAAAAAGTAGGGTTAGCATTTAGTTTGATATGAGTGTTAGCACATAAAACAAACTCAATCACAGAGTGTGGGTGGTCAGATCAAATTGGAATAAAACCAGTAAGATTATTTTTACAAACAAGGCTTTATACGTTGTTATCCTTGAGTGTTAATTCCCATGAACATTAGCGGTTTT